>CM060194.1:81011790-82248218 GCA_030549335.1 Pontederia crassipes | reverse complement strand
CCTCCGACGATCTTCATCGGGTTTGACTCCAAGATCTCTGCATTTTTGAGAATTCGACGCTCGTGTCCACTGACGGTTTGATTTTGGTGCTTGCCGCTAAGATGCATTCTTGGTCGCTGATATCATCTTGTTGTGCAATTTCCAGGAAGGAAAGGACACATTTTTGTTGTCGGATCTGGTGCAAGGAACTTTAACTGTCCGAGTGCTCGTGGCGTGAAGTTTATCACGAACGCAGTTGCGGTTAAGTATTGATACCAAGCATGATGTGAAATTTGTAACTTTGAGATTCTGTCTTGTTTGTGATGTCAAATGGCTTTCATCTTTTGAATAAAGTTGTCATATTGTGCATTGTGATTGAGTTTAAACGGTTTTTTTCTTTTCCATATGATTACCATAGTTACGATGAATCTTTCATTTGTTGTCTTTTCAGACAAAGGCAGATGCAGCTGCAAGTTCCGCCTCCTCCAAGTCTGGGTATTCTTTTTTCTCTACTGTGACAACAAGTTGTTTTTTATTTTGCGTATTATTTCGTGAGAACTTGGAGAATTATAATGGTTATAAATGAACATTTGAAAATTGATTTTAGGTATTGAGTAAATGGAGAGTTGGTTTGACATTTAACATGGTCTATGATTGGTATTATCCCACTTTTATTATGTCTGCAATCCGTAGCAACTATGATGACCAATTTTTGGTGGTTCTATTCTTTTATACGCTTGGACAAACATAAGAGGTGATGACCATGTGAGAGAAAATGAGGATTACCTGTAAGGAATATGTGGATCTTAGAAACTATTCAGTGTCCCATCTTGGAAGTCATATGAAAAACTGACTGAAATTAGAACAAAATGGTGTGTTTGCTTACTACTCATGGGTTCCACAGCAGCTCCTTTTGTCAATTTCTTATTACAACCCAGCTATTAAAGTTGTACCAAAAGGATCAGGTGCTGCTGCAGGAAGTAAAGTGATGGCGGATGGATTAATAGAGAAAAATGAAGCCTCCAAAAATAACAAGAAAACAACTATATATATCAAGGAATTTACCAAGACACGCGTAGTCAAAAGATAGGAACACAACTAAGTATATCAAGGAATCTATCAAGACATACAACAACAACAACAAAGCCTTATCCCACTTGGTGGGGTCGGCTACATGGATCATACGACGCCATTGATCCATGTTCATAAGATTCGACAGGATTTTATGCTGGCTATCGGGGCCTAACACAACCCTCCTCCTTTATCCGGGCTTGGGACCGGCTATAAAATATAGGCGGAGTTCATAATTCAACAAAAGTAAGAACTACGTAGTCAAAAAATAAGAACTCAATGTTCATAATTCAACAAAACATAACATAATAAATGAGAGACACTTCAACTCTCAGGATGTTCTTTCATTTCCCAAGATGATCTTACGCTTCTCAAGAGGAAACTTCACTTTTCAAGATGATACTTCACTTCTCAAGATAATCCTTCACTTTTCAAGATGATTATTCACTTTCCTAAGTTGTCTTCTCGATTTCTTCAATATTCTTTAAGTTGCATGATGTTTCATCTCTCAATGTATCTTTTAAACTTCTGCATAATATTAAATGTTCTTTAAACACATGACTCTGTAAAATCTTAGCAAACCCTTCATGGCATTTAATGTCTTCTTTTTGAAATTCTAAAAGACCTCCATATCACCTCATTTTCATCCATTTAATCTCCATCATTCTCCTTCGGTTGGGGAAGACTTGTCCTCAAGTCGAATTTTTTCAATCCCTTCCACATAAGAAGATAAATCTGGGACATTAAAAATTGTTGAAATTTCATAACTTTCAGGGAAATAAACTTGTATACATTTTCTCTTATCTTTTTTTGAATTTGAAAAGAACCATATGCTCGACGCTTGAGCTTTTCATAATGTCCTAGAGGAAATCGTTCATTTTGAAGATGAATCCACATTAGATCTCTTTCCTTAAAATTCATGGGCCTTCTATACTTGTCAACTTGCTCCTTATACTTCTCGTTCTGTTGAACAATTTTCTTTCGAACACGTTCATGCAAATCTTGAATCTATTTTACTTTTTCTTCTGCATCACTACTGTAAGAACTAGTTACAGGACGAGGGAGTAAATATAATTGACCTGCAAAATTAGCTCCATAAAACATTTTGAATGGACTTTTGCCAATAGACTTGCTTTGGTACCGATTATAAGGAAACTTTGCTTGAGCCAATTGTCGAACCCATTGTCGAATATTCTCCTTTATCAAGGATCTTAGTAGATTTTTCAAAGTTCGATAGACAACTTCTAGTTGACCTTCAATTGGAGGATGATGGGAAGAGCTAAATTGAAGAATAGTTTTGAGCTTTCTCCAAAGTATGGGCAAAAAATAACTTACAAAATTTGTCTCATGATCAGAAGTGATAGTCTTCGGAATACCATGAAGCTTCACAACTTCCTTAAAGTAAAGATCAACAACATGAGATACTTCCGAGGTTTTGATACTCGGGGCAAGGTGTGCCATGATAGTGTTGAAATTGGCAATGAAAAGCCGATAAAAGGATGCTAGTCCATGAAAGCTTTGAATGTCTTGCAATGACTTTGGTGTAGGCCAATTTACTATTGTCTCGACCTTGCTTGGATCCATGCTAATGCCTTCCAACCACTCATAGAGGGCTTTTCCTGTCTTGAATGTAGTTTTCCATTCATCTCTTGAACGTCTTCATGTTTGATGATATCCACTCCTTAGATAAATCTTTAAAAATATTGATGTACCATGAAATTGGTCAAATAAATCATCAAGATGCGATATAGGGAACCAGTACTTAATGATAATTTTATTCACTGCTCGTCTCTCTACGCAAATCCTCCACAAATCGTCTTTCTTTAGAACAAGGAGAGTAAATAGTGCACATGGGCTTAAGCTTTTAAGAATCAAATCTTTTTGCAATAATTCATCAACTTGTCTTTGCAGTTCTTCATATTCCTTTAGACTCATTTGATAAACTTCCTTATTTGGGATGGAAGCACCTGGAATCAAATCAATATTATGTTGTATTCCTTATGTAGGTGAAAGTTCTGGAGGAATATCACGAGAGACCACATCAAGTAAAGGCTTCAGAGTAAAATGGATATCACTTGGATCTTCATCCTTTTCCATGAGCCCTAGTGTATATGTGTTTGAAGAATGATTCATGGCTTGAAGAAATTGAGACCTTGATAGATAAGAACTTCCCTCTTCAGATTTATGTTTGGCTTCTATATTTGAGAGAGCCAAAGTAACCTTCACACTATCCTTAGTAAAGAAAATATACTTGAATCCATCATAAATAACATTGTGGTCATATAACCAAGAAATAAATGGCAAGCATCCAGAAGAACCACTTCATATAATATTTCATCCTTATATTGATGGCCAATAGAAAATTGAGTAAGGCAATGTTTATGAACATCATTACCTTTCTGAAGCCAAGAAAGTTTATAAGGATCTGGATGTTTCTCCAATTTGAGTTCCAATTTTTCCACCAAAGTTTTTGAGACAACATTTTCACCACTTTGGCTATCAAGAATGATGGTGCATACCTTTTCATTTGAAGCACATTGAGTATGAAAGATATTAATGTTTCATCTTTGGCATGTGATGATTTTGAGAGGTGTTGAACGATTAAAGCCTCTCTTTCATCATTATAAGTAATCTCCTCTTGTTCATTGTCGTCCTCCTCATCAGGATATATGTCAAATATAGGTTTATCTTCAATTTCTTCAATAAGAGAGATAACCCTCCGATTTGAGCAGTCGAAAGCAATATGACCAAATCCTTGACATTTAAAGCATTGTTTATAGGCATGATATGAAACAGTGCGAGGATTACCTTCTTGTGTCGGAGCGCTCTTAGAAGAAATCATTTTGTTAGAAGGCGATGAGGACTTCATGGTTGGAGTACTCCCTCGGTTAAAGCCTCCTTTTCCAAGGAGTTTACGACCACCTTTCTCAGATCGAAGACCGTCAAGATATCGAGCGATAGTTTGCTCTTTAGGCTTTTGTTTGAAGTTGTAAAAGCTAGAGAAGGAGTCTTGTTTGTAGTTGGCGGGAAGGAATTTCTTTTTTAGCTCCTTTTTCATCTTTTCTAATGTCACGATTTTTTGCTTTCCTTCACGCTTCCTTTGTCTCTTTAGATTCTCCCACCATATCAAAGCATGTTTCTTCAGTTTGATGGCAAAAAGTTTGACCTTCTTATCTTCTGGGATGCTTTTATAATAAAAAATTCGATGAAGTTTTATGGATGTAGTTTACCTTCAAAGTCGGGGATGTCAACTTTGACGCCATAGTCACCACGTTGACGTCGTTGGCTGAGACGAAAAGAACCCCTCCCACTGGATGAATCACTATCATCTTCATGGAACGGATTGAAATACTCTTCATCATCAATTTGCGAATCATGACATTGCTCTTCATGATTTGAAGCCTGGATAAGTTCAAGCTGTTGTTGGAGTTGTTACACTTGCCTTCGCAACTCGTCCATCTCGATATCACGAAGATCACGCTCGTTGTTGCGTTCAAACCACGTCGACTATGACCAGCCATGGAAAGAACCGGAGCTCTGATACCAACTGATAGCGGATGATTTAATAGAGGAGAATGAAGCCTCTAAAAACAATAAGAAAACAACTATGTATATCAAGGAATCCACCCAGACACACGTAGTCAAAAGATAGGAACACAACTAAGTGTATCAAGAAATCCACCAAGACACACATAGTCAAAAGATAAGAACTCAGTTCATAATTCAACAAAACATAACATAATAAATGAGAGACTTTTCAACTCTCAAGATGTTCCTTCATTTTCCAAGATGATCTTTCGCTTCTCAAGATGATACTTCACTTTTCAAGATGATACTTCACTTTTCAAGATAATTCTTCACTTTTCAAGATGATTATTCACTTTTCCCAAGTTGTCTTCTCGATTTCTTCAATATTCTTTAAGTTGCATGGTGTTTCATCTCTCAATGTATCTTCTAAACTTCTGCATAATATTAAATTTTCTTTAAACACACGACTAAAGGAGGAGGGTTGTGTTAGGCCCCGACAGCCAGCGTAAAACCCTGTCGAATCGCATGAACATGGATCAACGAATGCGGAATGGTGTCGTATGATCCATATAGCCGACCCCACCTAGTGGGATAAGGCTTTGTTGTTGTTGTTTAAACACACGACTCTTTGAAATCTTAGCAATCCTTCGTGGCATTTAGATGTCTTCTTTTTGAAATTCTAAAAGACCTCCATATCACTTCATCTTCATCCATTTAATCTCCGTCGCGACGACAGATGCCAGGCTTAGCCTCTAAACCCTCCACATCCCTGCATGTATTTTCTGGATATTAAGAATGTGCAAAGCTTCTTCAGGACATAATGATCAGATTAATTAAATTATCATAATGCCATTGTTCATTCCTCCCAATTTTTGGCAGCACCGATGCACCAATTATTCTCTCCCAGTTAATAAGAAGAGGCATTGACATTGATGAAAAGGGGCAATTGCAAGAGCAAACATAAGGAATAGTGTTATTGCTAGTATTAGAAATAGTACTCCGATTACTTGGAATTCTTTCTTAATTTGCTTTAAGAAATTTGTTTTTCTTAATTTGCTTTAACAAACATGGATTTAGCCGGGTTCTATACCCGATTGATAACTGGAGCAAGAACTACAGAAAGTGTGCAGTGAGGGATCTTTATTGGTAGCCAGTCGGGTTTCGAAGATACAAATTTTCTTTTCTATTGGGCCACAAACCAATCTGAAGTAAATCTATGAGCTCGATTTGAACCGCCGTTTCACCTCCCAAAAAGAAAAGTTGGCTTGACGAGCGCAGATGAAGAAATAGAGCAAGAAAACCAATAATCCCTTTCTTGTCCTTCTACTTAAGTTAAGGGGTGCTTGTTCCAGCATTTATCTGGGTTTCCTTTCATAACCTTTTTGTTTGTTTTAGATTGCACTCTATTTTATTATAAAACGAATTTGCACTCGATTTTCCCCTTCTTAGAATATGCTGGACTTTGTAGATCTTAAAATATATGCATTGAGCTAAAAGTTATGCAGTTGATCTACTATTATTTATTGGTACATGTTGCTTTTCTGAATCTTCAAAAGATGCCTCTACTTTTGTGACGACATTTCTGGATTCTATTCTATAAACTTTATAAAGTGTGGTGTTATTTGTTACCCATTTCTTCATGTAGGTAGATGATGCCATGTATCATTTGTAACATTACCTCTGCCTCCGGTTTTATGTTTGATTAAACCATCTGTATTCTTATCCCTTTTCCCTCTTGCTGTCCTTAGGCACGAGCTTTTGTTATTTGAAGCTCTAAGGGAAGGTCTAGAAGAAGAAATGGACCGTGATCCTCGCGTATGTGTGATGGGTGAAGATGTTGGCCACTATGGGGGATCGTACAAGGTGACTAAAGGCTTGGCTACCAAATATGGAGATCTTAGAGTTCTCGATACTCCAATTGCCGAGAACTCCTTCACAGGCATGGGAATTGGTGCTGCAATGACAGGCTTAAGGCCTGTTGTTGAAGGTATGAACATGGGTTTCCTCCTGTTGGCCTTCAATCAGATATCAAACAACTGTGGTATGCTTCACTACACTTCGGGTGGTCAGTTTAAAATTCCTATTGTAATCCGAGGTCCTGGAGGTGTTGGGAGGCAGCTCGGGGCAGAACACTCACAGCGCTTGGAATCATACTTCCAGTCCATTCCTGGTCTCCAAATGGTTGCCTGCTCGACACCTTACAATGCTAAGGGGCTCATGAAGGCTGCTATAAGAAGTGAGAACCCCGTGGTGCTATTTGAGCATGTTCTGCTGTATAATCTCAAGGAGAGGATCCCTGACGAGGAGTATGTGCTTTGTTTGGAGGAGGCAGAGATGGTGCGTCCTGGGAAAGATGTTACAATCCTCACATACTCGCGCATGAGATATCATGTGATGCAAGCTGCCAAGACACTGGTGAACAAAGGCTATGATCCTGAAGTCATTGATATTCGGTCCTTGAAGCCTTTTGATCTTTATACCATTGGCAATTCTATTAAGAAAACCCACCGTGTGCTGATTGTGGAGGAGTGCATGCGCACCGGAGGAATAGGTGCCAGCCTTCAGTCTGCCATAATTGAGAATTTTTGGGATTACTTGGATGCAAAAATTGTATGCTTATCCTCACAGGACGTGCCAACCCCATATGCTGGGACTTTGGAAGAGTGGACAGTAGTACAGCCAGCGCAAATTGTGGCTGCTGTGGAGCAGTTATGCCAGTAGAAGTCATTATGCTTGGCGTAGCATTATTTTACTTCATATTTGTTTTCTGATTGGCTATTGGGGATTTTGATTTATCTTGCCATAGTTCTTAAAAGTTTCTGGACCTAGCGTAATGAGTTTAAACATGTTTTGGTGCCTCAGTGGATTCATAAGTTACCCCTGAAATTTGGGTTCTTCATCTTTTATTAGAATTTCCTTTGGGCTATGTTTTTTGTATGAGATACAGGATTCTGCATCTTTTGATGGAAAATGTAGTAACCATGTCATTTAATGCTTCTTTCGTTTCGAGTCTTTTAAGCCTCGCAAGTTTTGTTGTTTCCTGAGTCATTTTATATGCATTGCTTTACTTTCGGTAGTATTATCATAAATATGTAAATATGGTTGAAATAAATATCTACAGACACCTGAAAATAAACCACTTCAACCCCTCAAAATTTCCAAGCCCAGACGACATGGGCATGAACACGAGCTAGCTCTGATTTCTAAGAAAGGAATAGAGCCCTGTCAATGACATTTGTTTCTGGACATGGTTACAGAAGAACTCGTGTATTTGTTGCCTTTTTCTCTTGTCTGCTGCGAGCTGCTACTAATCTTTGCAAAGGATTGTTTCAAGGACGATGAAATCTTTTGATCCGAGATGTTGTTGGTTCTTGCAAGTTCCGGCGCTTGAGACTTCGTCTTTGTCATGACCTATTGAAAATAAGCGACCAACATCAACTAAAACAGAAAATAAATTGATAACAACAGTCCGTTATGCTGTCAAGATGATTGAAGATTTACTCAGGACAAAGCTTTGCTAATGGCTCACATATTAGGTCTATAAGTCTGCAAAGACGTCAAAACACAGAACGGGGATAAACTCATTCTACTTCATGTCCAAGAAACCAACTTGGAAGAACTTAAAAAAACAATGAGTAAGGGCACCGATGAGAGCTTGATTGCTGGTCTATTGCTTGAGGTTTAGGAAAGTTTTACAGAATGTATGCCAACCTTTTTTTTGTTAAAAAAGTGGTGATAAAAAAAACTGAATTATGATATTATAAGGCAAACATACCTTTGTTCTATCGCTTGTACGATCAATGCTTTTGTAGAACGCAGGTAACGGTCTGGCTTTGAAACAAAGGCTTTCACGTAACATTTTTGGTTCACTCTCGTCAGATTTCTGCCACAAAATTTCTAGGTATTAGATCGCAAGTGCTGGAGAGTTCAAGAAATTTTAACCACTATAAGCTGCCTGAAGATGGGAACTAACTATCTTTTGGATAAAAAGAGAACAAACCTTTGACGCATCGTTATGCAATTTTCGTCTTTGATTTGAATCAGATTTGGGCCTAGCATTACTTGAGATCTACAAAACGATCATGAATCAGAAATCAGGAATCAGATTAAGTACTCAAAGCAGGCCTACTCTACCATGATGGATTGATAATGTCATACTTTCTCTTTTTTCTCTGTCCTAGCATGACTTCTATTTATCACAGAAGACGATGCAATCTCAATGGCATCTTTGCATCCTTTGATAGGGGTACACTTTGAATGCCTGAAGTAGGAAACAAAATGTTGATTAGTCCATTAGCAAACATTTTCTTATATTGTCACTTGTTCGATGACTTGGCTAGCAATTCAACCCTCGTGCATAGGTATGTAAAAACATGACCAGAAAAGACTGCAATGGCATATCTACAAGATAAACCAGAAAACATATAGCAATACCTCTTCTTCTGTGTTTGGGCAGCAACAGAATCACGCTTTGAAACTCCTTTGCCAGAGGCCTGAAAAGTATGATATGCTGTTAGAAAAAGAAGAACACCATAAAAATTAATTAAGACGAGGAAGCTCTCTTACGGGCGTCTTCAAATGATTCTGAGGGCCATTGGATAATTCTGATGCCTCTACTGCAACCTTTGCGTTCCTGTTTCTCTCAACAGTAGGGGAACACTTGGCTTTCAGGGGAATGCCCGTGCCCGAGACACTGTTGCACTGGGGAAGATTAGCTGACATATTGAATGATCTGAGCGCTTGATTCTTGTTTCCACTTGAGCACACGCTCAACTTTTTATTACTGCTCAGATTACAACCAGTTTCTTTCGTGCGGCGGACAGACAGCTCTGGTGGTGACAAAGTCGGAAATTTTGAAGGCTGAGAAGAAGACAACCTGGATCTTTTATGAAGAGGTGATTGTTTCGGGGTAGGGATCTTTTGTCTGGGTACAACTGCTTCTGGAGTCTTGTGGTTGGTGATGCAACTTTCCTGCAAGAACCAATCCATATACAACAGTCACCATCAAGTCTGTTGAAACTAAAGCCCTAGAGTTTCTAATGGTCGAATCAAGTACCTTGAGGGGTTGTTTCTGGATTACTCTCATGTCTTGAAGCTCGAATTCAGGCACCTTGTCCTGGTTTTCGCGATCATCAGCTGTAGTTGGCAATTCAGATTGGAAAGTGGGTACTACAACTTCAGTATGAACGTTTTCCACTGCATGGGATTTTTCACACTTCTCAGTTGCTGTTGAGGAGTTTTCTTCAGAAGAATTGGAACCAATTGCAGTAGTGGAAGCAATTTGGTTGGCTTCTCCTTCACTGATAGTAATGATTCCATTACTCCAGTTAGATGATTGTGCAACTGGATCAGAAACCTGATTTTGGCTTCTAAACCCCTTACGAAGTTCTGCATCAGACGGATCATGGACGGAAGCACTGCCTTGCTCGAGCGCTGCAGCCGATCTTTTAGCGGCAGCTCTCTTGTAGCTGGCTTCAAAGAAGGCCTTCTTCTGAGCCACACCCCCGGGCACGGAGTACTTCTGGACGTCCTCCAAGTATCTGTTCTGCGAGAAAGACGACCACTTTCCCCAGTCCAGAGATTCCGACAAGAACCGCCCAAAAGACACAGATCCGCCCAAGGCCGACGAGAGCCTGCTCCCCTGTGGACATCAACACACCTCCATCTATGCATGACTTCAGAAGAGAAGACAAAGAACAATGCATCTAAAGGGAAATCGATGAGGTCCGGGTTCATAAACAGTCGTATAAACTAAATGAGAAAAAGAGACGCACAAAAAGTAGAAAGCATAAGGATTGGCGTCGCAGACCTGAGTGTCCTCCATTATGGAGGAGGAACAATAAGCTTCTCCCATTTCGCACAAGAAATCTTCCGACCGCTGCTGCAACAGAAGCTAAGAAAGTCCTATTCGTTGAGGGAACGGATGCTGAACTCTTCAAAGGATCGAGAGAGATGCTAAGAATCAGCAAGCAAAAAAGCAGTGCAGATCCTAGAAACCGCAGTCCAAATTGTACTGACAGAAGCAGCAGCGCAAAGCTACTGTCCCAATTTTTTTACAGGGAGAGAGAGAGAGATGAGAGGGAGAAGTATTTGAATTTGAAATGGTGGACAGTACCGTTGCAAGCCAATGGCCCACCAGAGCCATTTTTGGTGATTTCATGATGGTGGACAGAGCAAGGGATCCAATCCACCCTCCGCCGCGGCGTGTACTACTAATCGGTGTCTCTTGGTAACATGGATGGCGTCCATTTGCATTACATTAGGGTTTAGGGCTTGTTTAGAGATTTTTTTTTAATATTTTATCAAATTGACCATTTTAAATTCTTATACCTGGATTATTTTTTTTTATTTTCCAATATTAAAATGTACCATATTTTCATTCTAGCCTTCTAAATGTTAAAACTATTCACTTATCTCGTCTCAGGTTTTCAAACTCTTCTGCTTAAGCTCAAACGTTTAAAATATATTTGAGTAAATTTTAGTAAATGTCTCCTAAATTTACCCTTTTTTTCTAATTTTTTCCTCTTAACTAAATTTTCATTCAACTGTTAACTTATTTCACAACCTACTCTTTCAACTGGATATAAGTAGTTTTTCAATTTTTTTGCCTATGTGGAACATTACTAATAATTAAAAGAAATAAAAAATAATAATATCATAATAAAAAAATTTAAAATTTTAGAAAAAAGAGATGGTTGGGGCACGCCCCCTCTCTCGCTGGCATGGTGAGCAAAGGGCAATAGTCATCTTTCATCATCTTTCAATGAGCAATAGTCATCCACAAATGTCGTCGCCAGCTCTAGTGTTGAATCTCCTCTAGTTCTCGCCATCGTCGACGCCCCCGCCCTATCATCGGCGAAGACTGATTATGGCTGGAAATGTGCTCCACACCGGAGATGGCCACCAACAAAGGCGAAGCCAAATGTCTTCACATGCAAGCACGAAAAATTTGAATAAACACATTGTTCGCTTGGTAGGCTAGTTAGAGTGTGCGACCTCTTTTCAGTTGACTACTGTTCGATTCCTAATGACACCACTAAAATTTTTGTTGGCTTCGTCTTTGGTTGTCAGGGCCCATGATGTCACGACCATCCTTTCAACTTCACTGACTCAGCATGGGTACTACCTTGGCTAAGGTCAACGCCAGAGGACATTCGATGTGCAGCTGCCAAGGCGGCCACATCCCCTGCGTCATCCCCATCCGCACCATCGTCGTCTTCTTCACGAGCCCAGATCCCCTAGTCATGGTCGACGGGACAAGGGATGGAGAAGATGACCTCATTGTGTCGCTGCCATCGTCGTCCCCTACGCCGATGGCGTTCATGGACGAGGATGCGCTACTGAACATGGAGAGGCTCATGGATGACACAACCACCCCCCTCCCTAAGGTGCCGAGATGGGGGTGGGAATGATGCCCCCACCTTCTTTTTAGTTTTTAATTATTATATTATTTCATATCACCAGGCAAAAAGCGGGAAATCGCCTATACTCGGCCAAAATGGGCGTTGGTGAAATAAGTCAATAATTGAAGAGGCATTTAGTTTAAAAAAAAGTTGGATGAAAGAGTTGAGAAAGATGACAAAATTAGAGGACATTTACTGAAATTTACTTAAATATATTTAATTTTAGGTTTATTTTATTAGCAACACTTTAATTATAATTATTTTCATAAATTTAGTTCATAGATTTATTCAAATCTAGTACTTAATTTAATGAAATTTTGAATAATTATTCAAAATTAATACAATTTTGAATGAAATTTAATGGAAGAATTTAAGTTATTATTTAATAATTATAAAATATCAGTTTTACCCTTACTTTCCTATTGTAACAAATATATTTTAAACACTTACTTTTTCACTTAACTCAAAATACTTAAAATATAATTATTGTTAACCGTATATTCACTTTTTTCCTTTGTTAAATTGTATATCTTAATTTTAAAACTTTTTAAAATAAAAAATAAATTTGGCTCACACGCCCCAGATCGATAATAACCTTTTTAAAATAAGTGTAAGCCTTTATTTCATCGTTTTTCGCCAAACACCTCTTTTTTAAACTTGTGGCCCCAATATAATGATAATGAAAATAATATATTTTTTCATGTGTTCGTGACGTCACTTGGAACAAAATTGTTCTGTAGCAACTTTGGATTAACCATTGTTAACCCTGAAGACATCCAAAACGATGCCTAATTTAGTTCCTGCATAAAAAAGGAAAATGTTTCCCACCGCATTTCAATTGTCCCACACCATTCAATTTTGGGTACGTTTTTTTAACTTTAGCAAGATGATGTTTGTTAGTTTTTTTTTTAAAAAAAAATTTGATAGTTAGGATAACCAAATTTTAACTTCCTTTTTTTATTTAAGAAGAGTTGTTTATTATTTTAAAATTTTTAGTTGTGCCCAATTTATTTTTATAAAAATCTATATATTTCTTTAGTATGAATGAATAAAATAAAACTTATTTCTCCCAATTCGAACTTTGGTTTTCTCGAATTGATGATGTAGTGATCTAGTCAATTTCAGAGTGATTATTTTTTTCATCAAATTGAAGTAAATGAATTGCCAATTAATATTGATTGATTTCAAAGTTATCAGGCAATTTCAAAATTATTGTATGCGCTTTTTACGATTCTGGCAACCAAAATCTTCGTCCTAAATTGTGGATTCCTCCAGGGTGGACTACTATACTCAATAAATTTGATCACCATTTTAGTGAAGCCAATCATACGATAGTCTGCTTAGGTAATTTTGATGTTCGATTACAAATATATTATGGTAATAAAAGGATCCAAGCCTCCTAGAACCTTAGTATTAGGATATCTCATATTCTACTTTCATCAATCATCAATAAACATTGATTGAAGCCATATCGAGTTCATCGGTAGAGAGATATTCTTTTTTCGGTAATAAAAAGAGGCAGGAATTGCCTTAATTACAACTTTAAATTAGAGAATAGAGAAGAGAATAGAATAGAGAAGTATATGTAACCCTGCTAAGACAACGAACAGATGGCGCCCAAGGTCATATGATGGATGTGTGAATTTGTAGGTTTTGCCGGAATTGATGCTCAATCTTGCAAGCCTGCACTAGAATTGGCCTCCCTTGGTATTTTCATGAACTTAAAGACTTTACCCATGTATAACCCTGCAATGATACATTGAACCAAGTCTTCAATGTGCGGAGTGGGTTGTTTAATATATTTACAACCTCGGCTGATTTCGACTCTATGATAATATTGTAGAATCCATTTACTTTAGCGAACTTGATGCCAAGGAGGATGGCATTGAGCTCGACTTCCAATGTAGAAAAGGTTGCTCCATCCATCCTTGATGATCTCAAAGAATAATGCCCGCTCTAGTTTGATGTACCTGCGCACTCGAAGTCCTGAAGCACACATTATTATTACATTTGACCAACCTACTACTGGCGGTAGCCATGCTGCAATTTGTTTTGGAACCTAGGACTTTTGCATACAACTCTTCTAGTAGAAGGCCATTTTAAATCCTTACGCCCAGAGCAAACCCAAGTTTGGGTCCGGGTTCCTCTAGACTCGAACCCGGACCCGGCCTCGGCCCGGATCGGGCTAGAAAATTTTTGACCCGGAACCGGGCCCGGTCCCGGCCCGTTCCGAGATTGGGTCAGACTCGAAAATCGGGAATAAAATTGGGAATAATAAAAAAACATAAACAAGAAATTGGGTTTCAAACATTCATTGATTGTATGCCACAAAAATGTTAGAAACAAATAAAAGCAGAGCAAATAACTGGTGGCAAAACACCTCAAAGGATGCTGAAGTTGTTTGGATGTTGTCATTCCATAGCAAAGATCAAATAAAAAATAGGGATAGATATGTTTTATAATCGTTTAGAATGTGCAAATTGTTTGTCAAAAAATAAGCTTAAATTGGATCCTTTGGGCAACATAAACATAATTGCACGGCACACAGAGAAAGAAGTAAAGAAAAAAAGTGGAATCAGAAATCACATAATACTAAATTGCTTAAGCCAGTAATTTGTGAAAATTGGAATTCTGCCTTGTGGACACATTTCAGGTCAGCAGCCTTGATTAACGTTACACGTGAAGAGGTACATCCCCTAAGTCCTGACCTTGTAGCATTGAAAAAGGAAAAGGATAAATATGTATTCAAAGTTCAAACAAGATATTCACAGCAAGAATGAAGGATATTGACAGTAATGTCCAAGCTCCTAGGTTCATCATCAGTTGCTTATAAATCAAGCATTTCAATATTGTGCTTTAAACTAGAAGTTTTCTTCTCATGAATCTCAACATGCACATTAAGAATATGTATTCAAACAAGGTATGAAGCATAGTCCTTTTTAGGATACATCAAGCATGGTCCTTTTTGGAGTGTAACAAGCATGATCTTTGAAAATCATAAAACACCTCCACAGAATAATATTCTAAATGATATAGCATAAGCCTATTGAGATACAAAAGGAAACAAGAAGATTAATGCTGGAACTGTGGAACAAATCTGCCAATCTGATTTTTGTTTTCCTACCAAGTGCCAAGTGCCAACAACCAATGCCCAAATATGCAATGTTAGGATAAGTAATCAAAGAACATTGATAGTCACAATGACTTTAGAACTTAAAGTTTGTGATCATCTACAATCTTTCATGTAAATTATCCAACATTCAGGTGGTGACTAGAACTTAAAGTCTTAAACACAATTTAAAGTGCTGAGAATATAAATAAAGAGACATAATAATATTACAACAAATATATGACATATGATAAATGTACAATATAATTATAGAAAAAAGTTCACATACTCACAATTCAAAGAGTTAATTGTCTACCATCATATGATCCAATGTTGAACTTGAGGGTCCAACTTGAGTAGATCCGATAAGTTCTACAAGAATGTCAAAAATGTTGTAATTAGTAAAATTATTAACAATATAAGTAAAGAGACATAATATAAGTAAAACGACTAACAATATAAATAAAGAAACATACTAATTGAATTTAACCTTTAATTATATTGTTAATGGCCTCAAATTGATCAAAATCTTCTTCAAGCTTAAAATGTGATGATGATAGCCAACTTTGTGTACATACAAGAGCTTCTGTCATTTTTTGTGATATATAACTCCTAAAGAAATCAAGAATGCGTTCTCCAATGTTGAAAATAGACTATGAAGGAACTGTAGACACTGGAATGGCCAAGACATCATGTGCCATTAGAGAAAGAACACTATACTTTGTGGAATTGACCTTTCACCAATTTAGGATATCAAAATTCTCTTCACCCTCGCAAGATTCAATCAAATATCTCTCAATTTTAGATTTGTTATCAGTACTTCTTTTTTCCTTTTGTAGTCTACTCCATTGATGAATCCTAGTTGTCTTCTCATCAACATTTACTTTTTCAACCCCATTTGTAGAACTTGTATTCTCCACTTGAGAATTTGAATCTTGATTGACTTCTTGTGCATAAAATTTACACATACGATACATACTATCTTGAATTTTTTTAACTACCCAAGTATCTATGCTTGAGTCATAAAGATCTGTATAGTTCCATTCAACATATCCAAGCTTATATCTAGGGTCTAATACAACAACAATAAGTATCAATAGATTAATATTTTTAGGTTTTCCTCAATACTTATCATATTTAGACCTCATGTCGCATGCCATTTTTTGCAAGTACACATCATGACTATCACTCATTTTGTAATTTGAGATTGGACAGATACAATCTCATGAAAGCAAGAAGAAGATGTTACAAAAGATGAGCCAGATAAGTTACATGTTGCATCATAAAAAAATTTCAAAAACATCACAAAGTTTCGAGTGTTTTCCCAATCTTCAACTGTTGGTGGCATACAATCATTCTCTTTGAAATGTAATTTGTATCCCCTATCTTCGTCATCCAACCTTTCAAATACTTTTGAAATTTTTCAGCATAGTCCAACATTAAATAGATCGAATTCCATCGAGTTGGCACATCATAATAACACTAGATTGGCTAGTGATTTTCTCCTCTTGTATAAATCTTTTGAATTTTCCAAATCGTGCCGGAGATGATCTCACATAGCGAACAGCTTCACAAATTGACACAATTGTTAATTTCGTATCATGTAACCCATCTTTAACCACAAGATTTAGTATATGTGCACAACATCTGATGTTGATGAAATCACTGTTACATATCAAACCTTTCTAGTTATGCAATCTCTTTTTCAAATGACTAAAAGCTTTACCATCGGCTGTAGCATTATCCACAGTGATGGTGAACACCTTTTCAATTTCCCATGCTAATAAACAATTTTCAACAGCTTTAGCAATATCCTCGTCCTTATGTCTTTCAATTGGACAAAAATTAAGAACCCTTTTGCGTAAAACCCAATCTTCATCAATAAAATGTGCGATAAGACACATATAACACAATTTTTGACAAGATGTCCACGTATCAGTAGTAAGATAAATGCGTGAAGAAGACTTTTTAAAAATTGTCTTAAATTTAGCCATTTCATCGAGATACAACTCATAGCAATCTCTAGCAATAATAAATCTCGAAGGAATCATAAATATAAGTTCCAAACATTTTGAATACTTGCGAAATCCATCACTTTCTACAACTCTGAAAGCTTACTCATCACATATCACAAATTCAGCCAACGCTCTTCTACAATCTTCATAATTATAAGAATGAGGGACTAATGATTTTGCTGTAGTAGATACTCCTTGCAAGCTTTGTGCCAACATTTTTTGTCCCTTCACTTCACTTCTATGTGAGAACTTCTTACATCTTTTTAGGTGCTTAAATAAGTCAGTAGTTCCATGCTTATTTGAGTCGACGACAAAGTTATTTTTGCAATATTTACATCTTGCTCAAGCTTCTTGATCCGAAGTAAATTTTTCAAAATGATTCCAAGCTTCTGATTTGTTTTTACTAGGCTTCCTCCTAACTACTTCTATTTCCACAGAAGCAACGTTAGTTCCTTGTGTAGGGTTTATATAATAATATCACCCGAGGTTGAATTAGGTCCTATGTCAGTCATTGCATTTACATTATCCTGGACCTCCATTCACAAATCACAGAATATCCTAGCTGATTTTGACAAAAACAAAACAAAAACATAAACAAATCGCAGCATAAGAACTGAAAATTTTGAAATACAATTACATTTTGCATTTCACTAATCGATGATTCAATATGATTGAATTAATCTAATAAAATAAACAATGAACATAAAAGTGATTGAATTAATCTAATAAAGTAATTGCATACATGAATTAACAAATTCATTATCCATATGCGAACAACATACAGGAACATAAACAAATGTGCCAACAATCACAAAGATAACACAGAGATACAAAATATCTATTAATATGGCTCAATTTTGTTAAACTAGAAGAAAACATACAATCATACAAACTATCATATCACAACATTCTTCAACATTATACAAAAAATAAAAGATTATCCTCTAACCATGCCAAAGTCATTAGAGAGTAGATATGCGGAGCAGAACTCTGACCTGCTAATCTGCTATCGTCTCCGTGAACCTTCAGTCCACGGCAAAGGGGCAAAGCCTGATACCATGGGACGCAGAAGTCACTAGAAAAGAGGCAACTTATGTGATCTAACTAACCATGCCAAAGTCGCTAGAGAAGCTAAGAAGTGAGCAAAACTCTGACCTGCCAGCTGTCGTCGTCGTCTCTGAAGCTGGCGGTGGCACGCCGCGTGAACCTTCAGTCCATGACTATGTGGCAGAGGGGCGGACTACGGAGACACCTTGTGCCGTTTGTTAGAGAAGCGAAGGAGTCTGAGCCGGCGAGCCGCCCTGTCTCCGAAGCTGGCGGCGGCGTGAACAGAGATGAAGCGGCGAGCGAGCAATGGCAACAGGCGGCAAGCAGTGGCGACGGGCGGCGAGGCAGCGAGCAGCACCAACGGGCGGCGAGGCGGCGAGCAGCGGCAACAAGCGACGAGGCGGCGAGCAGCGGCAACGAGCGGTGTGGCGGCACACCGCACAACTAGGGCACGGAGTCACGGATTTCGTTTTTCATAGTTTGACTTTTTTGTTTGCAGGTCGGCGGTCACGGGTAGGCGGGTAGCGGGCTATCGAGATTTTAGAATTGGAAACCCGTAAAATAATTGGAAACTCGGGCCGGGTCACGGGTCGGGTTTTTAGACTCCAGATCCGGTCCCGACACGAGACCCGTCGGGTTTTCATGAACGTAAACCCGGTCCTGGACCGACTTATGTTCGGGCCGAGTTTTTGTACCGGTCCATCGGGTCGGTGCGGACCGGGTCGACTCGGTCCGTGCTCAACCCTATCCTTGATCTTTGTTTGGTGTGAATGGTTACAATGTGATTCATTGTCGTGGTGATAATTTTTTATTTTACTCATTTTTATCAATGATGATATCAATTCTGCCAACTTTGCATAAAATTTTGTTTAATTTTGAAATATATAATTATTATTTGACAACTTTGAATGAGTCCCTTGGAATGTAATAACTTTTTAAATTTTGAATTTCAGGAGAGGAAAAAGGGAAGATGAGAGCAGGATGAAGGGAGGCTGAGGAGGAGGAAAGGATCAACGGATAGAGAGGGACGAGAAGAAGGAAAAGAAGGAGAAAATTTTCTTTGAGGAAGACTCATGAAAGGCACTATTATTTTATTTATGTCGATGCTTGGCTAAACTTTAGATTCCTTGTGGTATAATTGTGTGGCTACTGTGGTTTGATCTCTTTTTCATGTTGTACTCTTAAATAGCTATATGATTTTGCATCACGTTTTATTACGAGTGGTTTGTTCATGCTTAATCTTTGTTGGATCGAGAGATCCTCTCTTTTGTATGATCTATCTTATTCGAGAGAAAAGATAACCATGTTGGACCATTAACAATATCAATTTTTTTATCATCACTTTTAACTATTGCATTGTGAGACGAGAGTCCCCAATAGTTATGACTGTCTTAGATTAAGTTATTGTTAAATATTAGAATCTCCGTAACGTGTTCGTAAATGATCGAGAGATCAATCTTTATAATAATCAAATTGAGAGATCAATTGATTATCGATTCCAATATATACATCTTCGACTATTCCCTCACATCCCGAGTGAGATCGAAGAATAGAAGAAAAAAGTTAGACAGTTCATCAAGTTAGTATTGAGAGATCCTTCACCTCATAAAAGGATCATACCCATAGTAGTAACCAATTCATCACAAGGGAGTTTTCTTTTCATCATATTATCTAATTTGACAACTGTTCTTTTTATTCTTTTCTCGCCATTAACATTCGTGGCAAGTTTTGAGATATAATTAGATTCAAACCGATTCGAGTCAACGGGTTACAACACTCGTGGTTTTTACTCGACTTGTATACTTGTAGTAGTGTGGACTCTAAAGTAATTATTTCTAATTTGAATGATATTTAATCATTGTAAGAAATCACAACTTCTAAGTCCGCATCACCTGGAAAGCTAAGTTGCATTTTCATTTTCTTATTCTCCAAATTCCAAATATAATCACCTAGTTAACTGTCCTTCCTGTGTTCTCTCACTTCGAATGCTAGTTAGCAGACAATCCTTTAAAGGTTGCAGGAAGAAGCGATAAGATATATGCAATGGGACGTCTTTCCATACATCTCTAGACTTCGAACATTCCCGAAGTACATGCAAAATTGTCTCAACAATATGTGGGCATGATGGACAATCATCGAAGCGGCTATCTTCATTTGTAGCGAGTTTGTTGTACGTTACCACCCATAAGAATGAGAGACCCTTTGAGGACCTTCCCAACTTCAGACCGCTCTCCATAACTCCTCTTTACAACTCCATGTTGATTCAGCAATGGGATTATATGACGATCTAACACTATATTTGCCTGATGTCTCCTACGACCAGAATAGTATGTCCCTTTCTCCATCTATGTTGGGTGGTTGTATGCCTTGTAGCTACTTGAGAGCCCTCATTTAAACTGTTGTTAAGCAAGGACCAATTCCATTCACCTTCATAAGTTACCATTGATGCTACGATTCTTGTGCTCATTTCAGACGTCAATGGAGTTTGAACTCCTCTACTAAGGATCCCCAACAACCTCTTCCATTGTTCTGTCCAAAAAATGTGTTACTTCTTGATTTGATCAGCCATGCTTCTCCATGTGAGACCTTGTTCCAGGCTTGCTAGATTCCTTTCCAAAGCCAAGAGTCACCTTGCATGATGCTTAACTTGGTACTCGGTCCAAACCTTGTGTCGTACTTATTGGACAATACCTTCTTGCATAGCGAATGTTGGATGCATGAGGCATGCCTTGAATTAGTCCCATATGCATAAGCCACGAGAGATATGATGAGTATATATGAGAACATGACCTTAGTTTGGTGACGTGTTTTAGTAAAATTGTGTGGGCCATGGCCCAAAGCGGACAAGTGGTCGGGAATATTACATATGGTCAGAGCCACTCCACGCGAGCCTTGGTGGGGTGCAATCACTTAATGAGACGTTGATTCCCCCAAGGGGGAAGGATACATGAGGCATGCTTTGGATTAGTCTCACATGTATAAGTTACGGGAGAGAACATAATCTTGGCTTGGTGACACTTTTTGGTAAACCTGTGCGACCCCAAAATTGATAATATCACACTTTGATCGGGAATGTTAAATATTCAATGAAGAGGCTCCATTGATTTTTGCTAATAAACTTGTGCTTAAAAGCAACATGTCTATCAAGCCCACTCCTTTTTCATTTGGTTGTATTATTTGGCTCCATGCAACTAGGTGTAGTTTTGTTTCATTTGGTGCATGTTCCCATATGAAAGCACTCTATGACTTTTCCATCTCATCTATGATGCATGAGATGTGATAGCAGAGCTTAGATTGTCGATTGGGCTAATGTTATCCTTTCGGCAAGAAGTAGCATTGATGTTGCCCACCCCGTTAGCCACATCTCATCTTCTCTACGAGGCTGCAGAAGTGTTCTTTTCAGAGGTGACCGTTGATAATTGAAATTCTGTGATATTTGCCAATTGAGCTCACTTTAGTGAAGTTGCATGTACTCATAGCTTGTTCCTTATTCTCCATTGTGACTGGCTTGGAGAAGAAGATGGTTGTCTTATTCATATTAATGCGGTGGCCCAATTCACTTGAGACTCTTGACAGAATGTCGTCATTGATTATAAGTATTTGGCTTGTTTGATGCTTATGCAAAAAGTAGGATATCATAAGTAGGGTTAGACATGAGTTATGTCAAGCCAGATTTCCATCAAAATAGGCTAAGTCTATTATAAAATAACAATATTTAAGTATGGTCTATAACCTATAATAAATCAAGAACATAAGCTGCCTCGATTGTTTGATTAATTTTTAATGACTGACCTAACTTATTAGCATGTCTAGTCAAATATATTTTTTGTATGATATACAAGATTAAATATGAGAAATCTTATTTATTAAAGAAACAACAAATATGAACTAAATAAAAAATACCACTAATTTACTTTTTCTGAATGGGTAATAAAAATAATAGCATTCAACTCAAAATTGGAGATTTAGAAGATGAAGAGGTATTTTTATTTATTAAATTCTATATAAAATATAATATATCAATAAATATAAGCTATAAAGTCAAGCCAATTATTAAAAGCCCAAGCCTATTTAATAAAATAGATTTTTTTTTAATTTTTAGCCTAACTTATTTTACTAATAGGCCAAGCCGAGCTAGGCCAAAAATAAGTCAAGCCATGAGTGGCTCACGAATGACTCGATTTATTTTCTGTCCAAGTCGCCAGCAAAAAACAAATGATAGATATTGTAACGCCCCTAAAATCAGCCCTTCTGCCATGTAGACAGTCAAGTTAGCCTCGGGGACGCTACATCATGTGATGTGCTCTTAATCATAACTTTGACTTTGACCATTCAACAAATGCAACACATGGTAAAGAATATAATAATAAACTAAACAAAGACTTTATTATGAATGAAGGAAATGCTAGAATGTCAAGAGACACCAACATTTAATGCAATCTACATGGAGAAAGGAAATGACAACACATATCCAAGCAAATGACCACATATCCAATTCCAAAGGAAAATACCAAATTATCCATCTGAAGAAGGGATGAATTGTCCAATTAATGGAAGTAAAAAAAAAAAGAAAAGGACACTATAGAACTCAATGAGTCATGTATAGCGATTTCCAGGCTCTGCGTCCTCCATCAATCCTCTCTAAGTAAAATGCTCACTTGCAAAATCTCAATGCAGGGGCATAGAATATCCGTAGGTGAAAACGTCCAGTGCAATAGAATTATAGGCTATGAAATGATAATAAAATTATGCTTAAATCAACAATGGATAAGCAATAAGATAACCGTGCTTTAATATGAACAAGTGGTCTATACTTTTCTGTTATAACCAATACTTTGTCTGTACAATGAAAATGATTCATTCTGTACCATGTCCATGCTTTGTCCTTTACTATGTCCTTTACTGTGACAACTCTGTTTGTACTATGTCCTACTATATGCTTTACCATACTATGCTTTATCATGCTTTGCTTTCCAAGCTCTGCATCCTCCATCAATCCTCTCTAAGTAGAATGCTCATTTGCAAAATCTCAATGCAGAGGCATAAAATATCCGTGAGTGAAAACGTCCAGTACAATAGAATTATAGGCTATGAAATGATAATAAAATTATGCTTAAATCAACAATGGATAAACAATAAGATAGTCGTGCTTTAATATGAATAAGTGGTATATACCTTTTTGTTATAACCAATACTTTGTCTGTACAATGACAATGATTCATTCTTTATCATGTTCATGCTTTGTCCTTTACTATGTCATTTACTGTAACAACTCTTTGTTTGTATTATGCCCTACTATATGCTTTACCATACTATGCTTTATCATGCTTTGCTTTACCATGCGTTGTGCTACATCTTTTACATTAGCTATACAATCCTTGAAGTTTGTTATCCTATATGAGCTCGTTATTATTAATTTGGAAAGCCAGAGGTGCCTCTATGAACATCTGTAAAGTTAAGAATGCCCATAATGAGGAAGGTGTAATGTCAATGCATACTCTTTTTCGAATACAGGTGGAAAAAGACTTGTACCATAGGAACTGTGATCATTACGGATCCGTAGGTTCATTGTCTCTTCAGCTAAGTTACATATCCCTCTGACGCTATAAACAAGTATTCAATATAATGCCCTCAATGGGGAAGGATATATGCTAATGTAGGGCTGAGCACGGGCCGGGTCGACCCGGTCGACCCGGAAAATTGGGAAAATAACCCGGCCCGGATTAGATCCGGGCCGGGACCGGGTCTCTGGAATAGAAAATCCGCCGGTATCGGGTCGGGACCGGGTCTACAATGCAGATACCCGATCCGGACCCGACCCGATATCACTTACTATATAAACCCTCTCTCTCTTTTCCCCTCTCATTTCAATCTTTTTCTTTCTCTCTCCCACCTCTCTCTCTCTCCCTCTCCCTCTCTCCCCCTCTCTCTCACAATGGCGGCAGCGGCGGCGATGGCGGTGACCCTCGACTCCGGCCGTCCTCTCCTCCCCTCTCCTCTCTCTCTCTCTCTACTCCGGCCGCCTGACGGCCGGATCCGGTCGCCTGGTGGCCAGATTCAGTCGCCTGGCGGCTGGATCGGTCGGATCTAGCCGCCAGACGGCGATCGGCCGACAACTGCTAGATCCGACCGAATCTGGCAGTTGTCGGCCGATCCGGTCGCCTGGCAGTCGGATCGGCTGCCTGCGGCCAGATCCGATTGCTTGACGGCCGGATCGGTCGCCTGGCGGCCGGATCTGGCAGCTGTCATTCGATCCGGTCGCCTGGCGGCCGGATCGGCTGCCTGCGGCCAGATCCGATTGCTTGAGGCCGGATCGATCACCTGGCGGCCGCCGGATCGATCGCATGGCGGCCGGATCGGTCGCCTGGCGGCCGGATCGGTCGCTTGGCGGTCGGATCGGCCATGAGGTTGGATCTAGCGACGCGGATCGGCCGCTCGCGCAGTCGGATCGGCCACTGGCGGCCAGATCCGACCGCTGGATCTGTCAGGCAATCGGATCTGGCCGCGTCAGTGCCCGATCCGGTCGCTCATCGACCTCTGGCGGCCAGATCCGGTTGTCAGGCGTCGGATCTGACAGCCAGTGATCGGATCGGCCGCCAGCTATCGGATCTGATCGGCCGTCACCTGCCAGCATTTCATATTCCCGGACGCAAACCCGGTTCGATTCTCAGTCTATCGGGTCTGACCCGGTCCCGGACCCGGCCGGATCCGGTACCGGGTCGGAAAATTTTTGACCCGGCAAAAGTCGGGCCAGGACCGGGTCCGCCTAGACCCGGACCCGATCCCGGGTTTGCTCCGCCCTATGCTAATGCATAACCCTTTTCAAAATACAGGTGGGAGAGGACTTGGTGGTCGTTGCGGACCCGTAGGTTCACTGCTTCCTCAGCTAAGCTACCTGCCCCTCCTCTATGAACAATGACAATAACAATGATCCATGCTTTTCGCGGCACATAGCAATCATGTGGTTTTCATCTTTTCGTTGCTGTTTACTATATGTGGAGTTTAGAAATCATAGATCAGAGAAATGTTAGAGTCCGATCCCTTTTCTCTGAGATAATTAAAACATGCCCTATTTCTATATCTTTTATGTCAAAGTCCGACTCGTCTTTCAGAGGTGGGAAGGGCCCATTAGGGTCTTTACAATGTCGGACAAGGCCTCGAGTGGGTCTATCAAAAATGGGGCCCAAATATGAATGATCGGGCCCAAGCAAAAGGGATAACTATGTCCTATTCAACAGAACCCGGACCGGATTAAAGGGAACTTGGGTCAGATTTTTGTCGTGGGTCAATGCGAATGACACAAGCCGAGTCGGGATCCGACTCGGGCCAAGTCAGCGCTCACGCATATTGAAATCAGCTTAGAACCTTGACGTCATTGTCGTGCCACCCTTCTGGCACGCTCGTGCCATCGACGATCGACCATACTACTCTAGCACGTTCGTGCTACCGACATCTTGGCCGTGCCACTCCTCTGGCACCGACGTTACGATCGAGCTACTCTGGTACATTTGTGCCACTAACATCACAACCGTGTTACTCCTCAAGTACACCCATGCCCTGACCGAACTAGCCGTCAAGCCACTAACTACCAAGTCGGTCGACCGTCCCGTTGAGTCGGTCGACCACCCTCATAATCGAGCATGCTCGTGTCGTAACTCGGTCACCCGTCCAATCACGATCCCGGCCATCCTTCGATCGTCGGATCACGATGGTCAAAATACGAAAAATGAAGCTTAAAGACTGGATCAATATGGAACCATTACACACATCATACGATTAACATATCATAGCATACAGAGATTTGAACATCTAGAATACCTTTCCGATCGTGTTTGGTTCGTCGGAGATGCTTTCATCATCTTCTCCAGTTTCGATCAGCCGACGAGGAGGTGTGGCCGACCTCACGAGCGCGTCGATGGAGGGGTTGCCATGCACGGTCATCCGCCAGTAGCCTCCGTCGTCCGTGCGCGCGGGGTTCATCGGAAAGGAGGAAGAGGAGAAGGACGATGGGGCGGCCAATCGGAGGAGTCCAAGGGGTGTGAGTGCTTTCCTCGTGCCCTCTTATAGCCTTCACGCCGGTCGAATCCGAGGAGGAATTGGGGGAGGAGAATCGGGGGACGAAATCTCTCTCCTGATTTAATGTTCTTCGTTTCCTTTTTTAAATTTAAATCCTTTCCTTCTTTTGATCTTTCCATATTTGATGTTTTTGCCAGTTGTTACAGATATGTGGACCTTCCTCCATGCATCCGAATTGACTGATTCTTGTATCAAATGCGCTAGACGCTCCACAAATAGAACAAAAATATATTGAGAGAGAGGGCATCCTTGTTGAATCCTCTGTAGCATCTTGAAGCTTTGACTTTCATTCCCATTCCATAAGAGTTTCACTTAAGGGGTAGATATGCAAGACATTACTAGTGCTCTAATTTCTTGAGGAAGACCCATGACTTCTAGTGTATCTCAAACATAATTCCAATGCATTTTTTAAGTCCACATCTCATCCAGCTCATCGCGTGGATCATCTCTTGTGCCATAACAATATTCTCATGAATGCTTCTTCCCTTTACGAAGCTCACTTGATTGCAGTCCTATAAGTTTGGGCATGATATCTTGTAGAGACAAAGAAAGCATTTTTGTTAATAATTTGTATGAGGTATTGCACAAACTTGTTGGCCTAAATTCGCTCAAAATTTCTGAGTTTTCGATTTTGGGTATGAGCACAATGAAGGGGTCATTGGTGCTATCAATTGGTTCCTCCTCGTGAAGACCCTTGATGCATGATTCACAGTCGTATCCTTAATTGTGCTCCAATTATGTTCATAGAAGATAGCTTGAAACCCATTCGGGCCAAATGCTTTGTATGGCGCCATGCTAAAAATGGCATGCTTAACCTCCTCCGTTGTGACTCGTCAGACGATATTTCGGAGAACATGGTTGTTTATTTGTGGGAAGGAGTGGGGTAACAGAGGCCTTTGTTGCTGCTCTCTTCAGTAACTGTTTGTAGTGATTTGTAGTCATACCCTGGAGTTCACTATGGTCCTCTATCCATTGGGCAGACAAGCATTTGAGTGCTCTTATTTGTACCATTTTCCTCCTTATGATAGCTCCTGTGTGAAAGTATTACGTATTCCTATAGCCAAAGCTTACCCTAGCTTACCCATTGATATCACGCCTTATGGAACCATAATAGTTCTTTCTGAGTGAGGACTCGCTCAAGCTCCACTAGTAGCGTACTTTCAACTTGCTAAGAAATGAATTTGGCCCCCTCTGAAGATTGACTTGTATCCCTTTTAGCCGTGTCATAATTTCGTACTTCATTGATTGAATGTGCCCGAAGGTGCTTTGGTTCCAATCTTTTAGTACTCCTTTCAGTTTTTGAAGGTTATGTGCTATAAGTTTCTGCTGAATTCCATGAGCCTTGGGGAACTTCAGGGAATCAGAATGCGTGTGCGAGGCAGTCATATATCAAAATGGTCTTCTTCTCTTTTCTTCCATAGTCCGGGGTGAGGTGTCGAGAAGCTACGGATGGTGGTCAGATTTTACCAAAGGCAGCACCTTTACGATCACTTCCACAAATTTCGTCCTCCACAAAGTGTTGCAGAGAACTCGATCCAATCTTTCCAGGAGCTAGGTCACGTCACGTATTTGCCCTTTCCATGTGTATCTCGGACCAGTTGATCCCAGATCAATAACACCACAAGAGTTCACAACCTCCTGAAATACAGCAACAAAGTGATGATTTGTTGGTTGTCCACCTTTCTTTTCTTGATCATTAAGCACTTCATTGAAATCGCCAACCAGTAGCTATGGTTGCACAAGTGTGCTAGGATGGAAATACATAATGAGTTCCCATAATTCCTTCCTATGGTTTGGCTGAGGGCTAGCATATACACAAGTGCAGACGTAAAGGAAGACGTAAGCAAGCATAAGATGAAAGAAAGAGGTCGCAGTCTGATCAGACATTTTAGATGAAAGGTTATGCATACAAAATAAGAACCGACGACTCCACTCATCTATCAAAAGCCATAAAAAGATCTTTATCCTGTTAATTAATTTCTACCAGGGAGACAAACTGAAACTGCCTTCAGCTTGCATAAGCTTCATCATCTTTAGGTTAGAAAGTGCTACTCTTCAAATTTTCACCCGACAATTAAAGCATTGAATTTTTTATATCACACATCTCATTAAGAAGCTAACGCTCTTGGACAAAGTCTAAGAGAAACAAGAAGGTTGCAGCTCTAATCAAATGGAGAGATACTCATAATGCAAGGCATCTAAACCCCAAAGTGCTCTGAGAAATGAAGGGAAAAAATAAATTTAGGAATTAGTTTAGCAGAAATACAGTTAACATGATATCTTTTCCTTCACAAATATCGAATTAGATGTTAGCTCCATAGAACATGAGAAAAAAAATAGATTTCACTTGGATATTTTAGTATATAGCAGACAAGAAAAACAGTAGGTGAGGAATGTAAAAAGTGAGTCCGGCAATGGAGTAAAAAATGTTAACTAAAATAAAAGTAGGTGAGGTAACTGTTTTTTTTTTCCAATTGACTGAATTCTAATGGATACCACATTGGTAACTTTGATGGAAATATTATTAATACAACAAGGTCAGAAGCTACGTCTGAAACAATTTAATTACTGCCAAAGACAGCAATTGATGTAATCAAACCAGGAATGTTAGCTATACAAAAGTTTGAAAACAAATTATTTACATGTTTAACATGATAGGCTTTGGATGTGGAGTAGGAAATAGAGAAAATCCGTACGTCAATGACGCCAGGTGCGGACAAAGCTGCTGTGACATTGCTGTTTTCCTGTTAGGACAAATGTATGTTAATCGACATTATGTGCAGTAATATACTAATATCACATAGAAGCACTGACACTAACTAAACTTCAGTTTAATAGAATCAGAATTAGGAGCATTACAACAAGCTTGTAACCATATCTAAATGAGGTCAGTCTGCAAGATGTGATATTGCTTGAAAGTTGCATCTCCTTCTCATCCAGCTTTCTGTAAAATAAGGTTAGCTGAAATTGAAGCTCAAACTTCAGTGTAAATTGCAAAACCATTGTTGTTCATAGCATCACAAAAGCAATTGAATCTTTATCAGTGGGCTTCGTGTTTATATGACACTTGCAGTTCTTTACATCTGTAAGCTTAACACTAATTCATCATGAACATTTATTTAAATACTCATTCATCTAGGTTTATTTTGTCTCTGACGGCGACTAGGTAGAACTTCATAAAAACTAGAAAAATGTATTAAGCAGTGAACAAATATTGCTCTATGCTGGCGAGTCATCTATTATCCAAAAACAAACCTACTATCCGTTTTGTCCATATACATGAAAAAAAATGAGATCGTCCATCTTATGAAAGAGGATGACATTAATGGTGCGTTCACTATATTACCATTTAATATTACCAAGCAATGTGTATTGCTTCTAACACTTATTAAATTGCCAGCAATATACATTACTTTGTTTAGTATGCTTAAGTAATCTATCTGGCAATCCATATTCGTTATTTACAATAAAATAAAGATTTGTGAGTTAATATTCAATTTTTACCATTATACTCCTAATCAAAATAATTATATTTAAATATATAAATTATTTTTAACTTCGTAAACTTAAATCACAAATATATATTCTCACTCATAAAATTAAATTTATAAAATAATTAATATATTTTTAAAACATAATAATATATTCATAATAATTAACTAATATTTATTTGATTAATTTAATTATTATTATAATTTATTCAATGTCTTTTATAGTTTATTTAAATAAAACTGTCAAAGACAAATGCGAAAAGTGAAATTGAAAAGATTGCAACTGAAGTGATAATGTGGATTGCATTCCCTCCCATAATCAATCTGCATTGTCACTTCATAGGCAATGTGGATTGTCTAAACAATGCAGATTACTTATTACCTGTCACAAGTGAACACGATAATGTGGTAAACCCAAATAATTTAATACAATATTACCTGATAATTTATAAAGATTACCTTTAGATAAATATCCCCTAAATTTCTTTCAATTCAGATACATAAATCATTCTAAAAAGAAGCCATTAATTAGTGAGATATCTGCTATGAAATTTGTTCAACCTTGAAAATGTGAAAGTTAGCGAAGCCTCCATAATCTCTTTAGTAATGAAAAGACCGAGACATTTTCACCCTAAACTTAAAGACAATGCTTGTCCAAGTAGTAGACCTTAAGCATAAGTAATTTATCTCGCAATTCTTATTAATTACTTATTAAAAATAAAAATTTATAAGTTAATATACAGTTTCTACCAATATATCTCTAATCAAAAGAATCATATTTACATATATAAATTATTTGTAACTACGTAAACTTAAATCACAAATATATATTCTCACCCATAAAATTAAAATTTATAAAAATAATTAGTATATTTGTTAAAATATGATAATAATATATTCATAATAATAACCTAATATTTATTTGATTAATTTTATAATTTATTTAATGAGTTTTATAATTTATTTAAATAAAACTATAAATGACAAATTTGAAAAATGAAATTAAAAAAATTATAACTCATGTGGTAATCAGCATTGCCTCCTCTCCCATAGATAATAGGCAATCCAAATTACCCATTACTTATCACAAATATTATCAGTAGAGAAATGCTCCCTGAGTAAAGTCTTTCCTAACTCCAAAGAGCTCAATTGTTTTGGGACTACAAAGTTATACAAATACAATTATACAAGGGGAGACAATATCAAGTCGAATAAGTCCCATATTCGAGTACACAACCATGTCCTAACTTTTTACTTCTTGAGTACACAATATTGATACTTATCCCTTTTCTAAATAGAAGACATTTATCCATTCTTTTGTTATGACAAGAGAAAAGGTGATTCTATAGTAGCTCATATATGATTATAGGATTTGTATGCTGGTTTAAACTTCTGTTGTTTGCAGAGCCTGCTACTGCATCCAGGAAATTTACTATCTTGACTAGTGAAAAGAATTTAAATTTACAGGAGGCAGAAGACACGATTTAAACATAAAATTTCCCAACAAGACCTATGTATGTTTTATTGTAAACAATGAAGCCAAGAAAAAAAAGTAGCTTTCGAAAGATACCAAGAACTCTATAATTAGCTGCAAAATTCCGGTCAGATGAAACATGCGACGTACTTTTTGAAGACGCCTGGGAACCCGACATACGCAAGCTCGCAAGCCGACATTCCGGTCAGAGGAAATCGAGCGGCTGCAGCGAGCATTCCTTTGGGGACATGACCCATCAGCTCACAAGCTCCACCTAATTGCTTGTAATACTATTGCTCAGCCAAAAGAAAGAGAAGGACTAAACATCAGAAGAATGGAACCACTCAATATTGCCATGTTGGCAAAATTTGGCTGGGGACTACAAACACAACATAACTCACTTTACTCAATGGTACTACGCAGTAAGTACTCCAACAGAATAGGCCCTGGCTTTGCGCTAACTTTCAAGCATGTAGACTCATGGCAATGGCGTAGCATTCAACATGCTTGGAGTGCTGTCTCCTCTGGTGCATCTTGGGAAATCGGCAATAGCACTTCAGCATCCTTCTGCGATACATGGAGCAGATCCTTAAGGCAACTATCAAGTACAACATCAAGGCAGCTTTCCAACTCTATGCATGAGGCAACAGTCTCTGACATGACATGGTGACATCAGATGGAGCTTGGAACTGGGGAGTCCTAAATAATATGTTGAGAACACAGGAAATTAACAAACTAGCAGCAATCCAACCACCAAGGAATGATGCAGGCCAAGATCGACCTTATTGGCCCCTTGAAAGCTCTGGAAGATATAGTGTGCGCTCTGCTTATCAATTAATCATGATGAGTCACTAGCAGAATAGAGATCCGATATGGAGATGTATATGGCAGTGGAACGGGCCTCAACGAATAAGACACTTCTTATGGCAAGCTGCTCATAACAAGATCCTCACAAATGAACAGAGGTATCAAAGGTCACTATCAATATCTGGGAATTGCCCAAATTGTCCTGAAACAATGGAGTCAACCCTGCATGTCCTTAGAGATTGCACCCTCGCATAAGAAGTATGGAATGACCTAGCTCCTCCAATACACAGATCTGATGCTTTCATGTCCTCCTCACTCAAACAATGGATTCAATTAAACATGCAATCATCCACGCGCGACCATGGGGACATATCTTGGCCCACCATATTTGGAACTGCTTGCTGGTGGATTTGGAAGTGGCGCTGTAGTACAATATTCAAAGAAAGCTTTACACCCCCACAACACAAGACACTCCACATTCAGAGAGCTGCTCAAAACATTGAACTAGCTAGTCATTTTGTCGCATCCATGTCACAGACCAACAACTCTGTGAGTCCAAGTCACTGGGCACCTCCCCAACAGGGATGGATCAAATGCAACACTGATGCTAGCCTTGGAGCACCACTTGATGGCACAACAAAAGCAAAAATAGGTATCATCCTACGAGATCCACAAGGTTCCTGGGTGGCTGGTATGATATGTTCATCCAACGCTCTCTCACCTCTTGAGGCTGAGCTTCAAGCAGTTTTGCTCGGCCTCTAGTTTGTGAAGCAGAAAGGGTTCACAAGAATTATTATAGAATCAGATTCAGCACAAACAGTGAAGGTGCTTACCAACCCCAATCAAATAAGCCAACATCTCTTCAATCTTGTGATGAACATTCTTGGCGAAGCTACAAGGGATACAAAGTTTAAACATGTCATGAGAGAGGCAAATTGTTGTGCTGGCTGGCTCGCGAAGTTTGCATTACGTGTTCTCCCTCATGAACATGAGCTTAATCTACCATCGCAAAGTCTAAGTCGATTTTTATTTGGAGATGTTTATGGGGTCACTGTACCCAATACTTGTTAACATGCTGTAACACTAGGCCTTTGCCTCTTTTATTCACCGAAAAAAAAATTCCAGTCAGATATACTTCCCAAGAAAGTTATCTTCTGTTGCAATAATGATCTTTGTAGCTGTACCACCGATCACTATACTAAGAGGGCACCAAAGGTAAACCTGCAAATTTCTTAACAGACAAGCAACAGAGTTGAAATTTTACATTGTTTGAGAAGAACAGTCGCAATCACTGTTCAAAGATTTCTTTTGAGTCAAATAACAAGAAATGTATGCCAAAAATTAGCAATTTTTTTAGTGTATGATTGCAGGCAAACTATACAAACTCCGCCTATGTTTTATAGTCGGTCTCAAGCTCGAATAAAGAAGGAGGATTGTGTTAGGCCCTGACAACCAGCGTAAAACCTTGTCGAATTTCATAAACATGGATCAACGAGTGTCGTATGATCCATGTAGCCGACCCCACCTAATGGGATAAGGTTTTGTTGTTGTTGTTGTTGATTGCTGGCAAACTATACAAGTCAGACATTGTTTGTGAAATTTGTTTTCTTCAGATAAATTAACCTTCAGATTCGAAAGAAGAGGAAGTAGAGCATATTACATTGCTGTAGCGGATGAAATGATTAACTTGGGATTGCCTTGGTCCTCGATCTTGGGGAGCGGCGGCGTACCGAACAATGAAATACAATTTTGACTAGTAGTTCATATTTCTAATATTGTACTGGTCAGCACTCAGCATTAGTGCATCTTGTGCTGGATGGCGACGAGTCGGAGAGGTGTTTTCTTGTGGATTACAAGTCCCAGAACCTCCTCCATGTCCACGTCCTCCGGCCTCATCCCGTCGGGCATCTCCCAGTCGAAGTGGTACAGCAAGTTGGCCAGTGCGAGCTCGATGGACGCCACTCCAAAGTTCATCCCAGGGCATATCCTCCGGCCGGAGCCGAACGGTACGAACTCGAGGTCCTCGCCCCTGAAGTCGATGGAGCTGGACAGGAATCTGTCAGGGAGGAACTCCTCAGGATCCTCCCACGTCTTGGGATCTCTGCAGATCCCCCACGCGTTCACCAGCACCCTCGTCTCCGGTAGGACGTCGTATCCGGCGATCCTGCTGTGCTTTCCCGCGACTCGAGGGAGGAGCAGCGGCACCGGACAGCGCAGCCTCAGCGTCTCTTTGATCACGGCCTTGATGTACTGAAGCTTCTCCAGGTCCCCCTGTTCGATCCTTCCTTTCGTCCCGGCGCAGCTTCTGATCTCGTCTTGTGCTCTCCTCATCTTGTCTGGATTCCTCGCCAGCTCGGACATTGCCCAAACTGTCGTGTAAGAGGTCGTTTCAGTTCCTGCGAAAACGAGGTCCTGACGCAAAAGAGGAAAAAGGAACCGTAGAATTAATTTGATGCATTTTTCTCAGATTCATAAATCGTACGTTATGCACTTATGCAGAGAGTTACATACAGCAAGCACTGCTTTGAGGTGAGTCCTTGAGAAATAGACGCTGTCATCTTCCGCGTACTTGAGGAGCAGATCAACGATGTCTTCGTAGTGTTTAGATTTCGCCCTCTCAGTGTCCAGGTGCTCCTTGATGACCTCTTCATACAATGCGTCGAGCTCACTCGCCCTTTTGTCGAGTTTTCTTGTCATTCCACTGATCCTGTCTATGATCCTTCCAACCCACGGGAAGTAGTCCGAGAAGAAGAAACAGGCCAACAGTTCTTCCATTTCTTCAAAACTTTTGTGCAGCTCGCCTCTGACGTAGTCTCTTGCCTGGTACTTGGCGCCAAGGGCGACGTCGCATATCAAGTTGTTTCCAAAAGTTACCATCAGGTCACTCAGATTCACAGGACCTGGGAAAGAACTCGAGACCTTTCTTACAAGCAGAGCCACCTCTTCCTCCCTTACTTGATGCAAGGATTCCTCCTTCTTGGTGCTGAAGAGCTCAGACTTCAATATTCTCCTCATCTGCCTCCAGTGCTCGCCGTAAGGCGAAAAGATCACATCGCTGTGGTCGTATGTTATCTTGGTGGTGACCGCAAATTTAGGCCTGGAACAGAAATCCGTGTCGTGGGCGTTCAGCACTTCACTCGCCATCTCGGCGGAGGAGACTACGACCGTGGGCACGCTGCCCAGCTGAGGGGGCCATGTTTCCGGGAGAGCTTCCACAAGCTGCGATGAGACTGGTGACCAAGTAGGTGCAAGTTACCAATCACAGGAAGCCTCTTAGGACCAGGAGGGAGAACGTACTTGGATCTGCGCCAGGTATAAAGAATAAATGAGACAAGTGCGAAGGATAGTGTTGCAAATAGAACATCGAAGATCGATGAAATAATCAAAACAACGAAAGAAAGAGAAGATGAACACAGAAATTTAACGTGGTAAAACTCTCTTGATCAATGTGAACAAAGAGAAACATCCACGGGCAAAGGAGGCCGCCGCCAGAAATTTCCACTATGATTCAAAAGAGAATGTACATCATATAAAACTCTAACCCTCATATATAAAGGTTCATATCGCGGGGGGCTTCGCCCTCCACACCCCCCACGAGAATCAGTGGCGGGCTACGAGCTTGGGCTCAAGCTCTCCGCTTCCGCCACAGATTCTCATTTTTCCTTCTTTTTCATTTTTTTTCATAATTTTGGGTACAGGGTACATAATTCAAGGCACACCAACAAATCTCCACCTTGACTTTAATTTCACAAAACTCTAAAAAATAAAATGCTCAACATGCTCTCCTTTGCCGAATGGCCCACGAGGGTCTAGCTTGATCTTTGCGTAACGCCCGCCAAGTCTGAACAATAGTCGAACTTGACAACAGGTAAGCTCTTTGTCATCATATCTGCTGGATTGTCATGTGTGCTAATCTTCTGAACTTGAACATCTTGCTTTTTCATAATATCTCGAACAAAATGATATCTCATATCTATATGATTTGTTCTTTCATGATGCATTTGATCTTTTGTAAGATGTATTGCACTCTGACTATCACAATATATGACAGTAGCTTCCTCTTTCATAGTGAGCTCTCCAACTAATCCTCTCAACCAGATAGCTTCTTTCACAGTTTCAGTGATGGTCATGTATTCAGCTTCAGTAGTGTATAATGCTACTGTATCCTGCAAAATAGCTTTCCAACTCACAGCACAATCAGTAATAGTAAAGACATAACCAGTCAGGGACCTTCTTCTATCAAGATCTCATGCAAAATCTGAATCAACATAGCTAACCAGTCCAGCTGAATTTTTACCAAATTCCAAGTATACATCAGAAGTACCTCTTAAATATCTCAATATCCACTTAACAGCTTCACAGTGCTTCTTTCCTGGATTAGACATATATCTACTAACAACACTAACAGCATGAGATATATCTGGACGAGTGCAAATCATTGCATACATAATGCTACCAACCGCACTACAGTAAGGAACTTTTGACATATACCTTTTGTCTTCATCAGATTGAGGTGAACATGACGCTGAGAATTTAAAGTGTGCTGCAATCGGTGTACTGACAGCCTTAGCATTCTGCATTCCAAAACGTTTCAAGATTTTTTCAATATATTTCTACTGAGACAGAAATAGTCTTCCTGAACTTCTATCTCTAGAGATTTCCATTCCCAAAATCTTCTTTGCTGCTCCAAGATCCTTCATCTCAAATTCAGAACTTAACTTATTTTTCAAAATATTAATTTCAGATATATCTTTCGCTGCAATTAACATATCATCAACATAGAGCAACAAATAGATGAATGAACCATCGGCAAGTTGATTCAAATAAACACAACTATCATATTTGCTTCTAACAAAACCAATACTCAACATGAATGAATCAAACCTTTTATATCACTGCCGAGGGAATTGTTTAAGTCCATACAAGGACTTCTTCATATGGCAAACTTGATCTTCTCTACCTTCAACATGAAAATCCTCTGACTGCTCCATATATATATATATCTTCTTCTAAATCGTCATGTAAGAATGCAGTCTTAACATCTAGTTGCTCAAGTTCAAGATTCTACAAAGCAACAATAGCAAACAAAGTACGAATAGAAGTATGTTTCACAACTGGAGAGAACACATCATGAAAATCAACACCCTCCACTTGACTGTACCCTTTTGTCACCAATCTTGCTTTGTACTTTGTCTCTTCATTATTGATTACTTCTTTCTTCTTGAACATCCATTTGCAGCCAACAATCTTCTTATTCACGGGTTATTTTACAAGATCTCAAGTGTCATTCTTCTGTAGAGATTCCATCTCCTCATGCATTGCTATTAACCACTTATTACAATCAGGACTTCGAATAGCTTCAAAATAGGAGGAAGGATCAGGTAACTCAATATCTTCAGCAACACTTAATGCATAAGCGACCAGTTTTTCAAATCCGAGCCTTTGATGTGCTTTTATTTCTCTCCTCGATCTATCACGAGCTAGCATGTATTGCTGCTGAACTTGAGATGATGTATGAACTTCAGGAGCATCAGGAGTATCATTCTTTTCATCAGAAGAACTTGACAGTTCTAACTCCACCTTCTCCAAAGTTTTCTGCTTTTCTGTATCACCAATAATAGACAAATCTTTTCTCGAGTGAACCATCACAAATTCATCAAAAGTAACATCTCTACTGATAATAAATTTCTTGATTTCAGGACACCATAATCTATAACCTTTAACACCAAATTTATAACCAAGAAATATGCACTTCCTAGCTCTAGGTTCAAACTTTCCATCATTAACATGTGCATATGCAGGACAACCGAAAACTCTTAAATGTGAGTAATTAGGAGAATTACCTGATCACACTTCTTCAAGAATTTTTAAGTCTAAGGATCGGTGAGGAGACCGATTCACTAAGTGACATGCCAGGTTAACAGCCTCTGCCCAAAACTCCTTGCCAAGTCCTGCATTTGACAGCATACATCGTGCTCTTTCTAGTAGAGTTTTGTTCATTCTTTCTGCGACTTCATTCTGTTGTGGAGTTCTCACAACTGTGTGATGTCTTGCAATACCTTCTTTGTCACAGAATTAATTGAACTTAGAATTATAGAATTCTAGTCCATTATCAGTCCTCAGTCTCTTCACAACTTTTCCAGATTGCTTCTCTAGCAAAATCTTCCATGACTTGAATGTTTCGAACACATCATCTTTATGCTTTAGAAAGTAGACCCAAACTTTTCTAGAGAAATCATCAATAAATGTCAGCAAATACATATTTCCTCCTTTCGAAGGAACCTGAGAAGGACCCCATAAATCTGAATGGATGTAATCAAGGATTCTCTTCGTCTTATGAATGGCTGAGCTGAAACTAACTCTCTTCTGCTTTCCGAAGATACAATGCTCACACAGCTCTAACTTTCCAACTTTTGCACCAGGAAGAAGACCTCTGTTACTGATAACTTGTATGCCCTTCTCACTCATATGGTCCAAACGCATGTGCCATAACTTTGTGCAATCTTCCTCTGAGGTAGATGAGACTGCTGCTGAACCTATCACCGTCGAACCTTGGAGAACATACAAACTACCGATTTTGAGACCTTTCATCAACACAAGAGCACCACGGAAAATTTTCATTCCATTAGACTCAATAACAACTTTGCAACCATTTGAGTCTAAGACACCGAGAGAGATAAGATTTTTCTTCAGATCAGGGACATGTCTGACTTCTGATAATGTCCTAGTAATTCCATCATGCATCTTAATCTGGATGGACCCAATACCAATAGTCTTACAGGCAGCATTGTTGCCCATAAGAACAACTCCACCTTCAACAGATTTGTACGTGGAGAACCAATCTCGATTGGGACACATAGGTATGAGCATCCAGAATCGAGAATCCATTCACTTGATGATCTAGATTTGTTTGATGCCGTTATCAACAAAACATCTTCATTATCACTTTCTGCTACACCGGCATCTGCAACTTCAGCCTTTTGATTTCCCTTCTCGTTGCCATCGTTAATCCTTTTATTCTTATTCTGTAATTTGTAGCACTCTGCTTTGATATGACCCTTCTTCTTGCAATAATTGCAGACTTTATCTCTGTTCTTCGACTTAGATCTGGATCTATCTTGATTTTGATTTCTCGTCTGATGTCTGCCTCTTGCTATCAGACCTGAGGCTTGATCATCAGATTTGCTGCTTGATCCCAATTCATTATCCAACTTTTCTTTGCTCAGCAGTCTGCCCTTAACATCTTCAAACGTGAGTTTGTCCCTACCGTAGATCATCGTCTCCTTAAAGGTTTTATATGAAGATGACAGAGAACAAAGAAGTAATAGAGCCTGATCTTCATAATCAACCTTTGCATCTACGTTCTTCAAATCATTGATTAGGGCAATGAACTCACTGATATGTGATTTGATCGACGTACCTTCGGCCATACGAAAGGTGTACAGTCGCTGCTTCAACACAAGTCGATTCGCTAGGGTTTTCGTCACTTAACTCTATTTCTAAGACGTCAAGAGAGTCCTAGCGTTAGGCTCTGATACCATTAATGTAGCGCCCCAAATTTCGACCCGTCACGTGGCGCAATCTCCTCTCGTGCGCTACCATATTCTTCTTCTATTTGACTCTTTTGTTGATCCAAATGGTCAAGGAAAGTGACACGTAAGCGGAAGACTTGTCAAATAAAATAATACAATAATAAGGGAAGAATGCGGAAGCAAAAAGGGTTAACATATGTCAAACTGTCTTGATAAGAAACATAGTGCGAAAGCAAAGGATAACATCCCCTAGACTCATGTCTGAGGTAGTAAAGATAAAAGTATGAGTACTAAACATAAAAACGACGACGGTCAACTGATGCGTAAAATGATGTAGCAAAATAAAATCGGTAGCAAGTGCACTAGTCGCTCAAGTAATATAGTAATAGGAGTAAGAGTGTCGAACCCACGAGGAATATTATTAATTCAATATCTGAATTTATAAATTAATAAGAGAGAAAAAACATGGATTTTTGGAAAGAGGTTTTATGAAATAAAATAAAGAAAATAAGATAAAGATAAGATAGTGGTGTTGAAGTTGGTCTTAGGATGATAATAAATTAAGAATAAACATGTGAACCAGAAAAGATAAATTAAAAATCTTAAGACGGATTAGAAATTTTTTCAAGTTATTAATTTACAAGATTAACATCACAGAGTCCACAAACTGGTAATTCTGTTATTTAATCCAGCAAATCAAACTATCTTAAATTTAATCAAAACTGAAGTCCCACAAACTGGTATTCGTCAGATGAGATTAAAATTAAGATGCATTAATATGAAAATTCTAAACTATTAATCACTCCACAAACTGGTATAGATTAACAGATCACACAGATTTAATTCTCCACACACTAGTTATTAGACCTATGTCAATTTTTAATTTCACAATAAATCATTTAATTTAACTAAATAAAATCTAAAATTAAGTAGTCCACAAACTGGTAATTACTTAACTCAGAAATTTAAATAATTAAATCAAAAGCACTAAACACAATTAAAAATTGATCAAAAGAAATTTAATAACAATAAAGTAAGGGTTCACAGAATTTTTCTTCAATAATAATCTCCTAAAAATAAAATCATTCATCCTAAAAATTCTGGAGAGATAATAAAATAATAATAAAAATTGGAAGAATTACACCAAGAATAAAATAGGATCCTCAGATTTGGGCAGACAGTTGGACAGCCTCTCGGACTTGATCAGGGTCGCGATCAACTTCTTGCCGTCGCACCTCTCTCCTCTTGATCGTAGCCTGCAGAGCTCACGACTCGCCGTGGAAGAAACCTGAACTTCAAAGCACGAATTGGAACGACGGATTCTCCACGTATTTATAGGTGCGGACGGCCTTCAATTTGATCACGGCCGTAACATCGTACGACTGGATTTAAATTTACGGGATAAACTCGGCCAATATGATAAATCCTTTTCATCATTATGCCCAAAGATAAATCCTTTTTATCTTTTACCCCCTTTGAATCTCGGCCAAAACAGAGAATTAATTCTCGTTACACCCAAACAATTTTATCTTTACCCCTTCATATCTCGGCCAAAATAGAGAATTAAATTTGAGTTATCGGCCGTAACACCTCTTTTGAATCGATGTTGGAGTTCTCGGACGATAAATACATTTGAATTGGAGATCTCGGCCGTAAAGATAAATCTTCAAAATTTCGGCCGACATGTCACAATCCATCTAAATCTCGGCCGATACGTCACAATCCATCTAAATCTCGACCGATACGTCCAATCATATATTCAATTTTTCCTGCAAAATAATTATCAAAATTTAGTTAATCCATCCACAATTAAAATATTCAGAGAATTAATAATTTAAAATTGACAAATCCAGAATTACGATTAAAAGTGACTAAAAATGATGCATGCCATGAATAAATTACAGAAAAATTAACTAAAATAATAATCTAAAATATGTTATATTTTGCATGCATAAAACTCTCCCAAGCATAAAGTCTTGCTTGTCCTCAAGCAAAGATTCAAAGCAAGGCTCAAGAAAGTTCCATCATAGCCTCTACATTGTTAACTAACTAATTTTCTCACGCAGTTCTTCTGCACACATACTACTCAGTATCTCACCATTTTTCATGCACTTAACTTCGTAGAGGTTTTGAATGCTACACAAATTTAAATAATCTCAAATTCAGCCTTGTAGAAAAATAGATTGTTTGTCAAATAATAGCATTAATCTTGAACATATAAGTACTAATTGAGCTTAAAATTTTATTCATTTATTTTCTTTGTTTGGGGTTTGACTAACCCTTCTTTTTGTTATCTCTCTTTTTTTTTCTTTTAACATTGGGGTTCAACTAACCCTTCTTTCTATTCTCTTTTTTTTTAACATTGGGGTTCAACTAACCCTTCTTTTTGTGCCCTTATTTTTAACATTGGGGTTCAACTAACCCTTCTTTATTCTATTTTATTTTTAAGCTAAAAAAGTATTTAATATGGTCAATAAAAATGCTACTACCATCAAGACGTAAAAGAAATAAATAAAAAGACATGAATATGATTTTGTCGTCTAGCCATTCATAATTCTACTTAGCATAGGTACATAGTCCATAAGTTTCATACTAAAATAGCAAGTGACAAGAAAAAAAAGTATTCAAATTTCATCAATTAACAATATGTCTTTGAACTTTACTTAAAGATAATTAAAAAAGTAAGATAAAAGTTAGTAAGATGGTATCAAAATAAATGCATGCAATGGTATTTTTGGAATTTTTTTTTCAATTTTTCAATTTTTTTTGGATTTTTTGGAAATACATGCAAACATAAGCAAATAAAAAAAAAGAAACATGCAATGCATGAAATGCAAACTCCCCCAAGCTTGAACTAGACATTGTCCTTAGTGTTAAGCCAGCAAGGGAAAGTGATACATACTCAATAAAAAAGAAAAATAAAGAAATGAAAATAAAAAAAGGGAAAAGATACAACCGGATTTATTGTCTGTGATGTGGCAATGGTGGATGGTAGCCGAGATGTCCTTGGCGCATATGATACTCATGGATGCACCTCGTCATGCGAACATGCTGATTCTGAAGGGATTCGAAGCGACCCTGACAATCATCCATATTGCTAAAGTCAGCTCGAATGTTGGTCAACTCCTGAACTTGTCGATGTTGCTCTTCTTGAATAGCATGCAGCTCTCCTGCTTGACGAAGTTGCTCTTCCTGAAAGACGTGGAACTCCCATGCCTGACGAAGTTGCTCATCGTACATTGATTCCCATAAATTTTACATGGAAGCATAGTCAGGCTGAGGTGGCGGAGGTGGATGGTAAGTCTGCTCTAGAGCTGAAGTGAAAATAGACTTTGGTGCTATATAGTGATTTCACACAGGTTCCTGTAAAGGGACAGATACTTCCATCGAATCACGTTTCTCATAAGGAGTAGCCAGTATAAACGAAAATCTGAAGAGCTTTCTTGTGCTGGAGATGGAATCGGAGAAGGCACCGGCATATAGGGTGAAAGAGCAGATGCCTCATGTCGTGAAGCTACCGGTGATACAACTTGGAAAACTTGTGACTGCTGAAAGTACTATTGAGCTGTCGCATAGTCAGTAGAATCAAACTAGGAGAAGGCTTCATCCTGGTGTGGCTGATCAACTGGGACAGATGATCCTGCAGGTGAGATTAATGGAGCCGCGACTTGCCTAAAAAGAAGCCAATTATTTGGATTAATTGGCGTAAAAGCATCTCGATCTGAGCAAGGCACCTCCTGATTGTGACCTTTAAAAATAAAAACTTTGATCTCTAAATTGTTGGTCTTCACGAGACCCATAGCCTGAATGGTCCTACAAGTGAGGTGGGTGTTTCCTGGCACAGCTTCAAGATCATCCAAGTCAAGTTGTAGGTGCTGAGCAATAGGTGTGAGAAGGGCGCCCATATTAATGCTACCATCATGATGAGTAGTGCGGCGCTGGAATCGACGAATGATAAAAGCACCTACATTAACAGGAGTTCTGTGGAGCATGCTGTGGATAAGATATAACTCTCCCTCTGAGACGGCACCATCATTATCACTGCGTCCACTTAAGGTGTTGCTTAGCATGCGATGGACGTAGTGCAGAACAGGATTCTGAATTCAGTTATCTTTGGCTGTGTTCCAAATCAATCGATCTTCTTCTGTTATCTGTTTCCAAAAAGTTTCAGCATCAAAGTCAGCAGGTACAAAAGGGTCGTCCATAAAGTTGGAATGAAATGCGGGGCTGATCATAATTCCTGCCATCTAAATTAAAGACCTCCAAGGATGAGAGAAATTCCATAATTAATACTTCATAAGTTGGCCACCAAGAATGTATAAAGTCAGAGAGTCCAATTTGATAAAATAATAAATGAATATCTGCAAGTAAATTGTACTTCCTGAGCAACTCGGTATCCAAAAATCTGGTGGCATGAATTCGAATCTCAGACATCCGTTCATATCGAGCTTGATACTCTGGCTTGGTCCAATAATAATCTCCGAGGTAAGAAATTAATTGTGAGGGCTGTGGGACTGGCTGTGCATTTGGATGTCATCGTTCGCGACGTCCCCTCCATATATTAGCGAATCGCCTCATTTTAATTCGCACAATAAGAAACAAAGAAAGGTGCCGGCTCGGTGGGCTTGGCGGTTGAGGTTTCGGCCGTAGTATTCGATGAAGAGCTAAAAGTCGGAGGAGAGTCGGACGTAAGGAAGTAGTTGGTGAAGAACCTCGCCCGTAAGGATGATGCTCGGCCGTAAGAGTAGATGAACCTCGGCCGTAAGAAGTAGATGTCGATAAAGAACCTCGCAATGCAACTTCGGGCGTAAGAGGCGGCGTGATAAGATCGGCCGTGGACTTCGGGCGTAAGAGAGCAGCGGAGATAGTGGTGTTTGCGGGCGTAAGGGAAAGGCGGAGACGACATGAGACTTCGGCCGTAAGAACGAAGGCGGCGTGGAAGCTTGGCCGTAACGCACAGGGCGTAATGGTGAGAGGGGCGGCGTAACTTCGGCCGTAAGGGAGAAAAGGCATAGTCACTTCGGCCGGAAAGAAGGAAGGGCGGTATTGAAGCTCGGCCGTAAAGAATAGGAGGTGTGGCACTTTGGGCGTAAGGGAGCAGCGGTGACGGCGTCGGCTCTCGTCCGGGCGTAAAAACAGCGGAGGCACCTCGGCCGTAAGGAGCAGATGAAATGGAGGCGGCGCTTGATCTGCAAAACACGAGAGGTAAGATTTTATAGATAAAACTTTGGGCGTAATTTGACCTATTCCGACGTGATGGCTAGCAGTAAAAGGTCATGTCCGGGCATAAAAGCAAAAGCATGCATTTTTTTCTTTCGATTGGACTTGTGCATGCAGATGTCAGAAGCTTCTGTCTTGTCATTCTCGTCCGTGGTGTGATCGCACAACACCTCGGCCGTAAAAAGACATCTGGCGTGGTCATCGAGGTGATGCTCGGTCGTAATGCACAGGTGTCGGATTTTATGCCCTGTTGTCATCGTGCTGTTGCATGCTCCGATATACTTGTCCTGAATGATATTTATCCAAAATGCTCTCCTTACACAACATAAAATATTAATTAGATGACTCCCTAACTAACTACTAAATTAATTAAAATACAATCAACTAAAATTAATTAACTTCATTTAAAAACTACCCGAACAGGGAATTGGTTGCGATAAAATTGTCAAATATTTTCTGCAACAACCAAATATCAGAGAAAAAGAAATTAACTTCTGATCAGAAAGTGTAAAATATATCCAAAGATTAAATTAGTTGTGATTAGATCCTCAATAATATCTGCAACAACTGATTGACAGTGAGATAAAAGAAAAGATAAAATTAAAAAAATATACAAAAAGAAATACAGATAATAGGTCACGAAGAAATAAGATTTAAATCGATAAAAGTCTATCGGACTTATAAAATTGAAAACTCATCATTAAAATTTATTTTCAAGAGAAATTTATCAAAAAATTAACTACGGCCACCAAAATTCACAGAAATTTGTCGAATACGGCAAAAAAGTAAAATTCAAACACTCAGCTCAAAAGAAACAAATTTAAATGCCAAATATTAATATCTCTACTGAAAGAAGATTAAATAACCCGATGTTTGTTCGGCCGTAAAAACATTGAAACAGTGTCGAAAGGATTCAACGTGAAGGCATAAACCAATTAAATTACGGCCGAAACAAACTAGTTAGTGTGGAACTTCGGCCGTAAGACAGAAAACTAAACAGGGTGTTCGACCGAAATAAAAATCGAACGCAATGTCGACGATTTAATCCTTTACGGTCGAAGAAGAGTAAGATTCATATCGGCCGTAAATCGATGAAAATTAAGTCGAACGTGATCCTTCACAGCCGAGAAAGAAAATCCATAAATCAACTCGCCGTAACGGGTCAAATCAATAAATCGTGGCGTAAAACAAAGTTGAAAACATTACGGCCGAGAAGTAGTTTAGAAAATAATTGTTGCCAGTAAGAAAATCCAAAGCGCAAAAAGTATGTGCGGGAGATTTTTCGCCCGTAAAATCGTGCATTAATCGAATTCTTATTTAATTCAATGCGCAAAGAAAGAAATCAATTCGATCATGTGGATAAAGTAAATCTCGACCGTAAATCTCATATAAAGATTGCTATTAAAGCCGAAACAAGTCAGAAGATTAGAAGTTTACGGCCGCAAAAATCAAAACTATTTCTCGGTCGATAACTAAATCAAACAGAATAAGATCTCATAAGATGGTCAAGTTAAAAATTTGCGGTCGCAAAATTGAGTTTAAAATTCAGAATCGGCCGTAAAACCAAAAAAGCCGCCAAAATAAATCTCGGTCGTAAAAACACAAGTCCACGTAATCTGAAAATTCCCAATCGACGTCAGAATTTGAGTCGAAAGTCAACTATTTTAAAAATGTCGTGATCTTTATCTGCAAAAAAATGTTAGTTTATTCACAAAAATTAAAAATAATTAGAATAGTACATATTTACAAAGAATTATTTACAATTTATTTACATCTCCTAATAATTCATAAAAATAAAAAATTAATTAATAAAATATTCTCCTGCAATGGCGCCAAAAACTTGATGCGTAAAATGATGTAGCAAAATAAAATCGCTAGCAAGTGCACTAGTCGCTCAAGTAATATAGTAATAGGAGTAAGAGTGTTGAACCCATGAGGAATATTATTAATTCAATATCTGGATTTATAAATTAATAAGAGAGAAAAAATATGGATTTTTGGAAAGAGGTTTTATGAAATAAAATAAAGAAAATAAGATAAAGATAAGATAATGGTGTTGAAGTTGGTCTTAGGATGATAATAAATTAAGGATAAACATGTGAACCAGAAAAGATAAATTAAAAATCTTAAGACGGATTAGAAATTTTTTCAAGTTATTAATTTACAAGATTAATATCACAGAGTCCACAAACTGGTAATTCTGTTATTTAATCCAGCAAATCAAACTATCTTAAATTTAATCAAAACTAAAGTCCCACAAACTGGTATTCGTCAGATGAGATTAAAATTAAGATGCATTAATATGAAAATTCTAAACTATTAATCACTCCACAAACTGGTATAGATTAACAGATCACACAGATTTAATTCTCCACACACTAGTTATTAGACCTATGTCAATTTTTAATTTCACAATAAATCATTTAATTTAACTAAATAAAATCTGAAATTAAGTAGTCCACAAACTGGTAATTACTTAACTCAGAAATTTAAATAATTAAATCAAAAGCACTAAACATAATTAAAAATTGATCAAAAGAAATTTAATAACAATAAAGTAAGGGTTCACAGAATTTCCCTTCAATAATAATCTCCTAAAAATAAAATCATTCATCCTAGAAATTTTGGAGAGATAATAAAACAATAATAAAAATCAGAATAATTACACCAAGAATAAAATAGGATCCTCAGATTTGGGCAGACAGTTGGACAGCCTCTCGGACTTGATCATGGTCGCGATCAACTTCCAGTCGTCGCACCTTTCTCCTCTTGGTCGTAGCCTGCAGAGATCACGACTCGCCGTGGAAGAAATCTGAACTTCAAAGCACGAATTGGAACGACGGATTCTCCACGTATTTATAGGTGCGGACAGTCTTTAATTTGATCACGGTCGTAATATCGTACGGCCGGATTTAAATTTATGGGATAAAATCGGCCAATATGATAAACCCTTTTCATCATTACGTCCAAGGATAAATCCTTTTTATCTTTTACCCCTTTGAATCTCGGCCAAAACAGAGAATTAATTCTCGTTACGCCCAAACAATTTTATCTTTACCCCTTCATATCTCGGCCAAAATAGAGAATTAAATTTGAGTTATCGGCCATAACACCTCTTTTGAATCGGTGTTGGAGTTCTCGGGCGATAAATACATTTGAATTGGAGATCTCGGCCGTAAAGATAAATCTTCAAAATTTTGGCCGATACGTCACAATCCATCTAAATCTCGGCCGATACGTCCAAGCATATATTCGATTTTTTCTGCAAAATAATTATCAAAATTTAGTTAATCCATCCACAATTAAAATATTCAGAGAATTAATAATTTAAAATTGATAAATCTGGAATTACGATTAAAAATGACTAAAAATGATGCATGCCATGAATAAATTATAGAAAAATTAACTAAAATAATAATCTAAAATATGTTGTATTTTGCATGCATCATCGACCATGACATGATAAGACCCATCCGAGTAGATATACCACTTAGTATAACGGATAAACACACGACTCATACTAGACGTAATCATGGCTACATGCACATGCCACCCAGAGCGAAGCTGCCGCGCACACACCATCACGTCATGAACAACCATCATGTATCTGTGGAGATCATACAGTGGAGCAAGCTCAATCGTTAGCATAAAGCTAAGTGTGAGTTTGTATAAATCATAGATCATGTCAGAATAAGCATAATAAATTGAAATGTCAAAGTGAGTCGTATGGTAAAGAACATAATACGGTTACTGTCTCTCTTTTCATTGTCCTTTCCTTCTTTTCTTTCGTTCATTTTCTCTTTTCATTCTTTCTTATTTCTTTTCATTTCCTTTATTTTATTTCTTTTTATTTCATTTCCATTATTTCATTTCCATTCCATTCCATTGGAAGAGCACTTCATTCTTTTAGGGAAATACCATTACATGTACTCGTAGTGTTACTATCTAGACTATTGTGGGCCAGTGGGTGATCAATATCATGGCCAGCCCCGTAGGGCTGGGATGACCTCGTACATTGAGGAAACATTCATAAAGGGGAGAAACTCTCATCTAGATAGGACAAATGGTAATCCATGAGGAAGTGTCTTGCTTAGGACTCGCTTAACTTCCCTTATCATAATGGACCTTTCTTTCAATTCAAATATCGATCAAGGTCGTACGGAGCACAACTCTGAATCATTCTTTGAGTGCTTTCTTTTCTTTAACTAATCAAGTGGAGAGAAGCTTAAAATCAGAAAGTTTGATTAAGGTCGAATTTTCTTTGTCCACATACCGGACGCTCGGAAGTCGAACGGTCGTCCGTCGTAGTCCTTTTTAGCAGTCTTCCGACGAGGGAGCGGACGGCCATTTATCATTTTAATGATGTCATAAATCAAGTTTGGCATTTCATTCTTTTCATTCAATTCAATAGGAGGTAAACATGGTTTTGTTAAGCACAATTAACTTTTTATAAAGATCAGATATCAATTCCGCAAATAGGAGTTTGTAAATCATAAAGTTTATGTCATGTTGGCCAGAACTCGGGCCGAGTACAGAGGGAACCCGGGCCGAGCTTCTGATGGAATTAGTCTCGGAAAATCCGAGTTAAAACTCGGGCCGGGTCAAGGTTATACCCGGGCCGAGTTGAGTACGTGATCGGGTCGGAAATGTCGATCCGCCCGATCGTCTTCTCCGATTTGTACCCGGGTCGGGTCAGGCAGAGCTCGGGCCGAGTCGGTGGTGCGATCCAAGCTCTGATCGATCGTTACTGGCGGATCCGGGCCGAGTTGGGGGAAACACGGTCCGGGGTGGTCTGATCCGGGCCGGGTTGACGGTAACTCGGGCCGGGTTATGTATTCGCAGAAAACTACGCAAGTTTACGGTTCAAAATCGTTTCGTTCTTTTAAAAGATCAAAGTGATCATGCATCAATATCACGGGTTTGTGAGCATAACTAAAGAATAATATGATAATCTAAACTATGCGAAAGCAATCAACACATGTAATGGTCCAAGCAATTCGATATCTATGTAAACACTAAAAGAAATAGTTTTATGAAATTCGTAGAAAAATGAAAGGTAAGGTATTTTAGAATTATCGGCTTCATCTCCTATTTCTAATCACAATTTCTAACACTGGTTCGACCCTAAATATGCATAATCGTCCAGCAACTTAACCTATGAGATAGATTTCGAAATCACACCTTAAAGTTTACGAATCTGTGGTTCGTCCATGCGGTGATTCGTGTTCAGTTCGCTGGCCGCTGCTCGCCGTCGTCCGCGCCAAAAATCGCTGCCGGAGTGCCTCCCTCAGTCGCTGCCCGTGCAAATTGTCGAAGGGAGAACAGAGGGCGAGTGAGTGAGGAACGAGAGGGGAAACGTGAAAAGGAGAGAGGGCAGGGGGTTTTATAGCTTGAGCATGTCTCTTAGTCTCCCCCTCTCTTGAACTGTTCGGCCATTGAAGAGGGGAGAGGAGGAGGGAAGGTGAAAGGAAGAAGAGGAAGTGGAAATGGCATCAGCCGTTTCCTCTTCAACCTCTTTTTTTTTTATACACGTGAGGCGTTACACTTCAATTGATTGTTAACTGAGAATACAATTATCTAGATTTGTGTGAGAAGCTTTTGTTCGAACATGGAAGTAGCTGAATGCTAATAGCGTTGAATACCATGGGTCTCGACCCAAAAAAAAAATATACATAGGCTCAAGAAATGGAGGATTAGAAAATAAAGCTCAAATATATTTCAATATGCTTGAAGTCTTTAGAATGTTGCTACTTGTTGCTTTGATATATTTTTCTTCATGTTAGAAAGAAGGTACATAAGTCTGACGCATGAAAAGTAATGACTAAAATTAAACGGTCGCAGAGAACTCGTGATCACTAGGCCTTGTTCCCTAGAGTATCTACAATGTCGGAGCCAAGTAATTTACTGAGTGAGTTTATATATTATTATTAATCAAAACTTTATATATTATATATTATAAAAATTAAAAAAATTGGTATTACAAAGGAAAAATCCAAATGTATGGTCAAGAAATATATTTTCTTAATGATATAAAATAACAAAATAAAATGATAAGTATTTGAACTATATACAATTTAAATTACTTAAGATAAAAAAATATTAAATATATTCTCCTAATGAAGATCACTTGTTTCCAACAATTAACTAACATAATTGTTAAATATGTTGAAATTACTTTGTATTGTAAAAGTATTTATAACTATGAAAGAGAATAATAAGTATGCAAATGTAAATCTAATATAAATGATATTTATTATGATGATGTGAAATTCAACATTTTATCAAAGGATTAATTTCATAAACTTTCCCTAAACTACAACGATTTTTCACATCTAAATCACGATTTTCGCTTAGGTCTCCCCGTCAGATTCTATAAATTTTTGTATTATTTTTTATTAAAAAAGACCAAAATGCCCTCTCATGATTTTGAGTTTTCTATTAGAGTAAAGTTTTATGTCCTATATAATTATTTTTTGATGATACAAAGATGAAATATTAGAGTTATATACCGAAAAAGATTAAATAGAAATGAGTTCTTTCATGCATTAATTTTTTTATTAATAATTATTTATTTCACATGAAATTTACGTTAAGAATGATATCAAAATTGTAGAGAATTTTGTTAGCTTTTCAAAGAATAAAAAATCACATCATTTGGATAATCATGCAGAAAGTTATGTTCAAAATAGTACAGGACGATCAACTTGTCGATTGATACAGTACAGGCCAATCGAAACTCAGCGGTCTACTGATCAGGCATGTCGGTCGACCGGTCAATGCACAAATCGCCTAGTTCAATGTCAAGGCAACATCGATTGATCGGTCAGCTCAGAGGTCGAATTCTAAAAATATCGAGACTATACTAGTTGATGATCGACCTAGTCCAAAACCCAATGAGAGTAAAAAACCTTAGTTAAGAACTATAAATAGAGTCTAAAGGGTGGCTAAAAAGTATTATTTATTTTCACAAAATTTTTGCACGAGATACATGAAAGCACGGGCGATATATCGTTTCAAAGCTCCGACAGATGAGAACAAGATATAAGGAATAGCCGAAGGTTTCTGGACGTCAATAGGGAGAAATCGTCGGCCAAAGTCACGACGTTCGTGCAATCACAGACAATAGGAATATAATTGATTTTTCAACTAACTTAAAGTACGTAAGGGGATCCCTATATCGAGGGTTTTGTCAGTATAGACTATCAGAATCATTGTCCTAAATATTGATTATTATATTGATTGTAGGATCGAAAGCACCAAGACGAGGAATGAATTGGTGCAACTTGGAAGAGGAACTGGTGACGGAAAGGCGGACCACCACTGCCATGGATGACGACATGCCTCCTCCTCTTTCTTAGTTCAAATTTACCGCTGTGCGACTGTGCTGTTCCAGTTGATGCCTCCTCCTCTTGATTTTTTCCTTTTTTTTGGCTATGTCGTCGTTAGGGCTGAGCTAACCCAGGATCAGGTCCGGGTCTCAACGGACTTGGTCCAGACCCGAATTATGTCGGGTCAAAAATTTTTTGACTCGGTATCAGACTCGGATCCGGTTCTGGATCAGATCCGGTAATTCGAGAAAGTCACCGAGTTTGCAGCCGGGAATGACTAATGTCAAGAAATAGGGAAGGGCAGATCGACCACCAGTGGAAAAATCCGGTGCCTGACAGCCGGATCGGCTCACTTGGAGTCGATCTGACGCCTGACGCTCGGATCGGCCGACAATGGTCAAATCCAACGCTTGATGGCCGGATTGATCGCCCGTGGGATAGATCCGCTGCCATGCGGCCAAGCGCCCGGATCGACCGCCGTCAGCCTCTCATGACTTGTAGAATGAGTTGTGCCTTCTTTATATCAGCATCGTGAAATATATACAATTATTTTTTTTATTTTTCTGAGGTTTATCCGATTTGCATATTACATCGATGCAGGTCCACTAATTTATTTGGTCTGACAGCACCTCCAGCAATTCATTTGCATCTTTAGAAAATTACTGAAAACATAGATTCCGTTATTTATTCCATACAACAATTTCAAATAGGCGTGTTTTAATTTTCCAATGTTGCGATTTTTTATGTTTTTATCTACATAAATTATATATATTTATTACATATGTGAATGCAACAGTATTCTAATTCTTTTAGAAAATTTACCTAATTCATATTCGTATTCAAGTATTCATCATTCATGCATTATGGTCCAAGTCATATTATGTATACATATTGATGGGAAAATCCGAGAACAAGAAGAAAAGATCGCAGAGAGATTGCAGAAAAATAAAGGAGACACACGAAATTTACCCAGGTTCACCCTTGAGATTAGGGCTACGTCCTGCAAAGAGGTTCCACTATATCGTTTAGGTTTACCGCCGTCGGGGGGCGGGGCCCCCCGAACCCCCCCTTTCGTTCGTACGCCAGCAATACTGTTAATTGGGTAATACTCAGATTCCCCTAAGCTCACGTGGGCGAACCCGGTGTGAGAAACAAGGGGCCCTGAAGTATTCACCAACTCTAACACATATGCAATTACATGCCCTGGGATAATAACATAATATGTATTTTGAAAGGTCTCGATTGGCTGCTGATCGAATGAGTATATCTTATCGTGTACTGTAGTTCTAGAAATTAGAGAAGCGTGGAAAATTAAAGAAGGTACAGGAAAGATCGTGATAGCCTCAACGTTGAAAAGAGAAAATAGAGAAGTAATAAGCTATAAAAACTAATAAGAAAGAAGAGTAAAAATTAAACTAGTCCTCTGTTACGACGAATACATTTATTCTAACTATAAAATACTGTCCCATAAGATATTGTGATTTATATTCTTCTAATCTAACTAGTTCTCGAGAAAGGTTCGTATCAAATTTAATGTAGATAATTAAAGCAATGACATCAATTAAACTAAAGATGAAATGTATGCTAACCTAGAGAAGAATTAATATGAGATGAAATTAGGATTTTTGACATTGTATCCTTCTATTTTTTTATTGACAGTTAAGATTAATTTATAATTTCTGTGATGGAAAGTGCTCTATAATTATATATAAGTTTGGATTAAGATAAGCTAAGTATCAAATCAACAATAGATAAAAGATAATTAAAAATTAACTTTTAATCTATTATCATCAAGATGTTTTTTAGATATATGTCTATGCTATATTTTTATTGGACAACTCAGGTCATATCGCAAGGTGCAGTATGAGCTGGCTATATATAGAATTAGGCCCGAGTTGATCAAGCCCGATTTGGGTTCTACGTTAACTGATTCCGACAATATCAGATCGATTATAATACCTAAGATTAATATGTAATTACTGTTAAACAACTAATAACTAATATGCACTATAAGAAAATGACGAATTTGCGACGGATATTTTTGGAAGGAAATGAAACATTCTCATTTATTGACGACAGATATGAAACTCTTTCCGAATTATTGAAGGCCAAAATGGCCTTCGTTATTACGGACGAAAAAGCCCCGTCAATAAATTACCAACGGGTATAGCCTTCGAAATTACTAAAAAATTTACATCTATCGGTAATTTCGAAAGAAATACTCGTCGGTAATTATATTTATAACAATATATATGTAATATAATACAAATATATATTCGGTATTTTATTATAAAATTATTATTTCATTTATTGAAGGGTAGTGCCTTCGCAATTAGCGAAGGATTTGAGATCCATCGGTAATTATAGAAGGAAATGCCTTCGAAATTATCGAAGGATTTGCATCCATCGATAATTTTGAAGGCATTATCCTTCGGTAATATATATAATAATAATATTATTAAACGTTAATAATAGTATATGTATTGATATTAATTGTATATATCCTTCTATATAATTACAATCATTAGTAATATTATGTTATATTATAAATATTTTATGAAAATAGAATAAAGAGATGTGTTATATTATAATATTTATATTATATATATTATAAATTTCAAAAGCTAATTTTTCGTCGCAAACGTCCGTCAAAATTTTCGAAGGGATATTTTAAGACCATCGAAAATAATTTGCGATGACAAAATTTTCAACTAACTCCTATCCATCAAAAAATTTTTCGCAAACACATATATGCGATGGATTTTGAAAGTTTTGCGAAGAATTTATTTGTCGCAAAATCACAATATTATTGTAATGATATATATATATATATATATATATATAAACAAGGTAAATGTCATACTCAAGTCCACATAAATCTCATTTATAAAATAAATCAAAAGAAAATGGTGTTCAATTTCGATCTTGCCGTAACAATTAAACTATCCAATAAATAATTATTTTGATATCAATGAGTGAAAGAAAAACATGAAATTTTTGATAGAAATTACAAAGATGACTCCCAAGAATTGATTGATGCTTTTGTTCTACTCGCACCACCAGAAAATATCTCTTCGTTCATATTTCATAAGCTTAGCTAGGCCACACAAGTGCCTCAAACGTCAAACTATCAATTGTCCTTGCAAACATTTCTGATAAGGAAACCCAGCTGTGCTTTGGAACTACCCAGCCCCGTTTGTGTTCAGGCAAATCCAACTCAAATGTGAATTTGATCGTCCGAGATTCTTTTCCTTATTTGGAATGGGGTTAGCGTGAGAATAAAGGTCTTAATCCTGCATGTTTATTTAGAAATCTTTTGTGGGCCCGCTAATAATAATTAAAAAAAATGATGAATTTGGATTCTTTCCTTTGCATTGTTTACTTCAATTTTCACGTCCTTGTTATCTGCTTGTTCCATACAGAGGATTTATGACAATTTGAAATAAGAAAAGAAAGAGTGAATAATTTCGAAATTAAAAGAGTTTTTAAAAAATAAGTAAGAAAATAATTACTGGAATGATCATAATTACAAAAAATAATTTAAATGGCACGTATAAAACATGTATAAATTTTGCATTGATCGTAAAAAAAAATAACATACCACACAGGGTGATCATTATCTCTCTAGAGTTAAAATTGTGAATCCATAATGTCTACATAGTTTGATCTTTTTTAGGTCCGTTTGATTGAGGATTAAAATAAGTTGAGATTAAAGTATATATTTCTTCGGATTAAACAATTTTTGAAGTTTGCACTTGATTATGTGTATTTCATTTTTATAAAGAATATAATAACTCACATATTTTTGCTATTTACAAGGTTAATTTTTTTAAAAATCACAAAATTATGCTTTATATTTTTTTGTAGAATAAAGCACGCGTTTCTTTATAATCTAAAGAATATCTATATATAATATATTCTCCTAATTAACCCCTCAACCAAACGCTACTGTAAGTTCATGGTCGCATGCTCTTGACAGGTAATTCTTTTTGGTGCCGTAAGCTTGAAGTTGTGTTTTTACATGCTCTTGGCAGGTAAGTCCAGTTTTATCTTTTTCTGATTTTTACATTTTCAGTTTACCATTTTTATTCTCATTTTTATCTTTGTAATATTTTAAATTCTTTTATGTAAAATAGAGAGGAGGGGGGAGATTCTTTCTCCCAGACTTGTTGGCAGAGTTGAGTAGGAAGGATGAGGGGTTTGACGAACCTATTGAATTCATTTTTTTATTTTCGATTTTTTAATATCATAAAGTTTAAAATAACATTTGATAATTAAATACATACAAAAAAAATCAGACGGATATTTAATTGAGATAGGAATTTATACAAGAACCCCTGTTTCATGTATAACCATTACACAGCTTCACTAATAAGATAGCTCTCTAACAAGCGCATGAATCCCGGATCTCTAGTTTATCATGCACAAAGACCATCTTGCTAATTAAATTATTAAGCATTTCAATTTTTCCGGTTACAAAGAAGAGATATAACATAATAAGTAGAGAAATAAAACGGCAACGATTCTCACACCCGGGAAGAAAAAGAAATGGCTTTTATTTTATGATTCTCACCCCCTGATTTGTTCTTGTAAGCAGAACACAAAGTTTGACTGTTTTGGTGCTATGCTAAGAGCTCTGCTACGTCTTGTACTTGATAGCCACGAGACGGAGAGGCGTTTTCTTGCGGAGTAGGAACCCTGAAACCTCATCCATGTCCATGTCCTCCGGTTTCATCCCGTCGGGCATCTCCCAGTCGAAGTGGTACAACAAGTTGGCCAGCGCAAGCTCGATGGACGCCACTCCAAAGTTCATCCCGGGGCACATCCGCCGGCCGGAGCCAAACGGTATGAACTCGAGGTGGTGGCCTCTGAAGTCGATGGAGCTGCCCAGGAACCTGTCGGGAACGAACTCGTCGGAATCTTCCCACGTCTTGGGATCCCTGCAGATCCCCCACGCGTTCACCAGCACCCTCGTCTCCGGCGGGACGTCGTATCCGGCGATCGTGCAGTGTTTTGTTGTGACTCGCGGGATCATCAATGGCGCCGGAGAGTGCACTCTCAACGTTTCCTTGATCACGGCCGTAAGGTACTGAAGCTTTTCCAGGTCTCCCTGTTCGATCTTTCCTCGCGTTCCAACGCAGCTTCGTATCTCGTCCTGTGCTCTTCTCATCATATGAGGATTCCTCGCCAGCTCCGTCATTGCCCAAACTATCGTGAAAGACGTCGTCTCTGTTCCTGCAAAGATGAGGTCCTGAAGCAAAAAAAGAATGGAAAGACAGATTAAAAAGCAGTAGAACTTGTCGCGTTTTTCTTGTCCAGATACATGAAACATATATTATGTACCGCAAGCACTCCTTTTAGTTGATTCTTTGAGAAATGAGCACCGTCATCTTCCACGTACTTTAGCCATAGGTCAACGATGTCTTGGTCGGACTTCGTCCCCTTTGTCTTGAGATGGTCCTCTATCACCTCTTCGTACAAAGCGTCCAGCGCACTCGTTACCTTGTCGAGCTTCCTTGTCCTACCACTGATCCTGTCTATGATCCTTCCGGCCCATGGGAAGTAGTCCGTGAAGAAGAAAGAGTTCACGAGTTCATCTCCTTCTTCAAATATTTGATGCAGCTCGCCACTGGCGTAATCTCTTGCCTGGTACTTCCGACCAAGGGCGACGTTGCATATCATGTTGTTTCCATAAGTAACCGTCAGCTCGCTCAGATTCACAGGACCTGGTAAAGAACTAGAGACCTTTCTGATTAGCAGAGACACCTCCTCCTCCCTTACCTGGTGCAAGGAATCCACCTTCTTGCTTGCGAAGAGCTGAATCTGCAGTATTTTCCTTAATTGCCTCCAGTAATCGCCATAAGACGACCAGATCAAGTCAATGTTGTTGTACGTGATCTTGCTGGTGGCAGCAAACTTGGGCCTCGCGCAGAAGTCTATGTCCTGAGTGTTGAGCACTTCTCTCGCCATCTCAGCGGAGGAAACGACGACTGTTGGTATGCTGCCTAGCTTGAGGTGCATGAGAGGGCCATGTTTCTGTGAAAGCTGCCACAGGCTGCGATGAGCATGGTGGCCAAGTAGGTGGAGGTTTCCTATTACCGGGAGCTTCTTGGGGCCTGGAGGGAGATGATAGTTGGATTTGCGCAAGGTGTAATGAAGAATGGCGGCAAGTGCGATGGGCAGAAGCCATGCCACTATGAAGTAAGCATCCATTGTTGGAGACCAGAGGGGGTTACAGCAAAGAGATAGAATTGAGTTGTGCCTTCTTTGTATTAACTATATACAGCTATTTTTATTTTTCTGAAGTTGATCCAATTTGCAGATTACGTTTATGATATTTCGTATGTTTGACATTCCCAGCAATTCGTTTGCACTTGTAGAAAAAGGACAGAATGAAAAGGTCCTTTGGAAGCGTTTGTATGGATGAGATAGATTGATAATACGTGTCGTTATTAAAACCATAACTTCAGATAAATTTTGCTTTAATGCTTCAATTGATTGGTAACCGAGAATACAGTCATCTAGATTTGTGTGAGCCACGAAACTTATGTTTATTAAGTGAGAATCGAATTAGGAGCTATATTTCTCCATCATATTCAGGATTTATTTTTTTATTTTTTATTCGAACATCAAATTAGTTAGATGTTAATAACTTTGAACACTAAAGATGTCTGATCGAAAAAAAATTATACATATGCTCAAAAAAATGGAGGATTAGAAAATAAAGCTCAAATATATTTCAATATGTTTGAAGTCTTGTTACTTGTTGCTTTGATATCTTTTTCTTCAGGTTAGAAAGAAGGTACATAAGTCCGACCCATGAAAAGTAATGACTAAAATTAAACGGTCATAGAGAACTCGTGATCACTAAGCCTTGTTCCTAGAGTTCTACAATGTCGGAGCCAAGTAATTTACTGGGTGAGTTTACATATTATTATTAATCAAAACTTTATAACTTATATATTATAAAAATTTAAAAAATGGTATTAGAAAGGAGAAATCCAAATGTATGGTCAAGAAATATATTTTCTTAATGATATAAAATAACAAAATAAAATGATAAGTATTTGAACTATATACAATTTAAATTACTTAAGATAAAAAATTATTAAATATATTCTCCTAATGAAGATCACTTTTTTCCAACAATTATTTGACATAATTGTTAAATATGTTGAAATTACTTTGTATTGTAAAAGTATTTATAACTATGAAAGAGAATAATAAGCATGCAAATGTAAATCTAATATAAATGATATTTATTATGATGACGTGAAATTCAACATTTTATCAAAGGATTAATTTTATAAATTTTCCTTACACTATAGCGATTTTCACGTTTAAACCACGATTTCCGCTTAGGTCTCTCCGTCGGATTCTATTAATTTTTCTATTATTTTTATTTATAAAAAGACCAAAATGCTCTCTCATGATTTTGGTTTTGAGTTTTCCATTATAGTAAAGTTTTATGTCCTATATAATTATTTTTTGATCATACAAACATGAAAGATTAGAGTTATATGCCGAAAAAAATTAAATAGAAATGAGTTCTTTCGTGCATTAAAATTTTTATTAATAATTGTCTATTTCACATGAGATTTGTGTTAAGAATTGAATATCAAAGTTGTAGAGAATTCTGTTAGCTCTTCATAGAATAAAAAATCACCTCATTTGAATAATCATGCAGAAAGTTATGTTCAAAATAGTGCAGGACGATCAACTTGTCGATCGAAAATAGTACAGGCCGGTCGAAGCTCACCGGTCGACTGATCAGGCATGTCGGTCGACCGGTCAATGCACAAATCACCTAGTTCAATGTCAAGGCAACACCGATTGATCGGTCAGCTCAGAGGTCGAATTCTAAAAATATCGAGACTGTATTGGTCTATGATCGACCTAGTCCAAGACCCAATGAGAGTCAAAAACTCTAGTTAAGAACTATAAATAGAATCTAAAGGGTGGCTAAAAAGTATTATTTGCCTTCATAAAATTTCTGCACAAGATACATGAAAGCGCGGACGATATACTGTTTCAAAGCTCTGACAAAGGAGAACAAGATATAAAGAATAGTCGAAGGTTTCTGGACGTCAATAGAGAGAAATCGTCGGCCAAAGTCATGACGTTCATGCAATCCACAGACAACAAGAATATAATTGATTTTCAACTAACTTAAAGTACGTAGGAAAATCCCTATATCGAGGGATTTGTCGGTATAGACCCTCAGGATCCTTGTCCTAAGTATTGGTAGGATCGAAAGCACCAAGAAGGGGGGTGAATTGGTGCAAATGAATTTTAATCGAGAAAGTTGTAAAAATCATTTTTTAAAAATGCAATAACAAACAAGTAAAAGATAAGCAAGAAGAGTAAAAAATCACGAAGGCACAATATGTTGACGAGGTTCGGCCCAACTCCTGACCTATATTCCCGCTCTGACTTTTCGGCTTTGAGACCATCGGAAATTCACTAACTTTCTCTTTTCTTATAGGGAGAGAATAACTCTTTCTACATCACAATGCATTCTTCTTCGATCAAGAGGTAAGGCACACCTCTTTTTACAATGAGCTCTCAAAACTATCTAAATAAGAATACAAGAATTCTCTCCAATTCTCTCTTTTTATAAAGGATGCTCACACTTACAAACTAGAAGAGGAAAGGGATGATTTTCAAGATTATGCTCAAGAAAAATACTTTGGACTTGAAGAAAGTTCTAGAATGATTTCCCTTGCTTGAATAATTTTCCTTCAATCTTTTGAATTCCTTTTATAAGCTTTTCTTAAAAATATGGTTTTTATAATTTAATTTGGAAGATTGTGCTGTCACTTCAATAACGGTCGTCCGTTTCATATCAGTCGTCCGTTTTGCATAAGAACTAGCCGTTATGCCTTTGTCGTATGTTAAGGGGTCGCCCATTATAGTATCGAGCGTTCATTTTATGTAAAATAATAGTTGTTGCATTTGTCTTTTCTGCGCAGTTTTCCATTGATCGTAGTTCGTAAAAAGATTTAGCCATTGCTGTTAGCCCGTGCTTCCAGAACGGCCGATCAAAATTGATTCGGTTGTTTGTTTTAGAAATGTCCGTGCTATCTGTAATCTGCGATCATTCATGCAGTGACTTCGGTCGTCCGATTTTCACATTTTTTATTTTTGTTGTCTAGAACGGTCGACCGTTACAATTTTGGTCATCCGATTTAGAAATATTCATGCTCTCTGTAATTTGTGATCGTTCATGTAGGTACTTTGATCGTCCGTTATGTACTTGATCTTTCCTGTAATACATATAACGATCGACCGAAAATAAATTAGTCGCCCATTTTAAGAATGTCATTTCTCTCTGTAATTAGCAGTCGTTCTCTTTGGTCGTCCATTATATGTAAAATGGTCGCCCGTTATAATTACGGTCGTCCGTTTGTACTGCTGAAAACATTCGACCCCTTTTTCTTCGAAAATTTTTTTAACCTATTTACACTAACACTTCAAGCACAATTAGTACATCATCTTCCTTGTTTGCTATCATCAAAATACTTAGAATATGGTATTTAGACCAATATTGATGAATTGTGAATTGAATTACATCATTAATCACATAAAAAAATAGGACCGAATGTTACACCGAAAATGCGACTTCCCAACGGTGGAAGAACTCGAGTTCTGCACTACCCGGCCCGGGTTCCTTGAAATTCAGGTGTCAATCGAATTGATCCGAACCGATTTCATAAGAACCCTGCCCGAGTTACATGGCACGCGACTCAAGTTTTGGAGACCCTAGCATGCATATAAATTGGGATGAATCAGAATCAGATTTTGGCTAGCTCGGTCTAAGTTCCACGAGGAAGATGAGATTGAATTGAATATAATCGGTTCAGCTCGGATTTTGATGGATCTGACCCAAGTTTTGCCAATGTTTAAAGTAGAAAAAAAAAGGATGAATAAACCGGTCCAAATTTCACCCCTCCCGCTCAAGTTCTGCTGATCAAGTTAAAATTGGGATGGAAATCAGACAAACTGGCCCGAGTTCCACCCTACCCATCCTGGGTTTTATAGAATGATGAATATGATTCGGTATAAAAATTGGTTCGGGTTCTATCCCACTCGGCCTGGGTTTTGAAGTTCGGAAAAGGAGTTTTTAAGTCATTAAAGTATGCTTAATTGGGATGATTTATTATTTATATTTGATCATATTATGATGACATTGATCTTATTGGGATGATATTAATCTTATGATTATGATATATTGATTGATGCCTTGTGCCTCTAAGATTGAAAAGAAAGTCAAAATTATGAAAGTAAAAATAGACACCATAGATTAATTAAGATAAAAGATATAAGGTACCTAAAATTGGAAGAGCTCTCAAAGTAGCTTGTATAGTTGAAGCAGCCCTTGTGGTTAAATGATAATTCAAAAAATAAGAATAAGTAATAAACAGCCGTTATGATTGAAATATAATGCATCCCTTGTGATTGAAGCAACTGTTATGATTAAAGTATAATGTAGCGTTTATGGTTGAAACAACATTTATGGTTGAAGTATAATGTAATTCTTGTGGTTGAAGCAATCATTATGGTTGAAGTATAATGCATCCTTTGTGCTTGAAGCAGTCTTTATAGTTGAAGTTAAAGATAAAAAGATAATTATAAGATTTATGGTTGAAGAATAAGAATAGATGATTGATTGATATTGAATTGCAACCGATTGATGTTAATATTAATTGGATTGAATTTGCAATTATGATTGAACTATAAAGCGATAATTGATTGAAAGGAATAATTGAATTGCAACATTCGTGATTGATGTATGATAAAAGATTATTGAATTACAACCTCTATGTTTAAAATAAAGTAACATAAAGATTGGTTGATTGTTAAGATAATTGATTACAGCTTATATGATTGATGTTATTGTTAATAGAATTGTTATTACCTTTATGGTTGACTATAAAGGATGATAGAATTATTGAATCTAGCCAATTGATCATTGTGGCTGATGGATAATGTATATTGATAATTGAAATTACATTGATATGATAATATTAATATTGCTTATCATTATATGTTATCGACATGGTTCATAATATTTATTATTATAGGTGACCCTACATATTAAGTTTATCTCACTAGGTTTTGCCCAATACTTGAATCCGTATAGATGATTGAGATGACAATGGTGAGACGGTTTGTGGTTCCTCTTACGAGTGACATGCACATGAATATAGGGTTCATCGTTGTATAGACATGAGCTGAGCTCTAACCCACAGGATATTTGATGTTGTATAAATGACTTTCACATATTGTATAAATTATTATAAATTAAGTCTTTTGATATTATAAATTAATATATTGACCGGTCATAGTTAAATCATAGAATTGAGTGACATCGCCGAGATAATCTTCTAGACAGACAAAGGAAAAAAATCTTGGGACGTTATAAAAGTATTTTTGATATCATGTAAAACAAAAAAAATTATGACTATGTGGTTGTGTGTATCTTAGGATTTGTTACATGCTCTGAATCAATATAAACTGTGTGATTTGATTATGTGTGTTATTACTTTCTTGTGTTATTTAGAGAGGTTATGCATAATTTTTTTAAAAAAAATATTTGATTATCCGTATTCAATCGTGAGCTCTAATTTAAATCAGGATCGTGACTATTGAAGCTAAAAGAGTGTGAGAGTGAGAAAGAGAGAGAGAGGAGAAGGAGAGGAAGAGAGAGAGAAAGGGCATTTGGCCGCCAGGCCAAATCTAGTAAAATGAATTTGCACGCATAAACAAACATTTGTCAATAAACAAAAGCCATGTTCCAAAGACTATCATTACATGAACAAAGAGTTGAAGGTAATAGTATGAAAATTGTCATTGAACAAGAGTTATAGAAATAATATAAATTACCATAATTTCAACAATAAGAATAACTTTAAAGTTCAAGTACAAAAGGATATCCAACAACATGCATTACCATAGAAATTTGTACATTCATTTGACGAAAAAGTATTAATTTAAGTTCTTTGTATTATCATTAAAGAAGAAAAATGCATATGTCGCATATTCTGAATTAATTTGCAAGTTCCCGATCAACCAAAGGATAAAAATCTTGAAGTTAAAAAAGGATGAGAGTTTGATTTGAAAAAAAAAGAAAGAAAAAAAGAAAAGAAAAGAAAAGAAAAAGAAAGAAGATAAATGTATTTAATTAAGATAATTAAGAGAGGTAATAAATAAGTTCAGAATTACTTTTGGGAGAAGATTAGATCAGACTAATTTCAACTAGAAACTTAATTTCTTTTCTATTTAATAAAATAAAATAATCCTACAAATGTAAACTTATCAAGGAATTTAAAATTAAATAATCTAATATTGATGTAAACAAATTTAATGATCAACTTTAATATTACATTTTCATTCTCATCTCTCACTTCAGATGTCAAATAGTATTATATGTACTATAATAGATATTTTCATTTTATATATTTAACTATTTTTTAAAGAAATTATTATGAGAAAAGCTCATACCATATTTCATGACAAAGAATTAAATCAAAAGAAAATAACTTATGACTATAACAATAGTTATTAGATTCATATTTTGGAAAAAAAATAATTTAATTTTTTCATTGTTATAATGTTTGTTTTATTATTTGATATTATATTTAGAGTTTAAGTAGTATATAATTAAATATTTTACATTCAATATGCATCGAACAGATTTGGAGGTTTAGATTATGATTATATTAATTAGTGTGTTAAGTTTAAATCTCAATCACATAATTGTCATCCAATGGTCTAGATCTGTTGGACACATATTGATTGTAAAAATTTTGATCGCACATTACTTAAACTCTTATATTTATATTATTTAATTCAATTAATTTAGTGATTGTACTGTGCAATTCTATAACTTTAGGTTAGCATCATTTTAATCTAACGATTCAAAACACAAAAATTTGAATCATTAAATATCCAAAATTATAAAATTGCACTGTGCAACCACAAATTAATGCACCTCTATTTAATTATACTATATAATTATGCGCACCTACTCATAAGTATTTAATTATACTATATAATTATGTGCGCCTACTCATAAGAAATCCTGGCTCCCCCACTTAGAGCAGTCCACTTGAAAATGTTGGACTTGGGAATGTAAGCTTAAGCATGCATGTTTCAAATATTAATAAAAAAAACTACCATAAAAATAATTTTTGTTAGAACTGAAGAGCGACTTAATTGGGTTGCCTGAGAACACCAACACATTGCTATGACAAATATGATTTCATAATATAAATGACGTTTTCAGCAGAATATGGTTTATAAATTTGAGTATGGACAATAATAACAGAAATATATCAAGAAGAATGACACTGGAAACATAGTCAAATACTCCATGATCACTGTCTTTGTTTTGCCTTTTTATGTTTGATAAGATTCAAACCTAACAAATGTTGTCCACACAAAATACAATAAGATCATAGGAAAAAAATCTACAACTTAATCTATAATAAATAATTTTCTTTTAAAAAAAATGCAGAAGCAAAATTAATGCCAAATGGAAAGAAAGAACACAAGAAAACAAGAGAGCAACAGATGAGACACCCATATCCAGAAATAATTCTAGCAAGTAAACTAAGAGATTATGTATCTTTATACAAATTTCTGAATTAAAGCATGGAGACTTCTAACAACTGAAAAATAATAGAACAACAATACATATCTAAATATGATACATTAAAGTCCTGAGAAGAAAGGATTGGATTCATCTCAAATGGCATATAAAAATTTACATGGAACAATAAAAAAAAGTAAAATCAGACAGCAGAAAAAAGAAACATCAAATGAAAAGAAAAGGAATAAAATCATCTCAGGAGCAATCGATGAGACAGATTCATTGGTAAAACACAATCTTAATTAGAAGCACAGACGGAGATATTGATCATTTTTATACAAATTCCTGGAGAAAAGCATGAAATCTTCTAGCAGCAGAAAGATTATAGAATATTAATGATACATATCTAGATCTGAAAACAAATAATCTGTACATAAATCCAAGATGTTAGAAATACTTTAGGAGGTTGTAACCCTTGTATCGGAGTTGGATTGTAATGGACAATAGGACAAGGCTTCACATAGAAGAATATTTTGAATTAATCAAATGCCATCACAATAATGGTTGGGTCGGGTGTTGTCTTTTTGTGTATGTAAAAAAAAATTGTTAAAAGGCTCATCTGTCGTTGTTAAGAATATGACGTGGAGCAATTTTATCAAATTCATTGGACTCGAAGATGATCTGACCTTCGATATATAGACAATACGTATAACTATTAACGTCATGTGGATTGGATCATCGCTTCTTTATACTGACAGCTGGGAAAAAAAACAAATGCCATCGATTTTATGAGTTACATTTTAATTAGTTTGATGGGCTTTAAATTATAAACCTGATTTTCTCAACTTTTTCTTTTTAAAAAAGCGTGTTCATATATGGACTTAGTTTCCCAAGCCCACCTAAACAAAACAAACTCTTGCATCCAAAGCCCATCATCCAAACCCACCATAGAGCGTGCTTAACTTTCGCTGTCAAGGTGAAACCTGCTCAGCTTTCATTGTTTTCACTTACGAGTCTTCTATTTTTTTTTTCCTTTAATTTACTTTTTTGCAGTGACTTATGTATTTATATAATCTTAATATATTTTTCAATGTTAACTTTTGCTTGAATCATAATTTATTTATTTAAAGCAAGATACGACACTATGTTATAATATATATTTGATAAAATTATTAATTAAAATAAATAATAAAGGTACAATTATCATATATACTGTTTTTTATCTTATCTATTTTTAAAAACATTTTATTATGTTGTGATAAATACATTTTAATGAAAATAAAATTATCGTGAATAATTATAATCAATTTAGGTCTTTTATGCCATAAAAAATACTTTATCTTCTTAATTCTCGTAATACTATCCAAAGACACTCAAAATAAAGATTTTCGATTAATTTTGTAGTTCTTATCGTTTCGAGAGTTTAATCAAACACAGACTCCAGAGTTTTGATAATGGCAGAAATTGAATGGAGTTGTCCAGGATCTGCCAAATTTTGAGGGAATGGATAAAGACAGAAGCAATGACTTCATAATTCATTAGCCTGAGAACTTAATTCAGGTTTTTGCAAACAACAGGCAAGAATTCAGACATGCTTCTACTGTTTCAATTCGTCAAGCATTTTTTATTTTATTTTTTTATGCAGCATCAGCTATTCGAAAGCACTTCCACCCAGTACTACTTCATCTTGTGCTCGATGGCCATGAGTTTGAGAGGTCTTTTCTTGTGGATTACTAATCCTGGTTCCTCCTCCATGTCCATGTCCTCCGGTTTCATCCCGCCGGGCATCTCCCAGTCGAAGTGGTACAGCAAGTTGGCCAGCGCGAGCTCGATGGACGCCAACCCAAAATTCATGCCGGGGCATATCCTCCGGCCGGAGCCGAACGGTATGAACTCGAGGTCGTGGCCCCTGAAGTCGATGGAGCTGGACAGGAATCTGTCAGGCAGGAACTCCTCGGGGTCCTCCCACGTCTTGGGATCTCTGCAGATCCCCCACGCGTTCACCAGCACCCTCGTATCCCGCGGGATGTCGTACCCGGCGATCCTGCTGTGTTTTGCCGCGACCCGAGGGAGCAGCAGCGGCGCTGGACAGTGCAGCCTCAGCGTTTCTTTGATCACGGCCTTGAGGTACTGAAGGCTGTCCAGGTCAACCTGTTCGATCTTTCCCCTTGTCCCGACGCAGCTTCTAATCTCGTCCTGTGCTCTCCTCATCATGTCTGGATTCCTAACCAGTTCCGACATTGCCCAAACTACCGTGTAAGAGGTCGACTCCGTTCCTGCAAAAATGAGGTCCTGAAACAAAATATGTATTGAAAAAAATAATAATAAGTACATTAATATGCAGTAGAATAAAACAGAGTTCATCAGGAACTGGGAAGAGTCTGAGATTGGAGTACCGCAAGGACTGCTTTGAGGTGAATCCTTGAGAAATAGACGTCATCTTCCACGTACTTGAGGAGAAGGTCGACGACGTCTCGGTGTCTAGCCGTCGCCCTCGTAGCGTCGAGGTGCTCCTCTATGACATGTTCATACAAAGCATCAAGCACACTCGTTTGCCTGTCGAGCTCTCTTGTCATTCCTCTGATCCAATCAATGATCCTTCCAAACCACGGGTAGTAGTCTGAGAAGAAGAAAGATCCCATCAATTCTTCCATTTCTTCAAATATCTGGTGCAGCTCGCCTCTGACGTAGTCTTTCGCCTGGTACTTGGCACCAAGGGCGACGTTGCATATCATGTTGTTTCCAAAAGTCACCATCAGGTCACTCAGATCCACAGGGCTCGGGAAAGAACTGGAGAGCTTTTGCAATAGAAGAGCCACCTCTTCCTCCCTCACTTGATGCAAGGATTCCACCTTCTTGATGCTGAAGAGTTCAGCGTGCAGTATTCTCCTCATCTGCCTCCAGTGCTCGCCATAAGGTGAAAAGTTCACATCACTCTGGTTGTACGTTCCCTTGTTGGTGACAGCAAGCTTAGGCCTTGAGCAGAAATCCAAGTCCTGAACGTTCAGCACTTCTTTGGCCATCTCGGCGGAGGAGACGACCACCGTTGGCATGCTTCCGAGCTCCAGGTACATGAGAGGGTCATGTTCCTGCGATAGCCGCCACAGGCTCCGGTGAACCTGATGACCAAGTAGGTGCAAGTTCCCGATCACGGGGATCTTCATTGGACCGGGAGGGAGATGGTACTTGGATTTGCGCAAGGTACAGTGAGCAAGAACGGGAAGTGCGATGGAGAGAAGCCATGCCAGGACGAGGTACGCGGCCATCAGAGTAGATGGGATAGTGGAAGGGGAACGAATGAGGTTGGTGTTAATAGCAGCCAGGATGCCAAGCACTGTACAAAAGTTTTTTCTTATTATTGTGCTATGTTGTCCATTATCTTAACTAAGTTCATTTCTGGGTTGTGTTGGTCATTGTTTATTGCAACTTACAAGGTGCACTGATTTTAAAATCTGGACGAGTGGGCAATGTTGTAAGACCCGACTTGACCATCGACTCGAATTACTTAACGAGTTAAGTCGGATCGGGTAAAATCGAATGTGTATTTTTTTTCATATTTTAGAACTTGACCTGCGTCTGAGTCGATCAAATTTGTCGGATCGATTGGTTGAATCCGAATTTTGACCGAGTCAATCTGATGGCTGAGTTTTGACCGACTCGCAGATCATTTTAGTGTCCAGACACCGATCCGACTGGCGGGCCAGGTCTTACAATATTGAGAGTGGGTCAAAAATTCAATCCTAGATGGAGAAGGGAAAAAAGATAGAAAAAGTAAAAGATAAGATAAATAAACTCATTTTGGGATGAACTATCTTCAGATAGTGTGAAGGAAAGGAAATTTAATATTTTTTCTTTTCTTCATTAGATTTTCTATCAAAACAAAACTAAAATTTAACCAAACACATCTCTCAGGGGACTTGCATAACATTTCTTGAGGGCTTATATAATATTGCTTGTTAAACAAACAAAAGTTCGAGTATTGAGAGCTTCTCATCGTTTTTTCGTTCACTTTTAAGGCTCTGCCCGATTTTTTTTTTAGATTCACCGTTTGAACTTATACGTTCACGAGTGAAATTTAATTCAACCCGAATTCAAATTCAACCAATTTCGATTGGATCAAATTCAGTTCGAAATTCATTTCATCGGGTTATATCATATTGGGTCATCGAAATACTCTTTTTTTTTACAATAAAAAAAAACTTAAGTATGTTATTTACAAACAAGAATATATTTTTTCAAACATCTAAAACGATATTTATATGAAACCAAAATCGAGTACATATGTCTTCAAAAATCTAACCATCTAGATTATGTCAGGTTCTATCTTGTAATCATGCCGAGTATATTATAAACCTGTTGTCCGGAATTTATCACTCTTGCTCTAACAAACATGCAACACGCGTATATAAACTTTTTAAACATCCATATATATCGATAGATATATCTTTTATATTCGAATCTGTGAAGAAGAAAAAAAATACAAAAAGTAAAGAAGAGTGGCTGGCCGTATTGGAGGATTTGAGTTTGATATGACGGTCAGAATTTAATATGATATATTCTTAATTTATTTATTCATTTTTTGCTCGCTTCGCTTGTTTACTTTGTGGATCAATCATCAATGTCCTATTCATATATGCGATGCCAATTCAGTACTTATTTCCAACTCAACAATTCTTCAAGGCTTCAACTCATTCATTAAACAATTGCGATCAGATACATACAGCATCGGCTGTAACAACGCATGCAATTTCCTGCCATTACTACTACACCTTGTGCTCGATGGCCATGAGTAGGAGTGGTGTCTTCTTGTGGATTACAAGTCCCAGGACCTCCTCCATCTCCATGTCCGACGGCTTCATCCCCTCCGGCAACTCCCAGTCGAAGTGGTACAGCAAGTTGGCCAGCGCGAGCTCGATGGACGCCACCCCAAAGTTCATCCCGGGGCATATCCTCCGGCCGGAGCCGAACGGTATGAACTCGAAGTCGTGGCCTCTGAAATCGACGGACCTGCCCAGGAATCTGTCGGGAAGGAACCGTTCGGGGTCGTCCCACGTCTTGGGGCCTCTACAGATCCCCCAGGCGTTGATCAGGACCCTCGTCCCCGGCAGGAAGTCGTATCCGCCGACCTTGCAGCGTTTTGCCGGGACTCGAGGGAGCAGCGGCGGCGCCAGACAGTACAGCCGCAGCGTCCCCTTGATCACGGCCTTGAGGTAGTGAAGCTGATCCAGGTCGCCTCGTTCGATCTTTCCTCGCGCTCCGATGCAGCTTCGGATCTCGTCTTGCGCTCTGCTCATAATGTCTGGATTCCTCGCAAGCTCCGCCATCGTCCAAACTGTCGCGAAGGCGGTCGTGTCTACTCCCGCAAAGATGAGGTCCTGAACAAAACAAGAACAACAGATGAATTTGCTAAAACGTTTTGGTGCAGACGATTAAATTGTTGAAAAGAAAGCTTGAGATTCATATAGGCACCGCAAGTACTGCTTTGAGGTGAACTTTTGAGAAATAATCTCCATCATCCTCTACGTGCATGAGTAGTACATCAACATGTCTTGGTGCTTAGGCGTTGCGCTCTTTGCATCAAGGTGCTCTCGGATGATCTGTTCATACAAAGCATCAAGCTCGTCCACTGTTCTATCTAGTTTACTAGTCATTCCGCTGACCCTGTCTATGATCTTTCCGATCCATGGGAAGTAGTCTGAAAGGAATACACTGCAGAACATTTCTTCGCCTTCTTCGAAATATCGGTGCAATTCGCCTCGGACATAATCTCTTGCACGGTGCTTGGTACCAAGGGCAACGTTGCATATCATGTTGCTTGCATAAATCGCCATGAGGTCGCTGAGATTCACAGGGCCCGGTGTAGAACTAGTGACCTTTTTTATCAACAGAGAGACCTCTTCTTCCCTCACTTGGTGCAAGGACTCCACCCTCTTCGTGCTGAAGAGATCAACCTGCAATATTTTCCTTGTCTGCCTCCAGTGGTCGCCATAAGATGAGAAGCTCACATCACTCTGGTTGTATGTGATCTTGTTGGTGGCAGTAAGAGTAGGCCTCGAGCAAAAGTTCAAGTCCTGGGTGTACAGCACTTCTTTCGCAAACTCCGCCGATGAAACGACGATGGTTGGCACGCTGCCAAGCTTCAGGTACATGAGAGGGCCATATTTCTGGGAGAGCTGCCACAAGCTGCGATGAGGCTGGCGACCGAGCAGGTGCAAGTTCCCAATTAGGGGGAGCTTCTTGGGGCCAGGAGGGAGAAGGTACTTGGATTTGCTCCAAATATGATGAACAAAGGAGGCAAGTGCGATGGAAAGAATCCATGCCAGTATGAAGTTCACAGCCATTGGAAAAGAGAAGGGGTGGCAAAGAGATAGAACGAGGCTTTTGTTCTGATGGATGTAAGGGGGTGCATGTTTACATCAGTTTAGTTGAAGATGACATGATTAACAATAAGCTGGTCATTATCTATTGCAACATAGGTGGCAACTTGACATCAGCATTATCGTTTGCTTCTTTGTATATTGAGGTTGTATCATTACGCCGAGTACATTGAGCATTGTTTATAGCAAACATAGATGAAGGTCAACTAAGGCATGCACGATCTGTTTCTGTTTTTTCTTTCCTTTCTGCAGATTGTGTTGTCATCCTCTGATGCAACTTGGCACTATTTTGACAAAATGTAGGGGGTACGTGGCAACATATTTAGTGCTAGTAGCAACCTGGATTCTTAGAGGCACGCATTTATATGTCCGTTGGTTCTGGAGAACTTGCTTTCTGTGAAATGTAAATAGATCTTATAGAAGGCAATCAGAACGCTATCCAACAATTTTGGTTTCTTCTTAGCAAGATCATGGTTCTTTTGGGCCCAGTGAGACTGTTGGAACAGGTGATCGATATTGTCGTCAGGATTCCACACCCAAGTCTTGGTCAATCCGTTTTCTCCTTGTTTTCCATTATTATCTCTACAGTTTCTGCTGTATATCAATGAAACTTTATTAAATGCGGCGTTGTTGATTCTATGCATGGCACCTCACCTCACTTGATATCAGGGCACACAGTTTTTTGCGAAGAAACGATCCAGCAACATCCATTGACATATGATTCTTTGAACATTTAACGTACTACAAAACAATTAAGAAGCGTCAGCTGTTTCAAGTCCTCAAGTGTCGTTGTTCATTTGTACAATGATGATCAATTGAAGAAACTATGACACAAAGCTCATCATAAAAGAATAAAATTCGACGGATCTATCTCGTTTCAAACCTCCAACCCAAGAGGTTCCAGATCATGACTCAGTACTACATTCAGACACCAATTGAAAACGAAAAGAATGAATATATTCTTATGAATAAGAAAACATAAATGCCAAGGTACAACATCGTTCAGTGAAATCATAAGCACGATTTCGTGGATTATAGGTCTGTTGTGTTGTAAGAAAACAACTGATTGTTTATTATACAATGATAGATGTAAAAGAATTCCAACAAAGTAGTTCAAATTGAATTCATGCAATAACAAAGAAATTGGTGAATCTAACTTGCTCGGTTCCTGGTGCGAATATGAAGAGCTCTGGATCTTATAGCCCTCAGATTAACTCGCGCGGCATGAAGTGCATTCCTCTGCTGCTCACTACTCATGCCGTGAAATGAGGCCATAAATTCTTCCCTTTGCAACCTAAAAGCCAGTGCAGCATCCGCTGATTGACTAGGTCTAATTCTTCTCCTAAATGTTTGGTCTCTCTCCAAATTTTGTGAAGCTCTAGCTGCTATTGTGGTGTTGTTTCTACTGTTGGTTCTGAGTGAATTGTTTCTGTTGCTTGCTTCCACGATGGTCTCATGATGTGTTTCACTACTGTGTGAAACTGCAGTTACAGCATCTTTCCTTGCCTCCACATCTTTCGGAAACAGAAGCTGAATTGTGTTCCAAAGTACAGTGTTCACAGTGCAAGATCTCCCATTGCTGTAGCAAATATTTCCACATGCAAAAGATTATCCTTCTCTTCTGATAAAGATATTTGGAAGCATATTAAATTGGAAGGTGAATTCAATATTAACAACCAAGTACCTGATCAATTGCCTGCATTTCGGACATCGTTTTCCACATTTAGCTGCAGCACATTTCAAGCATTTGATGCAGAAGCTGCGAATTAAAACAGGCCCTCATGATTAAGACGATTGCATACTGTTCCCCAAATATGCCAGCCCAGATTTTCAAGTATTCGGTTGAAGCACTAAGAAGATTTCAGGTTAGGAATACAGGTGCTGCTGTTACTAAGACTTATGACAATAAAATGGTAACATAGAGGAGCTTTTGTATTTTCAAATCCATTCGAGGTTATGGTCCAGCAAACTAGACAGTAAGTATTCAGTTTATGCATAAAACACAATAAAGTATATATTTCAATTTTGTCAATTGACTCAATTCATTTGATTTGCTTCCTAGATATATTTGCCAGAACGAAAAATATGCTTTACTTCCAGTACCTTGCAGGATTTTATACCAGAAAATGAATGAGTACCTAATAACTTATCGAATTATATAACAATTATTTCTAAGACTAACGCCAAGAAAACAAAATTTGATGGCGTCTTATGTAAGACTTATCACAATCAAAGCTAATCGGAATCTCCATTCGAACATCTCGGTAACTCTTCAGGTTTTTTTCAGTTCATCGGTTTCTTTACCTGTGCCCGCAGGGAGTGGTGCTCGGCTCGAAGCAAATCTCTAAACATATCTGCATAAGCAAAAACCAAAAATTGAGCATACCACTGAAGAAACACGAATGCCAAGGGAGTAATTTAACAGAAAAGCAATAGTTCTCCAAGAGACAGATCATTACAGCGCAAGAAAGCTCTTCCCTCAGACGATCCATGCACGGCAATGCTTCGCCCTGGCCCTTTTCAGTCAAACTCGCCTCCACCTTCTTCTCCTCAACAGCACCAACAGCCACCTGGGGGGTGGGTTCGTTCTTCGCTGCAGCTGTATCTGCAGAGCAGAGTACGGGGATAACACAAAAGCAATCGAGAACCTAAGGCAATGGTCATCGTCATCATGGTTTCCAGGAAAACAAATACATGTGGTCTGCAAGGTTTTAATTTCGTTAAAGCTGTGGAATGTATAAAGAAAAAAAACGGAAACCTTTTTTTGCGGCCTGGTCATTGTTATCATCCTCGTCGAGGCAGAGAATGACAGGCTGAATCGCGCTCGCCGGAGAAAGCCGCTGAGATCTCCGTTTCCTGGCATCGACCCCACGATGAAATCATCAATCATTTTTAATCATAATACGCAACAGAAATGGATAAAAAGAGCACGCTGATACGATCAAGAAACCGACCTTCTGGAGTTGGTGGATACAGGAGGGGTCCTGAACGGGCGTTGTCCGGGACGCTTCCCGTGGCGGGACTCCCTGACGGGCGTGTCCTCCACAACGAGACTGGCCACGAGGAGGGCCTCCTCGTCCCATCCGGCCATGGCGGCGGCCGACCGGAAACCGGGGCTCAGGAAGCTCTCCTGGAGGGCCATCGTGCCGGAGGCGGCGATTCTGGGGGAGCGCTTCCCTGAGTTCTCGGCGCCGCTCTTGTCCTCTGCCATTTCCCTCGTGTGCGTCTCTCTCTCTCTCTCTCTCTCTCTCTCTCTCTCTCTCTCTCTCTCTCCCCCCCTTTGCAGGGAGAAGAAGAATGAAACAAGAAATGGAAGCAACGGTCAAAAATTTGAAATTGGTTTTGGGGCCCACGAAGCTACTAAATTAGGATCGTCCATATAATGTGAATTAAATGTGATAACGAGCCATTAAAATGTCATCAAGTATAGTGTTGGGGAATCATATGTTTGGCATTCTCATATCCTCCTACGTTCTAATTATAATGAATGTGCCATGAAACTATGAAACTATACATGCAAAATATAGGGTGGAAATAGTTGTTGAATAAGTTATACATTTAACTGGCGTGCCATATTTGACGAATAATTATTGCCATGGTACATTATGCAGGAAAAAAAAGGATGGTCGATCTATTCATTTTCTTCAGTTGTGAGTTGAATAGAAAAGACATAAGACATGACCTTAGCCCAAAGAAGAAACAAAATGATAACGTGTGCCTTCTTTTATATGAGATTGCTTGAGTAAAAAATAAGCATATATATATATCATTATCAAATGCGCAGCAGATATTAAAAAAAAGTCAAGATTAGAATAAATAACACTCCAAACACATTTTAAAAGTATTAAGATTAAGATTAATAAATATATTACAGAGCACACATTTTTAATTACTGTAATTATAAAAAAACAACGGATGCGTTATAAGACAAGTCAAGCTTTGGATGATTAAAAATTATTTTTTTAGTTTTATTTTATTTTTACATTTGCATCTACAATATAAAACTAGTCCTCTCAAACTTTTCAAATCTAGTATGTGACATTAAATGAGTCTTGCATACTTTTTTTAGCTTTCTAATGTAACATACTTAATAGTCGAAAACAATGTTATATTCTTACTTAAATACGAAAACACTTTTAATTTACCGAAGAAACGAATGAATTGGGTGCGAGATGAAAAATAGAATAGAAACTTTTTTTGACGCTTTTCTTTTCCTAGTGCCTATCAATTTGACATGCAATACACTGATAAGATTAACTTAATACGATATACTGATTATAGTTCCCACCTAGCTAGAATAAATTTGGGTTTATTCCATTTTTGACCCTATACTATATTTTTATTTTACCTCCTAAAGTTTTGATATTATCCCCACAGCTCCCCTCGTACTCCTACTTAACTCCAAATGTTTAAAATATATTTATTTTTAAATCATATATTTATTAAATTTTATATATTTAAATTAAAAAAATCAAATGGGATCATGACGAAAATGAACTGTTAATGTGAGACCCGTTTAATTGTTGATGTTTTTATGTTATAAAATTAAATGTAAAAAAAAGTAACTAACATATTAAAAATAGTTATATTTCAAATATATCTGGGATTAAGTGCAAGTGTTTGGAAAACTGAGAGTGGAAATTTTGACCAGTCCTTTAAGGAATGAAGTATAAAAGAAAATGCTCCTAGCAAGTGAGAACTTCATAGTTCGTCTGAATTTCATCCCAATAAATTTGAATTTTTTTTTATCACACTTCCAGCTTCCTCCCCTCTCGTTGCATTTAGTAGATTAACATTGATGTACAGAAATTTTGGTATCACATGAAGTTAAACACCAGCATCTTGCATCTGAAACAGGGAACATAAAACAAGAAGCTTAGATCAGTCTCCATTGACGCAACTTTCTGCCAACATATCTTTCACATGCCATTTTCTGTGCTGCCCTTTTCTGAAGTTTGGTCGAGGACAATAATTTTTGGTTTCTTTTTCAGCTTGCCCTTGTACAATGGTTTGCTACTTTGTGATGACGAATTGTCGGACAGATATCCAGGTTTCTCGTTGTCAGAAGTATCACCATTTTTGTCATCACCATCTTCTTCTGCATCAGATGAACTACTGTCATATGAGGTTCTTGACGGCTGAAAACAGTTCATGGCCGCTTCAGCTGCAGACACAGCTTCTTCTGTATGAAGGTCGGTGACACCGAGTAGTAAATCCTGCAGGTCGATTCAAGTTGATCAGTGGAATAGCAATACACAAGGCAAAGCTTTCAGATTGTTACATACCATCTCAATATATTCTTTCTCATTTCCACTAAGAGCTTCTATGTCATAGTCAGCACGTGGTTTCTCCTGGCAATAAACAAGAGTTTAAAGTCCAAAGGAATAAAATGAATTAGACTTACAACACAGGATTGCTGGAAAAACTAAATATACTTTCGCATCAAGCTCCAGCTGCTTATTAGCTTTGGCTATTACCCCCAAGAAATCCTTTACTTTTCCCATAACTGAAATAGAACGAATTTTATTATTTTCGGAAAACAAAATGAAAAATTAAGCATTAACACCCAAGTGATGAAAATAATACTACTCATAAGGCTATCACCCCCAAGAAATCTTTTACCTTTCCAAGAACTGAAATGGAACTAATTTTATTATTTTTGGCAAACAAAAAGAAGATGAAGCAATAGCACCCATAAGATCTCATTTCAAAACACTTTGAATACTGACAATACATTAGGACAACATGTTCCAATCATTGTTTAAATATGATTCTTGGGTATCTATGAGATAAATGATATGCAGTCAAGCACTACATTATATAAAACAAAAAATTCATAATGTAACTTGACCGAAGTTTTGGCAGTGAGGATAATAGAATATCTATTTAGTAAGGTTAAGACTACAACTCACAAATTCACCAGTGAATATGAATTCATATATATAACCTTCTGGAATAGATACCTAGGCTTTGGGAAATTGGAGTTGTTAAAGGTTCTCCTTTGGAAACCACATCTGCAGCAGCCTTTCCCCTTTGATTTCTGGGCTGAGGATCATTGCAAATCAGCAGAGCTTCTGCAATAACCATAAAGAATTTGGTGAATATATAGAAAATAAAACAAGAATAATCAGACAGTGGTCAAGGGACCTACCGAGGACAGAAGAATTCCCAGGAGTTTGATCGAGCAACTCTTTGCTGCTCTCAGCCATTTTAGTTGTAGCTGATTTTATTTTGTTGTGATCTTTTCTGCCTTTTAAAACCAAGCAGTCAGAATGACTATGATGCAATCAAGATATCCCAAAATAGTATGCATATGATGAATGTAAAGACCCACAAGTTACAGCAAGCGCATTTTTGTAACTCCACAAAACACACACAAAGAAACTTACTTCAGATGTGGCCTCCACTAGGCTAATTCGGCAACAACCCCACTGGACAAAAGTCCAACTAAAACTCGCTACATAAATCTCCTATCCAAATTTCTCTCTTTCCTCATTTGCGCACTGAGGTTTTGAAACGCAGTCCAAGCTATTTTGTGAATTCCAGCAACCAGAGAAGGAGAAGGGGAAGAGTTGCTGTTGTATCAAAGGGAAGGTGGTACTGCTTTGGGTAAGAAGGGGAGAAGGAACTATTAGGAGAAGAGAGGGAGGAGAAGCTTCTAGAAAGAAAATAAGAAAGCTATGATCGAAGGACTGAACAGCTTGTTAGTGAACCTAGAGCTTCGAGCTCCATTGCTATGTAAGTTTCAATGTACAAATTATTAAATTTCTAGCCCAAGATTATGACCTGATAGATGGAAGAAAACCTTGTTATGCAAATTTGAATCTAGGGTTCATCCATGACAGAAACATTCATAATATGTCCGCTAAAAAAAAATGTTCATAATATGTATGTCCTTAGGTTCTAAATGACGTACAATGCCCTAGGAATGAATTTGCGTAGAAGTACAAAGGAAAGTAGTGAAAAATATGTGGACATCAAGATTCCAACACAACCGAAACCAGCCCATGAACCCGTTCATCCAAAAATAGTAGCATTGTAGCTACTGATGTTGCATCAATCATCCACTCCATGATTCACCCATCCAAAAGTTGTCGCAGAAAATATTTCTACATAGTGATGTTGCACAGGCCACTTTAGAGTTTCAAACATCCAAAAACCAAGAAAAAAAGCATGACATTATAAATTGGTGGACCGCCTACCACTATGATACTCTTACAAAACACACAAGCACTTTAGTTTCTAATCTACCTTCGATATGATCCAACCATCTAGTTTGGCCATTATTGAATTATTTATGTTATTTTATTTGATTAATTATTCAAAATATGTATTGTATTAATTGAATCATATTGTGGAGCATGTTTTTACTATAGTTAAATAGACTCTTATGGAGTGTTATCAAAATCGCTCATGTATGAGGAATGCCATTATGTCATGATTGTAGGGTGGATTGTTTATCGAACCGAGAAACGGCAATGCATGGACAATTGTAAGTAGGTTAAAAATGCAACATTGTAGTTTTTGAAAAGGAAAAAGGATGACCACCAAGGTTTGTGGTTCTATAACTATGAAATGGAAGTCATGTACAAGTCTGGGCTCTCAAAGAGAGAGCAACAAAAGATAAAGTATACCAACTAGCCAAAACCCCACTCCCAAAGAAGAAAGGAGATGTGGTGTACAATGTGCTTGGCTTATCATTATATTGATTAATCAAATTTACACATTGAAACTTAGACACCTGGTGCTCATCAAATTGAAAGATAAATAGCTTGTATTGATTAATTGACTTCAAACATGAGGGGGGTCGCTCCAATTTTATCGGAGTGAGATCAGCAGCAGAAGAGAGATTTTGGCAGTCAGTCCGAACTCTCACTAGGCAGAGATGGAGAGCATTGTTGGCGACCTTTCTGGACAGTACCTCAGGTTCCAGCGCAACCAAATTATTTTTTATGGGGAGCAAGATCAAGTTGAGAATATTGTACATCATGCTTCTTTTCTTCTTCGGGGATGGGGTTTCAAAAGTGGGTTTTTGGCTAGCTGATGCACATCTCTCCTTTTTTTTGTTGCTCTCTTCTTGAGAGCTTACACCTATACATGTTAATCATTTCATAGCAATATATACTTGGACGACAACCACAAAACTTGGTGGTCATTCTTTTTCTCCACAAAAAAAAAGTGAGGGATGGAGTCTTTGCAGAGACCCTGCAGACAGCAAGGTGTCCCATGGCCTAACTAGCTATGTTACGATGAGAGTATTCTAACTTTATTCAATGTATTATTGTATTGTTGAAGGCTAAATCAGGAAGACTAATGAGGACAGTTAAAGAAGTCATAGAACTTCTTACCAAGTGATAGCAAATAAAATAAAGCTAAAGGATGTTTTAATTGACACTATGTATGGATGTGGATGGAGCATGAATAAACATGACCCCTCGTCGGGCATTGAGCATTAGAATATACTTAACACTATTGATGTTCATATTAATGATTGAAATATGATCCATATAGACAATGCTTATAATTGAAAAGATTGAGAGACCATAAAATATTATGTGTAAGAAACACTTGTTTGATAAATTGTCATTGAGACTGCACATGTTAGAGTAGAACATTCTTGTAGTGTGATTTTGATTCTTGTTATTTATGCTTATTGAGATTCCAAGTTAAGTAGATCATATTGTAGGTCATTGTAATAAGCATGATATCTTCATACAACCAGTGGGGATGCATTTTTCATAGATACTGGACACTGCTCATGCCTAGTGGAAGATTACACATGGCATTAGCCTCATCTTATTATGTGAGTCATATGTATTAAACATTGTGTACTCTAGACTGTGCTAGCCCTTGGGCTTATGTAGTTTCTTACTCTACTTAAGTGAACTCCATCTAAGGGTTACTATGTGACCTAAGGATGTCTTTGATAATGTTTTTCATGGATAGAAAAATAGGAAATTCTTGTCATTTTAGAGTCTAATTGAGCTTTGGATGGTTTTAGTTCCTGTTCATTATCAAATAATCTAATTGCATGTTGTCTTGGCCACATTGGAACCACCTCGGTAATTTGGAGTGTGTTCCCATGCATTTCGGAGCTAGACAATGACAAGATATTGTGATTCACAGACACAGACCAATAGATGCCTACATAAGAATAGGGAGTTAGATGAATGTGATTGAACTATCATCTCGAGCACCATATAGTTGTTCATACCAAGCATGCAGGTAAACTATGATCACATAGCATGAAAAATTTAACTAGAAGTATTCTCGTGAGAACATTACACCATTGGAAACTGAGATTGCAGAAATAAAGAAATCATGAGAATATTACATAATCACCTTCGGAGAAGAGGTGGAGGCTAACAGAGGCGTCAGCCGAGGATTACAGTGCTCGGATGCGATGATTCCACGCCAGTGGCGCACGAGCTCCGGCGGCGGAGAGGTTTGAGTCGGCGTGGTGGTGTGGGTGGAGTCGGGTCGGCGAGAGGGCTCAAAAAGGGTTTTGGGACAATTTTGAGTTCAAAAAGGGCTCAAAAAGTTTATTCTACATCCAAATTCTAAAGATAAATTAATTAATTAATTAAAAGTTTAAAATAAAAGTACTAACAGACTAAGCAAACTTTTTTATGACCAATACGTTTTATTTCGCTCTATCATTTTTTAAGGAATAGATTTAAAATTCTTCGATTACGTTAGTTATTATTTATGTAAGAATGTTTATTTGAAAGAAATTTCTTTATGAAATAGTTGTGGTTGATAAAAAAACGATATCAATTTTCTAAAGATATCTTCTTAATATCTAATTATTTATATTTTTCCAAAGTTTTCGTGTATAGAACTGAATGATATAAACCAATTTATTTCACGGAACAATACTTCGCACAAACTATTTTCTCCTTTTTTTCACACACAAAAAAAAATCAATAGGCAAGGTATGTGTATATACGCATACGAATTTGTTCTTAATAACTTTAGACCAAAGTTTTTTTTTCCTCTTTAATAAAAAAAATGCGGTTGGCCGGAAAGCAATATTTTTATTAGTGTCATAACCTTTCAACTGCTACGTTATTTTTCTAAAAAAAGTCAACTTTTAGATTAACACAAAATTCAAATTGTATTCTTATGAATTGGAGCATCGATTGTATGCATATTTTACTAGGATATGGCGAATTGCACACCCATATTATGTCATTTGTATACGTTTGGAATAATAAATTTGACAAGTTTTCCATTTTATGCGTTGCAATCTTTTTCAAGGAAAAATGAGACTTACATAATATAAATAAATTGTAGAACACGACAAAATATTTTTTTTGAAGGCAGTTAATTCGCATCCTTATTCGTGTGACAGTTCGTTTGATTCAACAAATTCCAATCGGATGGTACAAATAGAGAAATTTAAACTCGATAATCCAACTGACAAAATAAACTATAATTATCCACTATTACTATTTTATTTTTAGATTCTTTTTACTCGTTTTCAGCACTGTTTTATTTATTCATCTTGCACGCGTCGCGTCATATGTCACTTTTATTTATCTGATTGACGTGTTTTATTGCACCCAGAAAAGTCAAATATCTTATCGTCGCAGAATAGTTCGATCATTCAATCCAAATCAAGAGCGGATTTAACTTTTTTTTACATAATTATTCAACCCAATTTAATGTGAAATCCAGATGAAATCTAATTTTGTGTTGGAGACGCCCCGATCCAAACACCGAGAAACGTGACATAAAAATTGATTGGTACCATGACATGTGCCGACAAATTCCACCCAATCAAAGCAACGTGATGCCGTCGCACTCATCGTTAAAAAAATCTCGACCGACATTTATTATAATTGTGCTCTAAAATAAAATAAAACAAGGTGTGAAATATAAAAATGTGTCCTAAATCTTAATGGCCTCCTCGCGTCTCGTCGTTAGTTTATCCATTTCCACTTGAGAAAAAGCGAGCAGAAAGAGCGCGGAATGGACTCCTTTTTCTGACAGTGTAAAGCGAGTCCTTCCATTAGATCCACCCGAAATCTTCGCCAAGATCTCGACTTTAACAGGTTTGTCTGCGCCATTCTCGCTTCGACATTTTTGTTTGACGTTTCTTCTTCGGTTGTTCGCTTCGGTGCCCGTTTTCCTGATAGTATCTGGCAAGATGATACCGTTTTGAGAATTTATTCTTCTTCCCAACTTGGTGAATTTGCTCGTTTTCGTGTCCAAAATGTGAGATCTTGGTGTTGCCTGCGAGGAGTTGGAGTTGGTTTGTCTCGCCGGTGATCGGAAAATAGAGGTTTTTCTTTTGCGACCCCGATCGTAATTTTCTTGCGTGCAAGTTCAGTTCAGACGGTTTTTTCCCGGGAAAGGACAATTGGCACGGTGTCGGCAGTTAGTTTTCTGTAGAAGTTTTCTGTTTTCTGAGAGTAAGAAGGAATTCCTTTTCACCTTTTTAGTTCAGATTGACACCAATGAATCCTGGAGCAGATTGCAAAGTCTGGACGTTGGAAGCAGCGCAGGCCTTACATTTGAGTCACGCGCTGAATTACTATGCAGATGTTGAGATTTGTTCCTGTCATTAGAAATCGAAACTTGCAGAGTAGGGATTCTGAGGATGTAGCACTTTCACAACAGTTAAAAAATTTTAGGAGCTGCTGCTAACACAGAGCAACTGCAATCACATGACCAAATTGCCTGACGTCCATGACATTGGCAGTAGTAAGATCACGCCAGTCCAATTTACCTCATTTGCTTACTTGTCGTCTGACATTCTGACTTGCTTCACATGGGTATGCCATAGGTGCTAGCTTGAGATAACGAAAATGAATTTAGCAACATTAGCATTTTAATGTCTAATTAATTCACAGATGGCGTGAACAGATTCATATGCATAAGCTTGATACAGTCACAGAATACTTGATTTAATGGATGGCAGAAAAGAAAGTATATTTGATTTTTTTTAGCCTTGGTTTCTTTCCCTTGTGATACCATTGTAAGCTTCGGAATGTTGGCAATATTTTCTGTCCTTTATTAAATATTTTGAACAGTTCTCAATTAAATTATGTGCATTCTTTGATGCTTTTAGATTATGATATTTGGATTTAGAAATTAACATGAGGGTTATGCAAGCAGCTATGTCAACGCAATCTAAGATGTCGGATGCACTATCACGAAATGACTACTCGGCCAACAATAGTTTGAGAATCGAATCATTCTCAGAAGAGAAGGACATGGGACTTGTGCCAGAGACTGGTTGCCTCTCCATAATTGTGCTCGGGGCTTCAGGTGACCTTGCCAAAAAGAAGACATTTCCAGCTCTCTTCAACCTCTTCCGGGAGGTTTGTTTCATTGATTAACCATTCAAATTCATTAGGATGTCAATTGTGCGTATCAGGTCAAATGTAAAATATGTTCATGGCATTTTTAGCGGTAACGTGTACTTGGAGTCATCACATGGTCTTACTGTAGAGAACCAATTCATACTTGATGATCGAAATTATTTTCAAGATTATTTGTTATTGGCCATTTGAGATAATGTAATAATATTTCTTTATGTTATTTGGACATCACATGGGGCATTTAGGCATGCCTGATTAAAGTAATTTTGTGGCAATATCCAACAGCATTAGGTTAATATTTGTCCACATATGTATTAAGGATGTCCCCTATCAAAATCCTGCATCAGCATCAACGACGTGCACACCATAGCATATGGAGGAACTTTGAGCTGTCCTCCCCTCATGATTTAGTATGTTTCTAAGGTCTTTAATTGTTGATGACTTTTCTTTTGCTAAGATACCATATTCCACCTAAATTAATACATTTGTCACTTACTAAAAAGAGTTGGTTCAGGTGGCAAGCATTTTGCTTTCGCTTACGCAAGGTCCTTATTCATCTGCTTCTGGAAGAAATTGAAGAATTTCTTGGTAATCCTACCAAATCAATTCGTTCCTAGTCACCACACAGATTTTTTAAGGAGGGGAGATTACATAATACAACAACAACAACAACAAAGCATTATCCCACTAGGTGGGGTCGGCTACATGGATCATACGACGCCATTCCGCTCTATTAGTAACCAAACCTTTCGGTATATTATTCATCAATAGATCTTGCTCTATTAGTTCGCCAAGTGTCCGCCTTGGCCTCCCTCTCCCTCTTTTAATCGGACTCCAGATTATTTGATCTACTCTTCTTACTGGCGCATCTAATGGTCTTCTCTAGGGGAGATTAGGGGGGAGATTACATAATAAATCAACAAAATCCAAAGTCATTTTGCATTCCCCTTCCAGTTTACCTACTACTGTACTAGAGTGAATATGATCTCCACCAAACATATTCTATGCTTTAGTTAGGAGCAAGAATTTCTTGGAACAGTTGGAATATTTTGTTTACGGAGAGAAGAACTAGTTTCAAACTTGTTATTTATCTAGGAACTTGGAATCCTACGGATGAGGTATATGGTTTCTATGGAACCCATTGAATTTCATTCTTAAAAGGAACTATCAAGTTCAACTCCTTGTGTATAAGAAAAATTTCGTTGTGATCTTCACTCAACATAGTTAGGCGTGCGATTTGCAATAATCCAAATTAGTCTAGGCAATTCTCTTGGATATTAGGATCCTAGAGCAACTCTCCTGAATACTAGGGTGGCCACCAAAGAAGTTAATGCATTTGTTAGCTTATACAATAATATGGCACACAAGAAGCAGCTGTGGGCCTATGGTTTTCAGTAAACATTGTTGAATTACTTCATCATCTTTTTTTTTAGTTTCTTCTTCAACCTTCCTTGAACTATGATTTATTTGCTAACAAACCTTAAATTATTAAAATGCTCACCTCCTCAACAATTCAACTTTTCCACTTTAGCTCAATGCCAACTTTTTTTGTCAACTTTAACACTTCTATTTATCAAATTACATTTTTAACCTTTATTATGATTTAAATTAAAAATGAAAAATAAACTTTTAATGGTAACCAATGTTATCTTTTTAGTTATTTTGGTTTTTTCAACCTCATATATATTTTAGTTTATTTAATTATATTCCCTAAATAGTAATAAAGGTAGACTTGTAATTATATAAATAGAAGAAAGAAAAACTTAGCAGAAAAAATGATGGAGGGGTAAAACAGAAAAGTTGGAATAGTTAGTGGGTTAGTTAGTGAGTTAGTTAGTGAGGAACATGAAAACAGCTTATAGTTGAAAGGAAAATGAAAATAACATTTTTTTAGTGGTCCTGCTTCCTTAACACATTGATTTGTAAAAACTACACATGCTAGTTTTGATCAATTTCATGTATTCAACTGTTCAGCTCTTTAGCAAATGGAAATCAAGCCAAAGTAGTACTTGCACTGACTCTGAGCACTGAGAAATAAATCACTCTTAGCTTGCAAAAGATCATCAAGAAGACTAATTAATTTGATTGAATCACATTGTCACCAGATGAAAGTAATTAGAGGAAGCCATATAAAGTAATGCATTAACAATTTAAAATGCTCATATGATGTATAAGGTTATGACATGTAATTGTCCACAACATTGAGCTCTAGATATCAGTTCGATGAATTATATAAATGAAATTGATTCTGAACGATGCACACATACTTTTCTTGAATACTATATGGATGTACTTTTATTGTGTTCATTGTCATAGTTGTCTGAGCATTTGAATTTTTTCTTTTATCTTTTACATCATTATATATTTAAGACCTTACCAGGGTTTCCTTCAAGCCAATGAAGTCCACATATTTGGTTATGCTCGAACTAAGATTTCAGATGATGACTTGAGGGATCGTATAAGCAGGTGATATCGTATTATTCAATGAGCTTTCTTTCTGAAAAAGACACTTTCTTTTTGTTGTCTTTCTTGAATTACGTTTCTGCAGTGACTTATATTTCAATAATATTTACTCTACAGATACCTCATCCAAGGAAAAACTGTTTCAACTGAGTTTTCGGAGGATCTGTCGAGGTTTCTGGCATTGGTAAATCAGAGTTGTCTGAACTCTCATGTTTACATCATATTTTACTATAGTATGGTAACATAGACAACTTTTACTCAACAGATAAAGTATGTTAGTGGAGGATATGACAGTGAGGATGGATTTCGGTTACTGAATAAGGAAATATCTGAGCATGAAACCGCAAAAAATAGTCAACCAGGAAAATGCCGCAGACTCTTTTACCTTGCACTTCCACCTTCTGTTTACCCTTCTGTCTGCAGAATGATACAAGGTTACTGCACAAACAAATGTAAGCTTCTTACACACATAACTCAGTATGAAGGCTTCAACTGTCACCAAGTTATGAATTTTCATATTCCCATTTACTTGATTATTTATCTTTTGAAATATCATAATGTGTTTCTACTTTCTCGCAAATGATTTGAATACTTGCGCTGACTTTATATCAAAATATCACATACTGGCACCTAATTGAATGCCTGAATGGAAATTTGAAAATTTTAGTATTTAATTAGTATAATTCAAATTACTAAGGTTGTACCATTTAGTGTATTTAAGATATTAAGATGTTCCTAGTTACATGACTATAAATAATATCCAAGATTTCTTCTGGCTATGACCCATGGGAAGTGTGTGTGAGACAATAAGAATGAGAAGTGGACATGCACTGGGTTTAGGAAAGTTTTCAGACATATGGAAACACAACCAATGATATTTACAAATGTAACTTGAGTGAAATATTCCTTATGGCCTGATGGTTCTCTCTGGCCAGTGTTAACAAAACCTTATCAATTGGTTATTTTGTTGTATACTTAAATGTTGGTACTTCCTCAATGCAACATTCAATGAAACTGTCCAAGGAATTCTGCTGCTTCTGTTTGAAGCTGTGTAAAATATAGCACCTCTATCAATTTGTAATCCAGAAGTGTATTTTTAATTCTGTCATGATTATGTTCAATATTTTATTTCCCAACAGGAAATGAAGAGTTAACATGGAGGAAAAATATTCCTTGACAATGGTTACATCTCATTTGTGAATATCATATTGGTTAAATGTCCATTCAAATAATGTACCTATTTTCATTTTAAGATCATGTTCATTATACGTCGAAAATATTTCAGCAATCATGTGCAACTCCTGTAAGGGGCCAGTGTATGCGTATAGCCACTACATGTAGAGAGGCCAATGTATGTGTACAGACACTATGTAGAGCATGCATTTTGGGCCATTGGAAGGCTATAGACATGACATAGTACATGCACTACCAAATATACGCCCAAAAGAATTTGGTTATACATAATTGCTACCCAATCATTATTGCCTTTAATACTTTGGTTATTTTGTGAGGGCAACATAATTTGGGTTGTGTCATACTGTCACCTTTCATTTGAAATCTGATTAGATTAAAGACAAGTGGACTCTCTAAGTCTAAATTATTTGCATGTAAAGTTGTTAGTAAATGTCTTGGGTCTCTTGGCTATAGAGATAGTATAGAGTTAAGTAGTTAACTATATGCTAATCCTGTTAAATCTTCAGGTTCCAAAGTTTTATTTACATGTATGTATTTCTTGATGCTAATATGTCAAGATTTACATCGTCTTTTTTTTCCTCAGATACTGATAAGTTTTGACGCAATGCCATCAGTTTTTCTTGTGCTAATAAATATCATATTTTCAGCTGATCTTAGTGGGTGGACACGAGTTGTAGTAGAGAAACCATTCGGCAAAGATTTACAATCTGCAGAAGAGTTGAGTGCGCAGCTTGGAGAGCTGTTTAATGAACAACAGCTTTACCGAATAGATCACTACTTGGGAAAAGAGTTGGTTCAGAACCTGGTAGTTTTCTGTAACTGACCAGTTAAGTTACTTTTGTAAATCATAAATTCATGATTCCTTTATCTGATATGCAGCTGGTGTTGCGGTTTGCAAACCGTGTCTTTCTGCCACTTTGGAATCGTGATAACATAGATAACATACAGGTAATTTCCTTCTCGTACCTAGTCAATTGGAAAAGTCATGTTTTGTTGACAAAATCTCCAGGACATAATTATCTTGTGTGATGATACACTCATGATTTCTTTTAGTTGTACCATTACATAGGTTACTCTGCTTTGTAGTTTAAGCACGGAAGTGAATTCCCAATAGTCGTTTCTCTAACCAAGTTGGCAATGGAAAATTTTAATAGACTACTGAATTGTTCATAGCATTGACTTAACTGCCCATTCTTCTTTTCTGAGAGCAACTGTCCATTCTTCTTAAGTTGAAGAAATGAATGCTACCTTATCTAGGATAAAGAATCTGTTTACCTCTACGAATAGCATCAATAAAAAGACTTGCCATTTCTTTCTTGAATATTTTCTTCTTTGAAGTGAACTGCTAAAACATAAATCTTATAGTGAGAATGCAGATGTATTTGGAACTTGTAATGTTTTCACCTCTAAGATTGACTTCTGTTCTACAGATTGTTTTCAGGGAAGATTTTGGAACTGAAGGTCGAGGAGGATATTTTGATGAATATGGGTATGTTCCTTTTAGGCATTTCTAAAACAAAAACCAAAAGTGCGACTGAATGATTAGCAATTTAGCCTGATGAAAAGGTGGGTTATGCATTGTGAATCCAATATGGTTTATGATTCCAAATTGTGTAATCTTTTTTTCCTGCAAACCTTCTACATGATGTTTGTTCATGGAATTAATTCGTTGGACTTCCTATTTTTCTGTGTGAATCTGTCTCCATTTTCCGGCGAGCTCAAAATTTCAGAAACCATTGCAAATTATTGTATAGCCCCAAATTATATTTACAAATTTTTATTATAGTCTAACATGCTGATTGCTTGTTGTTTTAAGGTTTTGGTTTTTTTCCAAGTTATTTTCTGTGTGAATCCGTTTCCATTTTCCGGCGAGCTCAAAATTTCAGAAACCATTGTAAATTATTGTATAGCCCCAAATTATATTTACAAATATTTATTATAGTCTAACGTGATGATTGCTTGTTGTTTTAAGGTTTTGCTTTTTTTCCAAGTTAAATGATTAATTTTGATTGTTTTGCAGAATAATTCGAGATATTATTCAAAACCACTTACTTCAGGTAATTGAAACTAGATAATTTTATTATCTGCTATGGACCCAACTTCAAGTTGAATACTACTTATTGCTGTCTTTTAAATCCTCTATCGTATGCTGGTGAATGGACATTAAGGATTGTCAGGTGCATTGTGTATTAAAATTATGGACAAGAGAGCATGTTTTGCATGCCTAGACAGTGCTTGTACTAGCACATGTTCATGAATTCGACATTTTTTAAGGAGGTCATTTTATTTTACTGTTCTGTGCTCAGAGTACAAATATGCAGGGTGAAGAAGAAGACGTTAGAGAATGTTTAACTGCCAATTGTTTCTTAGAGAATGCTCTCAAAAAAAGTTCTTAGAGAATCTTTATACTATTTGTAACCATCCATTTTATTAAAGACTGTTATACTACAAAAATGTACAAACAAAATTCAGTTCCTCGTCCACTCCCACCCTGTTCTCAACTATTATTACAATGATTTCAACGTATAACCTTTCACCCCTAAAAATACATCCATTATGTTGGACCCAAATAGCCCATAAAAAGTGAAAGGCCACACAACGTCTTCTTGTGATGTACACCTGGATTCTATAACCGCCAATCTGTTGAGAAAGGGTGATGACTTAAAGGGACCATTTGAAAGCAAGTGGTCCTCTTGTATAATTATCAGATATTCCGACAATGAAGGAGCTAACAAATTTGAAGTGCTAACCTAACAGTGAACAAACTTGTAAGAAGGCTTTCATGAACCAATATTTATGGTGAATCATGTTATCTGTCCTCATTGTCTAATCGAGCTGACTTTCTGATTATTAGACTTTAATAATCTTGTTCGCGTTATCAGGTTTCTGAATCTGTTTTATTTCATATGTAAATCTGTAAGCATGACCACACGAGACAAGTGCCAATAGTGAATATCTCAGTGGACTGTGAAAATTTGATGAATTGTATAACTTTGATAAGTAATTGTTAACATTAAAGCAATGACACGCATCCATGGGGATATGCTGGTTCAGGCATCCATCGGAATAATACAGTTTTTCCCTCATTACTTTATGTTCTGATTGTTAGCATTGGCTAACATGGAAAATTACTAACCCTGTAGTAAATGAGAATAATGTGGACCAATGACTGTAGTCAAAATATACTAGTGTTTCTAGAAAATATCTGATCAGACTAGTTTCCATCATCAGCATCATTATCTCAGTCTCAGTCTCAAGCTACTGTTTCAGTTATATTTATCATTATTTTGGTTCCTCACTGTCATATATCATCAGTTTTGCTTTATCTTCATTCAGATGGGAAAAAGTTTGTTTGGCTAGTTTAACTTCAAACAATATTTCTGCAGGTTCTTTGTTTAGTTGCCATGGAGAAACCTGTTTCCCTCAAGCCTGAGCACATAAGGGATGAAAAAGTGAAGGTGATAACTCATCATATGCAGTGAGCATTTGGTTTTGCAAACTCATCCATAAACAGATGAATTGTTTCCTTTACTTTTCAAGAAATTACTACACCATTTACTTTTTTTATCATTTTGAATTTTGGACTCATCTACACTCTCATGAAGAAAGGAAACAAAATTAAATTGGTGCTTTGTAGTTACATCGTATTTCATGTCACAGGTCCTTCAATCAGTCCAACCAATAAAGTACGAGGAGGTAGTGCTTGGACAATATGAAGGGTACAAAGATGACCCAACAGTTTCAGACAGCTCGAACACTCCTACTTTTGCTACTGTTATCTTGCGGATACACAATGAAAGATGGGAAGGCATGTCATGCATTTGATTAGATTTATCATTTACATATATACTACATGCAGTATAGTTTATGGTTGAGATGCAGGTGGATTTAACAAGTGTGTTGTATCTTGGATTATTACATTATATTTTTGCTCATATCTCTAATAGTTCTCATCAGAAACAACCTTTCCTTGTAGGTGTCCCTTTTATACTCAAGGCTGGAAAAGCTCTAAATTCAAGAAAAGCAGAAATCCGTGTTCAATTTAAAGATGTGCCTGGTGATATCTTTAAATGTATGACTTTTGGAATATTATTACCTAGGCAACTCTTTAGGTTTTTGTGTTAGTTGTAAAGACCGTTGGTTCATAGTGACCTATATATATTTTATATATAACAGAATAGAATGTTTGCATATGGCTCTAAAAAAATACGTTTTCTATTTTTATGGTATTGCAAAGGCAAGAAGCAAGGAAGAAATGAGCTTGTCATACGCCTACAACCATCAGAAGCCATGTATATGAAATTAACTGTAAGTGCTTGTTTTCCTTAGAACCTTAAGTATATTGTTTGCAACATGAGATTATTGAATTCGTTCAAGCTTAGTCATATTTTCGTATATCCATTTTTAATATGTAAGATGTATCTTATTATGTCAGGTATTTGTGTTAGCACGTTGTAATGCATCTAACCTGTTAAATATGTAACTACTTCTCTCAAATACTATGATGATCCGTATATATTTATATACTTTGTTAGTAAATCACATGGGTGATAATGCTGTGAGAACTTTTGTTGGAGAAAAGGCCTTTCTGGGTTTGATAATAGGTTATCACACGTCTATCATTAGGTATCTCACGACATGTTCATTAAAAATGCATCGTCCAATTTTAAATTGAAATAACCACATTTACGAATTAGTCTTGTTGTGCTCTTGTATCGCATGGTTAATTATCGTTGTGTTGATGTTAATAGTTCTTGGCATGGTTGATATTTCCATCATGCTCTAGTTAAAACTTATATTTATTATTAAGATTATAAATATAATGATGTTGTATTTCGTATTTACTTCAGTCCACAGGAATGATAAGATTATAAATATAATGATGTTACTCTTCTATTTAGTTTACAATTTAAAAAAAATGATTAGTACATCTAATTTCACATTTATCTTTGTCAACTCATAACCTGCCAACTTGAATACCACCCCCTTCTTGATTATGTTTACAGATGAGGACTTTTAATTGTTATGCTTGCTTTTACAGGTGAAAAAGCCTGGATTGGAGATGTCAACTATACAAAGCGAGCTAGATTTGTCTTATGGACTTCGGTATCAAGATGTCAAGATTCCAGAGGCATATGAGCGCCTAATCTTGGACACGTATGCTCGATGCCCTCCTTTGACATTGTATCTTGATGTTGTTTTTTCTCCTCTTCCTCAGTATGCATAACATGTCACATGATAATATAGATCACTCGTATTTTGACTTTCTCGTGTTGGGGGTATCTGAGCCTTTATTCTCCTTTTTCAAAATTGAAATGCATACGCATTTTCATCTTTTGATACATAGGACAGTCAACTAACATATCAGATATCATTTTCTGCAGGATCCGTGGAGACCAACAACATTTTGTACGCAGAGATGAACTGAAGGTTTGCGTTGATATTGTGAAGCTTCATTACTGCTAAATGGCCTTCTCCAAGTGCCAAAATTTCCATTCTTTTTATTTGGACTTGACTGAATATGTGCAATTGATGTTTTCAGGCTGCATGGGAGATTTTCACTCCTATGCTACACAGTATCGACGCAGGGGAACTGAAGCTTTTCCCCTACAAGCCAGGCAGCCGTGGTCCGGTGGAGGCAGATGAACTGCTTGCTCACTCGGGCTATATGCAGACCCATGGTTATGTATGGGTACCTCCTGCTATATGATACTACAAAATGCATGTTTATGGTGCTTTGTTGTGTAACTTGTTGCAGCCTTATGCATACAGACATGCTATATTGTCAGTCTGTTTCTGCAGATGGAAAAAAATGCAGCGTATGCGGTCAGTGAATAAATTGTTACTTCATGTGGATTGATGCTTTCTGTTCAAAATAAGGGAGCACTGTTGTGATTTTGAAGGAGCTTTTTCCTTTGGTTATCAGAAGAAAAGTTTGATCAATGAAAAATAATATTTTTCAATTTGTTCTTTCATAATCATAATAAAAGTATATGTTTACTACGAGCTGGACTTAGCACCAGCGTTTGCAAGTGCAATGTAGAGCAATTTGCAATTTGCAATGTGCTGAAAGGAAAATGTCAGATGAATTTATGAGATGAAACTACTTCGTTGAAAGATTGATAGCAAGCACTAAACCCACCACAACACAAGGCTATAAGCATCGTGGAAATTAAGTTTCATGTCTTCCTTTTAACTCATGGGTACTCAAATTTTAATGCTTTATCATGGTTATTCTTCAACTTTATTTTATAATTAAATTATTTTTCATCTTTTAATTTATTTTATGATCTTTCATTTTTTAACTTATTTCACGAACTATCTCGTGATTGATTACTTTTTGATTGAGATGTCGATATGTCGTTCACATCACTTATTTCTTTCAGCAACTCGCCGACGTAACAACAACAACAACAAAGCCTTATCCCACTAGGTGGGGTCGGCTACATGGATCATACGACGTCATTCCGCTCTATTAGTAACCAAACCTTTCGGTATATTATTCACCAATAGATCTTGCTCTATTAGTTCGCCAAGTGTCCGCCTTGGCCTCCCTCTCCCTCTTTTAATCGGACTCCAGATTATTTGATCTACTCTTCTTACTGGCGCATCTAATGGTCTTCTCTGAACATAACCAAACCATCTCAAACGATTCTCTACCATTTTCTCACTAATAGGAGCCACTCCGACTCGTTCACATATATGGTCATTCCTAATCTTATCTAATCTTGTATGACCACACATCCATCTCAACATCCTCATTTCGGCTACCCCCACTTTACGTTCATGTTGTCCCTTCATAGCCCAACATTCACTACCATATAACACTGCTGGCCTTATAGCAGTACGATAGAATTTTCCTTTAACTTTATTGGGTACTTTTCTATCACAAAGAACTCCAGTGGCTTTCCTCCACTTACACCAACCAGCTTAAATTCTATGATTAACATCGTCATCAATCTCACCATCTTGTCTTACAATTGATCCTAAATATTTAAACTTTGTCACTTGAGGAATTATATCCTCCCCTAACCTAACTTTCAAATCGTCTCTAAGTTGTTTATTTGTGAAATTGCTATGCATATATTCTGTTTTATTCCTACTTAAACGAAAACCCTTTGACTCCAACGTATTTCTCCATATTTCCAATTTTGTATTAATCTCTTCTCTTGAATCCGCTAAAAGTACTATATCATCCGCAAATAGCATGCACTTAGGTACCTCCTCTGTGATACTCTCGGTTATAGCATCGATAACTAAGTTAAATAGATACGGGCTTAAAGCTGATCCTTGATGTAGGCCAATTCCTATAGGAAATTCATTTGTCTCACCTCCGGGTGTCCTAACCCTAGTCAATGCCCCATCGTACATATCTTGTATTACCTTAATGTAGGCAACATTCACTCTCTTCTTTTGCAAGGCTTTCCAAAGTACATCCCTTGGTACCCGATCATACGCCTTCTCTAAGTCAATGAAAGCCATATGTAAGTCTCTTCTCCTATTTCGATACTTCTCCATCATCCCCCTTAGTAAATAAATCGCCTCTGTAGTGGATCTTCCTGACATGAACCCAAATTGTCTCTCAGAAATACTAGTCTCCATTCTCAATCTATGTTCAATCACTTTTTCCCATAATTTCATAGTGTAACTCATAAGTTTAATCCCTCTATAATTTGCACAATTCTGAATATCCCCTTTATTTTTGTAAATAGGAACTAATGTACTTAATCTCGAATCATCAGGCATCTTTTTCGACCGTAAAATCTCATTAAATAGTTTACATAACCACAATACACCTTTTTCTCCTAAACATTTCCAAACTTCAATCAGTATACCATCCGGTCCAACGGCTTTACCATTCTCCATTTTCTTAAGAGCTTCGCTAACCTCCGAAACTCTAATTCTACGATAAAATGACCTATTAAGCTCACATTCGCTAACTGTCAAGTCCTCCAAATCACAACGGGAACCTTCACATCCATCATTAAATAGCTTATAGAAATACTCTTCTCATCTGTTCTTAATATCTCCTTCAGTAACTAAAACCTTGCCAACTTCATTTTTTATGCATCTTACTTTATCCAAATCTCTCGACTCCTTCTCTTTGTTCCTTGCAATCTTGTAAATCATTTGTTCACCCGCCTTTGTCCCTAACTCCTTATAAAACCCCTCATATGCTTTAGCATGAGCATCACTAACTGCCTTCTTAGCCTCCCTTTTCGTCAAACGATACTTTTCCCAATTGTCAGAACTATTGTCCAAGTGTATCGCCTTGAAACAATTCTTCTTATTACGCACCTTTTCTTGGACCTCCTCATTCCACCACCAAGTCTCCTTATCTCGTGGTCCAAAATCTTTTGATTCTCCTAAAATGGCTTTAGCAACCATTTCAACCTTTTTTGCCACATTCTTCCACATGATACTAGCATCTCCTTCTAACTCCCACACACTTTCTTCTAATAACTTACTTCTAAAAGTCTCTCGCTTCTCCCCCTTTAACTGCCACCACTTGATCTTTCGATCAAAAACTGTTCGGGATTTTAGTTTTATACATTTTATTTGCATATCAAGAACTAACAATCTATGTTGTGTAGTCACCCCATGCTCAGGAATTACTTTGCAATTAGTGCAACGTCTTTTATCAGTATTTCTTATCAAGAAAAAATCGATTTGAGACCTATGAGTTCCACTTTTGTATGTGATTAAATGTTCCTCTCTCTTCCTAAAACAAGTGTTGATAATCTTAAGGTCGTATGCTAAAGAAAAATCAATAATAGTTTGTCCTTCCTCATTCAACTCCCCAAAACCAAAACCACCATGAACCATTGCATGTGGTCCTGCCTCTTTACCAACATGTCCATTAAGGTCTCCCCCAATATAAACTTTCTCGGTTGTTGGTATACTTTCAATCAAACCCTTCATATCTGCCCAAAACTTCTCCTTGAGATGTGATTCTGCTCCTACTTGAGGTGCATATGCACTAATAATGTTCATAGTCTCCTTTCCAACAATTACTTTCACGGATATGATTCGATCCTCAATCCTTTTAACTTTCACAACATTCTTCCTCCATTCTGCATCCGCGATAATACCAACACCATTCCTTCCATTTACCTTACCTGTGTACCAAAATTTGGAACCATTTAACCTAATCTCTTTACTTCCCTCTCCTACCCATCTAGTTTCTTGCAAGCATAAGATACTAATCTTACGCTGGTCCATTACTTGTGTCACCTCGAGGCGCTTCCCATTCAACGTCCCAATGTTCCAAGAACCTAATCTGACCTTAGTCTCATGAACTAGCTTCTTTAACCGCCTCCGTCCATTAGAGTGCGGTAGCCCTTGCTCATTTAACACTGCATTCAGGCGAGGATGCAGCGGCTCTTGCTCTCTTATCACTGTACCCGAGCTGTACAGCGCGTTACTTACGGGTAACGACCTAGCATTAACACAATATATTCGTTGATCCATGTTCATAAGATTCGACATGATTTTATGTTGGCTGTCGGGGCCTAACACAACCCTCCTCCTTTATCCGGGCTTGGGATCGGCTATAAAATATAGACGTAACATAATTAAAAAATAAAATAATATTTGTGACACTGGGGTAGGCCTCCGCTTGTTTCCTTGTAAGCGCCTACACAAGGAAAGGAGGGGCCTCACGTCGAGGCCCTTTGCAACCTCCAACAAGGTCAAGCCTCGCCTCATGTCCCCTTTGCAACTTCCGACGTGATCAAGCGTCTCAACAACACAACCGAAAAACGTCCGATCACAAATAAAAGTGAAAACATACTCTAAAATGTTGACAGTATACAAGAGTGATTTAGATCCTCGTGAAACAAAACTAAAGTTAGACCTAAGTGTTAATATTGCGTGGCTAGGGTTTGCTTCAAATCCTGAATGATACCCCAATCCTGCCATATTTAAACTAAACTCGGGTAACGAGCCAGATGAACCCACGGATAGTAAGGAGTACGAAATTGAAAACCACAATTGAAGCAGAAAATGTAATTGCATTACAAGGTCGCAATTAAAAAGCCGAAGAAAGTTAAAGTTGACAAATAACGAGGACCAAAAAACTCCACAACGTGAGTTGAGTCTACTCCTTTTGTAACAAATATAATGTTTAGGTAAAAAACATGGGCATGAGAAGTTATAATAGATTAAGCCTCCGTTTTACATCAGTGCACCCAAAAGACTTCTAGGTTGCATTCGTTTTTGTTTGCTCAAGGAGTGAGCAGTTTCTCGATAATCTTCCGTAGGGCCGGTGCACTTGAGGTGCATTTCTGGTCCGTAAAACACGAACGTCCTTCCTCTGCTGCCCGGCAAAGTTGTGGATCTAGTGGGACCTTACCAAGAAATGGAACGCCCATCTCCATGCACATCTTTGCAGCTCCGCCACTGCTGCTATCGAATACTTCACTGCAGGAAACCAAAGATAGCAATTCTGGAGCTTTCGTTCTAATACAATTCAGGGCCCATTCTGTGACGTCGCTCTCTTCTCCAAATTCATTGGCCTTGATGAACTTGAAATCAGATAACGACTGTCTCAAACCACTCATGTTTTCAACGACTCCTAGAACTTTGATGCCAACCTTTTTACAAAAACTAATCTCCTTACGAACATCAATCAAAGATACCTGCTGTGGAGTTGTCACAATGATGGCACCATCAATGCCTGTAGCTTGCAGGAATTGCACTATTGAAATGTGTTCATCTGAAGTCCCAGGTGGAGCATCTACAACAAGATAATCAAGCTCTCCCCAATCCACATCCTTCAGAAATTGTTTGATAAGCCCATTCTTTCTAGGACCCCTCCATATGACAGCCTCATCAGGATTTGGGAGCATGAAACCTATAGACATGACACCAAGGTTCGATTCGACATAGACAGGCGACCAACCAAGATTGCTTTGGTGAATATCCTGTCCTTCAAGTCCCAACATCTTGGGGATGCTGGGTCCACATATATCTATATCGAGCAGGCCAACTTGGTACTCCATGTCAGCCAATGCAAAGGATAGCTGGGCTGAGAATGTACTTTTACCAACCCCACCCTTCCCAGAAAGAACCAGTATCTTATGTTTAATTGTCGCAGTACGTTCAGCAATAGCCACCAAATCTGCAAATTAAAAGGAAAAGAAAAATGCACATAGGCATGAAATGATCTCTGTTAACATTCATGTGACATTCAAAATGGCATAGGTTTCACTAAACATGGGTCCTGACAATTTCTTTCTATACTTTTTCACACCCAGAATGGCACTTTACACATTAATTGTGGTGTTGCAATTACATTCTAAAGATATAGTTTCATCGAGGGATGTGACAAACCATACATGGATGAAGAGACTTAACCACACACGATATGCAAAGGGAATACCTAAGTTTCCATGATTATGGTGACAATGTAACATTCACAATATAAGGTGATCATGATATGATGAAATGATTGAAAATCACAGTTATTGAAATATCCTGCTGGGCAAACTTACAAGACTTATTTTTTTCTTAAACAATAGATTGGAACACTTTCCATGCATATAATCTTTTTTACAGCAAAAATCCATGCATACAAGTGGTGGTGATTTGAATGTGTACATATAGCATCAATGCTCACTGTTTCAATGGGCGATGTCAATTTCTTTTTGACAGGGCATTGTCAATGAAAAAAATGCATGGTACACTGAAAGTGTAATCTAGAATGAGAAAGTAAGAGTTATTTCAATCTTTTTATTTTAAGAAAGGGGAGAGTTGCTTCAAAACACTCTCAGACGAGGCAAAAGGAGAAATTATATTTTTACTTCATTTCTTTCCAGACACCTTTATTTCCTGCCAAATTAGAGAAGACTCTTTTTTGCTCTCACTTTTTTTTTGAGAAGTCTCTCGCTTCTAAATTAATCTACTATTCACTTCTTTCTCTTTTTTTTTTTTTGAGGAGATATTCACTTCTTTCTTGGCATGGATAAGTGACAACCGAAAAGGACCAAAAGATTCCTAATGGACAAATCAATTGACTGTAATTTGCCAATATCTAGCTAACAAAAACAAAAATAAACTCCCACTTAAAAGAAGAAAAAACAAAGATAAGCTTCTTGCACACATTATATAAGCACCTAACCACAATCTAGTCGAGAATGCATGAATTACTCGGATGTCAAAATCTAATGATGATCTATTACCTATCAAAAAAGTTTTATTTGTTATTTATAGGAATTCTGGTCCCAAATTCAATTACAATACATCAGTGGAACCACATAGACCCAGTTATTTGCCAAATTGTTTATCGAAATCTAGTCGAGAATGCATGAATGACTCAGATGGACAGAATCTGAAAATAATCCATCAACAACAACAACAAAGCCTTATCCCACTAGGTGGGGTCGGCTACATGGATCATATTCTTTGATCCATGTTCATAAGATTCGACATGATTTTATGTTGGCTGTCGGGGCCTAACACAACCCTCCTCCTTTATCCGGGCTTGGGACCGGCTATAAAATATAGGCGGAGTTCTGAAAATAATCCATCAACCATTTTAAAAAAAATCTTCTTGTTACTTATAGGTATTCTGGTTTCAATTCAATTATAATCCATCAGCTGAACCCATAGATCCACTTCTTTTCCAAATTGTTTATAAAGAATACAAAAAAAAAGATGCCAAAAGGAACAACATTGCTATCTATATGAGTTGAATGGTCAAATTTCCAATATAAATTGCTCGAGAACTGGACCAAAATTAAAGCATGAAGTCGAACCAAATTTCGATGAAAAAAAAAAGCCAAACTGATATAAAATGGTGCAAAAATGAACTTTAGGGTGGAAAAAGATACCAGGATCAGAACCCTTGGGTGCAGTAGCACAAATCTGCTGATTGGGACACCCAGCGCAGGCGTCTGACTTCCCCGCTGACTCTGATTGTGGCCCAGGGCAATCTGCAGACAAGACCATTACAAAATGACAAAATGAACTAAAGGGTTCCAAACAATCAAAAAATGGAAACTAGAATCATATACTTCTCTAACTTCAAACTACCATCTCCACATCACATGAAAGAACATCAAGCTACACAAGAGAGAGGAAGACAGCAGGCTTACGCTCGTTGGCATCCTCAGGGATCTCTCCACGATATCCATTATCAGCCATCTTCTCCTCCTTCACTGGGACACAGACGGGTTCTTTCCTTTTCTTTCTTACAGTTCCACCGGCTTATTGATTCAAGAACTACATGGCAGCAAGGAATAAAAAGAAACCCAATATTGAACACCAGTAGTGATTGTGCAAAAATATCAAAAATATCATGAGTTAGAAACTGAGGGCAGTTTACAAGATGAGCATTTGATATTCTTCAAACTATTTAGAGTTTTTCCTTCCCCGAATCAACAAAAGATATGAGATCATTGCACTATAGACACCGACGTTTTTTAAAATCTATAGATGCATAAATCAGAAGGAAATTTTCTTTCTTTTAACCTCAAACATATGACAAGCATAACATGCCAAACATCTGTACTGGCCAAGGAGTGCAGTTCAATAAGTTCAACCCCTGCTGGAATCTATCACTGTTCACAACCAATGGTGTTTCAGCCTGTTGGTTGACAAAAGAAGACCTTTTTAACTTACCTCGACTAGGTGTATGAACTCATGAGTCATGTAAGCAAAAGATACAAGTTTGGTGTTACAGCGTCAAATGATATGTGTCAATAAAATATCCCACCATAGATAACCTATCTGATACCTGAAAATGGATTTCGCGTTTTCCTGAGGGAACACCAACACACCTAATAAATTTTAAACAGCTGAATATGACCAGGTTTACCAAGATAATTTTATATAGAAGAGGATCAAATACTAGGATTATTGTCTAGATTATCCAAAAGCCTACTTCTTTTCTTCTTAGAAAGCTAAACACAAACGACACACACTATCGAAGAAAAATTAGATATTTTGGATGAAAATGTCGTGGTCTTTCATCCATAAAACGCACCGTCAAGAAATCGAGATTGGGGGCGGGGGGTGAGGGAAGGGTGGCGGGCAAATCTAAGAGCCAAATCATTAACAAGGATATCTGCGGAGATGAGAAGTCTTTCATACTATCTTCATACTATAACAATAAGGCGCAACAGAAATTTAGAAAACCTTGAGACCGCGGAAAGAGACCTTGCTTGATATCCGAACAGCGTAAGCGTCGGAGTCGGCGAAGGCAAAATCGAATGGGAGGAGGTATTGAAGGAAGGGGCGGAGGCGGTGGCTTGGGAAGGAGGGGAACAGTGGGAGGAGGGTTCAGGGGTGAAATAGGAGGCTTGAAGGAGGACAATTATTTGCCCTTTTGGGTAAACTCCAGAACTTTATACCGATTACCGATATTTTTGTTTTTTACTCAAAATCATTCTCTCTTTTATTATAATATAATATTATTAAAAAACTAGAGAATATCGCCATAATTTATCTTAAATAAGTAAATAATAAGATCAGTCGAAAAAGAAATAATGTAAATTGCATAAAGATAATATTAAATCAATATAAACATATTATCTCTTAATCTCTAAATTAATATTTTTATCCGGCTCAAATGATAGTGCCATGTATATTTTTTAAAAACTAAAGTTAAGTGATTCAAATAACAATTTTATAAAATTTGGTGACTTTAAAACGAAATCAAATACGTCCAACTTGACATAAATATTAAATATTATATTCTTAAATGGATGCCATGCCGTTGATAATATAAAAAAATGAGAAGAAATTAAACCATCTTTCTTCCTTTCATAAATTTTGCGTCGAGAGAAGTTTGACTTTGCTTATATTATTTTGTAAGCAAGTTGAATCAACAGCTGCCGTGTTCCAAGCGTTGTGCCTTATCTGTCAAATAAATGGCCTTCATTTTTTTTATCTTCCTGTTTCTTCATTCATTGTAGCCTGTCAATGGAGTTCATTTACGTTACACTTTGAATCTTGTCGGAATTTACGTCTAATAGTAACCACCTGTTAATCCAAAATGCAAGTATGGTCGAAATTATGGAAAATTTATTTATCTTCGGCCGTTTATATGTATACACTTGAATATGTTATATGATATATAACATTAGCACAGATTAATTAATTCATTTTTTCCTCCAGAAACTAATTAAATGATTTTTTTTCTTATCATATTCCATATATCTTAGAAAATTAACGTGATTGTTTTCTTTGTGATGATCGAACCCGACAACGAACCAAAGAAGTATTTATTTCTTTTTTCATCGGACCGATTAATAATAAAATGCTATAATCAATATAATGTATCGGATTACCAAAATACTTATAAAATATTAACGTGTATTGAAAAAAATTAATCACAATAACAGAAAAGATTATAATAAGATAAAGGATTTAATGTGTATCGTACTGCTTCCATGCGCAACATCATCATACACGAGTTTTTGGTGTGTCCGAGGACGGCGTCCAAATTTAACCAATTACATGCCCAAAACACATCCTCAATTGGATTTCCCCAGCCTTGGCGGCCGCCTTTGCCTCGCGACGGACGCGAGCTTCTGGAGGTTGAGGCGGACGATGTTCGCGAAGAGCTTCGTGTCATCTACCGTGTTTGTAACGTCCCGAAATTTGACTCGTCACGTAGCATGATCTCCTCTCGTGCGTTACCCTATTCTCCTTCTATTTGACTCTTTTATTGACCCAAATGGTCAAGGAAAGTGACACGTAAGCAGAAACTTGTCAAATAAAATAATACAACAATAAGGAAAGAATGCAAAAGCAAAAAGGGTTAAAATATGTTAGACTGTCTTGATAAAAAACATAGTGCGAAAGCAAAAGATAACATCCCATGGTTTTAGTTTGAAGTAGTAAAGAGAAGAGTACGATCGAGTACTAAACATAAAAACGACGATGGTCGACCATGACATGATAAGACCCATCCGAGTATATATACCACTTAATATAACGGATAAACACACGACTCATACTAGACATGATCATGACTATATGCATAAGCTCCGCGCACACACCATCACGTTATGAGCAACCATCATGTACATGTGGGAATCACACAAGGGAGCAAGCTCAACCGTTAGCATGAAGCTAAGTGTGAGTTCGTATAAATCATATATCAGTTCTGTAAGAATAAGCATAATAAAAATGGAATGTGAAAGTGAGTCATATGGTAGAGAGCATAATACGGTTCTTGTCTCTCTTTTCATTATCCTTTCCTTCTTTTCTCTCGTTCATTCATTTGTTCATTTCCTCTTTTCATTCTTTCTTATTTCTTTTATTTCATTTCCTCTCTTTTATTTCTTTTATTTCATTTCAATTCCATTCCATTGGAAAAGCTCTTCATTCTTTTAGGAAAATACCATTGCATGCACTCGTAGTGTTATTATCTAAACTATTATGGGCCAGTGGGTGATCAATGTCACGGCCAGCCCCGTCAGACTGGGATGACCTCGTACCATGAGGAAACATCCATAAGGGAGAGAAAACTCCCAACTAGATAGGACGAATGGAAATTCGTGTGGAAGTACATTGCTTAGGGCTCGCTTAACTTCCATTATCATAATGGACATTTCTTTCAATCTAAATATCGATCAAGGTCGTACGAAGCACAACTCCGAATCATGTGAACCCATCTTTCATCCCTGGTCAAGGCTGTATGGAGTGAAAACTCTGAATCATTCTTTGAGTTTTTTCTTTTCTTTACCTAATCAAGTGGACAGAAACTTAAAATTCATAGGGTTTGATTAAGGTCGAATTCTTATGTCCACGTAACGGATGCTCGGAAGTCAAACGATCGTCCATCATAGTTCTTTTTAGCGGTCGTCCGACGAGGGAGCGGACGACCATTTATTATTTCCATGATGTCATAATCAAGTTTGGCATTTTATTCTTTCTATTCAGTTCAATAGGAGGTAAACATGATTCTGTTGAGCACAATGACTTCCTATAAAGATCAGATAGCAATTCCGTAAACAAAGGTTCGTAAATCATAAAATTTACATTCTATTGACTAGAACTCGGGACAAGTACAGAGGAATTCGAGCCGAGTTGTTGGCGGGATCACTCTTGGAAATTCGAGTTAGAACTCGGACTAGGTCGGGATTACACCCGGGCCGAGTTGAGTGCGCGATCGGGTCGGAAAGGTCGATCCGTCCAATCGTCTTCTCCGATCGATACCCGAATTGGGTCAGGCAGAGTTCGGGCCGAGTTACTGGTGCGAGTTGAGCTCGGGTCGAGCATTAATGGCGGATCCGGGCCGAGTTGGGAGAACTCGGTCACGAGTTAGTTCGAGTTCGGGCCGGGTTGAGGGCAACCCGGGCCGGGTTCTGTATTCGCAGAAAATTGCGCAAGTTTACGATTCAAAATTGTTTCGCTCTTTTCAAAGATAAAAGTGATCATGCATCAATATCACGAGTTTGTGAGCATAACTAAAGTATAATATGATAATCTAAACTATGCGAAAGCAATCAGCACATGTAATGATCCAAGCAATTTGATATCAATGTAAACACTAAAAGAAATAGTTTTATGAAATTCGCAGAAAAATGAAAGGTAAGGCATTTCAGAGTTATGGGCTCCGTCTCCTATTTCTAATCACAATTTCTAACACTGGTTCGGCCCTAAATATGCATAATCGTCCAGCAACTTAACCTATGAGATAGATCCCGAAGTCACACCTTAAAGCCTATGAATCTGTGGTTCGTCCGTACGGTGATTCGCGCTCAGGTCGCTGGCCATTGCTCATCGTTGTCCGCGCCGGAAGGTCCTGTTGGAGCGCTCGGAACCCCTCTGCCTGTCGCTGCTGCTCGTGTGCGCCGGAGGAGAAGCAGAGAGAGAGAAGAGAATGGGGGAAAATGGGACAAGGAGAAGGGTAGTGGGTTTTATAGAGTTGGAGATGTCCCTTGGCCTTCCTCATGTCATGAATTGCTGACCATTGAAGAGGGGAGAGGAATGGAGAAGGTGGCAATGAAGATGAGGGAGAGGGAAAGGTTCGGTCCTTTCCTCTTCACCTTCTATTTTTTTTAAACATGAGAGGCGTTAGTGTTCCCCTCCGGCATATCCACCACGTACGACTCTAGCACCACTGTCCGGACCGCACCGCCACCGATGTCTGCCTTCCCCATAGGCGCTTCCGACTGGCGCTCCACCTTTTCGGCACCCGCGATCGCCAATTTCTCCCCCTCGTCCCTGGTGCTTGTGGTTTATCGACGGAGCCTTGCGATGCCGTGCTATTTTTGAGGAGATCGCCCTGGTGTGGCCTCCGCCGCAGCTGCGCCGGTGTACATGTCCTCCCCCGTATAGAGAGCTCCGAACCCATCGTAGCGGGTAAGTCTCATTTGTGCGCTTTTATCGATTGGCAAAGTTTGGTTCTTGATTGCCGTCAACCTGCTCAACAAAATGTTGACGAATTCTGGTTGGTGCCACGTACAATCAGGTATCACTTTGATGGGACCGCGAGGTTGTTCTTCGAAGGTTGGTACTTCAAAGTTTCGATTATGGAGTGCTGTTAGAACTTCTGCTTCATGTACTCTGTGGAGAATCTGACATTTCCAAATGGCACGGGATGTTGGACATGATGTCCACACGGCGGTCGACGGTGCTTGGATCCTTGGGGCGAGGATGGAGGAGCCTATTGTAAATCATCGTTTGGTTCACGCGCGCGTGAACACCATTCGTCCGATCTAATCAGACGCACAAAAAATGTGCGTATGATGGTGATACACATGGAAGGCCTATGATAAACATTAAATCCTAAGATAAACCATAATTTTTATTTTTTAAAAAGTAATCACAATACCATAAAAAAACTAGTTTGGGAAAGAAAAAAACTAATCGAGTGGTTAATTGGTTATAAAATGAAGAGGAGAGAGAACGCCTCTTTCCCTCTTATTGTTCTCACTGACTATCACAGACAAATGTCGTCAGCGCCATCATTGCCTACTTCCCTCTACCAGTCGAATCACTCTACCATTGTCTCATTTTCCCTTTCTCTTGATCTCACACAAAACAGAAAAGATGTGAACAAGTTGCTGCCGCCCTCCATCGACCATAGGGCTGTCACGGTCCTCCATCGACTAGTGTGCTTGAACGAGCAACACTATCATAGATCCCACGCACAAGAGTACCATTGTGCAAGCTCACTCTCGAGCAACAGCAAGATCGATGTCTAGCGATCATCGAAGCATGGAGGAGAGGAGTAGATAAGTAACCTTCCTAGAGTCATTATAGTTTTCACAGTTCGTCGCTCACCAACGAGATCCTCAATGGTTGTTGCTCGTTTGGATCAGCCACCAGTTGCCATCTCGATTGTCAAGGTCAGGCAAGGAGGACTCAATCACACATAGGATTGAACTAGCCAGCTTTTAAAATCGCGATTCAATTCATTTTTTCGAACCGGATTGACCAGTCCAGTCTAATCTAAACATCCATCCGATTTTGGCCTCCAAAACAAATTGCACTGACAGTAGATCAACGGTTAGACCGGTCAGATCGCTCGGTTCGATCTTGATAACATTGAGTTTATTGAGAATGTCTACCGAGTGTGTCCAGGCAGCCGAGCACTTCCCGCATGAAGTTTTGGGCTCAAACTCGGGTTAAATCATGTTGGACTACCTAGTGAGACACTAATTATGACGCAGTGCAAGGCCGACTCCCATTGGTTCGATGTAGCAAGACTTTTTTATTTTTTTTATATTTAAATATTTAATCATATATTAGGTTGATTTTTTTGGAATAATTAAAAACCTAACCAAAATCGAAAAAATCGTAACTTTATACACCGATTAAAAATTAGGTTAGTTTTTTAGAATAGTTAAAATTATTCATTTAAATTAGGACTCCTAAAACAAAACTAGAGGGCCCGACCTTAATCAATTATATTTTTTAAATATTATAATTTAATTATTACCTCAAATTTTAAATAATATTTTATAGTTTTACATATTCTTTTACCCATATTTATTAGATTAAGTATATTGTTGACTTATTATGATGTAGTTAAACTTGAATATTATCATGTTACTAATTTATTTTAATAAAGTTTGCATAAAATTGACTAGAACATTTTAAATTGTAACGTTATAATATGTTAGTTTAGTTTGTTTACATAAAATTGAATTTAGAGTTAAATATTAAATTTTTAAACATAAAATGCAAGGTATTTAATACTTGTTACTTTTTAAAAATTTTATATTATTTTAAGTAGGTCTGGACTAAAAAAATTGGGACTTTAAGGCAGTCTTTTATGCTTTAAAAATCACTTGAAATATAAAGATCGATTGTTTTCTAACATAAAAAAAACATATGACCGAAACCAATTTCACCTATACATATTACAATCAAATAAAATAGAGACTTCTATAAATATTATATATAAAAACTTTTTCTATATTATTAAAGGTGAAAAAATGTCAAATGTGGCATTTCTAAGTTGTCACATAGAAAATGAAATAAATAACATAAAATACTTTATCAAAAAAATTAAAATAAATGGTATTTACTTAACTTTAAGATGTGACATTATTAAAAAATAAAGTAGATATCAATTACTATCTATATCTATATTATATCAAAAGATTATAATATGAAAAAAGAAGTCACATCATATGTAAATTAGAATCAATAAAATAAAAAATATTTAAGTAATATATATTAAAAAATAATAAAGGTAAGGGGTCAAAAGATAACTAGAAAATAGAACAGAATGTAATAAATTTTTAAAAAATTTTAAATAAATTTAGTTTGTTATGATATATCTACTTATACAAGTTTTTAAGGAGATAGATTATTAGATAGTTTAATAATTTTATATATTTTTTTCAATTTTTAATAATAATTAAATATATCAAAATAATATTTTTATTTTATAATTAAAAAATAATTTAACTTTGTACTTTTAGGGTCTGTTTGAATTGAGGGTTACGAAGAGGTGGGGTGGAATATGAGGGAATGAAATTAGTTACACCATGTTTAATTACATTTTTTATTTAAGTTAAGAGGGATGAGTTGGAATAGCTAAGCCCTTCAAACATCACATTTTTCATTCCACCAAATTGGTGGAATGAGGAGGAATAAATTATTTTAGACCAAATTAACCTTTTTCTCTTTTTTATTACCAAATTAAATTATTTCTCTTATTACCAAATTAAACCACCTCTCTCTCTCACACATATATATATTATCTTTTTTTCTAATATGAATACATATTTATCTATAATTTTTATTAAATAAAACTTTTTAGTAAATATAAAATTTTATTCAAAATAAACATAAATATAATATTTAAAAATAATTTAATATTAATATAAATATATTCAATCGGATCAGGACGTAAAACTCAGATTCGGTCCCGACCCGACCTGGTCGAGTGTCAAAGAAATGAGACTCGGTCTTGACTCAATTATCTATCGGGTCGGAAAAAAATTTGAAAAATCCAAACCGGTGCGGATGAGGGCGATCAGTCGTCCCGATTCATGCTCACCCCTAATTAACGATTATAAATACTTTGAATATATAATGAAGGATAAAAATGACTTTTATACAAATAAAATCTTCATTACCCCACTCCACATCTTATATAATTTATTATCCAAACATGGACTTTCTAATGACACATCACGCCACCCTACCCATCACTCACCACACCACCCCATTCCATCCCTCCATTAGTTGTTTGCCTAACAGACCCTTAGCCATCAGGTCATTATACTAGGAATTTAATGGGCTTGCTACTTACCAAAGTAGACTGTAGGCTGCTCCTTATATTTGGAGCGGTCGAATTACAAATCAAAGATAAATGATGATTTGCCCAATTCAACATTTTGTTGGCCCTATTTACATTTGTTTCACGTGCGTGTTCGACCGACTTATTTGTCGAAAGCCCTTGTGAGGTCGCCGCCGAACAAGATTGAGGCGAGGTGAGCTCGAGCAACGACGACACGAGGCGTTTTAGCAGTGACGGTGGCAAAAGACGAGACGAGGCGAGGTGGTGACGACTCCATGGCTCCAAATAGAGGGCGCATCCCGTGTGGATAGCAGGCTCATTAAATTTTTATATTAGTATTTTTATATTTTCAATCAGTTGGACAAAAAGGTTAAAAAATAATTACTATTGTCATTTAAAAAACATTATTATCATTTTATTTTATTAAATATGGATAAAATTAGCTAACACTAATAAAAAAGTGACACTAATATTTTTGGCGTGACAATAAAATCATTCAAAATATTTTCTGATGGACGCCTCCCGATTTTAAAATTTCACATCGAAAATTTTAAAATATTAAAATGTTATATATATTTATATTGTTAAATGTAGTATAAAAATATAAAAAGTATGACGGATGGAATCAGGAAATTTACGACGAATTCGTTGGAAATTGCAAAGGACGGCGAGTCGAAAACAAATAAATAAATAATATAGGAGGACATGTACATCCGACGGCTCGCTCTTTTCACCCTTCCTCTTTCGCTCCCTCACTCTCTTTCGCGTTCCCCCCTCTCGATCTCCCCTCTCCGTCTCGAGCGACTCCGCCTTCTACAACCCTTGGCTCCGGCGATCCCCGGCAGGTCCGGCTTCGGCAACCTCCTACACCGGCATTCTCATTCGACGTCCTCCGACTCCGGCAGAACCTCCCTACTAACGAGGTGTGTCTCTCCGACTCCGGCTTCCTCTTTCCATTTATCGGCGGCGCCGCCCCATTTTCTTAGGGGCGGCGCGGTCGCTTCCCTTGCCGGAGGTGGATCCGCCCCGCTGTTATGTCATCGGATCCGTCCATAGATGGCCTTGGGACATTATATCTGCCAAGTGTTTGTTACAATAAGCCATGCCAAATTTTAATCTTTAACTTACACGAGTACCATGAGTCACATGTCACATTGAGATAAGTTGAAAAGGCCGCCTTTATCGGCCAGAGGGATGAAACATCGTGATAATTTGCAGCAAGGTTTGACGGGGCCTGTTTCAAATGGTATTTGTTCGTGTGATCTTCTGAACTTATTAATGACTTATTGAACTGTAACATAAACATTTTTGTTGATATATTAATATGGTTGTGCATATAAACGGTCATCTTGTTTTCCTTCATAATGAAAAGAAAAAAAGTCTTAATGAACTATGACTTTGGGTTGCAGAAAACTTGCATGTCACTGTAAAATACCTATGAGTTTAACTCGGTGTTGTCCTATGAAATGGCTGGTGCATTTGTTTGGTGTGCTCTTTTTTTTCCCAATTCCATTCCTTCAATTGTAGGATATCCACCTTGTGCTTGAGATAAAGTTGTTAACTTTCCTTCTAATTTGTGCATATTTAAGTGCAATGATCTCATATTCTTTTATGGAACACTGAAGAAAAAAATGCTATAGTTTGAAACCTTTAGGCGATCCTGTGCTCATCTTGAAAATCTGTTTTCAGTTTAGCAGCTGTATTAACAAAATGAATTATGTGGTTGAAGAATGCACCTCATTTTAGAAAATTTTCAGGGATTTAGATTTTAATATATTACATCTTATTTATGTTCTGTCGAATCTCATGAACATGGATCAACGAATGGAATGGCGTCGAATGATCCATGTAGCCGACCCCACCTAGTGGGATAAGGCTTTGTTGTTGTTGTTGTTGTTGTTGTACATCTTATTTATGTTTTGGATAAAGTGTCGGTAAATGGACTTCTTTTTTAGCTTGATGAGCTCATAGATGAATAGAAAAAAACAAATATGCATGACACATGAGGAAAGCTGAATGCAGAAATATGTAAGTGCATGTTGAAAGTTTCAAAAAGATCTCATGAATTAAGATAAGGCTTAATCTTGACTTTGAATATATGCATGTACATTACCTACATTTGTACATATGCATACTATAGTTTTTGGTCACTAATCTTCGAAAGTGTAGCCTTTGCTTAAATTTGGGTAAATTACACGAATAGTCCCCCAACTTTGAGTCGATTTCCGACTGGTCCCCAACTTCAATTTATAACCAGAACGTCCCTCATCTTTTATTTTCTTGCACGATTAGTCCTCTTGACCGGTGATAGTGGGTTTCCCGGTTGCCTTGCATACGTGGCCGACACGTCAACCGTTTCTCTCTCATCCACGTCATTTAAGTCATCCACGTCATTTAACGCTCTAAACCAGGTAAATTATATGGATCATCCCCTAACTTTAAATCGATTTCTAAATAGTCCCCCAACTTTGATATTATTGCACGATTCATCCACTTGACCGGTAAGAAATAGTCTCCCGATTATCTTGCAACGTGGCATAATAAAATATAATAAAAAATTTTAACTACCTGACATCACACAATAAATAATATTATAAAAATTTTAGGGCGCGGACGAGCTGGCAGAGGAGGGGTGTTGGCCCCCTCTCCAAGCTCGCCCTTTGGCGAGTTGGCACATGGGGCGCCGGCCCCCATCTCCAAGCTCGCCCACTGGCGAGCTTCGCACGAGGGGCGCTATTGTCCCCTCGCGAGTTCGTCGAGGCTCCTATCATTTTTATTTTTATAGTCTCTCAATTTTGAGTCGTTTAGGGTCGCCGACGACCTCGCGAGGGGGCGTCGGCGCCCCTTGTGCGAAGCTCGCTAGTGGACGAGCTTGGAGAGGGGGGTCCGCCAAAGGACGAGCTTAGAGAGAGGGGCCGACACTCTCCTCTGTCAGCTTGTCCGCGTCCTTAAATTGAGAGATTGTTTCTTACCGGTTAAGTGAATGAATCGTGCAATAATATCAAAGTTGGGGGACTATGTAGAAATCGACTCAAAGTTGGGGGACGATCCGTGCAATTTACCTGGTTTGGAGCGTTAAATGACGTGGATGACTTGAATGACGTGGATGAGAGAGAAACGACTGACGTGTCGGCCACGTATGCAAGGTAACCGGGAAACCCACTATCACCGGTCAAGAAGACTAATCGTGCAAGAAAATAAAAGATGAGGGACGTTCTGGTTATAAATTGAAGTTGGAGGATCAGTTGAAAATCGACTCAAAGTTAGGGACCATTCGTGTAATTTACCCGCTTAAATTTTGAAGCATATTTACACAAATATAATTCTCTTATCAACCTATTGGTGTCTCATTAAATAGCTAACCTATGTTGAGCTTGCATCTTTTCCATTCATGTATCTAAGCTCGTGCACTTCATGGAATATTGCTGGTAAAAAAGAGTAATCAGCATGCTGAGTTAGAATTCATGTTTGGCTTTTGCATATCTATTTGGTCATACTATCTTGATTTAAGAGATCTGGGTTGGTTTGAACCCCATCCTCAATTCTAGCACTAAATAAGAAAAAGCTGAGAAATATGCATGCTATCTAATTGTTGAGTTTGTGCTAATACCACATATGTTTTCTAGAGTATTTGGTCAAATGCACATGTCCATGTCATAATAGTCTGAAGTTATCACCAGCTTATAGTAGTATGCAGTTTAGTGGGGTTATGTTATTGAATTCACTATCATATCTGAAATGCTGATGGTACCAGAAAATTGAGAATATATTAGTTTTACTTAATATTGATACGCGTCTAAAAAAGATACCATTGCCATTTTGTACCGAGCCATGTGATTTAATAGAAATACTTCTCAGCTTTGAAATTCTAAATAACAGTCTGCCTTCCTGATTGAAATGGTCTTATATTTGAGTGAGATATATAATTAAGATCATTACACTTCCTAGTTATGAACATAAAGAGAACAGATAACATTGAAGTACACCAAATTGTCTTATATATGATGCCATCATCGCTGAAAACTTTATCTTCTTACATGAATATTAGTCTTGTTGTTTTCTAGGTACCCTGTCAACACTCTATTTGTTTGATGTTTTTTATAAGAGTTCGTACTGTCCTAAATTTTAAGTTGTGGTGTCTTCTGAATGCAGTGACAAGAGGATACAGATAAGACAATGAAGGGTGCAAGTTTATTCACAAGCATCCACAAGCAGGCAGCTAGAATAGTGAACATTAGAGGATTTGCTGTAGGTGCTGCCAAGGGTAAAAAGGGTCCTAAAGGTGGAGCTGGTGATGCTCCCAAAGCTTCTGCGTTAACACAAGAGCAGAAAGCTTCAACAGTGTTTGGGGCCAATATTCTTAAGGAGGGAACAGATCCAAAAATATTGGCAGACTCTGAGTACCCTGATTGGTTATGGCATATGCTGGATAAGCGTCCTCCATTGAGTGAGCTTCGAAGGAAGGATGCAGAATCTCTTGCTTTTGGAGACCTCAAGCGTTTCGTTAAACTGGATAATCGTTCACGCATTAAAGAAAATAATGCTGCCAGAGCTAAGCATTGATTTTACAGACTCAAAAGTCTTCCATTTCCATAATCTTTTAGGACGATACATTGTATTTCCAATATTTGAGATTCAAAACTTTTGGAAACATTTAGGCATCCTTTTACGTAAGAAGTTGCTTTCTGCTTCAGTTGCCCTATCTTTTGGGGCAATTCTAAACTAGGAGTTTTAGCGACCCAGAGAATATTTGAAAGGCCTGCTGTGGCCAAGAACTTGCTAGTGCTTGCAGTTTCTTGGTTTCTTTTTGGACCTATTTTTTGTGGCAATTAACATATGCTTTTGCTCGTTTCTTTTGCAATTTTTTTTCCTCAGCCTATTTCGTACAGTTGCGTTTTATTCTTCAGATTGATCTAATTTGTGGGCTTTGAGATTAGTAAATGAAAAATCTTTAGGCAGCTTTTGATGTTTTTTAGACAGTTTTGATGCTAATATAAATTTGATTCTTAAGTGCACACCCTACTGTTTGTGAAGTGATTCCATTCGCGTATCAACATTCCAAACTTGGATGTCCTTGTTTTAACAACGAGTTGATTAATAGTCATATCAAAGGACCTGGCCCAACTTAAATAATAATTATAAAAAAGTTGATTGATCGCTTGGAATTTGGTGATCGGTCGGGTCTGAACGAGAACCCTCAGAATTGGACTCGTCGGAACAGTTCGAGGAGCATCAGGACTTAGATGACGGATCCGGTCGAGCACCAGCCACCAAATCTCTAGCCGAGGATCGCCGAATCTAGGACGACTAGCACTGGATCCTAGACAGAGCATCGAATATGATTATTAACAAAATCACAATGGAATAAAATTACTAAGTTAATTTATATTTTTATATTAGTAAAAGAGAAGGTAGCAGATGGCACATCTTGCTCTCTCATAAATCAAGTATACAATAAAAATATTGTATTTTATTTGATATATGATAGACAATAATAATAATAATAATAATAATAATAATAATAATATATCAAATAGATTATACTCGTCATTTATTAATATAAAATAAATCATGTTCGCAGTCTAAAATACTATTAAATAATTATATCATTATTTATAATCTCCATTAAAAGATAATATCTAATACTTTCATTTTCTTAATATTATTATTTCAAAATTTTATTTTGTAGAAATACAGAATTTACTTTTCAATTTAAAAAGAAATAAATTTGATTTATTTTTTAAAGTACTTATTTTATTTTTTCCTCACGGCAGACTAGTTTGTTCCCGAGGACAAGAGTTCCAATAGAGATATTTTCCAAATTTGATCTTAAATAATGACTTTGGCTAATGCAGTCTGCGGATGAAACTTGCTAAAAGTTTATCTCATGAGAAAATGCACATAAAAAAATTCAATCATATGCCATTTCCTTTGAGGTGCAAGCCACACATCAATCTTCCACTTTGCTCAATTTACTGAATCGCTCCCTTTGTCTAATGTACTTTATGATTGTTAATTCTTTCTATTTGTTTAGATCTTTTTCTGTTATCTTAATCTATAACTTTTATGTTTAGAATATCTTTTTTTCATTTTTTACTACCAACATAATTTTTTTTCAATTGACACATAATTATCCGGAAACGGTCGAAATATTCAAACCCGGTGACACAGCGGCCTCACTTCGTCATCATTCCGACTTTACAATTTATACTATATTAAAAGGAGAGTACTTTTAACGAAAAGATGACATTTGGCATCTCATTATGATAGCAAGTGTCCAGTAGAGTTTATAGCTAATTAACATATTATATAATTTATTAATTATTTGAGTAGTTAGTAATTTAAACGGTTGAGTAGTAGCCTATCCATTTGCTATGTATTATAGCAATTATAACTAATTAAAATATTATATAAGTATACTATATTTTTTCACTTCACGGTTAGTTAGTAATTTGAACAGTTAATTAGTTTATAATTTCATAATGAATTAATATTTTACATTAGTTTTCATGAGAAGGTGCATGTTCATATCTAATCATTATTATTATTTTAAACACAATAGCTATACTCATTAGACAACTAATCTGAGGATAGTATTAAGGAGGTAGTGACATTTGTCAAAAGAAATGAGGAAGCATAGTAGAGTATAGGTCGAATTTAGGAGGTAGTGTACCAAGGCAACTAACCGTGTTGGCAAGTGTTCCTAGATAACTATGTAATTTTTTAAAATAATGATATTAGAGTTATTTAATTGATCATATAATTATATATTCTCATGATTAATAATTATTCACGATAATGTATAATAATTCTGATATAAAAAGATGTTTCATATTTTAAAAATATAAAACTGCAAAGCGGTTTCAAAAAATAAACAACTACTTTTATCGATTTCTGATTTCTTCCGTGCAAATTTGGACTCTTATAAATGCTCCAAAAATATCGCACTCATTAGTATGCACAAACATTTCGTCATTATTTAATTTCTATTTGCATTCATATCTCACGGATGCATTTCTCTCTCAACAATGAGATGACAGCACATGAATATAGGGGGTGCATGTTTATGGTTAATAAGTATCATGCACTTATGCTCTTCTCTTGCACCAAATCCATCAACCTTTTTATTTCACAGGTTTAATTAGATGGTGTTTCTTAAGGATTCGATGGTGTTGCTTAAGGATTGAATATATAGGATGAGCATGAGACATCGGAATGGCCAAATAAGGATGCTTGCTTTTCACAATTAATTCTATAGTGTTTTTTTTTCTTATTTCATTTTTTTGCCATGATCCATAAGAATATGAAGTCAATTATATTTGCCATGATTATTTAACTAGCTTATGTTTCTGCTGGTGGCAAATCGTGCATTGTGGCATCCCTACATCAATTTATATTGTGTCTAGGTTTCTTTGGTAAAGAATTTATTTATTTATATAAATTTAATAGTAAGCTATTTATTTATTTAATATTTTTTTGCTGTGTTGATGTTTGTGACATTCTTAAATAAATTTGTCTGAGTTATTAATATAATTAGATTGTTGGGCACATTAGTTACTTTGTTTGTAAACAATTTGATCGTCTTTCACAAGTTCATGAACTCTTTGAAACGAACTCTTATTTAGAAACTACCAAAGTTGTAATACATGTTTATATACAAAATAATAATTGTTACTTTATTTCAGTGTGTTATTTTCTTTTTGTTTAGATGTATACCGCATTATTCTTTTATAAATTTCTGTATGTTATCCATATAATTAGATTGCCATATATTAAAATATATGGGCATTAATTGTTTATTACATTAGTTACGTACTAATATTTAACTAACATCATTTATTTTGAAAATTGGTTTAAGATAAATCTGCTTATAGCCTTCATTATTTGTGATATATTGTTCCATTTCTTTTATACTATCGAATTATAAGTCCATTTTATAAAAGAATTTAATATTTAGAAAATTATATTTTCAAATAAAATCTACAAAATGTGGAGTTGTTTACATATACTTCATAGCATCAAGTTACATTGTGTCCAAGTTTTTTGGGGAAATAGAATCCATTTATTTTGTTTTTAATTGTTAACTCTCCTTATGATAATTACATGAATGATGAATAAATAAGTCTATTAAAGCTTAATTTTTTAAATTATTCAATGAGACAGTTAAAAATATCAGTAATTATATAATTTTATTTGAGTATTTGATATAATTATGCATAACCGACCATGATTAGAAAATATGATAATTATACGCTATATTATATTATTTATATGATGATAGTAACTAATTACTTTAATTCTAATTAGTTAAACATTAAATATTACCAATAACTATGCTTTTAGTGTATCTATTATAGTTGCTTACGTGGTTTCATTAATTAGATAATTATATAATTTAATTAGAGTATTGGATGACTTATCCATAGCCATTACACATTTAGATATGAATGGATTAAATACTCAGCTTTGAAGATGTAAATAAGAAACATTGGTAGTATAAAATATCATAACTATATAATACCTATATCTTATAAATTATACTACAAGAAGTAAACAAGAATATTATGACATTTGACAAATACATAAATTGATAAATGATAAATGTTCTTAAGAATTTATAACCAATTAGAATATTAATTTATAGATTAATATTACGTACATTTGACACTTATTTTTTAAATCAGTTATAAATAATTAATTATAAATTTTATAACTAAATGACTAAATCAATTATAAATTCTTAACAAATTTGATTTGCTGAAATTTCACTCTTATGCACACTCACAAAAATGACATAAATCCCCTATTTCTAAGAAAAAAAATAATTTATCATGATTAAAAAGCTATATAGATTATATGTGTTTAATAAACATAAAAAGTGATTGATGGTATAAAAATGCTTGATGAATAAAGTGTAGATAACTAATGGTAATTTTCATTAATAATAATTGATGGTATAAAAATGTTGAGATGAAATTTATTTTTAAATGATAATTCAGACTATAATATTTGCATATGAAGAGTTATCTTGATTTATTTAAATAATAATATTTTTTAATAATGAACCAACTATATTAAAAGAAGATAGTATATGAGTAGAAGTTGACTCTTGGCCAATTCATACAATGTCGTGTTGAAGTCATAATAAACATATCATTTTAATTTTAAATTTTAATTTGTGTATTAGCTGTTTGACCAAATAACTAATTATGCTACATATTCAACACAACACGAAACATATTATGTTAATTAACTTTTATATTAAAATTCTATAACTACTTTTGTAACTAATTAAGTTAACTAATTCATGATTTTTAGAATTATGTTTAGTTAAAATAAAAATAGATAGAAAATACTGAATTAACAGTCATACTTTAAAAATAAATAAAAAACAACACTAAATTATCAAATCTAACATTGCAAACTACTATTTTAGAATCCGTTAAAATAAAGAAGACACAAAAGTAATATTTTTTTATTTTTATTCAAATTTTTTTCTTTATATAAATAAAAAGGGTTTAATATAAACACTTTCCGTGTGAATCGCATGTTAAGCGACTTTGTGTATACTTTTCTTTATTATTTTCGATATATTTCTTCATAAATAATTTAGATGATAATTAATGATAACAAAAACATAAATCATCATCAATAATTATATCCACCATTTTAAAATTTTACAACTTATACTCATTATTATCTTTCATAATAGATATAATCATTTTTTATAACTTTTTACATTATAAAACTATGTTTTGTTATTATCAATGATTTTTTAATCTATTCATGAAAAATGATAATGAAAACAATAAATGAAAGTATGCATAAATTCGCTGGACACCCCCTTCACACGAAAAGCGTTTGACACCTACATTAAATTCAAATAAAAATATTATATTATATTTTTATGCTATATGAAAAGATTCTTAATTCAAATAAACAACTAAATTAAAAGGATAATAGTCTTATGCCACATAAAAAAGGCTCATAAAGTTCATAATATAATAATCTATCTATTTTTTCATATGGATATGTAGCCTATAAAATAGCTAATAAATTCGAAATTCAATATATTTAAGGATTTTGAAAACAGCAAAATCTGAAATATATTTTCATATGGATATGTAATCAATAAAATAGTTAATCATATGTATTTAGTAATAAAATAGATCACAAAATCTGAATTTATAAGCATATTTAAAATTAAAAATAATGCTGCCACAACCGTGAGACTTTAAGGTAGAAAGAGGGATTCGTTAATGCACGATATTCAAAAACTATGATTAAATCAGATATTGAAAAATTTATTTTACAACCCGCTAAAATAAACAAGGCATGAATTACATTTTTTCACAAAAACTAAAATATAGTTTACTCAAAAATATTAAAATATAGTCACACACCATATTAAAGATAAATGGCCGCGTAAGCTTAATACAATAATACATTTATATATTTATATTTAACATATTCATAATGGCCATATGTTTCAATTAGTTTCCCAATCATTTAAATACATGAAGTTAGTTATTAATAAATAATTTAACTAATGGTTATAATTGTTTAACACACAAAAAATTAATTTATCTAGAAAATATTTCAAATGAATATATATATATATATAATCTTTTCATAATCTATTTTTATTTTGATTTTTTTTCACATCATGCAAAATTATATATTAGATATGATGAAAAAATTTACTTTTTATTTGAATTGGTAATATTTTCTTCCATCGTTTCCACGCATCGCATGGGTGGTATACTAGTTAACTATGAATAAGACACAATGAGGGCTGAAAAAAATATTAGCTGTTCTTGTTCTGACTGCAATTCTGATTGTTGCCTTTAGTTCTCTGGAATGAGGATCTTATACAACGTCCAACAATCTTTATCATCAATTTATAGGCTTTTATCTTATCTAATTTTCATCTTAAACCTTCACTTTCTCCTTCCTACACAAAATAAATGCAAAATTGAGTGCATAAAGAGAAGGCAAAATGGAGTAAGATACCACTAATAGTTAACATGAAGCACAGTTTGATGGATTATAAATTTCAAAAAATAAAGAGCTAATGTCATGTTCTTTACATAACATAGTAAGAAACATTGCAATTAAATGCATGCATGAATTTCAGCAATTAAGTTCTTTTCAACATGCAATATAATGAAGATTAAAAAAAACACTTGCTCTTTATTATGATTCAACTTTGCCAGGCAGGAAAAAAGTGTGTTCTGAAATAATTTCAGGATTCCAGTAAGACAAGCTTAATAATGTGTAGCATAAATAAATTGCAGAAACTTGTAAAGGGGAAACATGCATTGCAGAAATAACTTCACCACAACTATTACTTCTTCTCTGATCTGTCAGAACACTCATGCACAAGAAAATAATTCTCGGTGCAAATAATCAAATACTATATTTTGTATTCATTCAATGTTTCTCCATAATTTGAGCTGCTATGATGTTTATAATTGACGAGCAAATGTCTCGTTTTATATCTTATTTTCAACTGAAAAACATAAAATAGGAAATGCATTATTCAGAACTTGTAAGCCACCTTCGATTAAACAAAATACAGACTCCTCATCTTCAAGAATGGTTGAGATTGACTGCTTCAAACTGCAAAAGGAAATTCCTAGCCATTTGAGCTCTAAGTAAACGAGGTGAAAGATTCATCATCTCACTCTTCTCTTGATGAGAATCCAAGTCATAACTGGGCACTTCCTGAAAGAAAATAACAAACTTTTGTCAACTCTACTGACAGCTATCAAAAGTTTTCACTAATTTCCGAAGATGATATGGTCTAGTAGATTTTCGTTGCTGAGATAACCAAAAATCATAAAATAAATATTAATCATCGATTCCCCTTTGCATTAAGGAGACAAATGAGACATGACTGGAATAAGATAGATGAAATACAAAGTAATATAAAATTTATAAAATAAAAGTTTAACAATGTATGCTAGTATTGTATCATATTAATGAATTTCTGAAAAAAATTATCACAATTCGTGTGAAGATTAAATTTGTTGGTCCAAAAGTTGTGATATAATTGAAAAGTGCAACAAAATTAGAACTTTCCAGTAATTTACCCCAGTGAAACTGATCTCAGATTGTTGGACAAAAATCTTGATTCGCAAATTGACGTATACATATAAATATATCACCATAGTTATGATGTCAAATTATCATACATACCCATAGGAACGTTCTCAGGACTAGGAGCCCTATTGTCTGAATCACTTCCAGAAGAACTCCCAGAGTCCGAATCTGTAAAAATAAAAATGCCAAATGTCACATTAATTATCAGGAGCTCAACCCTAGCATTAGAAGAGAAGCATATGCACCAATCAATGAAGCAATAGTTTCAGTAAAATTACAAAAGTTCATTAAAAATGAACTCAATCCCAATTCACTAAATGATGGAATTTTTTTTAGGGGAGAAATGCTTCATGTATATAAAAACACTCGGAAAGGCAGATATATAAAAAAGTTCGGAAATGCATACATGCAGGATAAAAAGAAAGTCATGAGTGGAGGAAAAAAAATTACAAAACGTCGTCCAGCTCTCCAGATAAAAAGTGAAAATAATGCATGACATTCTTGATGTAGCATCTCTCCTTGAAGATGATGTCATGTCGAGTTCATACTTGCCAAAATAGTGCCAGTGGTAAATGACAGAATGAATAACATGTAAGCCAGATATATAAAACCTTATGAATTATCTCTCTAAATCTTTTGCATCATATATAAACAAGAAGAAAATTATTTCAAGGACTGTTTTCGAAAAATCATGTCCGGTTGTACAACTTATATCTGCATAATGGTATTAACTTATTAAGAATTTGCTAATTTATGGAGACATTAAATTCAAGATTTTCATGAATTGCTCAGAGATAAATAGAGAAACTAAATTGTCAAGAGATCAATGTAACTTAAGCATCTTACATGATATATATCATACACAGTTATTGATGAAATGATAAAATTCTATCTTCCAAATCAGCGTCAGAAACTAAGGAAGCACAAAAGTGCTGAACTGAGTGTAATTAAGGAATAGACAAAAGGTAGATGTAGGTTCCCTAAGAATGTATCCGGAGCTTACTTTTGATCGTCTTAGAAAATGCATTCAACAATATACCATATGGCGCTGTTGCCTATTATAGCAAATAACATGAAAAAACTCGGCCTTTATTGCCTTCCCCCACTTCACACCGAATGGATAAGTATCAATTAAGAAGTTATGATACCTCGTTCGCACTAGAAGTTAAGAAATTACAATCTCATCTACTAATTGAAGAATGATATTTGTCAACACTATAAAAGGGCATTATTAATCTGACTGACAAGTGATCAAGAAATTACCGATCATCTTCGGTTTGACATGGATTAGGTTAATTTGAACTTGGAATTGATCTTTTTTCCACTTTCTATTCTTACCATTTCCATTGTCCAGTTGCATGTTATAAACGACTTTTTAATAACTTTCTTTAAATGTCATATGAGTGTTTGCATTAAGTCCAAGATAGATATTGGTTTTCGATGCAATGATATAGCTCCAGTGTAGTTATAGTTTCATCTTATGGCAACTAAGACCTCCCTGAAAGAGTGCTATAGTATAAGGAACTAGATGAGACCGGGTTTGATTCAAGTTCCTCCTTTGAAATATTGGTCAAGTGAGTCAAGTAAAAGTCATGGGGGCACTAGAGTATCAACATATATGGATGAAATGAATCCAAGTCAAAACTAATACAAAAACCAAGGAAAACTAAATCTACTGCGATTGTCTAGAGTAGGGTTAGATATGCACATTTTCTCCTGAAACAACATTTTAGCAGAATGAACTATGAACCAAATAATACACACAAGTGGTAAAAGAAACTTCTCTGAAGATAACACATAAACATAACATATACAATACCATCAGAAGAGCTTAAATCACTATTAGAACTGCTTGAACTGTTAGAATTACTGCTGCTCTTGGGTTCAGCTGCATCATCCGTAATCTGCAAAGGAGGATGGCCCAACATGGGAGGGGTGCCGCCACCAATATCTATATCTGCATCAAGGAACTCATCACCTGCATGAACTAGAACTAAAAGCATTATAATCTTCCAGGTCTTCTCAGCTACGTCCTTGGAACTAATTTAAGTAATCAAAGTTATCCATCCACAAAAGAGTAGCCACATGAATCAACATCTTTACCTTTGTAGTCTTGTCTTTTCCCAAAAGAATTGGTGATTCCAGAATTATTCAAAACCTGTGGAAGGACAACAGAGGCGTTGAATCCAGGAACTAAGAATTAAATAGGGGATAAATTCATCAAAGGGTTTTATGCTACCAAGAGTGAACATAGGACGAAAAATCCTTGAAAAGGGCAAGAAATGTTTATCCCTAATTTTAAATTCAAATGATGAGCATGGAAAATTCTGCATTTAAACTTGCTTGAAAATAACATTTTAGCGGGAATTCTACAGCGGAAGTTTGAGTGACTTGTTCGAAAGTTTGATGGTGGAGTTGAGATCTCGGACGAATTTTTGAGGCAGAATGTAATCGCAACCAAAAGAGTAATACCTCCGACTGGCGCAGCTGATGGTTACCTCGCTCTCTCTCCGCCTTCTCCTTCAGATGGACGTCCAAGAGCCTTCTCACCTCGATCAGCGTGTCGTCGCCGATCGCGGCGATATCGATCTCCACCTCGCGGCCGTCGCCGCCTTAGTCGTACGGCGAGAGCAGATCGACGATGCCCTTCGGCATGTCTTCCAGACATGACTGCAGGTCACTGGACAACGTCTGCTTCTCCTCGTTGGTCATGCGCTTCGTCGTCGCCGCCGCCAACTCCGCCACTCTCCTTTCGATCACCCCCCACTCTCTCTCGAACAGCTTGCTCAGGGTCTTCGCCATCTTGTGCACGGGCGTGGAGGCCGAGTTGTACGTGAGGGCGTTGGCGAACGTGAGCCGCACGTCGGCCGCAAAGGCATCCAGTGTCGAGTACCCGCCGGACTCTAGCCTGCGGCCGATGGTGCCAAGGTCCATCGGGTGACGAACTACGTCGTGGTAGTCCGGGATGTCGAGCCGGACGGCGTCCACAGGCTCGCGGAAGACCCATCCGTGCTTGTGCGAGACGAGGCGCCGCAGCAGCGACGCGCACCGCTGCACCGGCGTGATCGCTGCCTCCGCCGCGTCGATGCGCCTCTGCATTGCCCGGACGCATTCGAGCTCGGCGCGCAGCGTATCTGCCAGCGACTTGCGCTCGGCCGCCGTCATGCCCGAGGAGGAGAAGGCGCGCACGGGGATATTGACCAAGGGTTTGAACTTTTTGGTGGGTCCTGCGGCCCTTGTCCTCTTCTTGTAGGGGAGACGGCTTGGTGCCATTGGAGAGAGAGAGAGAGAGCGCAAGCACTAGACGATAAAATTTATACGGCCGCCCGAGATAAGATATCGTCGGGGCATCCCTACTTTATAGGGGGGACGTCGGAGTTGGTGCCGTGCCCGATTCGGACAAAATATCTTAATCTTAATATACTTAGGATTGACCTCTCCTTGATCAAATTTGACAAGTGAAAGGAAATTATTTAATCATATTATTATTCCTGGAGAAAACTAGAAAAAATTTGCAATGCATTTTGCTGGGGATAAGCTTTCATATAACATAGATAAATATATGTAATACCATATAAGACATGTAGATAAACATTAATAAATGTGTTCGCTGAAAGAAAAAGGCAATCCTTATTCTATCGATCGGAAGAAAAAAAGTAAAAAAGAAAAAGAAAAATATTGGAAAATAAAATCATGGTTGGGAATCCGAGATTGCTTATTTTGTCTGTAATAAAGCAAATTTTATCACTCGAAGATAACGTGAATATCGATTATCGAGTAGTCTCCAAATGGTTATAATCAACAATCTCGAATGGTATTTATAAATGATTTCCATCCGGATTGGCCTTCGCTCTTGACACTGGGATCGCCCTTGAGCAATTCAAAAATTAAACTTCCCTTCACAATTATTTTCCACCAAGGGAAAAAACATCGGTAAAGTTGAATTTCTAGTATCAATTCCATAATATCGTAAAAAATTAGTTGACAAATTCTTTCTTGCAAATGGAAGCATGCCAACAGCAATGACACATTTTGATTCATTTTTCACTAGTTTGGAACAAACAATGACGCATCAACAACAAGATATTCGATCGTTGTTTCTTTTGCAGATGACTCCTTCCACGATAACATGGAACTCCTCTGAAATTATAATTTCGAAGTCTACTGCCAACATATCATGATGGATTTGACTTCTGTGTACTCTTCATTGGGTTCTTGGAGTTGTTCCTTCGGCAAGTCTTCATAAGAGATTCCTCCAAGTCCTGTAGAGTAGTCATATTGAGTTTCTTGACAATTCAAAGCATATTAACATAGTGGAGTACTTGGTATTTGTTACTTAACTCGCTTAAAAAATGTTTGATAAGAAGAAGAGACAAAAGTTAAATCTAAATGTGTAATTAAGAAACCTCTTTCATCAAGAATAAGGATGTCATATTGAGTTTCTTGACAATTCAAGGTATACTAATATAGAGGAGTACCTGATATTTGTTACTTAACTCGCTTCTAAAATGTTTGCTAAGAAGAAGAGAAGACCCATGTACAATATGAGCGGTCTAGACTGCTGTGGCACAACCTTGCTCGTCCATGTCACAATGGTGTCAAGTTGAAGCAGGTGAATATGATCTGCAGTGATTCTACCATGCAGAGCTTGTGAATCTGCACTCTTGTTTCATGCGATCTGTTTTAGATGATTTGGCTTTGACCTAGTAAAACCTAATATGGTCAAGAACATTTACGTCGATCTGTGTTCATATAATTCACTTCAACAATTTTAAGAATCACTAATTGTTTTAAGAATCCTCTATGATCGCCAAAATTCACTCAATATTCACACTACTAATTGGAATATCTACTTGACTACTAAAATTGTGTGACAGATTCTTTTACACTGTTTGCTTTGTGCAATTTATTTATTATAGAAGATACTGTACTTCAAATCTTTCAACCATACTCATTGCAATGTCCTTATGAAATTCTTTAATTCTATGTACTTATTCAGTAACATCAGGCTGGATAGTTATTATATGGTATGCTATGTTTAAATATTATCTATCATGTGTGTGGGCTGTAGCAAAAGCAACACAGCACCATCTAAAGCTTTCCGTAATCAATATTGTGATACAATACAGAAAAGGAACTTCGTTATAGATGATAAGTAACATTGAAACTGAATTGAAAAACTAACTATATCGCAAACAAGAAAAGGTACATCTTCAAGTGGGTCAAAAGTTATAAATAGCAAAACTAACCAGAATGGGTTGCTTGACTTCTCCTTTTTCCAAGGTTTCTGCAGATTATAACATGCCCTAATATTAAGTGAACATAGGAAGTTATAAGACAAAACGGATAGTTAGCTAACCAGCAAGCAAGAGATATGGTAAGACAAGACTATCATCATGCATTAAAACGACATCTTATAACGAGCTTCGCATTAAAGGAGCATTTAATAAGACCAGGTTTGCTTGTGTTAACAAAGTCCAAAATTAAACCACATAATTGTCATACCAGAATTTTGAATTGTCCAAAAAACCATTGTACTGATATTATTGAATGCAATAATTTAAGTTGCAAAACTTTTTCATTGAGGTGAAAAAATATTGTTGCTCCAAAATATGTCATTGTGCAACAAACTACTTGTACAAACAACAAAACCTAACAGAATCAATGATAATCCACTTCCCTCCTCTGTGTTTTTCTACATAGGAAACAATATTCTGTCACTGCCCTTCTGCTTTTGTTTCGCCTATTCTTGAAACTGTCACAACTCAAAAGTTGAACTTGAAAACTTCATAGCATAATAATGAAAGTAAGAGCATTAAGAGTCCTTTTACCTTTTTCTGTTCTTGCCTATCACTATTATTCACTTATAGAATCTTTAATTATGATTACCTAGAACCTTAAAGCGCAACAAGACAATTAGGAAAGAAAACAAAATTGAACTAACCATTTCATGATACCACATTTAGGAAAATAATTATGTCAGGCACCACAAGGAGTGCACTAGGTTTGTGCCATGAAAGAAGATAATTAATTTATAGATTGAAATCAGTTCCTCAGAAGCTTACAAAAACCTGATGTCATAACCTCTTGGATATCAAAATTACTGGGTGAATTATCATTGTAATTATGAATATCTTGCAAATTTTTGTTCCATTAATAAAGTTGGATGATTACAAGTGCCCATCCTTTTCATCCTCAAAAAAGGGTAAATCTACACTAGAACACAAAATATGGTGTACCCCTCAAAGTTTCAAGTTGAATGATTTAGTAACATAGAGGCATGTTCAGAGTTGAAAATATCACAAGGTTATCCTGAAGGGACTGGTCAAGGAATACTAGCTCAGTTCCTTGTTAGAATTATGCAAAAATAGACATGGAATTACAATTGTTGAATTCAATCCCGTACTGTTTCTCCTCAAAAAAAAAAAAATCCCGTACTGTTTTTATAAGCTTGATATGAGGCTTTACCTTTCTATCAATTTTCTTTCTTTTTCTCTTGATTGATAGTTCAACATGTGCTACTTTTTTTTTCGAGAGGAGATCAACATGTGCTACTGTCTGACAAATTAACTCCTCTGATCCCAGGAATAATATTAAAGAATTCTTAAGAACAGTATTAATTGAAATAAAGGCAACAATCAGAAAGAAATTGCTCCAAAGGAAAATGATTGCAACAACGATGTTTCATACCAGAAAGGCTTATGGGTAATTGGGTACATGTTCGTTCTGAAGTTAACTTGGTGCTACCGGTCAGGAAGATTTATCCCAATAATTCCATACATGAATTCCTAGGCACTAGAAAAAAAGAAAAAACGGAGTCCTTAGCAGAAAGTTTACTCAAGAACGCTCCTTCTAGCTTGTTTATAAATCAATGCAATAAAAAAAGAACATGAAGTGGAGGGTGGAGGTGATGTGAATGAAACCTGCCTTCTGGATTAGGGCCGGGGATGTATTTCGGACGCGCCTTGAGGAGCGGCCGGTGACGAACACCATGTAGAGGGTCATCGTGAAGTTTGTCGGCGGTCACGTCACGTCCTTGAGCAACCTTCCCCACCACCCTACCCCACCCCACCCCACCCCAAGGGTCCAGGAGAGCCGGCCTCTCGCGGCCACCGGCCGCGGAAGAGGAGGTCGATGCCGGCCGGAGAAGCCTTAGCAAGAGGTCGTTCGACGGGGATAGTGGCGCCGAAGCACGAGAACGGAGAGCCGCAACATGCGAAGACGGCGAGCAGCGACGGGCGATATGAACTCCGGGGTTTTGCTCGGGCGACTTCATGAAACTGTGAACTTTGTGCAGCACACGTCCATCAGCGGCGTCTTATGATTCGTCGGCTGACAAATTTTTAATTTAAATGATCATAAGAAAAAGAAACCTGGTTTCAAATATCGAATTCGAAAAGGAAAATATTTGTAAAGTTTGTTATTTATTTATTTGATGATGTCGGATTAATTTAATTCATGATAGGAAGTATTCAAAATAAGTCAAACAAAGTAACTGACTTCTCTCTTTTTTTTTGTTCCACGGAAATTTAAATCCCGAACAAACTTTAAAATTCTAAAAAAAAATTCTTGCTCTACACAAGAGCGCTAAACTAATTTTTTTTTCGATTTTGTGGTAGAATAGAGGAGGTGAGAGAATTACGTCATTTTCAAGTAATTTAAAAATTAAGAAAATGAGGAAGAATTACTTTATTTATTGATTATTTATGATTAAATGAGGAAATAGAGGGGTGAGAGAAACGTGAATCTCATTTCAATTAATTAAAAATAAAGAAATTGAGAGAATTATTTTTTATTAATTACTTATAATATAAAAGTGAAATAAAAGTTTTTAAAATAACTATTGTGCTGTAATATTAAGTAAATTATAATAAATAATTAACATACGATACGTAAAATAAATTTATTTAGACTTAATAAACACTATAATTAAAAGATCCATTAATAATTAAATGATAATTAGTGTAAACATTATAATTATGTTTATAGTATTACAATATAATTTACTAATTAATTTTTTTATTATTTTTAAAAAGTATATGTAATATGATTTATAGTATATTAAGATATTATTTAACTTAAATAATAATAAATTATAATATTATATAAATACAATATTTATTATATTATAAAAAATAAATTTATTTATCTAGTTCCACTTTGCATCCAAACACCAAATTTAATCATTACTATTTATCTTAAGAATTAATAATAACTGAAATAGCAAACAAATAAGTTTAATAACATTTTATAAATATAGATATGAATAACACCTCCATAACATTTATAGTATTTTCTGCATTAATACGTAATTAACACCTCCATAATATTATTAATCATGGTAATTAAAACGTAACTAGTTGCGATCTTTTATAGTTGGAATTTATTATTTATTATAAACTCGGAATAAATCAAGATCAGAAAGAAATATTTATCTTACTTTCACTGATTATTTCCTTCTCTTATTCGGAGTTGGAAGAAACATGAAGGTCGCTAAGAAATCCTACTCCTAATAGGAGGAGACTGGGCGACGCCTTAATTTAAATCCCAGTTCATAACCTCCCCTGCTTGTGGTTATTGCCTGATCTGTTCTCTTCTGCTCTCTCACGTACGTTGTTATCGCTGTGAAGAGTGAGAGCTGAGAGCGAGCGAGCAGAGAAGTCATCATGGGGAAGAGGAAGAAGTCGAGGATGACGAAGCTCTTGGCGAAGAAGGTGCAGCCGAAGCTGGAGGTCGTCTTCGACTGCCCCTTCTGCGACCACAAGACCGTCGAGTGCACGCTGGACATGAAACTAAGCCTCGGGGAGGCCAAGTGCTGGACCTGCGAAGAGAGCTACGCCACCAGGATCGGCAACCTGACGGAGCCGATCGACGTCTACTCGGAGGGGTTCGACGAGTGCGAGAACGCCAAGAAATTAGGAGCCGAAGAGTCTTCGTCGTTCCAGCGCCGACCGCTCTGCAACAAGAAGCCCCGGATCCACTGATCAGGCAGCTTGGCGGATAGATGATGTTTTCTGTTTTGTTAAATTTTTTGGCAGACTTCTTCTGCATTTTTGCAGTAGAAAGTTATAAGCCGGCCGTGTGATGTTTCTGCATCTTATAAGAAGCTGCCAAGCAATCAAAGTACATGCTTGGCCAGGATTATCCAAAGATAAGAGCATTGATAAATACATATATGTCATCTGTTTCAGCAAATGTTGTTATATAATCCATTTAATTCGTAAAGAAAAAAATTTTTTTTTAAACGAAGAGTGAAGTGAAGAAGTTTCTTCATTGATAGCCTTCCTTGTGTAGGCTCAATATAGTCAAGATCGATCGTGGTTAGGGAAGATAATCAAGGTCATGCATGATTGACGAAAAAGAACGTCCGACTCATAAAAAGATAATCAAGATCATGATTGGAGCTTTGCTAAGATCTTTAAGTTAATTGATTTTCACCTTACTCATAAATTATTTGAAATACTTACTTATCTCACTAAGTTCTTCAATTTTCCCTAATTTACCGAAAATCACCTTTCTATTAGCATTGATTTTTTATTTGTCCAATTACATTTTTAATTTTTATTATGATATGAGAGAGAACAAAAGAATAAAATTTAATATATATATATATATATGATGCATGCAAAATATAACATATTTTAGATTATTATTTTAGTTAATTTTTCTGTAATTTGTTCATGGCATGCATCATTTTTAGTCATTTTTAATCGTAATTTCGGATTTATTATTAATTCTCTGATTGTGGATGGATTAATTAAATTTGAATAATTATTTTACAGGAAAATTCAAAACACGGTCGAAATTCAAAGAAATTATTCCTTACGGCCGAGATTTGGCTTTACCTCCAAGTCATTTTGGCCGAGATTTGGCTTTACACCCAAGTCGTTTTGGGCGAGATTTCTAGGAGGTAATGATATAGAATCTTCGTTGTTACGGCTAAGATTTGAAGGGGTAAAGATAAAAGAATTTTATCTTTTGGGCGTAATGGCATGAAGATGAATTTGGCCGAGATTCAAAAGGAGTAACAATTGAATGATTTTATCTTTTGGGCGTAATAAGATTAAATTCCTTCCTTACGGCCGAGATTTGGAGGGAGTAAAAGGAATTTTATCTCTTTGGGAGTAAAGATTTAATTCTTTATTACGGCCGAGATTCTAAGGGAGTAAAGATAAAAAGGATTTATTTTTGGGCGTAATGATAAAAGGATTTATCATTGGCCGAGTTTATCTTATAATTTTAAAGTCAACTGTACGATGTTACGGCCGAGATCAAATTGAAGGCCGTCCGCAACCTATAAATACGTGAAGAATCCGTCGTTCCAATTCGTGCTCTAAAGTTTAGATTTTCTTCCACGGCGAGTCGTGAGCTCTGCAGGCTACGACCAAGAGGAGAGAGGTGCGACGGCTGGAAGTTGATCGCGACCCTGATCAAGTCCGCTGCCCGACTGCCTGCCCGTGATCCGAAGCTTCGACTTTTATCTATTTGGGTGTAATTCTTCCAATTATTATTATTTTGTTATTATCTCTCCAGAATTTCTAGGATGAACTCCATATTTTTATTTACTTCATGTTAGGAGATTATTATTGAAGGGAAACTATTTGGACCCTATATTATTTGTTTTAATCTTTTCTGATCAGTTAGTTAATTGTGCTTAATGCTTTTAATTTAATTACTTAGATTTCTAAATTGAGTACCTACCAGTTTGTGGATTATTTAATTTCAGAATTCATTAATTAAATTAATTGATTTTACGTGAAATTAATAATTGATATAAATTTGATAACTAGTGTGTGGAGAATCAAGTTTATGTGGTCTGTTAATCTAACAAGTTTGTGGAGTGATTAATAGTCTAGGATTTTCATATTAATGCATCTTAATTTTAATCTTATCTGATGAATACCAGTTTGTGGGACTTTAAGTTTGATTAAATTTAAGGTAGTTTGATTTACCGGATTAAATAGCAGAATTACCAGTTTGTGGACTCTGTGATGTTAATCTTGTAAATTAATAACTTGGGAAAATTTCTAATCCATCTTTAAAGATTAAATTTATCTTTTATGGTTCAAATATTTATCCTGATCTATTTTCATCATAAGGACTAACTTCAACACCACTATCTTATTTATTTTATTTTATTTCATAAAACATCTTTCCAAAAATCCATGTTTTTCCTCTCTTATTAATTTATAAATCCAGATATTGAATTAATAATATTCCTCGTGGGTTCGACACTCTTACTCCTTTTTACTATATTACTTGAGCAACTAGTGCACTTGCTAGCAAATTTTATTGTTATAAATTTAACGCATCAAGTTTTTGGCGCCGTTGCCGGGGAATATTTTATTAATTAATTTCTGATTTTTATGAATTATTAGGAGATGTAAATAAATTGTAAATAATTCTTTATAAATATGTATTAATTGTTTTAATTATTTTTGTGAATAAAATGACATTTTTTTTCTTTTGCAGATAAAGGTCACGATAATTTTTTAAATTTGTCTACTTTCGATTTAAAATCCGACGCCGATTGGATTTTCCAAATTACACTATCGACTTATGATTTTACGACCGAGATTTAATGTGTCGGCTTTATTAATTTTACGGCATCGCAATGAATGATTTCTGAGTTCTAAACTTTCAATTTTTACGGCCGTAATGTTTTTATCCGAATGTTGTTTTAAGCCATGGATTTGATTTCATTTTGGCCAAAGTGGTTTGTTCTATTTGATTTGATTTCGTTGTTTTACGGCCGTAAAGAATCGACTTAATTCATTTTCGGCCGTAATGATTATTTGTCGCCTTCGTATTTCAATTGTTGTTACGACCGAGACCTGGATAGCTTTTTATTTTATGGCCGTAGAAATTGAAATATTCTGAATGTGCACGTTTGATCAATTGCGTTTCGACTTTAATGAACCCGTAAGAAATCTTTACGCCAGCAAGCTTTTAACTGACAAACCCTTATCCAATTTTACGGCCGGTATTTCACTTCATCCGGATCAAATTGAATTCTCTCTCTTGTGATATGATTAATTAAGCTTGCAGACGAGAATTTAATTTTTTTTACGGCCGAGAATGATCTCATATTTTCTTTTACGACCGAAAATTGATCTCATGATTTTGCGGCCGTAAAATCCCTTTTGTTATTGATTTGACCTCTTTCGGCTTTAATAATTTCGAAAAATCTTTTACACCGCAGAAGTCTTTGTTTATATTTTGCGGCTGGCAAATTTAATCTGAATTTTACGGCTGAAACTTCACGATCGAATTGTTTTACGGCCGATAAATTTTTGAACATTTGTTTTTACGCCATATTATGACCTTTTCGGCCAATTTATTTGTGACTTTTTCTTTCTCGGCCATCAACGATCACGTTCGACTTAATTCTCATTGTTTTACGGCCGATATGAATTATCCTCTTCCTCGGCCGTAATGAGTCATTTTGTCGACGTTTCGTTCGATTTTTATTTCGGCCAAAACCCTGTTCTGTTTTACGGCCGAAAGGTTGTCAACTTCAGTTCTTTACGCCTAGGATTTTATATGTGAGGAGTTGATTGCCGAAATGATTCATCGCTGTGTTAACTTTTACGATGTTGTTTCGACCATAAGCCAACAAGTTTTACGCCTTCACGTTGAATCCCTTTCAACACTGTTTTATGATTTTTACGGACGAACGAGCCTCGCATTACTAATTTAATTTCGGCCGTAAATCTATTTCTGTATTACGGTCGATCAATCTTATTTCTTCTCTGAAAATAATTTTTTATTATGTCTGATTATTAACTTTACGGCCGCAAATTAGTTCAGACTTATTTTGTGCCGTTTCTTACATCATCATAAATTCTTTCGGTCGATATTAATATTTGGTATTTGTATTGGTTTGAAGAACCTCCGTTTGCGGCCGTAATTAGGTTTCTGAAAAGTTCCTCTCGAAAATTAATTTTAATGACGAATTTTCAATTCTATCAGGACGAAAGACTTTATTTGTTAAAATCTCATTTTTTTCGTGACCTATTATCTATATTTCTTCCTTCTTGTATATATTTTTATATTTTTTTCTTTCATCTTACTGAAAATTGGTTGTTGCAGGTACTAATTGAAAATTAAATCACAACCAATCCTGAAATCTTCTGATAAGCGCACTAGGAGCTCAAATCCACTGTTGGAATTTGATCCTGAAATTGAAAGAACCTATCATCGATTATGAAGAAATATAAGAAAAATGGCGGAACAAGCACACGACAATAAGAGACTGGAGCAACAAAATGAACTGGTTCCACCACATAATAATCGGCAAGAAGATGAAGCAGAACTTTCTATGAGAGAATATGTCTCGGCCAGATACAATGACCGAGAATCATGCATCATGCTGCCTGATATTAACACAAATAATTTTGAGATAAATCTCGCAATCGTGAGGATGATACAAGCATCCCAATTTGGAGGAGGATTTCATGAAGACCCCCATGATCACCTTGACAAATTTCTTGCTACTCTGAGCACCTTTAGAAATAATAATGTTTCTTCTGAAGTTATTCGTTTATTATTATTTCCTCAATCTTTACGTGACAAAGCTTCCACTTGGTTTAAAACTTTGCCTGCAAGATCGATTCATTCTTGGTTGGAGCTGGTAGAAAAGTTTGTTGGAAAATATTGTCCACCACAAAAGGCAGGCAAATATCGAAGGGAGCTGAGGGCATTTGTTCAAGAAGATAACGAGACGTTATATGAAGCTTGGGAACGATATAATGAACTGCTGGCCAGAGTTCCTGACAACAGAATTCCAAAATGGCAAGTGATGGAAGATTTCTACCATGGATTGCGACCTGCAGATCAAGACAAACTCGACCAATCAGCAGGAGGGACAGTACTGGGATCTAAACGTCCTAGTGAGATACAAGATATAATTGAAGCTGTAACCCTCAAGTCGAGCCAAGAAAGGAGACCATCTCGCCGAACTCATGATGTGCATGCTACAGAAAGTAAAAATTCTTCTGAAGTAGTGACTCAGCTGGAGTCACTTAATCAAAAATTTGAGCAGATGATGTGGTGTGCAACAACTGTGGAGGAGGACATGCGAGCAATTATTGTCCTCAAGGTAACATTTCTAATCCTGATCATATTGAAAATGCTAACTTTGTCTCCAATCCATTTTTCAGAAATAATGACTATGGTTGGAGGAACAATCAGAAGTTTCCTAGTTTCCTTACAGGTCAAATCAAGGGCAAGTTTTTGAGAAATTTCAGAATCAAACTCATCCACAAAATTATACACTTTTGAGAAAGCAACAAGAAGCTCCTGTCCAACAATCGACTAATCCTATGGAAGAGATGATGGCAAGAGTTATTGACACTATGCAAACCATGCAGAAGACAATGGAAACAAGGGAAAACAATCAAGATGCTACAATCAGGAATTTAGAAATGCAAATAGAGCAGATGGCCAATATGATGGCTGGTCATGCACCAGGGACTCTTCCAAGCAATACAGAGAAAAATCCTAAAAAAGATACTAAAGCTGTAACTCTTAAAAGTGGGAAACAATTGAGAAGTCTGAGATCAGATTCCCCGCCAAGAGTAATTGATCATAAAGAAGAAACTGAAGCATTAAAGACACAAGATCAGACTACTGAAGATATCAATCTGAAAAAAAAAGAAACTGACAATTCAAAAAATACCAACATAAAGGATCTGCGCTATCCACAGAAATTTCGCAAAGAACGGTTAGATAAGCAATTTTCTCGCTTTCTTGATATTCTGAAGCAATTATCTATTAACATTCCTTTTCATGAAGCTTTACAAATGATGTCGAGCTATGCTAAATTCATGAAGGATATATTATCTTCAAGAAGAAGGTTTGAAAACACTGAGAGAGTAATGTTGACATCAGAGTGTAGTGCCATTTACGATCGAGATATACCTAGAAAAATGAAAGATCCTGGAACCTTCACCATACCTTGCACTATAGGAAAATTCTTTTGTGCACAAGCTTTATGTGATCTTGGTGCTAGTATTAGTTTAATGCCACATTCTATATTTGTGCAGCTAGGTTATGGAGAACTTGAAGAAACAAGCATGACTCTTCAATTCACAGATTCTTCATGCAAGAGACCCCGAGGAATACTAAGAGATGTTTTGGTAAAGGTTGATAAATTTGTTTTTCCTGCAGATTTTATTGTTCTGGATATGAAGGCAGATGAAAAAACCCCCATCATCCTCGGGAGACCATTCCTAGCAACAGAAAATGCACTCATAGATGTTCAACAAGGGATGCTCAAACTTCGCGTCAACAATGAAGACATCACTTTTAATATAAAAAATTCTCTCAAACAACCTTTTGATTACGCATCATGTTATGCCATTGATTCTTTAGAAAATGACACGATTGATGTTTTTGATGATATTATTGCAGATTTTATCTCAGATCCATATGCTAAGGAAGCTTTGGAAATGGTAGAGGAATATAGAGAAATTGTAGAAGACGATAATGCGTCAATAATAACAGAGACACTCGAGGCGGAAAACAATAAATTGGATTATTCTCCAAAATTTGAACTTAAAGAACTTTCATCTCATTTAAGATATGCTTTTCTTGAAAATGACACTTACCCAGTTATCATATCTGCTGATTTAACAGGTGATATGAAAAACCAACTTTTAGAAGGATTGAGGCAACACAAAAGAGCAATTGCCTGGTCGATCTCAGATATCAGGGGCATCTCTCCTACCATTTGCATGCACAAGATTTTGATGGAGGACAATGCCAAGCCAATTGCTCAATATCAAAGAAGGCTCAACCCAATTTTAAGGGAAGTTATGAAAAAGGAGGTCATCAAACTCCTTGATGCAGGTATTATATATGCCATTTCTGATAGTTCATGGATAAGTCCTATGCAGGTAGTCCCTAAGAAAGGAGGAATCACTGTGGTAAGTAACAAAAATAATGAATTGGTGCCTCAAAGACCATTTACAGGTTGGAGAGTCTGTATAGATTATAGGAAGCTTAATGATGCTACCCGCAAAGATCATTTTCCATTACCTTTTATTGACCAAATGTTGGAGCGTGTTGCAGGTCATAGCTATTATTATTTTCTAGATGACTATTCTGGATACAATCAAATAGCAGTAGCACATGAGGATCAAGAAAAGTCAATGTTCACATGTCCATATGGAACGTTTGCCTATAGAAGGATGCCATTTGGTCTATGCAACACTCCAGCAACATTTCAGAGATGCATGATGTCCATCTTTGCAGACATGAATGAGAAGATACTCGAAGTTTTCATGGATGATTTTACACTATTTGGTAGCTCTTTTAATAATTGTTTGGATAACTTATCTCTAGTTTTGCAGAGATGTGAAGAAACGAATTTGGTCATTAACTGAAAAAAATGTCACTTCATGGTTAAGGAGGGTATAGTGCTTGGCCACAAAATCTCAGCAATTGCAATTGAAGTGGATATGGCCAAGATAGATGTTATTGCAAATCTGCCACCTCCAACCAATGTGAAGGGTATTCGAATCTTCCTTGGGCATGCAGGATTTTATCGCCGTTTTATCAAAGATTTTTCAAAAATGACTAAACCCTTAACTAATCTTCTTGCTAAGGACACAAAATTTGATTTTAATTCAGATTGTCTTGCTACCTTTAATTTATTAAAGGAAATGCTAATTTCTGCACCTGTTGTTGTTGCACCAGACTGGTCTCTACCATTCGAGTTGATGTGCGATGCGAGTGATGGTGCTGTAGGAGTTGTGTTGGGGCAAAAAAAGGATAAAACATTTCATGTCATATATTATGCAAGCCGAACATTGAATGCTGCCCAACTAAATTATGCAACAATAGAGAAGGAGTTTCTTGCTATTATTTTTACTTTTGACAAGTTTAGATCATATCTAATTTGTTCAAAAATCATTGTATACACAGATCATGCAACCATCAAGCACTTGATGAGCAAACAAGATGCCAAACCTAGACTAATCTGATGGATACTACTTTTGCAAGAGTTCGATGTGGAAGTAAAAGACAAAAAATGGGCTGAGAACTTATTAGCTGATCACCTATCTCGTTTGGAGCCATCTCCAAGAGAAGTCATAGACATACTTGAAGAATTCCCAGACGAGAAACTTTTTTCTATCTCTACAATTTTTCAAATTTCTGACACTACACCATGGTTCGCTGATTTTGCTAATTACCTTGCAGGACATTACATTCCAAAGGGCATGACCACTCATCAAAAAAGGAAATTCTTATCTGATGTCAAGAATTATCACTGGGAAGATCCTTATCTTTTTTTATTATGTGCAGATCAAGTAGTTCAAAGATGTGTTCACGAAGATGAGATTGATAATATCCTAAGTCATTGCCACGATGGACAAGATGGATGTCACTTTGGACCCAATCGAACAGCAGCTAAGGTACTTGAATGTGGACTATATTGGCCGACCATTTAAAGAGAAGCAAGAAACTACTGTAAGTATTGTGACAAATGCCAAATGACAGGTAATATTTCTCGTCGAGATGAAATGCCACTCACAAATATTTTACAATGACTTTATGGGATCATTCCCTAAATCCTTTAACAACCAATACATCTTAGTGGCGATTGATTATGTTTCCAAATGGGTAGAAGCTGTAGCCACACCAACAAATGAGGCCAAGGTAGTTGCCAACTTTCTAAGAAAAAATATTTTTACTCGATTTAGAACACCTAGGACTATCATAAGTGACAATGGAACACATTTCTGTAATAAAATAATGTCAACTCTTCTTAACCGATTTGGAGTCAACCACTTTCTTAGTACTCCATATCATGCCCAATCTTGTGGACAAGTGGAAATTTCAAATAGAGAAATTAAAAGAATTCTAGAGAAAACTGTGAACTCATCTAGGAAGGATTGGTCCTTGAAATTAGACGATGCACTTTGGGCATATAGAACCGCTTTTAAGACACCTATAGGTACCTCTCCTTATAGATTAGTTTTTGGAAAATCATGTCACCTTCCTGTGGAATTAGAACATAAAGATTATTGGGCAACGAAATTTTTAAATCTGGATCTAAAATCATCACAATCAAAAAGATTATTACAATTAAATGAGCTTGATGAATTTAGATATCATGCATATGAGAACAACAAACTATATAAAGAACGTACAAAAAAATTACATGACCTGCATATTAAACATAAAGAATTTTTACCTGGTCAACGAGTGCTTCTTTACAATAGTAAACTCAAATTATTTTCTGGGAAACTCAAATCAAGGTGGACTGTCCCTTATATCATAATCAATTGTTCACCTTATGGAACATTTGAAATTGAATCATTGGATCATAAACAAAAATTTAAAGTTAATGAACATAGACTTAAACTCTATCATGATAACACATATTATCAAAATTTATCTATGATTAATCTGTTTACCATCTAAATGACGAACTGACAAAGTCAAGCTAACGACTATAAATCAGAACTATTTTTATCCTTTTTATTATTTCTTTAGATTAGTCTTTCATTAGTTTGTTGATTAATATCTTTAGTTGTGATAATAGTTTTTATTTTGTTGAGTTATCTGCGGAAGGAGAGACCTCGGACATGATAAGGCGAAACAGACGAATCACATTGAAAATCGGCCAAGCTCTTACGACATGATCCTTCACTGCGCCATCACGTGGGAATAGATCAATCACTGCCGTTACGGCCGAACCAACTCCTTACGGCCGAAGTCTCACCATTACGGCCAGTTTCTTACGGCCGAGATTGCACGGCTGAGATCTTCATTAACAAAATTTTGCGGTCAGGCTTTTATGGCCGAGACTCTCCATTATCGGCCGAGATCCATCAATTATCGGTCGAGATCTCCTCTCACTGACACCATTTGCGGCCGTCACCTTCATCGATATATATATTGAGGCCGCGCATCTCTCCATCGATAATAAATCCGGTTGTATCTTTTTCCTTTTCTTTATTTTCATTTCTTTAGCTTTTCCATATTATCTTTACTCTTTCCCTTGTTGGCCTAACACTGAGGATAGTGTCTACTTCAAGCTTGGGGGAGTTTGCATTTCATGCATTGCATGTTTCTTTCTTTTTATTTGCTTATGTTTGCATCTATTTGTAAAAAAAAAATCCAAAAAAAAAATTGAAAATTTTGAAAATTTTCTAAAAAAAATACCATTGCATGCATTTATTTTTGCTACCATCTTACAAACTCTTGTCTTACTGTTTTAATTATCTTTTAGTAGAAGTTCAAAGACATATTGTTAATTGATGAAATTTGAATGCTTTTCTTTCTTATACTTGCTATTTTAGTATCAAACTTACAGACTATGTGCCTATGCTAAGTAGAATTATGAATGACTAGACGACAAAATTATATTCATGCCTTTTTATTTCTTTTAAGTCTTGATAGTAGTAGCCTTCTTATTGACCATATCAAGTACTTTTTGAGCTTATAAAAAAGAAGGGTTAGTTAAACCCCAACAAATAATAATAATAAAAAATTGAATAAAGTAATGTGTAGGTACAAAAGTGTTATCCGGAACCAAGGTGTGTTCGGGTAATTAGATCCGTAGGGGTTCATGCCTGGCGACCTAAGGGCAACTGCTCTGGGATCCGTCGATCGAAAACCTGCTACATGGACCATCTTGTGGAATATGGAGAAGCACAGGAGTACTGAACCATGGCTAAGTTCGAACTCTTCATTCAGAACCTTGGTTGTTCGGGCAAGTAAACTCGAGGGGTGCTTTATCACCTGGTGCCCTAAGGTCATCTGGTCTGGGAGTCATCAGTCTAAAGTCCGCTACATGGACTTCCTTGTGCAATCCTGCTTGAAGACTAGAACTTTTAAATGATTGAAAATAAAGTTGAAAAATGAAAAGAAAAAGAAAAAGTTTTAAGCTCAATTAGTACTTATGTGTTCAATATTTATGCTATTATTTGATAGACAATTTATTTTTTCACAAGGCTGAATTTGAAATTGTTTAAATTTGTGTAGCATTCAGAACCTCTATGAAGTTAAGTGCATGGAAAATGATAAGATGCTGAGTAGTAGGTGTGCAGAAGAATTTTGTGAGAAAATTAGTCAGTTGACAATGTGGTGGCTATGATGGAACTTTCTTGAGCCCTGCTATGAATTTTTGCTTGAGAACAAGCAAGACTTTAAGCTTGGGGGAGTTTGATGCATGCAAAATATAACATATTTTAGATTATTATTTTAGTTAATTTTTTTGTAATTTGTTCATGACATGCATCATTTTTAGTCATTTTTAATCGTAATTCCGGATTTATTATTAATTCTCTGATTGTGGATGGATTAATTAAATTTGAATAATTATTTTGTAGGAAAATTCAAAACACGCCGAAATTCAAAGAAATTATTCCTTACGGCCGAGATTTGGCTTTACCCCCAAGTCATTTTGGCCGAGATTTGGCTTTACACCCAAGTCGTTTTGGGCGAGATTTCTAGGGGGTAATGATATGGAATCTTCATTGTTACGGCTAAGATTTGAAGGGGTAAAGATAAAAGAATTTTATCTTTTGGGCGTAATGGCATGAAGATGAATTTGGCCGAGATTCAAAAGGAGTAACAATTGAATGATTTTATCTTTTGGGCGTAACAAGATTAAATTCCTTCCTTACGGCCGATATTTGGAGGGAGTAAAAGGAATTTTATCTCTTTGGGAGTAAAGATTTAATTCTTTATTACGGCCGAGATTCTAAGGGAGTAAAGATAAAAAGGATTTATTTTTGGGCGTAATGATAAAAGGATTTATCCTTGGCCGAGTTTATCTTATAATTTTAAAGTCAACCGTACGATGTTACGGCCGAGATCAAATTGAAGGCCGTCCGCAACCTATAAATACGTGAAGAATCCATCGTTCCAATTCATGCTCTGAAGTTCAGGTTTTCTTCCACGGCGAGTCGTGAGCTCTGCAGGCTACGACCAAGAGGAGAGAGGTGCGACGGCTAGAAGTTGATCGCGACCCTGATCAAGTCCGAGAGGCTGCCCGACTGTCTGCCCGTGATCCGAAGCTTCGACTTTTATCTATTTGGGTGTAATTCTTCCAATTATTATTATTTTGTTATTATCTCTCCAGAATTTCTAGGATGAACTCCATATTTTTATTTACTTCATGTTAGGAGATTATTATTGAAGGGAAACTATTTGGACCCTATATTATTTGTTTTAATCTTTTCTGATCAGTTAGTTAATTGTGCTTAATGCTTTTAATTTAATTACTTAGATTTCTGAATTGAGTACTTACCAGTTTGTGGATTATTTAATTTCAGAATTCATTAATTAAATTAATTGATTTTATGTGAAATTAATAATTCATAAATTTGATAACTAGTGTGTGGAGAATCAAGTTTATGTGGTCTGTTAATCTAACCAGTTTGTGGAGTGATTAATAGTTTAGGATTTTCATATTAATGCATCTTAATTTTAATCTTATCTGACGAATACCAGTTTGTGGGACTTTAGGTTTGATTAAATTTAAGGTAGTTTGATTTACCGGATTAAATAGCAGAATTACCAGTTTGTGGACTCTGTGATGTTAATCTTGTAAATTAATAACTTGGAAAAATTTCTAATCCATCTTTAAAGATTAAATTTATCTTTTATGGTTCAAATATTTATCCTGATCTATTTTCATCCTAAGGCCTAACTTCAACATCACTATCTTATTTATTTTATTTTATTTCATAAAACATCTTTCTAAAAATCCATGTTTTTCCTCTCTTATTAATTTATAAATCCAGATATTGAATTAATAATATTCCTCGTGGGTTCGACACTCTTACTCATTTTTACTATATTACTTGAGCGACTAGTGCACTTGCTAGCAAATTTTATTGTTACAAATTTAACGCATCAATATATATATATGTAAGTCATTCTATTAGTATTGTTAAAGTCATATAATTGTTTTAAATAAAAGGTAATATAATATAGCGGATTGTGCGGTTCAATGAAAAAGTTAGAATAGTTGAAGTGGGTATTCTCATGTTTCATGCATAAGAGCCAAAGCAGGGCGCAGGCTATGGTTTGGCCGCTGAATTAAACAAACATAACCCAAAGAAACCCAATAGCTAACTAATAAAAAATGATACAAATTTCACCGGAAAAAAATGATACAAATAGTTACCATGAGGGCAAAAAAATATAAATTATGTTAAACACAATTTGATTTTCATGATTAAACTTTCAAGGATGAAATAAAGATATAAATAATAAGGATAGTGTAACGCCCCCCAAATCGACCATCGTCACGTGGCGAGGATCTATTCGAAGGCGCTACGAAAACACTATAACATAGACCAAAACTTGACCAAATTGCAAATAGAAATAATGGCATGCCAATCATAAAAGCAAAGAAGGAAATGTAGAAATATCACAAAACTGAAAGTTCCAAAATATTATAAAGTTCATGATAGTCATAATGTCTGAATTACATCAAGCTCAAAATGCGGAAAATAAAGATAAAGATAACTAGGCCTCTCTTAGTTCATGTGCTTTAGCATCGCTGATCACGGCACACGATCTCGACATCATCACTGACCTGGCCCTATGGAAATCAACACAGGGAAGGAGGTCCTCCCGTAAGCTATATAGCCTAGAGGGGAACCATAAGTGCACATTGCATAATAATAAATAGCAATTGACAGAATTAGTAATCACTTGCAATAAGATCAGATTTGAGCATAAGATCGTTCACTTGAGGTATCGATGGATAAAAGAGATAGAGATCATGAGTCAACCTTATAATCATAAAAGATTTTAGAGATCATACTGGATCAATAACCATGCTTGGTTCATCATGCTCATGTCACTTGTTCATTCTCTTTGTCCTCTTACTTTCACTTAACATTAGGTGTCTTATGGTGCCTTTAACTTGAGGGATTTACGCCAGATCGACCAAATACAGTTTCGTGCGACCAATGGAAGATCAAGTCATGGCTCAGGGAGCGACCCGTCCGATGAGCACTCAGCTTAAGCTCTGACCACCACTCCCATAAAACATGTTCATCACTTTCTTGCTTAATCACTTCGCCATACTTGCATATCATAATAGGATTGGATCATGGAACAGATCAAAACAAGATCAAGAATTCAATCACATAGCATGCCAAATAGTAAGGAGTAACACAATACAAACATAGAAAGAACCTCAATCAAAATAAGAATCAATTTACAAATTGGACAGATATCGGTCGACCGGTCCTCACAGGTCGGTCGACCGTTTTTTTGGACACCGGTCGACCGATACCTCTGGGTCGATCGACCGATTGGTCTGAATGTAGTACAATGAGTTTCTACTACACCGGTCGACCGATATCTCTGTATTGATTGACCAGCCGGTACTTAATCAAAAAAAGCTTCGATCGGTCGATCGACCGAACGATACAAGGCTCGAGAGGATCGATCGGTCGACCGGTCTCCAAAGGTCGGTCGACCGATAACCTCATCACCGGTCGATCGATATACAGGATCGGTCGACCGGTCCGCATGAAAAATAGAATCGGACGGAATTGCTATAACTGCGATTTTTAATCCAAAAATGAAATCAAGGCATACAATCAACTATCTAAGCATGAAGGACTAATACAGAACACATCTACAATCATAAGAATCATAGAACATGCATCAAACACATGAAAAATAATCAATCATTCCATTCCATACTTCTCTTCCATCAAGAACACTATCCATGTAAGAGCCCTAATTCTAATCAATTGATAATCATGTTATACAAGGGGATTTCGATATCACTCACCTTATTTCGTGATTGCTCCTAGCTTGAGCCTTTTCAACACCAATAACACTCCCCTTATTGTTCTCCACCTAGGAAGCCATCCAATTGGAGAGAAAAAGTGAGGGGATGATGTTAACACAAAAAGGAATGCAGAAATGAAGGAAAACCCAGATAAAACCTTGCTGGAATCCTTCTCCTCTTGCTGGATGATGTGCTTTAGAGAAGATGAGGGAGTGAGGGAAAGAAAATGGTGGCTAAGGGAGGATTTTAGAGCAATTAGCCTTTTTATAGGGTAATTGTGGGGCCTAATTGCTAATTGGGCTTAATTAGTTGGGCTAGGAGATTGGTCTTTGCAATTTAGTTTTCATTTTCTATTTTTTTTAAATGTGGGCCGGGTATTACATTATTACCCCTTAAAAGAAATTCGTCCTCGAATTTTGCTCTAAGTAGATATTTTATCGAACAAATGCGGGAGCTCCTGGCGCATTTGTGCCTCGAGTTCCCATGTGACTTCATCGCCGTGATGATAACGCCAGGCTACTATGACCATGGGCACATTTTTATCCTTCTGGCGATGTACCTTCCGCTCCACTATATGCGTCGGATACTCCGCGAAGGTCAAATCCGTAGTTAGATTTGACTCTTCGATCCGTAATACATTAGCAGCATCGTGCTTGTACTTCTTAAACATGAAGACATGAAACACATTATGCACTCGTTTATAGAAAGGTGGTAATGCTAGCCGGCACGTTGCCTCACCTACTAACTCGAGTATCTCAAAGGGTCCCACATACAGAGGACTGAGCTTCCCTCACTTACTGAACCTCATAACTTCCTTCATAGGGGACACCTTCAGTAGAACCTGATCACCAGCCTGAAAGATCTGCTCACGTCAGTCCTTATCTGCATAACTCTTCTGCTTACCCTGAGCTATCTTCATCCTCTGCTTGATCAGCTCCACATTTTCAGCATACTTCACTGTCTCCTTCATCTCTTCCTTGCTCATGATCTTCTCTTCACCTACTTCACCCCAATGAGCAGGTGAACGACAAGGTCGACCATATAAAGCCTCGAAGGGCGTCATGTCGATACTGGAATGATAGTTGTTATTATAAGCAAACTCGATCAGATGGATATGCTCATCCCAGCTATCCTACCAATCCAGTGCACAAGCTCGCAACATGTCCTCTAGTGTCTGTATAGTTCTCTCGGACTGCCCATTAGTCTGAGGGTGGAAAGCGGTGCTGAAATTCAGCCTGGTGCCAAATGCCTCCTGCATGTTCTTCCAAAATCTAACAGTGAATCTGGGATCCCGATCTGAAACAATAGATGTTGGAATGCCATGTAGTCTAATCACCTTCCTAACATACAAATTCAACAAACTCTCTACCGACTGCTTCCACCTGATAGGGATGAAGTGCGTTGCCTTAGTTAATCTATCTACTATCACCCATATGGCATCATGACCCTTTTTGATCCTGAGCAAGTTGGATACAAAATCCATAGTGATATTATCCCACTTCCACTGTGGGACATCTAGAGGCTTCAACTTTCTGTAGGGCCTTTGGTACTCAATCTTTACCTGCTGGCATACTAGGCATTAGGACACGTACTCAGCTATCTCCCTCTTCATGTCAGGCCACCAATAGCTGCGCTGCACATCTTTGTACATCTTCGTGCTATCGGGATGGATAGCAAACTCGAACTCATGGCACTCGTCCATCACTTCCCGTCTGATGATGGCATCTGAGGGAACCCATAATCTATCCCTATACCAAATTCCTCCATCTGCAGATAGCTGGAAGTCTTTTGGCTCCTGTTGACATCTCCTCAAAACCTTCTGATACTCTGGATCTTTCTTCTGGACGGCTATGATCCTATCAATCATGCTGAGCCTCATCATATGCATCATCCATATCGCTCCATTGCTGTCAAGTCTAGAACACCACTGGTCTAACTCCTGTAACATCTCGTACTCCCGTACCCTGATGTAAGCCAGTGAGCCTTCCCACTTCCTGCTCAGTGCATCCGCCACTGAATTTGCTTTACCGGGATGGTAATTAGTAGCAAATTCATAATCCTTCAAAAGCTCCAACCAACGACGCTGCCTCATATTAAGATCTCTCTGATCAAAGATGTATTTGAGACTCTTATGATCTGTGAAGATCTCAAAAGTCTTTCCATAAAGATAGTGCCTCTAGATCTTCAAAGCAAAAACTATAGCAGCTAGTTCCAGATCATGAGTGGGGTAATTCACCTCGTGCTTCTTCAACTGGCGCGAAGCATAAGCCACCACTTTACCATGCTGTATGAGTACATACCCTAGGCCTGTCCCACATGCATCGCTGTAAACTACATATCCTCCGCTGCCCGCCGGAATGGTGAGGACAGGTGCTGATGTCAGGCGGTCCTTCAGCGTCTGAAAGCTCTACTCACACTTATCAGACTAGATAAACCTCTCATCCTTCTTTGTGAGGTTTGTAAGTGGTGCTGCAATTTTAGAGAAGTCTCTGATGAACCTCCTATAGTAACCCGTCAATTCTAGAAAGCTGCGGATCTCAAATGCATTCTTCGCCCTTGCCCAATTGGTCACTGTCTCCACCTTTGCAGGGTCCACTAAGATGCCCTTCTTGGATACTATGTGTCTACGAAACATGATTTCTTTCAGTCAAAACTCACACTTCGAGAGTTTGCCGTACAACTTGTGTTGGCGCAGAGTCTCCAACACTATCCTGAGATGCTCCCGATGCCTGGGCTGGATGAGTAAATCAGGATGTCATCCATAAACACTATGACAAACTGATCCAAGTAGGGCCTGAAGATCCTGTTCATCATATCCATAAATGTTGCAGGAGCATTCGTCAGTTCAAACGGCATCACTAAAAACTCATAGTGATTATACCTAAACCGAAAGGCTGTCTTCGGTATGTCCTCCTTTGCAACTCTCAACTGATGATAGCCACTTCGCAGATCAATCTTGGAGAACACTGATGCCTTGGATAACTGGTCGAACATGTTATCGATGCGGGACAGAGAGTATTTGTTCTTCATCGTCACCTTGTTAAGCATCATGTAATCAATGCAAAGTCGCATTGAACCATCTTTCTTCTTCACAAATAATACAGGTGCTCCACACGGAGAGACACTCGGCCAAATGAAACCTTGTCTAGCAATTCCTGAATCTGCTTCTTCAACTCCTACATCTCGGCCGGTGCCATGCGGTATGGTACCTTGGAGATGGGTGCGGTGCCAGGTAGAAGTTCAATCTTGAAGTCCACCTCACACCTCGGTGGCAATCCTGAAATATATTCAGGGAAAACATCTACTTCTGCACTATATCTATCTGTTGTAATGCGGTGGCTGGTGCATCAGTCTTCACCACACTTGCCAGGTAGGCATAGCATTCCTTCTGGATCATCTTTTGAGCCTTCATAGCCGAGACAATCACCTTCTTGCTCTCTAATGGAGTACCCTTGATGACTGCCTTTGGCTTGTCTTGTGCGCTTATTATGATCTTCTTCTGTTTGCAGTGTAGAGCTGCGTCATGGTAAGAAAGTCAATCCATCCCTATGATGACATCGTATTTTGTCATCGGAATGACAATGAGATCTGCAGAAAAATTCTTCTTCTCCAGGTGACAGGTACATTCGGGATGTACTTGGCCGCGCGAAGATCTCCCATGGGGGTGCTCACCCTCATGGCATGAGGCAGCTACTACAGAGACAAACTAAGAGCTTGGGCGTACAACTCCGAAATAAACGAGTGCGTGGCCCTTGAGTCGAACAAGATAATGGTAGACACCAGTAATAGGAAGAGTACCTCTAATAATGTCATTATCATTTTGCTCCGCACGTGCTTCCATGTGATTCACCTTGCCCTGGACTGCGGGGTTTGCGACTCCTGCGCCCCGGTTCTCTCGACCCCTCCTGGGAATCTGTGGGCAGTTTCGGGCAAAGTGCCCGAACTGTCCACAGTGAGTGCACGCACCAGTCACCTTGGGACATTCACCGTCGTGATATCGCTGGCAATGTGGGCAGCGAGGTCTCTGCTGTACTATTGGTGTCTGTGGCTGAGGCTGACGAAGAGGAGGTGGTAGCTGTCTCAGAGACTATTACATGTAACGTGAGTTAATTTTCACGCTTAACATACTCTTAGTTAATATTTTGAAATCTTTATACTTGATGTTGTACCGGTGCTGGGCGATAAGGAGGTGGAGCATAACGATGGGTCTCTCTCTAATGATAAGGCCTGTAGCGGCGATCGCGACGATCATCCCTCTTGAATGGTCGGCGATCTTCGGTCCGAAATCGCTGTGGCTCCGCTGGCTTGGCTGGTGCTCTAGCCTTGCACTCAGCCTGGTCCTTCTCCATTCGAGTGGCCAGTCTCACCGCCTTTTTCAAGGTATCACTGTCCCCAGTCAGGACAACAGTCTTCTTATCTGGTCGTATACCATTGATGAACTTGTTTTCCCTTATGCGTCCTTCAAACGGCATAGGGCAATACTGCTCCAGCGTGACAAACTGTGCATGGTACTCCCTCACTGTCATGGTCCCCTGGACAAGCTCTAGAAAGTCCTCATGCTTGCTTTCCCGATCATAAGCAGGTGTGTATCGCTCTGCAAAGGCCAACTTGAACTCCTCCCATGATATCTCTTCTTCTTCCAATCCTCTGAATCTGGTGGCTCTAGTAGTCTTCCACCAACCCATGGCAGAGTCAGTGATTAGATGGACAGCGTATAGCACCTTTCGTCCTTCGGCACACCTCATCAGCTTAAAGATTCGGTCCAAGGCCTCTATCCATTGTTCGGTCTTGAAGAAATTTGGCTTGTCCTCAAACTGAGATGGATGTAACCTCAGAAATGCCTCTAAAGTATCCTCAGAAACTTCCTGTCGGGGTCCCCGCGTGCGACGTTGGATTGCGGGCTGGCCGCCTTCGGTCTGACTGCCCTCTAGAGGGTCAGTCTCATCAAAGAGTTTGTCCTGTGACGATGCTTTCGCACTGCTGTCCCATCCTCGGCCACGGCTGGGAGTGCGACCTCGTCCACGGCCTCGTCCCCGACCCTGCGGAGTTAAAGTTTGGAACTCAGTAATTGGGCCCTCTGGGCCTTCTGGCACCTCAAAAGCATTATAGGTCGATGCGACCCTCCGCTCCTGAATCATCTCTGAGCGTCTAGACATCTTTATCCTTTAATCATGAAAATAAAACCATACATTAAAATCAATATCATATCATGAACATGAATTTGATTCACAGTCCTCTTTTGGTGGAGAGTGTGGCGACAGCTCAGCGATAGCACATGAATCCTTCTTATACCATACCATACAATAAGACATCAAAAGAGTCCGAACAGCGGCTCTGATACTATAAATGTAACGCCCCCAAATAGACCAACGCCACGTGGTGAGGATATATTCCAAGGCGCTACGTAAACACTATAACATAGACCAAAACTTGACCAAATCGCAAATAGAAACATTGGCATGCCAATCATAAAAGCAAAGAAGGAAAGATAGAAATATCATAAAAGTGAAAGTCCCAAAATATTACAAAGTCCATGATAGTCATAATGTATGAATTACATCAAGCTCAAAATGCGAAAAATAAAGATAAAGATAACTAGGCCTTCTCTTAGTTTATGTGCTTTAGCATCGCTGGTCGCGGCACACGATCTCGACATCATCACTGACCTGGCCCTGTGGACATCAACACAGGAGGAGATTCTCCCGTAAGCTATACAGCCTAGTGGGGAACCATAAGTGCACATTGCATAACAATAAATAGCAATTGACAGAATTAGTAATCACTTGCAATAAGATAAGATTTGAGCATAAGATCGTTCACTTGCGGTATCGATGGATAAAAGAGATAGAGATCATGAGTCAATCTTATAATCATAAAAAATTTCAGAGATCATGCCGGATCAATAATCATGCTTGGTTCATCATGTTCATGTCACTTGTTCATGCTCTTTGTGCTCTTACTTTCACTTAACATTAGGTGCCTTATGGTGGCTTTAACTTGGGGGATTTACATCAGAGCGACCAAATACAACTTCGTGCGGTTAATGGGGGATCAAGTCATGGCTCAGGGAGCGACCCGTCCAATGAGCACTCAACTTAAGCTCTGACCATCACTCCCATAAATATGTTCATCACTTTCTTGCTTAATCACTTTATCACTTCGCTATACTTGCATATCATAATATGATTGGATCATGGAACAAATCAAAACAAGATCAAGGATTCAATCACATAGTATGCCAAACAGTAAGGAGTAACACACACAAACATATAAAGAATCTGAATAAAAACAAGAATCAATTTGCAAACTAGACAAATATCGGTCGACCGATCCTCATAGGTCGGTCGACCATTTTTTCGAACACCGATCGACCGATACCTCTGGGTCGGTCGACCGGTTGGTCTGAATGTAATACAATGAGTTTCTACTATATCGATCGACCGATAACTCTAGATTAGTCAACCGATTGGTACTTAATCAAAAAGAGCTTCGATCAGCCGATCGGCTGAACGATACAAGGCCGATCGGTCGACCGGTCTTCAAGGATCGATCGACCGATAACCTCATCACCGGTCGACCGATATACAGGATCGGTGGACCGGTCCGCATAAAAAATAGAATCGGACGGAATTGCTATAACTGCGATTTTTAATCCAAAAATGAAATCAAGGCATACAATCAACTATCTAAGCATGAAGGACTAATACAGAACACATCTACAATCATAAGAATCATAGAACATACATCAAACACATGAAAAATAATCAATCATTCCATTCCATACTTCTCTTCCATCAAGAACACTATCCTTGTAAGAGCCCTAATTCTAATCAATTGATAATCATATTATACAAGGGGATTTCGGTGTCACCCACCTTATTTCGTGATTGCTCCTAACTTGAGCCTTTCCAACACCAATAACATCTCCCCTTATTGTTCTCCACCTAGGAAGCCATCCAATTGGAGAGAAAAAGTGAGGGGATGATGTCAACACAAAAAGGAATGCAGAAATGAAGGAAAACCTAGATAAAACCTTGCTGGAATCCTTCTCCTCTTGCTGGATGATGTGCTTTAGAGAAGATGAGAGATTGAGAGAAAGAAAATGGTGGCTAAGGGAGGATTTTAGGGCAATTAGCCTTTTTATAGGGTAATTATAGGGCATAATTGCTGATTGGGCTTAATTAGTTGGGCTAGGAGATTGGTCTTTGCAATTTAGTTTTCATTTTCTTTTTTTTTAAATGTTGGCCGAGTATTACAGATGGAGCGGCTGCCGTTGGATGAAGCATCAATGGTGTGGACTGTTGCGCGCGGGCGAGCACTACAAATGCACAGTCCTCTGCTCGGTTCAGCAAGTGTGCAGCGGTCCAGCCGATTCGAATAGTCGCCGCGATCGATCGACCTCCCAACAATCAATTTTGCCCAAATCTCACCACAGTCACCACCCTTCTCGACCGCAAGAGATTGCGCGATGTTCAATCTTCTCCTCATGATCTGTTCTGAACCGGACCAGACAATCACTAGTGTCCGTTTTAGGTCGAATCGATCGAACCATCCAGTCGGACCGAATAATAATAAAATAATATTATGATTATATATAATAATATTATATTTTTTTTCTTCTCACTAATTTTTTTATTACATATCTTTGTCATTTATGTTAGAAGTAATATTATGGTTATATATAAATAGATATATAATATAACTAGTGGTTAACTATCTAATTTGAATTTATTAGATACTAAATTAAAAGAAATTAAAATTTGTGTATTTATAATATTATATATATAACTATACTATATTAACTATTATAATATTATTGTATGTTATACATATGACAAAGAAGTTTGCATCCTTCATTCCGTACAAATTTACCTAATATGATAAATATTATATATTACAATAATATAAATTAATTTATATTATAATATACATATATGATATTAGAAATTTTGAATAAGATATAGTTGAAACTTGAAAGTTTAACAAATACTAACTAAATGAAAAAAGAAAGGAACAAGTGGGTCTAGGAACATAGTCCCACATTGATTATAGTAGTAAGTCGAGTGTAAAGTGACAAGTATTATAGACAATGAGACTAATGGGTCAATTTAAAATTTTATGGAGAAGATCTATCTTTGAATATTTTACAAATTTTAAATAATAATTTGTATCAGTTTATTTTTTAACAAAAAAATTTTAAAACATGACCAGTTCATCCAAAATGTGGTTCAATATAGTTTTGACCGATTTAAGTTCAAGTGTTGATAAGTAATTTATTGATTGAGGTTTATTTTTAAAAATAATAATTATGTGTTTGACTAAAACTATTAAAATTAATAATAATTATTTACTTTGGACAACTTAAGTGTCTTATTTCTTTGGAAAAAAGTAATAATCCCTTTAATATTTTATTATCTCCTTATTAGTCACATTATAAAATTATCAAACATAAATATATTTTCAAACCGGCCTAACTCTTATTACTCTATTTTACAATTATATATTATTATTCTGCATCCCAAATATCTTTACTATCTCATTTAGTTTTTTTTTAGAATCAAGCTCAAGTTTCTTGATATTCAGCTTGGAATAATTCGAATATGTTTTTATATATCAATTAGATTATTTAATTAGTATTCTAGTTTCTATTTCATCGTGTTTATGTTTTTTCTATTTGATTAGATTTATATTTTCCATTCGAGTTAAAAATATATTATAGAATTGAATTATTTTCTCAAACCACTCCTAAACTATCATAATTTTTAAATTCAATCACAAACTACGAACTTTATTTTTTTATCTCTAAATTATCATGATTTTTTTAATTTGATCTGTCTATCCAATTATCATGATTTTTTTTATTTTTGTATAAAATAATTTATAATAATAAATATAAAAAATATTAAAAAAAAGAAAAAAGAACAAGGGGGCGGGGCATCCTCCCTTTTCTTCCTCGCGTGCGGCGTGGAAGAACAAGGGGAGCATGTGCCCCCCTCACGAGCTCGTCGGCGCACGAGCTCACTGAGGGGGCCGGCATCCCCTCGTCGACGTAACACCCCAGTATTTATTTTTTTATATTTATTACATATTATTTAAAATGTCAAAAGGGTAATTTTAACTTTTCATAAATAAAAAAAATTAACATGAAACATGACAGAAGTTGAAGGATCAAATGAAAAATTTGTGATAATTTAGGGAACAAAAAATCGATGGGGTTAGATCTGAAAAATTGAGAGAGTTTAAGAGGGATTTGAGGAAATAACTCTATAAAATTATGTTTAATAGTTGGATTTTAGATTTTTAAATTGAGGTAAGACTTCATTATTTTTATAAATAAAGAATAAATATAATATTTTATAGTCATAATGTCTGTATTTTTTTCATTTGTACGGTGACTTTTTTTTTATCCCGTCTACTATTGGTAACTGAAAGAGAGTCGTGACTCGTGAGGGGATGGTAACTATTTAAATATAAATAACACATCTATAATATTTTTATAGTAATTATGCGTTCATTATCTCTACTAAATAAATATATATTATATATTTTATCTTATTAATTTCATTTGTAAATATGGGGCATATGTATAATTTAGAAAATAAAAGTGCTGTGTAAATTTATGACATTTGATTTTTTTTTGTAAATTCATACTATATATCTATAATTTGATAAGAGAATAAAAGAAAATAAAGTTTGATGATGGAGACAGTATGCTTCCAAAGATTTCTTATCTCAATCATGTGTTTCAGTATTTTTTTCCTATAATATTAGTAGAGCGTGAAATTATAATTATTTGAAAATTTAAGTAAAAACAAATTATTGTTTAAGGTCTAAAATAGGAATTAAACCTAAAATGATTTAATAATAAATAGTAATAAAGGTTACTTGCAAGGGCACGTAAAGACAATTATTCAAATAATCTTAGACTAGATTCAAATTAATAGTTGGTAACTAGTTGCGATCTTTTATAGTTAAATTCATCAGTTATTATAAACTAGGAATAAATCAAGATCAGAAAGAAATATTTATCATGCCGGCGATTACCATTAATCCTTTCGTTGATTATAATTTCCTGTTCTTATTCGGAGTTGGAAGAAATACGAAGGTCGCTAAGAAACCCTACTCATAATAGGAGGAGACTGGACTACGCCTTTAAATACCAGTTCGGCTATTGCCTGCATGCGCTGCTCTCGATCCCGCATGGCAACCTTTGTCGATAGTTGTCTTGCTTGAGAGCTGAGAGCGAGCGAGCAGAGGAGTCATCATGGGGAAGAGGAAGTCGTCGAGGATGACGAAGCTCTTGGCGAAGAAGGAGCAGCCGAAGCTGGAGGTCGTCTTCGACTGCCCCTTCTGCGACCACAAGACCGTCGAGTGCACGCTGGACATGAAACTAAGCCTCGGGGAGGCCAAGTGCTGGACCTGCCAAGAGAGCTACGCCACCAGGATCGGCAACCTGACGGAGCCCATCGACGTCTACTCGGAGTGGTTCGACGCGTGCGAGAACGCCAAAAAATTACCGGACGAAGGCGTGGAAGAGTCCTCGTTCCCTCGCCGAGAGCTCTGCAACAAAAAGTTGCGGATCCGCTGATCAGACAGCTTGATGGATAGATAGATGATGTGTTCTGCTTTGTTAATTTCTTTTGGCAGACTTCTCCTGCATCTTCTGCATCTTTTTCAATTCAATTCGACGAGTGCGAGAACGCCAACAAATTACGAGTTCCGGCACCGGCCGCCCTGCAACAAGAAGCTGCGGGTCCACTGATCAGGCATCTTGGCGGATAGATGATGTTTTCTGTTTTGTTAATCTTTTGGCAGACTTCTTCCGCATTTTTGCAGTTGAAGTTTTAAGCCATGTGATGTTTTCTTTTTAAGAAGCTGACAAGCAAATCATAGTACGTGCTTGGTCTGGATTATCTAAATATCGATAGAAGAGTATTGATATATCAGTGTCATCTCTTTCACCCTAACTTGTTTGATTCCAACAATTAGTGTTATACAATTCATCTAATTCGCAAAGAGCAATTTTTTTTTAAACGAAACGTGAAGTGAAGAAGTTTATTTCTTCATCACCTTCCTTGCTTAGGTTCAATATATATAGTCAAGATCGTGTTTATCTAATTATTTTTAAAGTTTAAAAAATAAACTACTATGTCAAATATATTTATTAAATTTATTTCCTTTCATGCAAAAAAAAATTTTTTTTCTTGCAAAGTTCCATTTTTCTTCAACGGGAGATATACGGGAAAGAAAAATCAATATGCTCAATCAAGAGAAAAAAAATGTAATGGTATAAATAGTTTTTTTTAGAACAACTCTCTTCATGAGTTAAAGTTTAAAAGTTCATTTATGATCCACGCAACACACAAAATAATACGTTTAACACCGAAAAGCAGATATGAAGCTTACGACATGGTGACCGAATTTATAATTTAGACTAGCGGTTAAACATTTAGGGCTGTTTAGATATACAATATTTAATTTACTTTTATTCAATTTTTTTTATTTGATTCGTATTTTTTTTATCCGTGTTTCTTCTTTTAAACAAGGATATTACCGTTATATCCTTTGACGAAGAGAAAAATTAAAATGCTACTCATTTAAAAGAAGGATATAATTTGTTTTTATTTAAGAACTTCTAATTTATATATTTTTTATTTTATGAATAAAAAATATACGAGACATTATTAGGGGAGTAAGAAAAATTTGACCAAACTAAAAAACCTACTCAACCTGAAAAAATTGGCTCAAAAAAATTAAAAATTAGGGGACCGAATACGATTAAGGACGATTTTTAAATAGAGCAAAATCGACCTGCTTAAATTGGTGCCCCACCCAAAAAATTCGTAGGAGCCCATGGAGCCCGCTTTTATTTAGTAATTTATATTTATATAATTAATTTAGATGTAATTAATTATTTTATTATTGGTGTAATAATTTTCTATATAGCTTAGTATATTTTTATCACATTATGAAACTCTAATTTAATAGTTCTAAACTATTTCTTATATTTAGTTATAAAATTAAATAAGTTAATATTAATTTATTATATTTTTTGAAAATATTATTTATTAAAATAGAGGCAAAAAATCATTGAAAAAATTGATCCATTAGAGAGTGATTTTTCTTTTTTCTAAATGATTTTAGAATGATTTTTATGATTAAAAATTTGACCTAAAAATAAAGAATAATTTTTTTGATCGAAAAATTGGTCCGACCCGAATCACTTTCACCCCTAGACACTGAACAAAAAAGAGATACCATCATTAAATTCGACAAAGTTTTTTTTTCATTCCGGTAGCAATGAACAATCTACCTTTCTCTTATCATCCTTCTTTGACCTTTTTTTTCATTTTCCCTTCTCCTACGAAGGTTTCGTCCAAAGACAATTTCAACATTCTCAAAACAATGGAACACGATTGATAACTCACAAACAATAGATGCCCTATTCCTGGTCTGTCCCCTCATCTTAATTCAAAAAGGGTTAATAAATTATAGAACAATATTTATTTGTTCTTCATGTAACAAACAGGATATTTGCTTTCCTTTGTCTTATCATCCTTCTTTGTCCTTTTTTTTTTCATTTTCCCTTCTCCTACGAAGGTTTCGTCCAAAGACAATTTCAGCATTCTCAAAACAATGGAACATGATTGATAACTCACAAACAACAGATGCCCTATTCCTGATCTGTCCCCTCATCTTAATTCAAAAAGGGTTAATAAATTATAGAACAATATTTATTTGTTCTTCACGTAACAAACAGGATATTTGCTTTCCTGATCTTTACTACAAGTGAGATGTAACATCACAAAATTTTGTGGAAATTAAAAATCTTTATTAGTTTTTATTTTTGACTCACAAATCGATCGAAACATTTTCGAATGCCAGATGCACAGTCGTCAGGCTTTCTAAATATGAAGTCAAATCAAATTTTGAATCCTCCTTTCCCACATAACATTTGGAACTTTGTGCAACCCCTTCTTATTCATGACTCTTGGGGTTCGAGGAGGCACAAAGTCTCAATCTCCATCTCCTTTATAAATCTCACACCTCTCATTTGCACATTTTCCTTTCATCTTCTCATTTCCTTTCTTTTCCACCATTCTTCTTGTGTGAACTCCATTGCTTGTGCTTCATCAGAAGCCATTGGAGAGGGATTCACAAACATTGATCATGAAGGAGGACGAAGGAGGAAAGACTAGCACATCAACCATCGAAGAAACAACTGATAACTTAAGTTAAAAGTGTGTTAACGGAATCTAGATTATTTTTCTTGAAGTTTAGCATATTGTTTTAAGGATGCTTAGGCCTAGAATCATGCTAGGAAAAAAGGGTAGTCTGATGTCTTAGAGTTGCTATGATAATACGCATGCTAAGTTACCAGTGATGATGTGAAATCTTGATGTCAATATGCCGAAATGACTGCTGCGATGAAAGCTTGAAATGATGAATATTATGAGATGTTCATATGCTTGGTGTCATGCATGTTTAGGATCTTAAATGCTCAGATTCTCTGATTTATAATAGTTGGCATGCTTAGAAATATTTGTGTTAAAGTTTGATAGTATGTATTAACTTGCATTAAGGAGATTTGATATGAATGGATTTCTTTGATATTATTCATGGAATTGATAATTATGAAATGTTCATATAGTTGTTGAAATGTTATGCATAATCACATGAAAAGTATAAGTGCATGATATGGAGACAAGGATGATTATGATGCTTCATGTTTATTAAGATGTTTATGATGAGGTTATGGACTATGGATCATGCCCACATGCTTTTCGTTGTGCTAGTTATTATTAGACAGTTTAGATTGATTGTAGAATGTTGTGTCTCAAAAACTAGTTGAAAACATAAGGATCCCGCAATGACCTGCGGTTCTGTCCAGTTGGAGCTTTTGCGATCGGCCGATCCTAGATCGGACATTCGTTATCAACCCGCCAGAAGATAACGGATGATCGAATCTCTTTCGAGCTTCCACTCTCATAGTCCAATACTGTTATCCGTTGATCGTCCGAATCAATCGATCGATCGAAAGATAGTTATCATGCGACTTAGATAGAATCGGAGGACCGGTGGACTTCCTAGTGATCGAAAGTTCCAGGCCAAGAACTCTTAGTTCTATCCAAGGAAGAATCAGACGACCCTCGACCTTTTTGGATGTCCGATTCGCGCCCGACCTTGGAACGACAAAGAGACATATTATGATCGGACGATCACTTGACTATTGGGCACTTGATGAACCTATGTATTGGATGATCGCTCGACTATTGGGCACCCGTTGAACCTATGAATTGGACGACTATTCAATTTTCGGGCGCCCAGAAGTGGAGAAAGAATTATATGACTCTACTTACAAGAATATGCTATGATTTACTCGTGTCCACATGATTGTTCTCACACTTATGATTATGAACATCAACCTGGAGCCAACCTTGCTCCTCAAAGTCTTGATTGACCCTTGTGATAAAAGATAGGTAAATACATTAATAAAGATAAAAGACGAAATGGAGGAATATTATGCTTATCTAGACGGGAAGTCTATTGTTCAGCGTACTTCCCTAGAGAACGCACCTGCCCTTGAGTAAGGCCTTTCTCATACTATTACGAATGTTTTCACCAAGTGCGAGGACATCTCCGTCGATGGGTGTTTCCGCCTTGCATGAGGTCATTCATTCGGATATTGACACCTAGTACGATGTCATCTCCTATGAGGGGTGTTATCGCACATGGTGAGGTAATCCCCATCCTTACGGATGTTGTCGCCTAGTGTGAGGTCATCTTCATCGGGGGGTGTTACCGTCTAGCATGAGGTCATCCTCACTCTTACGAGTGTTGTCGTCTAATGCGAGGTCATCTCGATTGAGGGCTATTACCGCCTAGAGAGAGGTCATCACCACTCTTACGGGTGTTGCCGCCTAGTGTGAGATCATCTCCACTGAGTGATGTTACCGCTAGTGCGAGGTCACCCCTCCCCTTTTAGGGGTATTGTCGTGGCACTGATCCCCACTGACCCATGATATGGCTAGGTATTTGCACCATGTATGCGCATGACATGTATCCTAAAGAAGTAGAGAGCTCTTCTAATTCATGGATAAGATAAAAGATGAATGAACAGACTATGTCCACATGAACACGAATACGAATATGAAATCAAATGAAAGGAAAAGAATTGAACAATGAATGTCATGCCTTTTCAATAGAAAGATGAATGCTCTCATGAGTCATGCCATTGACCATTGATGATGACCCTTTTCTATCATGGTCCATGAATGAAAAGGATGAAAGATAAAGATAATACGTGAAATAATAAAATGAATGAGTCATTGTTCCATACATAATGATCCCTAATGATTTCTTATGGTACTGGTTATGAATTGCTATCACGCTCATATTTTTTGAATTATTCTTATGGCTCATATGCTAGCACATTTAGCCTTGTGCTAAAGGGAGGGTTCTCCTCCCCTGGGTTGATTCCCAAAGGTATTTGATTTACCCATCATGATCGATTGCTATATGTGCGGAGACCCCTGCTCGGATGGTGTGTGCGCATTTATATAGTAGTTGGTCTTTACTATTTTATGTCATCGAGTTGTACGTGAGATCTAGGTGTATTTGTATTATAACGTGGTCCAAGGACGTCTGTTGTACCTCTTATATTATCGAGCTTCCGCACTATGTATCGACATTTATTATTCTAAAATATTATATATTTTATTTTCTAAGTCTTCCGCTTATGTGACACCCTTTTTGACTGCCCTGATCAACAAAAGGGTCAATATGATAAAAAAGAACACCGATTATATCGCTCCAAGAGGAGATCTCATGATGTGGCGGGTCGAATTCGAGACATTACATGAGGTCTTAAAGACTTTAGACACTTTGCCTTAATGTTTTGAAAAGACTGCAAGTAAAATGCAACCGTCTATTTCCCTTCTTTTTCTCCCCTCTAAAAACAATAAAACACAATGAAAGGCACTAGATCTAGCATTCATCTTATTACACTACAATAAAAAAAGCAAATTACAGACGATTTTGACCATCTGTGATTTGACAAAAATCGTCAAAATTACGATTTTCGATGAGTTTTTCGACGGAACTGATCCGTCAAAAAAATGATCATCGCAAACCAATTTTCGATGATTTGAAAAAACTCTTCGAAAGTTTCGACGGTTGTAACCGTCCCAAAAGTCCGGCGGTCGCAACCGTCGAAACTTTTAGCAATTGCAACCGTCGAGACTTTCGACGATCGTCTCAACTGCCGAAACTTTCGACGGTCTCAACCGTCGAAACTTTTGACGGTTGACCCAATCGTCGAAACTTTCGACGGTTGTTGCGACCAATATTATTAAAACCGGACCGGACCGGCCGGTTCAACCGGTTCAACCACGAACCGGCGCTTGGTCCGTCGGTTCTACATCAAAATCATTTTAGCCATTGAACCGGCTAAAATCCGGTTGAACCGGAAAACTGGTGAATCGAGCGAACCAGAAAAGAACCGGTTCATGATTTTTTTTTAAAAAGGTCAATTTAAAATGGAAAGAAGTTAAAAAATGGAAGGAATTACATATATATATATATATATATATATATATATATATATAAGAGGAAAGACGTGATGTTAAAAACAAAATTAGGAAGGAAAAAGTAAATGTAGAAAGATAATTAATGGGGAGAGAAAATGATAATTGAGCAAAATTAGGAAGGAAAAATAGGTATAGAAAAATAATTAATAGGGAGAGAAAATGATAATTGAAGAAAATGAATGATTAGAGGAGATGATTAGGGGAGAAGAATTTGAAATTAAAGGAAAATGTAGAATTCAGTGGAGAAGAAATAAAGAATGAAGAAAAGAAATTAAATAAACTAATAAAATAAAAATTAATAATGATTTGGGATAAAATATATTAATATCTTATCACTAGAACTATATTATAATAATGTTTGAATAAGTATTAAAATTTTTAAATATAATAAGTAATAAAAAAATAATAAATCGAGCAACACAAAATGAAAATAAAAAAGGATGAATATATGAAAATAAATATGAACCAACAATTTTAAATGTGAATTAGATATAAATAAATTAGTATAGCATCACAAATATTATATAAACAATAAAAAAAATCTAATAATGTATCAATTATGATAACTTAAGATAACTTAAATTTATAGAATCTAATAAATAATAATTTTATGCTAATTTATTATTATTATATAATATATTAATTGTGATATATATTCACAATTAATATACATAATATTATTTTAATAAAATCCGGTCCAATCCGGTTGAACTCGATCGGACCGATCCAACCACGACCCAGTAAGACGTCCGGTTTGATCATCGACCCGGTTATGAAAATATTGGTTGCGACCATTGAAACTTTCGACGATCGCAATCGTCGCAAAGAATTTTTATAATATAAAAAAAATTATCCCATCGCCAACGGCCGGATCCGACAGCCAGCGGCCCAAACCAACCGTCAGGCGGCTGATTTAGTAGCAAGCGACCCAATCCGGCCGCCCACGATCAGATTCGGCAGTCAAGCAGCCGATTTGGCTGCCCGCGGCCAGATAAGACTGCGAGGCTGATCCGGCCGCTGGCCGCCCAAGGCCAGATCGAACAACGAGACAGCCGATCCGATCGCTCGTGGCCAGATCTGGCTGCCAGCGGCCAGATCCGGAGAGAGAGAAAGAAGTAGAGATAGGAGAGAGGGATAAGGTTATATATATATATATATATATATATATATATATATATATAGGAAAAGATGGGAAAGCGGGAGAATGAAAAAAGGAGCGGGAGTTAATTTTTTAGTTACTAAAAGATTCATTTATATTATATTATATTTACTTACCGATGATTTGAATCGTCGAAATTATCGACGGTCTAAACTATCGGTAATTATATTAATAAAAGACTCGTTATATTATTATTATTTTTAACTTACCGACGATTTGGACCATCGAAAATATCAACGGTCTGAATTGCCGATAATTATATTAATAAAAGACTCGTTATAATATTATTATTTTCACTTACCAACGGTTTGGATCGTCAAAAATATCGACAGTCTTAACTATCGCTAATTATATTAATAAAATACTTCTTATATTATGTTATTTTTCATTTACTGACGGTTAGAACCGTCGAAACTTTCGACGGATAGATATCCATCAAAAATTTTGACGTTTCTAACCATCAAAAAATAAAATAATAATATAACATATTGCATAACCTATCCGTTGCAAAATCCATCGCAAATTACGACGAATTTCTATCCGTCGAAAATGACCCGTCGAAAAATTCTAATTTTCTCGTAGTGTTAATTGGGACATCGTCCAACGTCATGACATCCGAAACCAATAGAACATTTGCTCCTTGATTCTAACCTATGGGCAAGATGGCTCATCCACTAGCATACTTGATGATCCATTACTCTTTAGCAATCTCGTGTCTCACACCTACGTATATTTCTAATAGCATAAATCTTATGAGTCAACCTGTATAATCTCATATGCCTCCTGCAACATTTCATTACTAAATGACAACTTTGGGTCAGAGTTCATTGTCCATGTCCTTTCCATTTACTCTCCTAATGTTCCATTTGATGACAAATGCTAAGATTGTGTAGATTTTAAGATCTTCAAATTTTATGATCATACTATCTTTTTTTATCAATTTTAATCTCATCTTCATGATCTTATATGTAAGATTTTAATATGATACTAATTTTGGTCATGTGATTTTACGATCTTATTCGATTTCATATGATTAGTATAATTATTTAAATATTTATTTAAAACATATTTGTGATACTAATTAAGAATTATTAGATGAAATTTAATATTTTGTTATTTTTTTGTAAATATGCTTTGATGTAATTTGGTTTAAGATTCACTAAAAATTTAACTTAGCGAGTTATATTTAAAATTGAAGTGCAACAAATTTATCAAAAATATTTATTATTTTACATAAATAAATATATATAGGATCTTACAATATTATTTTAAATAAATATATATATAGGATCTTACGATATTACGATCTTATATAAAATTCTGACTTTGATAACCTTACATGACATTGCTATTAAAATTTGTTAATTATGATCGGATTCGATTAAACTCAATTAAATTCAGTTCGTCAAATCAAATTTGTATCAATGCAATGCATTCCGACTCAATCCAATGAAAACTAATTGAATTAGGTCAAACTTACGGCCGAGTTGATCCAACAAGTCAATTTTGTCTTAAACCTGCTCAATTTAACCCAATGTCAGATAATTTAAGGTTTTTTAACCGGCCAAAAAATGATTGGTCGGTACCTTTATCGTGGATCCAAAAGATCGAAAACCGAAGATGTAATAAGACAGCTTATTCTTTGAATGATAACTTTTTTCTTTGACCATTACTTTAACACTTCTTAATTTATTATCATGGATATTTCCGCTAGAACATTATTCTCACCAAGAAATAAATTATATCATCATATAAAACTAAGATAACAAAAAACGTTTTATATATAGAATTATCTTTCCTAATTTAAATAATTCCAAAGCCTTAAATATGGATATCATGAACACTAAGAGGGGCTGTTTGGATGCAGATTATATTGGAAGAATAAAAAAATATATTATGAAGAATATGCATCTTTTTTATTGGAGAATAAAATTTTTATCTATTATATCAAAATATGAAAGATCAAGAAGTTAAAAAATGAAAAAAAAAATGATGACGTGATATTTGATATTTCACCATTTGAAAGGAATATGATAATATTGATTTGAAGAATTTTTGCAGTGATTTTCATGACTTCTTAAATGATTTTAAAATTTCGAGTTGATCAGAATATGATATTCCGATCGTTCATAGAATGATAGCAGAAGACCAAAACGATGCAGAGAAAGAATTGCAGAGAAAGAAGAAAAGAGATTTCATTCAGAAAACAAAGATTCAGAAAAATACATCATCGAGTCCACAGCTATTTATAGTTGAGCAGTTATAATTGTCATGCTTACATGTAATGAACTAATCCTACGTGTAATCCTACGTGTAATATCAACTTGTATCTTTAACACCCCCTGTCAAGTTGATAGCTGTAAAAACAGGAGCAAACAAATCGAACATCCCCATGGCTGTAATCAACTTGTCGTGTTGAGAGGAAACAAGACCTTTTGTTAGAACATCTGCTAATTGATCCTTGGTATTGATATAGATTGGTTTAAGAATTTGTTTTTCAACTTTCTCTCGAACAAAAAAACAATCAATGTTGATATGTTTTGTGCGCTCGTGAAACACTGGATTAGTAGCGATCTGAATTGCTGAACTACTGTCTGAAAATAATTTCACAGGACAAGAAGTTTTAACAACAAACTCACTTAGCAATGACAATATCCATATTATCTCTGCAGTAGCTGAAGCCATACTCCTATATTTTGCTTCCGCTGATGACCTCGAGACAGTCTTTTGTTTCTTAACTTTCCACGATATCAAATTGTTCCCAAGTTTAATACAATATCCTGTGACTGACCTCCTTGTGAAAGGACATGAAGCCCAATTTGAGTCAGAATATGCAGTAACTTGACAATTAGCATTTGCAGACAAAAGAATGCCAAAGCCAGGCTTGTGTTTAATATATCGAACGATCCTCTTTGAAGCTTCATAATGTGAAATCTTAGGTGCATGCATAAATTGACTTAAAGTCTGAACAGCAAATGAAATATCTGGCCGAGTCATTGTTAGATATAATAGTTGTCCAATGAGCCTCTGTTGAAGGGTCTTTGAGAAGTTCATCATCCTGATTAATATTGAATTCATCATCATAAGCTTTTGTTGTAAACTTGACATTAACTTCGAGTGGAGTGATTGCAGGCTTTGCTGAAGAGAATCCCAAATCTGAAATTAACTCAAGAGCAAACTTTCTTTGATTCAATGCAATGCCTTGTTTATTTCTGGCCACTTCAATACCTAAGAAATACTTCATGTCACCAAGGTCCTTGATTTTAAAATGTCCATGTAAGACAGCCTTTAATTCTGCAATTAAAGTTTTGTCATTACCAGTAATAAGAATGTCATCCACATAAACTAACATTATAACCATTCTTGAACCAACTCTTTTTGTGAACATGGAATAATCTGATTTGCTTTGATTATATCCATTGTCAAGTAAAGTTGAGGTTAGCTTGTGATTCCATTGTCGACTGGCCTATTTCAATCCATATAAGGATTTGACAAGTCTGCAAACCATTCTATTATTATTAGATCCTTTGAAACCTTGTGGTATTTCCATGTAAACCTCCTCATTTAAATCCCCCTGCAGGAAAGCATTGCTAACATCCATCTGATATAAAGGCCATGTATGCACTGCTGCCAAAGTTAAAACAATTCTGACTGTGGCCATTTTAACCACTGGAGAAAAAGTTTCTGTATAATCAATCCCTTCTTGTTGATTATATCCCTTAGCCACCAATCTTGCCTTGTATTTATCAATTGAACCATCTGCCATGTATTTCACTTTATAGACCCATCGACAACTAATTGCCCTTTTTCCTGGAGGTAACTCAACTAAATTCCAAATATGATTCTCTTCCAATGCTTGAATTTCATTTTGCATAGCAGCTATCCAGTGAGGATCTAACTTGACCTCCTCATAAGATAAGGGCTCCTTGATATCAGAGATCAATGCCAAAAAACTTTGATAATCAGATGATAAATGGCTATAGGCAACATAATTGGAAATAGAAAACTGATAATCCTTGTGTGCCTGAGCTCCATTGTGAGAAGAAGATGACATGGCAGACAAAGCATAATCTTTGTGCCATATAGGAGGTCTGGTCTGTCTCATTGATTTTCTGATCTGAATAACAACAGGTGAAATAACTTTGGGACTGATAGGTAATGTGGTGTCAGGGCAGGGACAAGATACAGGTGAAGAAGTAGGAGGTTCAGTAGGAGGTTCAGAAGATTGAGGTTTAGGAATTTCAGAATAAGATTCAGATTCAGAATTTTGAGGAATAGAAACAAAAATATCATTATTAAGAGATGGGTCTGAAACTATATTATCAGCACCCCTATCAGCATTAATAATGAAAGAAGGCATAGGAACATCTGCAATATATTTTGGAGGAACGAAGAAAGGATCCTGATTAGAAGAAAAAATAACTATTCTGAAAAGTAGAAGATACAAAGGGAAATTTTTTTTCATTGAATCGAACATCTCAACTGATAAATAACTTTTGAATTACTAAACTCAAAAGTTTATAACCTTTCTGATTAGAAGAATAGCCAAGAAAGATGGAAGGGATAGCACGTGCTGCAAACTTATCCTTATTATCATTAGTATTTGTGGCAAAACATTGACAACCAAAGACTTTCATGTGACTATAATTTGGAATCTTATTGAAAAGCAATTGATAAGGAGAAGTGTTATTCAAATAAGGATATGGAAATATGTTAATAAGATATGTTGCTGTTTGAATACACTCTCCCCAAAATTTCATAGGAATGTTGGACTGAAATTTTAAGACCCTAGCAACATCCAATAAATGTCTATGTTTCCTCTCCACCACTCCATTTTGTTGAGGAGTATGAACACAATAACTCTCATGGACAATTCCATTGGATGTGAGAAAAGAATTCCATTGATGGTTAAAAAACTCAGAACCATTATCTGAACGTATGATTCTAACAACTGCTGAAAAATGAGTTTTAACATATGCCAAGAACTGTTGAAGGCATAAAAAAGTCTCACTCTTGAATTTCAATAAGAAAATCCATGTGTATTTGGTATAGTCATCCACAATAGTCAAAAAAAATCTTTTGTTATCATGTGTTGGAAACTTATAAGGTCCCCACAAATCCATATGTAATAATAAAAAAAGGACAAGCAGCACGACTAGAAGAATGTGAAAATGGCAATCTGGTTTGTTTGGCAAGAGGGCAAATTGAACAATCTGAAAAAGAAATGTCATTGTCAAAGGTACAATGTAACAAAGGAGATAAAAGTTGGAGTTTAGAAACAATTATATAGCTAAGTCTTTGATGCCATATATTACAAGAGTCATAAATTGAAGAAACAAAGCAGGGAGTTAAACTAGAAAGAGAATTATTATTGTTAACTGCTGTCATTAGATTTGAAGAACCAATTACTGCAACACCATCATCCACTCTTGATGTGACTAAAGATTGGAGGTAATATAATCCTCCTCTTTCTCTACCAATCCCCATCACCTTCCCACTGGAGGTCTCCTGTAAAACACAAGAATTAATCAAAAAAGTTGTTGAACATTTCAATTCACTGCAAAGCTTGGACACAGATAATAAGTTGACTTTAAACTTGGGGACATATAGGATATCAGTCAATCTCTTATTGGGAGCAATGAAACAACTTCCAGAATGAGTAACCTCAGATGAAGTACCATCTGGCAACTTCACATATTGTTTAAAAGAATATTTAATAGGATTAACATTATGAAGTAATTCAAGAGAAGAACACATATGACTGGTAGCACCAGTATCTAAAATCCAACTGTTATCAAGTTCAACAGATCTGAATTCTGCTTTGAAAGCAATACCAGCCATGTTAACTTTTTCTTCAGTGACATGTTCCTTTGAAAGCATTCGAATAATCTGATTATACTGGTCAGGAGTAAAAGCAGGAATTGGAACTAAAGACCCTCCTCCATTTGAAGATCCTGTTCCACCATTCATAATGACAGTATCTGAAGTACCCTCTGAAACATTGTTAGCAATAGGTGCAGGCTTCTTTTTGAATTTGTATCTAGGAGGATATCCAATTAGCTTATAACAATTTTTCCTTTCATGTCCTTTTATACGACAGTGATCACAATACAGATTCCAGTTCTTTTTTTTGTTTAGAACTGGTACTGGAGTTGGAGGAATAATTGACAGTAGCATTAGCAACAGAATCAAAAGGAATTGGAACTATCCCTGAGTTAATTCCTCGTTGGCTTTCTTCTTGTAACAACATGGAATAAGCCTGATCGAGTAAAGGTAATGGATTCATTAATAGAATCTGTCTTCTTATTTGTGAAAAACTATCATTCAGGCCCATAAGAAACTGATATAACTACATATCTCGATTAAATTGCAAATATCGACTTGATCCTTCACAATTGCAAGTGGGCATCTCAATTATGGTAGACATTTCATCCCAAAAAAATCTCAATTTAGTGAAATATCTACTGACATGTTTTCTTGATTCTGTGTATAAATTCCTTTTAATAGTTGAAAAATCCTAGTTCCATGAGGCTTATCAAAACGTTCTTTAAGATCTAACCAAACTGAAGCGACATTGGAAGAATATATCACACCACTCATTAATTCTTTAGAAACTGAATTCATAATCCATGATAGAACGATGGCATCCACTCTATCCCAAAGACTTTTCAAGTTATCATTCACTGAATGACGATTATAAGATCCATTTACAAAACCAAACTTATTATTTCCAAGCAAGGCTATTTGCATCGCACGACTCCATAAAGAATAGTTTTCAAGACCAACTAATTGAAAAGAGATCATAGGAGTTCCTGGTCCATCTGAAGAACTCAAGAACAAAGGATGATGCGGATCAATGACAATTTGATTTCTATTATCTTATTCTTGTGACATTGTATGCGAAATTCAGATGAGAAACAAGTATCCAGACGTAAAGAATCACGATCAGAAACAGACTCAGATAGAGAATTAAAGAATCTCGATCAATTCCATCAAATTTTTTCGAAGGAATGTAGGCTGAGATCTTATCTGATGAAGCTCTGTTTCTGCTGCTGCAATTCGACTGCTTGTAACCCAACTGCTATCAGCGATCTAAACCTTGCTCTGATACCATGATAGAATGATAGCAGAAGACCAAGACGATGCAGAGGAAGAATTGCAGAGAAAGAAGAAAAGAGATTTCATTCAGAAAACAAAGATTCAGAAAAATACATCATCGAGTCTACAGCTATTTATAGCTGGACAGTTATATCTGTCATGCTTACATGTAATGAACTAATCCTGCGTGTAATCCTACGTATAATATCAACTTGTATCTTTAACAGTTTGGTTATATATTATGGAATAAGGAGATATTCTGATTTCTTATTTCTTATGAAATAGGTAATTTGATAATTAGGATAAATAAAGTTTAATGATAAACAATATACTTTTTAGATTTTGTTATCTCAAAAATGTTTTTCAGTATTTTTTTTATCCAAAACATTATTAGAGTTTGAAACTTTTTATTATAATTATTTAAAAATTGTAGTAAGAATTAACAGAAACTATGTTGGTCCAGCAAATAATAAATTCGGAACTGTTCCTATGCGAGGGTTTTTTTTGTAATTTTCTGCGTAAGAGCAAAAGTTAATTATTATTTAAGAGTGGAAATAAACCTAAAATTAATTATTTTTAATAATTCTAAGAAAAAATGATCTTAATTCTAAAACGCGACATCATTTTCTTGTTAAAATTTCTATCATTATACATATATATATATATATATATATATATATATATATATATATAATCGATGTTACCATAAAATTATTAGTCGTAATATATACTTATATAACTGGTTGCGATCTTTTTCTGCACAACCTGGTCAATGCCATTACGAAAGGTTAGAAATATTTCAATAAGATATATAATCATCAATCGTTTCACCGGTTTCCCTTCCATCAATCGGATTCCTGCTCCTATTCGGAGTTGTAAGAAAAATAAGATTTAATGGTATAATTATGATATCTCAAACAAATATATTATTTCTGATATTTCTCCAGGTATTGTTAAAGTCATAATTGTTTTAAATAAAAGGTAATAGAAGTGACCGGTTGTGCGGTAAAATAAAAAGAGGTTAATAGATATGCAGATAATCGAATATATAGAATATTTATTTTTTATTCTTTAATTTATTTAATGATCATAATCATCAAAGTGATTATTTATTCTTAAATGAAATAATATATATATATATATATATATGAGTAATGTAGTAATAAAAATATAAGATCTAAGGCTAAATAAATTATAGTTGTTCAATTAGTAATATTTGTTAACATAATTTGATCGTGATCATCAAACTATCTCATGATCTTGATTTTAATCATTTTTATTATTTAACATATATTTTAAATTAATATATAATTATTTTTATTAATTTAATAAATAAAATTAGTGATTACACTCGGTCTATGTTAATTGGTCTACGTATACATTTTCCTTGAAAATGTTATAATTTAGCCGGTGAAACAAACTCAAAATAACTAATAAAAAATGAGATAAAAGATTATTGTGAGCGCACATAAATATAATTAATGAAATTATATTCAACACAATTGGATTTTCATGATAAAACTTTCAACCATCAAATAAAAATATGAATAATAATTAGTTCTTTACTAAAAATTATTATTCATATTTCTTAATCAATTGTGATTTTTTTATTTACATCATTATCATTGTAAATTATATTAATTACAATTTATTAGCTATTCAACACTTGGAATCTTGCAATTGTATTCTTATCAGAGCAAATGGAGAATAGCTTTTGGGTATAAGTATTTAAATAACATTAGCATGGGTTATCATAATCATATAATAATTATATGAATAAATGGACAATAATTCATGACTTGATAAAAACGAAGTCATCGTAATCCATTTACGGATAATAACATTTGAGACTAAAAGAGAAATGATACCGTTAGGGTCGATCCTTGACGGTCATAATCAAAATATACATAGATGCTCATTTTTTAATTGAGAATGGTGATTTCATCATTAGTCATTCTTTCTTATCAATGAGCATTGTTCTTTGATCATCTTAAATCTTCTTTGTCATCCTTTCCACATTTATTTTGTGTAGATAAAAATTTGAAAGTTTAATCAACATTGAAGAGAACTATGGAAGTCCAATAAAATAAAAGTTTTAACTTTTTTATGAATGCTATAATGCAAATTCCGAGATAATAATGACAAAACTTTAAATATGCCTATTATTTAACTCAAGTAATAATAATGCAAATTCTCAATTATTTTATTATAATACTAATTAAGCAAACAAATATATTTAATATTTTTCTCCTTTGACAACTGAAAAGATAAGAATGTTATTACTAGAATAGCAGAAAACAAGTTTTTTTAGAAAAAAAAAATAGTCAACAGTTGCAGAGTACAAAATTATTCGTACACACACGTCTCCTTATCTCATAGAGGCTAACTCCTCCCAAACAGGCGTCGTTCGACACAAGAGTAAACCGATTCTATTAGTTTTATTTTATTTATGTATCCAATATATTTTAAATGTTTATTATGATTTGGGAGAAATAAAAAATAAAAAACTATAATTTAATTGTACAATGAATATTTTTATTTTATTTTTTATTTTTTTAAGGGTACATTTGACAACTGGTTCACACAAAAGACAAAAGTTTGAGGAACCGGAAGTAATATTTTTTGTTGACGTGATGTTTTTCCAATAGTTTATTCTTTTTTTTTATTTTTTCTCACATTTTTCTTATAAAATAATTTATTTATTAAATATAAAATATTTATTATAAAAATAATATAATATAATTTATTATTTCATGTAAAAATAATATTCCATTAAATATAATTTATTTAAAAACAATTTTATATTTAAATAATTTATTTTTAAACAAATTAATTTATACTTTTATTTTATTAATTAACGAATTTATATTTTATATTTATAAAATCTATTATTTTATTCGAACACTTGCATCTATTTTTTTATCATATTCATTTTCTAATTTCATTCTATGGTCAAATGTTGGTAAAGCTCGATATGAATAAAAGGGAGTTAGGGTATCGTTGAGAAGGTTGGAATAATTTATGAGTGACTAATTTTATTTTGCAAGGGCGAAAATAGGTTACTATAACTGTATAACAGGTGAAACAAAAAAAATACAAAATAGAATTAATTAAAAAACCTAATAAATAATAATGTAAGGACATATAAATATATTTATTAAAATTACCTTAGACGCGATTTTTATTTTCATATTAAAATGTTCAAATCATTAAATGTTCAAATCATAATACGTAATTCATTAAAATATTACTGTTTGCATAGCTTAATTATTATTATTATCATTGTTAATTACAGTAGTTGGAATTAATTGGTTATTAGCGAAAGATTAATTTGAAAGAAATATGTATGATACTAATTATCCTCAACATTTTTATCGGCTTCCATCTTTGCACCGGAATCGGAGTAACGGCGTTCCGTCTCTTATTCGGAGTCGGAGCTCCATAAAATTATAAGGTCACTTCCCTTCTTCTCTTCTTCCCCGGTGTATACAGCAATAGAGAGAGACCGAGAGATCCTCCCAGTTCAAGAGATAGAACACTCTCCTGCGCTGCCTTTTCTTGTTGTTTACTCTGTTCTCTTGTTGTTTATTCTGTTCTGTAGCTTCTGCTCAGTTGCCTCAAATGGGGACGAGGAAGTCGTCGAGGATGATGAAACTCTTGGCCAAGAAGGTGCAACCGAAGCTGGAGGTCATCTTCGACTGTCCCTTCTGCGACCACAAGACCGTCGAGTGCACGTGTCACGGGGTCATTCTCGGATACTAAACCATGTGCGGCAATTAGGCGGATAGGCACCTAGTCAAGTCTGTTTTGAGTTTGCAGCGAAAATTTTATGTTCGAGACGACTATGTCGAGAGTCGCTCTTATAAGCATTCAATCACGGACAGGACTAGAGTGTTGGACTACTCGTCATGGAACGGTGGCATTAGCGCGTTGCAGCACAAATGCAGGCGCTTGGGCGCTTAAAATTTGAAGGGGCGACGAAGGAACCACGAGACGCCATGAAGGGACACCGATGTGGGTTGCCTCCCCACGCTCAAGGCCATGACACTAGAATTAAAGGAAAGCTTACTTGTATTAAATATTATGAAACATAACATACAATTGTGCCTCGGAAGGTATTAGTGAACTCCTCCCAATGTACCGTAGGTATAGGAGTCTTATTACATATTAAATATGCAAAAGACGTACCCTACGAGAGCGTCACCTACTTGGTCATTCATAAGGACGACCTTACAAGATAAATTTCCTAAGAGCGGATAACTTGGTACTCCACAATATTACGTAGTGCGGGGCGACTGCATGCTGAGCGGCCGAGAGCTATAGTTGAGTGGCACTGGTGCCGTGATGCTTCACGCTTCGTGTCACGGGAAACATCCCGTGATATTCTCCCCCACCAAAGTCGGCGATGCCCCCAACGTCGTTGTCCGAGCTTTCTCGGGGCCTTCGTCTTCAGTCTTGACTTCGTTTGTCTCGATCAATTCTGCCTTCTTTACCTTGACTTTCACTTCACCAGCATCATGCAACGCCATGAATGCCCGCTCCTTGGGGTCTCGCTGAGGACTCCTCCCTCAGACCTGCTTTGCTTACTGATCCTTCGTCCAATCTAGGATCATCACTTGTGCAGCACCAGTGGAGTCCGTCATGTGCGGTCTGACTTCATCAAGCAACTATCCGTCCATCAAGTTTCTGTTAGCTTCACTTCTCTTCGACTTGCGCAACGTCAACTTGTGTGGTTTGGCTTCTTTGGGGGTGAACCAACTCTTGTATGCCTTCAGGAATAGCGCGAAAAAGAGTTGTCTCAGGGTCGTGTAGAACACGATGAAGAGTCTCGTCATTCGACCTGCATGACTTGACTCGATGCCTTCATGTTACGGATGGTCGCAGCATAAGGTCTCCCTTCCGTCGAATACGAAATATGGGACCATCTCACCCTCGATGATCATTTTGGAATCTCGACGGCTTGAAATAGCACAAGCTCTTCGATGTCGATGCTTGCAGCTTGTCTGCTTCGGGTGCCTTGCGTCGCTATGATGAACGACGAGAGTCTTCCCACGGATGCTTTGGAATGCTTCAGGTCTCTTTGTGGGCTTGACTCAACGTCTCTATGTGGTTGCAACGTAGAGTCTTCCATTCCTCCGCTGAGTGAAGAGTGCATGACCACCTCCTCCTTGGTGATCACTTGATGCTTCGGCGGTCTTGAGACGGGATAAGGTTCTTTGATGTAACAATCTATGCCTTGTCCATTCCAAGTCACCATAGTGGGCGACGAGAGTCTCCCCACGTTCCCTTGTAGTTCAACTCATTGTCTCCAAGTTGCATATGGCTGCAACGTTGAGTCCTTCGTCCGCCGAGTATTGAGAGCAACTCCACCTTCCCCTTGGTGGACATGAGATATCTCGACGGTTTGAGATGGAGCAAAGTTCTTTGATATAACATTCCGCACTTTGTCCACTCCTAGTCGTTATAGTGAGCGACGATGGGAGTCTCCCCACATGTGCCTGTGGTTCGACTCGATTCTCCTGCTTCGATGGACGATCTTTGTCTTTGACATAAGTAGCTTTCTCCTTGCGACTTGAGCTTCTCTCCCCCACCATGGCCCTTGCCCAAGGGCTTTGGTGGCATGGCACTTGGCACGATTGACTTGACAGCGACGATTAGTGAGCGGAGGTCGGACGATCCTGTCGTTCCAACTCCTTCCTAGTCCAAAGCTTCTAACCCCTCTGCTTGAAGAGCACCAACATTGGGTCTTCATCCTTCTGGGAACACTGTAGGCGGAGTTCGGTGATTCCTTTCACTTCCTCTTTCAACATGTCCATCTGGTCGATGCTGAACAATGCGATCTTGACCTCCAGTCCCAACTTGTCAGGGCTTGCATAATTGATAAGCTGTCACTTCCTTTGTCCCACGTCTCGATGGGATCCATGTTTGCCGCATTCACATCGTCGCGATGGCAATGCCATCCTGAGTTTGCCACATCCTGCAGGGTTCTTGGAATATGCCTTCTTCCTATCTTGGGACCTCCTTTAAAGCTTAGGCAATATCTTTGCGGTATGGACGGGACGAGATCATTGTGCTCGTTCACGAAGAGGATGCACCTTGGATGCTCGTCCGTCCGCAACTTGGACGAAGTATTGCCATGCGCTTGTCGGCAGGGATCATACGCCTTTGACATACTTGTCCACTAGGCGGCTGACCCTTATGAAAGAATAGTCGTTCTGGGTCTTCATCGAACCATAGAGATGTTCGTGAAGACACTCCGCTTGGATAAGCGGATTGCGATTGGTGAACTCATGACATGAGCTCCCAACATCACATCCATCTCCATTCGAAGAGACGACATCGCTAGTATATCCTTCGAAACCTTTAAATTGCGATCCTTGCAGGCCGCTTCGATTGCTCGAGGCGTTGTCCGAGAGGAAAGGGCACTCCTTCCTTCGGTTGGCAACGGAACGCTTGACAGCAGCATGCCAAGGTTCGTCGATGCTCTTCGACGCTCAGACCATTTGCCAAATTGGTCGCTGAGTTGAGGCGTCGATTTGCGTTGGCATGTATCAAGTTCGTCCCACTCCTCGATGGATGGTGTTACGCCGCTTACGGGACGACACTTGATGAGTCAGGCAAGGCTGACGGCTCATTCCCAAGTGTTTGCAAGTAATCAACGCTTCGCTCCATCTTGCGAAAGTCATCTTGGCATGGCAGACGATGCTGCGGCATGACAAGATGCTTGTGATTGATGCTCCTTAGCCAAGAGGATGATAATCCTTAGCCGAAAGGGACCATGAACCTTGATGTTTGTCCTTAAGTCAACTTCTCACGTGAAGCGATTGTGCACTTCACGTTGCATGACTGGGCATGCAATGCGACGTTACAAAATACCGAGCAGCGCCATGTCATCATCATAGTGCATGACTGACAGTCCCTGAATATGATACGGGTCATTCGAGTTACACAATGTTTGTGTAAGCGATCTCATGGTAAGAGCAACGCAAGACCATCATGCGGAGCATATGGTCACTTTTGACGCAGTGTGACACTTCAAGATTCCCGACTGAATACCTGGGATGATTGATCTACTCGAGTGAGCGATGCATGACCATCCCGGTTAGGCGGGGCGATCAGTCCGCCATCATAATACATGACGAACGTTCCTTGACACGACACGGGTGTATGAGGAATATGATGCGGGGCACGACTGGGCGTGCATCGAGGAAGCTTGACACGCATTCCTCGTTGGCGTCCACGATCAAAGACCATGGTACCAGTGCGCCTGGGCATGATGGAGTATTTGAGCGGAAGAACTTTTCCTACATCAGGGCACGTTGCGACGACATAAGTGAGTCATCGTCTCTAGGTAATCCGAGCAGGAAGAACTGCTCTGATACCACTTATCACGGGATCAATCTCGGACATTAGACCACGTGCGACGACTAGGCGGATAGGCACCTAGCCAAGCCTGTTTTGAGTTTGCAGCGAAAGTTTTATGTTCGAGACGACTATGCCGAGAGTCACTCTTATAGGCATTCAATTACAGACATGACTAGAGTGTTAGACTACTCATCATGGGACCGTGACATTAGCGCATTGCGGTACTAATGCAGGCGCTTAAAGTTCGAAGGGGCGACGAAGGGACCACGAGACGTCACGAAGGGACACCGATGTAGGTTGCCACCCTCACGCTCAAGGCCATGACATTAGAATTAAAGGAAAGCTTACTTGTATTAAATATAATGAAACATAACATACAATTGAGCATCGGAAGGCACTAGTGAACTCCTTCCAAACATGAAACTGCGCCTTGGGGAGGCCAAGTGCTGGACCTGCCAAGAGAGCTTCGCCACACGGAGCCGATTGACGTATACTCGGAGTGATTCGACGAGTGCGAGAATGCCAAGAAATTACGAGACGATGAGTCTTCGCTCCAGAGCGGGAAGCCCTGCAGCATGAAGCTGCGAATCCACTGATCAGTCAGCTTGGCAAATGGATGATGTTTACTATTTTGTTAATTTTTTGGCAGACTTCTTATGCATTTTTTTGCGGTAGAAGTAGCTGTGTGATGTTTTCTTTCTAAGAAGCTGCAATTGCAAAGCAATCGTAGTACATTCTTAACCTGGATTATCTAAAGATAGAAGAGTATTGATAAATATGTCATTCATTTATTGATCACATTTCTTGCTTTTGGTTCGATATAGTCAAGATCTTGGTTACTGATCATAATGGACGAAAAAGAACTCCGACTTGGAGCCTTGCTGTTAGAAATTATTGGAAATACTAAGTTCTTCAATCTTCCCCACTTTAACCAAAATTTCCTTTCTATTAGTATTATTTTGTATTTAATCGGTTATATTTTTTATTTGTATTATGATACGAGAGAATAAAGAAAAATAAAATTTAATGGTAAACAATTTATTTTATTATTATATTTTTGTCTCAAAAGTATTTCTGATATTTCTTCATATATATTTTATCTCAAAACTTAATCTTCCCCACCTCGCCGCCATCTTGTCGTCTTCACCAGACGTCCTCAACCTTGTTTGCCACCGGCGTTGACCTCGCTTGCCTCCGTCATTGTCGCCCTTGTCGTTGAAACGACTGGTTTTCTTTCTCGAACTGCGCCTAACCATCTTTTAAATGGTGCTTGTGCATCCTACCATCGATCACGCATTCTACATGTGCACACGTAGATAGGAGTGTCCACTCTAATCCAATGAGGTATAAACATTGCTAAAAGTTAATAGTTGAAAGTGAAAATTTGGGTGTAATTTTTAAGTGTACTTAAGACTAAGTACAAAAAGTAATGTTCAAATTGCACGAAAATAAGATAATTATGGGCATCACTTAAGGATTAGTAGGGTCCATGAGACGCTCGGCCAATAGATTGTAGAATGTCTGTGACGTGTTTGAATGAGGAGGAGTGATCGTAATCGAAAACTATCATAAGTCATTTTTTTCTCCTGTTATTATTGGTTAATTCCTTAAACCTCTCTTCATCTATAGCGAATTTTTGTGTTTGAACCTAATATAGAACTAATCGTAGGATGTCCTAAAAAATATAATATAAATAATATAGAATTTCAAACTATTAAAAACAAAGGGGACACTACTCCCATTCTCTTTCGCTGGCACCCGAGGTCCCCGTTCCCTCTCCCTTCGACGCCTTATTAGGCATCGACAAGAAGAGGAGGAGTCCTTTAGCGGCCTCGTCGACATCGATTGAAGATGAGCCAAATGCTACAGTTCCACCTTCACGCCGGAGAATGACGAAGACGATGAAATGCCCACGGCCACGGTGCATCTATGTTGCACCTGCTGGTAGAGGTGGAATGTGTCGAGATTTCGGCATTGGTTCACCTACGACTCCTTGATGATGGCCATCAGTCAGTTCGACAATAGGGGATCGTCCTTGGAAAAACTTGCATCTGATTGTTGGTGGTGCGATGATGGAATCCAGTCACCACCATACGTGCTACTCCGCGCCCTAAAGAGTGCATCATGAAGAAGGGAAAAGGAAGAGGAGGAGACCGTGCTGCTCGCACCCGAAGGGCAGGAAGAGGATATGAAAAGAGTGTAGATGATGTTTGTGCATGGCCGTGGTGGTGTGTTGTAGAGCATTGCATTGGCGAATATACTGTTGACAAATAGGGAGCTTGTGCCGGGGCTCATCATCGACCCCAAGCTGAAGGTATTGTCACCCTCTTTTCCTGACATCGTCGATGATACCACCGAAGGGAAGAGAGGGTCATTCGCCGTTATCGGAGAGAGAGAAGGAGGGGAAAACATGAATAGTGATGAATAGTGAAACCATCCAATGAACTTATGGGTAGAAGCCTCCTTCTTAACATCTCAGCCATTCGACGGATAGTGACCACAGTTCAATGGAGATTTAAAAAACCGAATATTTTTTTTATCAGTACGTTTCAGTCGGCCCTCTTGCTCCTCCTCCCCTCCCTCCTTCTCTTATGAGCTGCTTTCCGATTTGGTGTTGTCGGTTGCAATCTCATCATCTTTCCTTTCTCTATATTTTGTGTCCTTTCAGTCGTCGGACTTGTCGATCTGGACTATGTCTCAACCAACCCTCCTGCTCCCCACTTCCTCTTTTGATTTGCTTTCTGATCTGTCTCACTGCCTGTCTTATCGTCATCTTCCCTTTCTCCCTCTTTCGTGTCCTCTCCATTGCCTAGACCGCTGCGTCCGCGAAGAACTAGCCTGGTGTCCGCGAAGAACGCTGACCCATGGCGAACTTGTATTCATCAAAAGTCCTCTATCCCAGCCAAACCTCGATGTCTCAGCTCGTCCTGCTCGATCTCGTCATCATCGACTCAACTCGCCTCATGATCACCCTGCTAGATCTCACCATTGCGGACCCAGCTCACCTTGACTTGCCCGATCTCGTTGTCACGATGGCATCGTCGAATCTCGCCATCGTCGACCCCCACTCTATCTCACCTTGCCTGTGTTAGAATCCAGCACCGACATAGCTAGAACCTTCTAGCTAACTTGGTTAAAATAATATGTAAAACTATGAGTACAAACTATCAGCTGTAGCAAATGGTTTACTTTATTTACTGTGGGAATTATGGCCTATAAATAGCCATCAATGGGTGGCCATTTGGAGCAATGAGTCCAGCTGAAGTACGAGTGGTCTCTAGCTAGTGATATAGTGTCAAGTAGAGAGAGGAGTCTTGAGTGCAATATGTTGTGAGCTCAAGAGAGTGGAAGCGGTTAGGTGTTTTGGTAGGAAGTTTTTGGGAGTGAGTACGTGAGGTGTTTAGTAGAGTAGAGTGTGTGGTAGTTGTACTATCCTTCTTTGTATTAAATGTGATATTATTTTTTTGTTAAAAGTTATTTGGTTTAGCTAGATTCTCTACAAGTGGTATCAGAGCAAGTGGGCCCGTGGGGAGACTCTATCAGTTCGAGGTCTTGAAAGATCAAGTTAAGCGGAGACTCTGTCAGTTCGACAACACGCACGAGGAGGTTCTAGGCGCAGGTGCACAATCTGGGATTGTGAGAAGTCTTGCAAGATTAAGGTACGTGGAGACTCTGCCAGTTCGAGGTCGTGAGGAGGTTCCGTCGGTGCACAATTTGGAATTGTGAGGTGTTCGAGTCGAGGACTGCACTTACTTGGTTGATTGCGGGGCGTTCAACAAGTCACCATGGCGGATATTTTAGGTATGACAGGTGGAGTAAGAAAATTAAATAATCAAAATTATAGCTATTGGAAGACATGCATAGAGTCTTACTTGCAAGGGCAAGATTTATGGGATATTGTCGGCGGGACCGAAATGATGATGCTTGTGGATGCTGAAGCACGGAGGAAGTGGCACATCAAGGCAGGCAAAGCTATGTTCATTCTCAAGACAACGATAGAGGAGGAGTTGCTAGAGCACGTTAAGGACGCTGAGACACCTAAGGCTGCATGGGATGCGCTTGCTGCACTATTCTCTAAAAAGAATGATGCTCGACTTCAATTGTTGGAGAATCAACTTATGACAGTATCGCAAGGCGATATGATGATTAGCCAATATTTCATGAAGGTAAAGTCTCTCTGTCATGAAATATCTCAATTAGATTCTGATTCTAAAGTTAGTGATGCTAGAATGAGACGTATAATTATTCACGGCTTGAGATCCGGATATAGCGGGTTTATAACTGCCATTCAAGGTTGGCCTACTCAACCAACCTTGCTAGAATTAGAAAATTTATTGGCTAATCAGGAAGCATTAGCTAAGCAAATGGCTGGAGTATCAATTAAGAATGAAGAGGAAGCACTCTTCTGCTATAGAAGAAAAGGACGAGCACAAGAATGTCAACAAGGTTGGCAGAGGCATGGGCGAGATAGAAGTCCACATCAAGGGGGAGCTGATCAAGAATCAGATAAAGAAGAGCAAGAGGAGAAGAAATCTTATCGACAATATGGTCGTTGCTATAGTTGTGACAAGAGAAAAGATCTCGACGATAAGAAGGGCGTTGCTACAATTGTGGTAAGAAAGATCATTTTGCCCGTGATTGTCAACATAAGCATGAAGAAGGAAATACTGCAACTTCTCATGAGAATCAAAGCGAGGAAGAGTGGGATTTCGAAGCGTCCTTGGCAGTTGAAGAAGATACCATCCTTGGACAAGAACGAGATTCCAGAGAATCAATAGAATTTGCAATGTGTAACATCGAGAAAGTTGGGTACGATAGTGAAGAAGAATGGCAAGCACTATTGCCAACTAAAGAAAGTTTTGAAGAAGAGTTTCACTTCACACATGAAGGATCAAGATAATCTCAATGACATAGAAGTGATGTCAATGGAGGAGCTTAAAGAAAAGAACGAAAAAGAAAAGCAAAGAATCAAAAAATTCTTAGTTGATGAAGAACATACTTTGGAATTCTATGAAAGTATGCTAAAAGAAAATCAACTGAGAGAAGTCTCTCATCAGAATGAGCCAAACTTCAAAGAGAGATTTGGTCGAAAAACTGAAATTACTTAATATGAGAAGAGAAGAAGAATGAGTCGGTGCTGAGGGGGGTGTTAGAATCCCTTCTAGCTAACTTGGTTAAAATAATATGTAAAACTATGAGTACAAACTATCAGCTGTAGCAAATGATTTATTTTATTTACTGTGGGAATTATGGCCTATAAATAGCCATCAATGGGTGGCCATTTGGAGCAATGAGTCCAGCTGAAGTACGAGTGGTCTTTAGCTAGTGATATAGTGTCAAGTAGAGAGAGGAGTCTTGAGTGCAATATGTTGTGAGCTCAAGAGAGTGGAAGCAGTTAGGTGTTTTGGTAGGAAGTTTTTGGGAGTGAGTACGTGAGGTGTTTAGTAGAGTAGAGTGTGTGGTAGTTGTACTATCCTTCTTTGTATTAAATGTGATATTATTTTTTTGTTAAAAGTTATTTGGTTTAGCTAGATTCTCTACAGCCTGATCTCATCATTGTCGATCCGACTCGAAAGCTGATCGCGTGTAGAGAAGTTGAGAGAGACATGTCATCGTTCGACTCAAACGCCGATGAGCAGGAGGGCTGTCCGATTTTTTTAACATGTGAACTGGCCAAATTGTCCGGTCATTTCTTTCAACTACCTCCTTCCTATTTGAATAGGTAGGAGCTCCATTAAATTCTTATTTTTTATCATCTTTAAAATATACTTAATATTTATCCAAACTATATAAAAGTTAATACATAAGTTTAAAAATATCAAATAGGAGTTTCGAAGAATATTAAGTTACATAGAAATTACTATATTGAAATTAAAAATGGGATGACTTATAATTAAAATGGAGGTGGAAGTGGATAAATTCTTTTGTTAAAAATTTATTTAAATTGGTAATTTACCAAACACCTAGCGGTAAGAAAAAAAAGGAGTAAAATGTATATGTAAAACATTTGATGCAAAATGAATGTAGCACATTACTATTTGAATTTATTGAAGCTGCTACCTACTTAAATGGGTAGGAGCATCCTACCTAGTGTCTCGGCCATCTAGGATAGTGACTGTAGTTCAATGAAAATTAAAAGAAAAATCGAATGATTTTTCTTAATCAGTACATTTTAGTCGGCCCTCTTGCTTCCCCCTCCTCTTCTGAACTGCTTTCAATCCGGTGCCACTGGCTGCTTTCTCATCATTTTCCCTATCTCCCTCTTCTACGTCCTCTTTGTCGTCGGCAACTTATCGATCAGGACTACATTTAGCCGGCCCTCCTGCTCCCCCTCCTCCTTTGATTTGCTTTTCGATCTAGTTCCGCCTGCCTCCTTATCGTCATCTTCCATTTCTCCCTCTTTCGCATCCTCTCCGTTGCATGTCTGACACAAAATCAAAGAACGCTGACCCATTGCGAGCTCATGTGCGTCAACCAAGTCCTTTGTCCCAGCCAAACCTCATTGAGAACGCTGACCCATTGCGAGCTCATGTGCGTCAACCAAGTCCTTTGTCCCAACCAAACCTCATTGTTGTCGTCGCTGACTCGGCTCGCCTCATGATCACCCTGCCGGAACTTGCCATTGTGATCACCTTGCGGGTCTAACCATCGCTCGACTCGCCTCGCCCTGCCCGATCTCGCCATCACTGACTCGACTCAATCGCCATCGCATGCAGAGAGGCAGGTCACCGCGAACGAGGATGATCAGGAGGGCAACTGAGTCGTCTGGCTTTTTTAATATGTGAACCGACCGAATTGTTCGATTTTTATTTTTTTCCTTTCAACCAATCAACCGTGCCTCGCTATCTCAACCGTCCGATCAAATCGGATGGCTAAGACACTAGGTAGGAGGCTCCTACCTATTTTAAATTATTATTTTTTATCATCTTTAAATATACTTAATATTTATCTAAAGTATATAAAAGTTAATACACAACTTTTAAAATATCAAATAGGAGTTTTGAAGCATATTAAGTTACATAGAAATTATTGTATTAAAAATAAAAAATGGGATGACTTATAATTAGATGGAACCCACCTTTTGTTACAAAGGATTGATAAAAGGATCAATATTGAGAACTCCCATCTTTTGTTGACCGCTTAACATAAGCCAATCTCGACACAAAATTATTTATGTTAGGAGAATTCGAATGTCCCCCTAGACGCGCCTTCATCCTTAACATCAGTTTTCTTTAGACAAATTATGTTAAAGTGGCTGTATAAATGATTGCCATAGAAACATAAAATTTTCACTTTACGTACGTTAATAAGACAAAAAAAGAGACCTTTGATTGCGATAGGCATAAATATATGCTTAATAAGTTAGACATGAAAAGGACCTTTGATAATAACAAAAAAGATATTGAGCAGACATGCTAAATGTACTTCAAATTACAATATTTTTCACCTCACCTCACAATAACATGTCAAATAGGATAATAAGAAGCTTATTTACGATGATCTCTTCTACTAGCTCGATGCAATGGCTGCTTTTGTAAACTTCTGATGCCTAGTTGCCCACTTTCTTGTATTCTGTGACATATTACTACTTTTTTTGTATGTGACTATATATTTGAAGAAAAAAAAATCCTACCAAGCACTACTAAGTATTTATGTAATGATTCTTTTTCACTTATTAGACATTTCTTACTAACCTCTAATAGAAGGAAAAAATCACCTTAATATAGGGGTGAGAGTAGTTTGGGTGGGATCGATTATTTTTTGAATCGATTTTTTAAATTAAAAATCATCTTAAAATTATTTAAAAAATAAAAACCACCCTTTAATAAGTCAATTTTCTCAGGTGATTTTTTCGTACCTCTACTTTTATATTATTATATTTTAAAAATATATATTAAATTAAAGTTAACTTAAAAACTATTTAATTTTAATACTACTAATATATAAAAGTTTCCAAATAAAAATTCGGTAATGCGATACTAAAGTATGAGAATTTATAAAAAAGTATTATATCTATAATAAAAAAATTGGATAATTTATTAATTAATTTTATAAATAAAAACGGACTTCACAAGCTCTTACGATTTTTTTGGGTGGATCATAATTTTAACGGGTGAGTTTTAATTTATAAAAAATCACCCCAAAACATATTTGGACACCTAAATTTTAAATTTTTTTGGTCGGAAAAGTTTTTTAATTTGTCAAATTTTTCTTACACCGCTACTTAAATATGAGTAGACTGTATAACATTTCAAATATTTTCACTTAAACCCTAAATGATTGGTGATTACCATTGATTTTTCTAGTTATTGGTAAGTGTGTTGATATTTTTATTTACTAATATAAAATTTTACTCTCAATTAGTTAGAAAAGAAAAAATATCCTTGATTTTTCTTTATTTTTTCAATTTTATTTTTTAACACTTTCTATGTTTTTTTATATTTTAAGTGTAAAATATATAATTCAAAAATAAGAAATATAAAATGTAGGAAAAAATACAACGTTGAGCAATTTGGAGTTAAATGAAAAAAAGGGAAGGATCAATACTAAAACTATTTTTTAAAAGGAAATATGCCTATCTATTAAGATAAATATAATGAAGAAAATCCCGTGGGGGATTTCTTCTCAAAAAACATCATTGACGTGAATCATAAAAGTTTGCCAAATAGTCGCAGCTCTAGTAGAAAAATAAATAAATGTTTTCCATTAACTGTGTTTAATTTTCCAATCAATAATAAAACTTAGATGTCACGTTGAACTTGAAAGAAAGAAAAAAAAAAGATGTTAGGAGAAAACAATATAGTTTAGTAGTTTAAAAAAGAGAATGAAAAAATATAATAAATAAAGAATTTAAGGAATATGTAGATCAAAACAAAAGTACACTAGATTATCGTAAATCAAAGATAGTTTTTGATAAACACTATTTAAGATAAATTTAAGACTACTATTTATTTGCATATCAATAATAATTTATATGCGTAGACATAAATCCACGTAATCCTTAATCCCATAAATAAAACAAAGACGATTGACCTAACAGAGAGCCTTGTTATAGTATATAAAAAATGCAAAAAATAGAAGAAAATGTATTTAAGAAAAAAAGATAAAATGATTGAGTGTGAAATCTAACATGGAATATTTCGTATGAAGAAGGCAAAGATCACATCCAATCCACGTTTCTGTTAGATCCATATTTTTTTCACATCAAGTGCCAATTGGACACTTGGCATTTTTTTTTTGTATGGTCAATTAATTTTTTCATTCAACTCTAAAAACAACGACGTAGTTAGATATGTGAAGATTATACGAACACTCAACGGAGTTTGGCGAACTCTCCAAATCTCGTAGCCGGCGGCGGATGGAGAGGCTGCGAGGTACTTCCTCCTTCTTGGCATCCTCGTCCACGTCGCCGTCGTCCTCTTCGTCGTCTCCGGCGAGGCAGACCGGCGCCTACTCGTCGGTGTTCCACAACTATCCGTTGATCTCCGCCATCGTCGCCTTCGCCGTTGCCCAGTCCATCAAGTTCTTCACCACCTGGTTAGGATTTCGCCAGACTCTATGATTGTCGTCTTTTGCCCGCCGCGATCTCGATGATTGTTTCCCTCGTTATTTGTATTGCCCGAGGATCCTTCGAATTGGACGAGAGAGATCTTTTAGCTTGTGCCTAGTGGTGTTCACGAGCAATTTTATCACTGTCTCGTTTTTTTTTTCTCTTTTTCTCTTTTTTTGGAAAGGGGTTGACACTGAATGATTTGGGGACCAATGTGTTCCCTAGTTGAAAAAAAAAATTGGATTTGGGTATTTTGGATGTTTGAGTTGGCTGGAAAATTTCCAAGCTTTTTTTCTTTTTGGTGTTCTAGCGAGTCCACTAAGACATCTTATTATTCGTGACTCTTTCATAGCTTCTTCACTTATTGGGGCTTATGAACTGATGTTTAAGATGATCAGGAAGTTTCGGAGCTTGCGGATTGTTGTTTTTGTTGTACCTGGTTGTCATATTGGAGCTGTGAATGCTCATCAAAATCTAGGCTTCGCATATAGGGAATTTGACAAGAGTTTTATTTTCAGTTCAAATTGATGATTATAAGTGTTCTCCAAAGCAGCTTATTCGGTTCCTTTCAGATGCTGCATGGAGATTTCTTGATCTTTTTTACTGCGCAATCTCTTTACCTTTTGATTCTACTTCATTTTTTAATCTTTCTTCTGAGAGTTCTTTTGCCCTATTGATCAGGTACAAAGAAAAACGATGGGATGCTAAGCAGCTCATTGGATCAGGAGGGATGCCATCATCCCATTCAGCAACAGTTACGGCACTAGCGGTAGCTATTGGGATCCAAGAAGGACTCAACAGTTCCCTCTTTGCTACAGCTACTATTTTAGCATCAGTGGTAAGGCCCCTTGGATTTGTATGGTCTGCAAATAATTTATTAGCTTGTTTCTTATGTAATGGAGTCGTTTTATGGTGAATATCCATATTCCATGTATGAAACTCCAAATTTGTTTGCAAGGCTAACGAAATTTAACAATATATTTCATGGGAATACTCTTAAGTCATTTGGAGAGATCTTGCAGTGTTTGATGAACATGGTTATCTCAATCCTTTGACTTTAGGTGCCAACAACTTTTGCTTGAATTTCTCGTTAGTCGCATTTGAGCTCCTTTCAAATTCACTTAGACTATTAGGGGCTTTGGGATCTAGTTTTAGTTCTATCTTGACAAAGTAGAAACAAGAAAACTGAAATTGACGACATCAACGAAAATCAAATAGGATAAACATGTGGGAAGGGGTCTCTGAATTCCAAGCCTAGATTTCTTAGTTGCGAAGACTTAGATAAGACAACCACAATTTTTGTAGAATGGATAAGGCTGTCATGATGGTTTTTTTGCTGTGTAATGGCATAATTCACCAGAATAAACATATTTAAATGTTTAGCTGGAGTCATAAATATCACAACCAGTTCAAATTGTTGATTTGACCTAGATGGTTTAGTTGAAAGATAACTCATCCTATGGAACATATAGCATCATATTTTCTTTAGGGTTCATTTCAAGTTATGCCCTAACCCAAATCCGGGCTTCAGTTGAAAGTCTTGATACTGTGACTTAAATTTCTTCTGAGTCTTGCACTTCAACTTATATTATATCTTAACTATTCAGGAATTACTTGTTCTCTCACTAATTGAAAGATATGATGATCATAAATCCTAGGTATCATACTTTACACTGAAACTTGTAATTAAAGAACACAAGTGGAGTGATCAACTGATTGACTTAAATTGTTATTGATAGTCTATAATATTATCTCTAAGTAACAAATTAGTAAGTTCAGTTAACTTGATACTACATCTACATCTTGAAATCATATGTTAAGAATTTTTGTGCAGAATGAGTCTAGAATTTCTACAAAATCATCTAACTATCTGGTTTTTACTTAATAGCAACTGCCATTTACGAACCTATTTAACCTCAATTCATTATCATTATCCTAGCCCTGCAATTTAGTTGGATTGATTATGTGGATCTTTCTTTTCTATCTCACATCTTCATTTGATGAAACTGCCAATATGTTCAATGAATTAATGGTCGCTGTTACTTGCCATAAAAATCAATTTCAACTGTTACTAATATCTTGGGAGCTAAACTGGTCCACAGGTAATGTATGATGCCTTTGGTGTACGACTCCAGGCTGGAAAACAGGCTGAGGTATGCAAAGTCATTATGGTCTTCATAAGTTTCACTTGTGTCCTTCTATCCCTATCAACATTAATTTTGTAGACTAATTGTTCCTGCAACTATTTATTTATATCATGTAACATTAAGATATCAAATGAGCAAACTCATGCAAGTCAGTAAGGCAACAAGAAAGTTGATATGTTAAGCACTGACAGAACTTTTGCATAACAAAAATTTAAAAAAGCTATTGTTGATTCTAGTTAAAAGATTATGTGGTGTGGCAGTTGTCTTAAAAAAAATCAAGTTCATTTATCCCAATATCGAAGAAACAACTTCTTAAATTTGAACCCTAGACTCTTCCATTTTCTATGAGTGCATCATAGATCAAAAGAGATCTTCATGCGGCCACTTGGTCCATGATGCTTTAGAATATTCCTGCTGCTGAAATTGCATCAGTTATTGATATTTTCTATTGGTCTGTAAAATTGAGCTTTACTGGAGATCTTTTTGTCATGAGCATAAATAATGGTTCCATGACCATGTACGTTGTCCACGGATAGGCTATAGCAGGAGGTTCCTGGGATAACAAAGCAGGAGAGGGCAAAAAAGTTGAACTTTTATCCATATACAATATACATGCATAATACATGTATAAGCAAGGGAGATGATCCATAAGCAATTTGTGATTTTCTTCTATATATATAGGATATCTGCATACATACTTTGCAATACATTAATAACCATCTCTTGTTTTTCCAATACAGGTATTAAATCAAATCGTATATGAACTTCCAGCAGAGCATCCTTTGTCAGACACTAGGCCCTTGCGCGAACTTCTTGGTCACACTCCTCTTCAGGTTTGATAGAGTGCTCTCACTATCTTAAATATGGCCGTTCTTAATTAAAAGCCATTTATTTTGCATCACAATTCATTTTTTAATCATGTACAGAAAATAGAAAATGAATATACAGTATATAAAATAGTATATGATGTTTCCTTAGCCACAACAATGCAATGCTCACAATTGAATTCTCAGATTATTTCCTTTGAAACCCTTCCTTGAATGGTTTGGTTTTGTCTGCTTTTTTCTCCTCTCAGTTGTGGTATTCTATATAAACTTGTTAATTTTATTAATTAGTTTTGAAGCACTTGGATTCAAGATTGTCAAAGTCTCTTACAATTTTAATACCCTTAACCTATTTTGATCTGATTTTGAGAATTTATGTGTAAAATTTTAGTTAGGTCGCATGATTATCTAATATTATATGATCCCATTTTATTCATATAATCATTAAAATAATATAAAAATTGTATTCATGATAGTAATAATTACTTTAGATGAAATTTGATATATTTTTCTCATTCTCATTATGTTTTTAATATATTTAATTTAATAAATTAATTGAACTATGAGTTATTGAATTGTAGTTTTTAAAAGTTGAGTGCGAAAGATTTGTCCAAAAAATATCTTTATCCTTTAAAATATATTTTTCATTAATAAGTAAGATCCTATATTCTTTGATCCTATCTTTCGACCTGCTTATAATCTTATGGAAGATCTCGATTTTGATGACTTTGCGTGGATTTGAATGTTAATATTGAGGGGGAATGAAATGATTATATTTCTAGCTTGTGTTTATATTGCTCTAATTAACTTGCTCTGAGGTGTTAGTTTGGTTAGTTATTTATGCCATCAAGACTGTACAACTCCAAAAATTGAAGAATTTCAATGCCATGTCATAGACATATACAATGTATAGGTCTGCCTTATATAGTTCGTTCTCGGGCAATATTTGTTACCTTATCTCATACCATCCTGCTGAATTCTCAGGTAACAGCTGGAGGTTTTCTGGGTTTCTTTATAGCTGTGATTGCTCATTTGATAAAGGGAATTGCTGGTGGAACATGACTATCATCATGTTATGGGGCCATAGACTAAAGTTGGCATGCTAATCGGACTTGTAAGGCATTCATTATGAAGCTTAATTGATATTCTTTTAATGATCAACATGGTCTTCCTTTGTAGAACTTAGTTGATGAATATTGACAACTATTCAAAAAATGTGAATGTTAAGTTATATAGCGGTGTGACAGAGTTTCTTTATTGACCACGAATACAACAACAACAAAGTCTTATCCCACTAAGTGGGGTCGGCTACATGGATCATACGACGCCATTCCGCTTTATTGACCACGAATGTATTTAATTTTTTACTGATGGCAATTCTTTTACATTATTCAATCTATCTCATGTAGACATGTAAATTGATCTTTTGTTACGAGGCTAACTTCAGTTTCCCTTTTTCCATTTTTTTCTTCTTCTCCTGAACTGCATACTGAAGACTCCATATAGATTATTTGTCCTGAAAACTTCCTTTTGAGAAAAAGAATATCCTAAAAAATCCAAACAAATAAAGTCAGATTTGTCAAGAATATCAATTTTTTTTAATCTCTTAAATTTTTAGGAAGATTGGTCAACATATTAAATTTAACATAATATCATAGGTAAGAGTTTAAATTTTGTTAAGCTCTTATTAAAAAAAAAAATTTTCTTCAATTGTTCGTGTGGTGGGTTGGACTAGATCAAGAAGTGTTAAGAATACTTAAACTTTTAAGAAAATTTAACAAGAAATATATGCCATGGAATGGGGTTTGATTTATGCAACTTCCCACTGACAACAACTTAAAAGCTCCTTCAAGCTTCATGTATCTAGTGTAGAAGAAATGAACAGAATTGCCACCAACCATAGTACCATACTAACAAGATAGCCGGTTGGTCGCTGCTATTCGTCAGAAAGCAGCAGCAAAATTGCGAGGTTCAGAGTCTCAGCTGGTGCACAAATATCTGTCTGGTCACAACCATTAAGGTTCCGGACTGAGATAGTCAATTTGAAGTCCTAAGGTCTCCGTTTACCCTCATAAAGCATCTGGTGAGGTAATCCTGCTTCTGTTGAAGCATTTCTACCACTTGCAGGGAGGATATTTCAGTGGCGGTATTTGGTTTGAATAGCTTCTCTCCTTGTCACCTACCTACCATCGCTCCATCTTCATTCCCACCGAAAGAGAGAGAAAAAGAAAACAGAAGCTCTATCTAAATCGAAGACAAATGTACTGTTCTCTTGAACCTTGCGTTTGTCTAGTTTACATTCTCTTGACTCTTCATTTGTGATCATGACCAGCAAGCACGTTAGGATTGGCTAAGCATTGTATTTTGCATTATTGCATTTGCTGATTTAGTTGGTGCGGATGTTTTATTGATTTGAATGCTGATTTTGTGACAATAGATTGTTGCACTAAATCCATGCTCAAAGTGTTTGTTTGGGGGCCTGTAGCTAGTACCGATATGCAACGTTCCAGACAATGGAACCCTGTCTTGACTGTGGACCAACTGACAAATTCTGTCTCTGACTGATCAACATTTCATCAATCATCTCTTGGATGATGAAGTTGGCATGCTTGATGAACAGTACTACATTCCAAATGAACAGCATCTGGCCTACCCACTAATTTCATTTGGGCCAACTCTTTGAAAATTGGTCTGCCTGAGAACACAGCATACCATCGCAAACCCAGCTGGACATGACATTGACCCTGTGCTGTCGACTAGCTTAATTCTTCATCAATAACCATCTGCATGCCTTATACTCTGCAGCATATGATGCCAACTGGCCCAAAATTTAAGTGCTTGGAAGTTAGTAGGCAAAGTTTCTTGTCCCTGATTGACAGTATATTTTACTCTTCCCAGAAGCGTCTTAAAAACAAGGTTCCAATTTACTCATTTACAAGTTGAGGTAAAAAAAACATGAGATGAGTAAATGTGGTATAGTCAATTCAAATCTGTGTGCAAGAATGTTCTTGGATCAGTGTGGTTATGTGTAGTAGTAAATAGCTGTAAAAAAATGGTTTGCAATCTACCCACAATGTCAAATGTCCAATTGGTCCATCCTTTGGAAAAATGGTCTGCTTGGAACTTGAGCACACATGCAGGTTCTTCAATTTTGCCTCCTAACACAACATGCGGAACCTACGAGTTCAAAATATTATGTGTTGGGGAGCCAATGTCACCTTTTTGGTATACAATTTTATTTTCTTTTTTTCATTGTTGGTTCACATCAGGGCATTCATTATTGGATGGCAAAGCCTTTTTTTTTCATGATAAGCATATAGTTTTGAGAAGGCCAAGGTGTCCCTAGAATCTGGATCTCTTGAATCAGTACAGTTTTGTATTGATGATCAACTAATTATTACAACTTCCTGGTGTGAAAAGTTGCATCAATTATTTTTCAAAGAAGAATTGTAGATCTGCATCTGCACTATCACAAAAATAATCCTAATGAATACTTATTCGATTTCCAGTGTGGATTAATGACACAACAAAGTGATTTTTTGCCTATTAGACTTCACATATGTAACTTCTCAATATGAAACTGAAATAACACAATAATTTTACACTCTTAGATAGAGCATGGCATGCAGGATTATGTTTCTGGTGGGACATGAAATTTCATATGTAGTTGCATTTTGCATCATCTTGGAACAGGCCAAGGTTATGTTGAAGAACTGGATAACTTTTATTTTTTGTGTTTTCTGTATTCAGGAGCAAATCGCGTCTAAGAGAACTAAAGGGCCATTTGGTGTATTACCGATTTAATTAACCGATAATTTAGATCATCACTTAAATAGATTATCACTATTTAAATTACCGGTAATATCACATTATAGTGTTTGGCAAGCATTGATAATATAAATTATGACTAAAATAGCCAAAGAGCAAATTACCAAAATACTCCTAAAAATTATTTTATACGTTCATCATATAGTATCCTAAATAAATAAAACAAAAAATAGAAAAATGAATATAGATAAAATAAGATGAGTAAAAAATAAGAGTTATTTATAAAAAAATCAAATAATAAAAGAGGTGGAGTTAAATGATATTTATTTAATAATAAAATATTAAAATTAAAATATTTTATTGAATGGATATTTTTGTTAAAATACATGTCAAGTAATCTGGAAAGTCACATTCCCTGCCTGCTATTTAGATTATCAGTGAGGTGGTAATTAAGATTATCAGAGCGATTAAAATTATCGATAATCAGTGACAGTCAAACGAAATAATATCGTGGATCCTAAGAATTTTAAATAAAATAACCGATAACCTATCTGAATTACCTCATACTAAACGGCCTCTAAATTATCCTCTCATACTAAACGGCCCTAAATTATCCTCTTACCTTTCTAGTATTTTCCTTGGGTTCAGGATCAAAGCATTAAATTTGTCAAGATGAGATGCCATCACTGATAGAACCAAGTAATTAACATGTCTTTTTTCATCATTTTTATCATTTTTACAAAGGTGGTATCACAGTATTTGATTCGGCGTACATATCCTTGAGATGAGCACAGGAGTAGGTCGATACATGTTGACAGTAACATGTTCTCAAGCCAAATATTATAATACCAGATCTGTCAGGAGTATACATAACAACTCTCTCTCTCTCACACACACACACACATCTTGCCTTCGTTACTATCACCAGACCTCATCACATGGCGGCACCTGCCAATAGTGGCAGATACATTTCCATTATGTTCACATGTCACTGCTCCTGATTTAATCAGTAATGGTTAATATTTCAGTCTTTCAAAAAAAAAAAAAAAGGAAACAGCTACTATGAGAAAAAAACATAGAGCTTCTCAGTGGCGGCAGCAGCCCTGTTTGCAGTCAATACTGGTCATGTTCATGAGAGACTTCTGCAACGTGCCATGTTTTTGCCCTTCCTCTCAAGTCAGCTACAAGACATGCTTTCCAGTTTTCCAGCCACTCAGCTTTGGCCAAGTTCAGATAGGCCTTCTTGAGTGATCTGTCATCTATAACCAGATGTGCTCAGGAATCTAGTTATGAGCAGAAGACCACAGTGTGCCAACTGAAACAGCTCAGCATAAAAATCGAATTTAATTTCGTTGTTCAGAAACAAAGTTCCAAACTGTACAGGAACAAGCACCAGGGGAAGAAAATGTGATGAAATCGCAATACACGCCTGGTATAATTTTGCATTTATATATATGCATCTGATAAGTGTTGGTAGGCTACAGTGATCAGAACATAATGACAGTGAGCTTAACACCTAGCAATGACAAAATGCAGCATAGAAACTTCTGTCATATTTTCCATAAGAGCCTGTGCAGAAAGCAGAATGGACCCCTCTACTTCAGACGAAGTAAAAAAAAAAAGTGAAGATAAAAAAAAAATATCCAGGTTTATCTGAAATGGAAACGCGTGTCTGATGAACTTTTGTAAATCTGCACTACATACTATACGAATCCAACCAGTGGATGTGGTTTAGTTCAAATCTGAATTCCACATCGATCTAATGTGGATTAAGTAGCATACAAATTGACATTTCCGCTGTCCAGAAAACTGTCCTGAAGAATTATCTAGACATATCATTTCTGCGAATTGAAGAAGAAGGATCTCAAACTTATAATAGCCACCAAACTCTTTCGAGATCCATAATACTAGTACTGTCCCATCTCTGTTCCTATAATTTTATTGGAGGAAGACATAGGATTCCCCAAGAGTCGCATTAAGCAGACTTCACTCGACAGTTGCTTTGGACCCTATAAAATGCATAGTGGGGGACCCCGTGAGAGAGAGGGAGAGAGAGATATAGAGAGAAAGCGCTACAACTCTTTTTTTCCCTTTATATCTCTTTTGGAGCTCAATTCCTGGAGATCCTCCGCATGAGTGTTGCATGCTTTGCATCTGCCTCCAAAGGGGGAGAATCAGAAGGACCAAGCTACTGGCTGCCAATTTCCCAGGTGAAAAAGTGTTCCTATTTTTCATCTTCGTCTGCATTCTTCGAATCCATCACCTTTACAGTTAGTCCTCGACATACAACAGGCATCCATGCATGACGCAGGCCACCTTTCGCTGTAGCCGCTGTCCCTCTAGCTAGCTTCCACCAGATCTTGATAGACGCTATCTTTCTCTCTCTCCTCATTTCCACAACTATCACCTCCAGGCCCCCGCTCGGTATCTCTCATTGGTATGCCCACTGGCTATTGACCCACCTGTGTTCTAAATTTTTGAACCTTAACAGGTTCTGGAGCTGCATTTGATCTCAGCTTCTGAAGCCCTCGTGATGTGTATAGATAAACGAGGAGAGGTCAGAGCTGCCCTTCGGGATTTGAGCTAGGATTGACCTGCAAACACTGATGAGATCTTCCTACTGTTACATGTCAGGAGTCAGGAGTCAAGAACTCCGGGCTCTAGTTTTGGCATTGGAAAAGAAACAGTAACTTGAAGGTCCGGAAGTGTTGCATCTGAACCTCTGACTGCAACTTCGGGTCTGTGATAGCCATCATGCTCATTTGTAACTTGTAAGTTCTCAGCTCTGATCAAAAGTTTACTTCTTGCCCCGGGATCCAAAGTTTTCTTTTAGTGCTTCTGTCATACTGCAACCCTTTGAGGAGTCGTTCGATCTCGATGGAAGACAAGGTCTGCTACAGCTATGGATCAGCAGTTCAGGAGAGGCACAACAATAACTCGTACAGCATTGAGTTCCAGAAAGGGAGATCGGCCAACAAGGCGCGCAACCAGCGCAAGGTCCTGCAGGGATCCCGCAGCAAGCCGACGCCGTCGAAGTGGGACGACGCACAGAAGTGGCTGGTGGGATTATCAGGAAGCAGGGATCAGACGCAGTCTACCACCAAGCCGCGGAATTCAAATGCCGATGATAGGAGGCTGCTGCATTCTTTGTCTCAGAGAGGAAGGGATTCCTGCAGCAGTGTTGATGGGGGATTGGAAGAGCATGACGTAGTTCTTGCAGCCGCCAGTAGCCAGGACGAAGTGGAAACGAAGAAGATAGACTGCAACGAGACATTGTGGAGGAACAGCAAGCCGCCTGAAGATACTACAATGATGATTAGATCATTGTGTCTCAGAGACATGGGCACAGAGATGACACCCATTGCAAGCAAAGAGCCATCCAGGACTGCCACTCCACTGAGATCCACTACACCAGTGCTGAGGAGCCCGATCTCTTCGCGGACCTCGAGCCCCGGGAGATCCCGGCAGGTGACTCAGCAGCATGCCATTGGTCACCAAACCGGCATCAGGAACTCGGAGAGGAGAAATGAGATCGCTGTGCACAGTCAGGCCAGTGGAAATGGATGGGCCACTGCAGGAGAAGGTGGCAGCGCAGATGGCAGCAAAGCAGCTGAGGGTAATGGTCCAGTGCAGAGTAGAAATCCAGATTCTCTGGAGGCGCGAGCCATGGCATGGGATGAGGCAGAGCGCACAAAGTACATGGCGAGGTATTTTTTTCTAACACATGCTTATGTTGTTTCCTTGCATTGCAATGTTTCAGATTATATCTTCTGCAGAATTCTGAACTGTCCATTACTTGGAAAACTTGGTTGCTGTCTTGCTGGTATCTACATGTCAATTTGCTTCCATGGGACTTCTATTGTACTTTTCCGATAGAGACTTTTGTTTTACTTGGTGCATATAAACAGTATTGAGAGATGAGTTGCCATCCATAAAGAACTGAACTAATTTTTAGGTCTGGAAAATGAAAGAGATATGTGACTTGTGGTGGCACCAATTCTTTGATCAAAATGCAGACGCTATTGCTGTAAGATTGCGTATCATAAGTTGCAATCATTCTGGTTATAATTACAGAAAATATAACCACAGTGTTGACGTATTAATTCATAGATAGGAGAATGACTGAATGGGGGTACAACTATTGAAGATATCCTTCCTTTTGCCTCATGTTGACACATTGAATTTTAAGTGAACTGATGTTTTAGGACACTCGAGTAAATAGAATTTCACTTTGCCAACTTCTGCAAATTCCTTTTGTGAAATTCAGATACAAACGCGAAGAGGTGAAGATACAGGCATGGGAGAATCATGAGAAGAGAAGAGCTGAGATGGAGATGAAGAGGATGGAGGTAAGGACTTTTGTATATCTATCTTCGCTTATTGGGCTTATACATTCTTCTTCAACCCTTGTAGTTACTATATTGCTGCACATGTGCAGTGTATCTTTTCAATAAACATTGGTATAATATCAAAGTTGGAGATGTTTCAGATAACTATTGTTGGCTACTTGGCATCCTTATCAGCAATTATCCTGATGAACTGAACCATAATTCTACTTCTCTAACTTGAAGGATGGGTTGTCAAAAATTATAGCGACCTTAATAATTAGTCAAAGAAATGCTGATTTAAAACTTTTCCATCTCTGGAATATGTCATGCTAATATATGCATGCACTAGAACCAAATGAAGCAAGTACTCGCAGAAAACCTCCGAAAATTTCAGTTTCAGAGGGAACTAATGCATTGTCATAAACAACAAATGAACCTTCTCCATGTAAACCTGTATAGTATATGATTATTCGTTTGAAACATCTCTTGCATGACACCTAAATTCACACAAATGATGTTGAATTTCGTTTACTTCTGGCCGACTAGAATATTATATCAAGTTATAATTACTCGTCTGTGCAGGTTAAGGTGGAAAGACTGAAAGCTCGAGCGCAGGAGAAACTTTCCAACAAGTTGGCAGCCGCAAGACGAATAGCAGAAGAGAAGCGTGCCAGTGCAGAGGCCAAGCTGAACGAGCGTGCCGCAAAGACTTCAGAGAAAGCAGATTACATTAGAAGGACAGGGCACTTGCCGTCTTCCTTTTTCTCCTTAAAATTGCCTTCTCTGTGTGGTTAAGCCAATTTGTTTGGGATCTCATGTGTACGTCCCTCGTTATTATTAACAAATACTGATTGCTTTCTTATACATAAACCCCAATTCCTTCTCTCCCTCCCTCCTGTCTCTTGCTCTCCCCCTCCCTGACTCCCTCCCACGCATCTGTAAATGTAAATTGAGACATGATGTACTGTTCGCCAATGACAAGAAAAGTTCAACATTATGTACTGTTTTCCGGTTCCACGGATGAAACTATTTGAATTTTCCATTGAAACAGAGGCTCCTCTCATGACTTAAAAAACTTGGGTAAATTATCATCGTCCTCTAACTTTGAATGCGATAACAACTCGATCTTTTAAATATTTTTTTCCACGCGTTTCTTGGTTATATTGTTAATGTGGCAAAACAAAAGATAATAAAATAATATAAAATGTAAAAAATACTATGAAAATTAATAAAAAAACAAAAAGACAGGGCCAGTGCCCCCACTTCCCCCTTCCCCCTCTCACGAGCTCACTAGCGCACACAGAGAGCTCGCGAGGGGGGCCAACGCCCACTAGGGGCTGGCACAGGGTGCGCCAGCTCCCTTTTTTCTTCCTCGCGAACTCTCCGACATGCATAGGGGGGCGTCGGCCCCATGCCAGGAAGGAATGGAGGCGATGGCCCACCTCTTTTTCTTCCTCTACAAGGGGGACATGTGCGAGCTCACCGGCGCCCCCATTTTTTTCCTCGTGCACGCGAGGAAGAAACAGGCTCATGCGCCGGCGACCTCGCATAGGGGGCAGGGGCCCTTCCACTTTTTTATTTTTATTAATTTTTATAATATATTTTATTTTATATAATACTTTATATTATTTTATTATTTTTTATTTTGTCACATTAGCGTAATAATCGAAAAATTACTTATTATTGGTCAGGAGGACGATGCATGCAAAAAAAAAGTTCGAAAACGATTTAGTTAAAAATTGAATTGAGGGACCATTAAGATATTGACATAAAGTTGGAGATGATATGTGTAATTTACCCCGATAACATATCTTCTAAATTTCATTTTATTATGTTCTTTTATGTATTACAAGTATGTTCTCGTGCCAATGGTGCAAAATTAAAATTTATATTAGACAAATATATATATTGTATTTTCATTTAAAATAAATAGCTTCAATTTTAAATTTAAAAAGATATTCTAAATTTTACAAATACATATCATACTTAGGGGCCGTTTGGCTATAGAATATCTTTTGGAGAATAAACAATTGTATTCAAAAGAATATAATATTCTTTTTATATTCTTATTTTGTCCTTTATTTGATTCGATCGGAATAAATTTTATTTTATAATAAAAATATTTTATTATAAATACTTGACATATAATAATTATTATTATTATAAAAATAGTAATATAATAATATATGATTAAATTGTAAAAATAAAAGAAAATGTAAAAAGATGAGACGAATGGGATAAACAGCTATTCCTTTATTTTGATAGAAATAAAGGAATAAAAAAATTGATGTATCGTGGAATAAAAAGGTGATATCACGATTTTCTAAATTGTTTCATCAAAATCGAGTGATGACCGACTTAATTCTATTCTGCTATATGTTTAACGATATTCATCTAAATAAACGTTTATTCATCACTTTATTCTCCACGCCCCTATGTTTAACTTTGAACTATCTGATTCAGAATCTTTAATCAGACAGGACCATTTGGTTGAAGACAACACGTGGCATGTCTCATGCTCAACCTTCTTTATTCAAAATTTTCAATTAGCATATAAGTTTAAATTTTGATTAGTTATAACACGTGACTTTTTGCTTTGCCAATAATATAAGAATAATAAAATGTATTATAACCTTTTTAATTAATTGAAAAGTACTAAAAGTTACTGTCATTTAGTTACTAAATGGCTTTCCAATTAGAATATAAATTAAGATGTTAATTTGTTATGAGACATGATGTCTTTTGCTTTTGAATATATAAGATAATAAAATTTTACTATAATTTTTTTAATTAACCGAAAAGTACTACAAGCATTATTTTTTGTAAACTACTAAACAACTTCCCAGATCCCAATCAACATACAAATTAATATTTTAACATCAATTATGCCAAATGACATCTGCTTTTTGCCAACATAAAAGAACAAATGAAATCCCGTTATACGATTTTTAATTAGCTAAAAAATATTACAACTATTAATAGATTTTTAAATTACTAAAGAACTTTCTAATTAACATACAAATTAAAATTTTAGTTAATTATGATAAATGGCAGCTTGTCTTTGTCGTGTTAAAATTCTCCTTCGAGACTAATTTGCTTTTATTATAACATAACATACAAATTAAAATTTTAGTTAATTATGATAAATGGCAGCTTCTCTTTGTCGTGTTAAAATTCTCCTTCGAGACTAATTTGCTTTTATTATAACATATAGAGACATTGGAAAAGGAGGGGGGGAGGGCCGGGGACGAAATGCAGCTGCTGTTGCATTGATTTAACCCAAGAAAGGTTCAAGCATAAATTAATCTGACTCCTCTAAAAAGTTAGAACTACAAAAACTATGATATTACATCTGTTCAGCTGTTCGTCATGAGCAACGAGAATAAAACTAAAGACTTTGCGGCCTTGCATTCAACTTTTTTGTCCCTGTTCTGTAGAGCTCGTGCAACTCCGTTACACCACATACCGATAGGTGACGTAACGACCCGCAGTCTCGCTAGGTCGGATTATCTTCACCACTTGTCCACGCTTGAGACCGTAGTATCTGGCTATTGGATCTGTAATTTGAATTCGAGGAAGCTGGAAAAGCACAATCGAAGAGAAAACAGGTGTGAGGGAAATGATATTGAACTGATTTCTTATACCATCTGGAAATGAGTTCATTTCTTACCATCAATATATCCAGATAGTGAAATTAGGTGAAAATCAAGTCAGCTTACCTGTGTTTCCTTGAGCGTATAACGCTCCAACAGTGTTTTCTTTTCTTCAGCTGTCAGCACTTGATGCTCTGGGACAAGTACATGATCTTTTATATTGACAAGGAGCTCGGCCTCCTGCATTTCCATTGATCATACTATAAACAATAATGTTCTCTATTCTATATAATCAAAGTCGTCAAAGAATTAGAATCTAGCTAGCCTATGCTCAATATCTGAATGCTACAGAGGGAATACACGAATATGTATTTGGCGCTCTCACAGGACACAAATGACATGCATTATATATATATGGTCCATATCTGTATCCAAAATTACGTTGGACCTTTCACTCATTTCTGATATCATCATATTACCATACTATGGTTTCATTTATGGCAAAGAATGACCAACATTAATATGTCAACAACAGATCTTTGGCAACAATCTTTAGCAGAACTTTAGAAGGCCAAGGAAGCAACCTTGGTTTAGATATGATAAGCTGACATTTGAATTAGAAACCAATCCCAACTTAGTGAATCCTCAACAAGAGAAATTGGTATATTGCTTTGAATCTAGGATCAAGATTGGTAAATAGGACTTCTTTCTGAATCAGCAGGCACCCATTTACTAACTAACAAAATGAAGATAAACTGTCAACAGAGATGTGAACAACTTTTTCAAACTAGTTGGGAACATAAACTTAATTTTAGCTTGGTTTTAGTTAAGGGGATAAGGATTATGTGGGACAACTAGTGATCCATATATATGGGTCACTGTCGAATCATGATCTGACGGCTCACAAATAAGTATATGTATTCAAATAAGTGCGTATTTATGAACTGTTAAATCGCGATCCAACGGTGGCCCATATATATGGGTCACTTTTTTCCCCACAGAATCCTTATTCCCTTTAGTTAAAGCTTGAATGTAGAACTAAAAGAGTTGGCATACATACTGGGCAAGAGACCAAGAATCACCTGAAAAACCTCCAAAATATATTTTTGAGCAACTTCTTGCAAGGATGACCGAGCAAATGGTGTAAGATTTTGCTGAACAACCAATATTCCTCTTGTTACATTCTCTGATTTCATTCGTTCAACATATTGTTTTATTTGCTTTACTCCAACCTTCGGGTCATTTGGAAAGAACACATAAATCTGCTCTCATGCAAAAAGGGAAAGTAAGAGATTAGAAAAAAGAAAAGAATGATGAATGCCATACAGAGGTTCAATGTGCAGACCTGTAAATAAATTTTCCAATTCTGAGTAATTTTTATTGAAAATTCAGTCGAATGCAAAATTTTAAATAACAATTGAATTAAATGACTATATATTGAAATATTCAAATAACATGGTAGTGAGATATACAGAAAGGCAGTGGGCTTAGCAGAACTTTCCTGACCATTTCAAATTATTTCTGGAAGGTTCTCAAGAGAAATGATGAACACAATATCACAAAGAACACATGAAAGGAGAAAAGGTGGAACAAAGTAGTCGTGCAAAGGCCCGTTGACTGCAAACTCATTTGGTGAGTCCGGGTGCGAGAGTCAAGATTTTTTATAGGCTCATAAGGCGTGGTCAGCTTCTCGCCCGGAGGTAAAGAGCAAGATGGGCGCCCCACATTGACACATCCTAATGTGCTGTGGACATTACTCATTTATTCTTTGAGTGCTCCATCTATTGCAGCATATGGCATCAGACGAGCATTGCGAGCCTATTCTCAGCAAACTCGAAGACCGTGGCAGTCACTCTGAGGTTTGGTCCGATAGAGACAAAGGTGGAGAGCGCCATTGGCGACCTTTTTGGCCAATGCCTGGGCCATTTGGCTCCAGCACAACCGGGTCATTTTTTTATGGGGAGAGATGCTAGGTGAAGTATATTGTACACCACATCTTTTCCTCATTCGAAAGTGGGGTTTTGGTTAGCCAAGATACTTTCCATCTTTTTTGCTACACTCTCTAGAGCGACTTTCATTTCCCAGTTATATATACATACATATATATATATAGATGGATGTTAACCACAACCCTGGTAGTCTTCCTTTTTCTCCTAAGAAAAAGGCACTGCTAAAAGGTGTAATGGAGTAGGTCATCTTTCACAGAGTAGCCAAGCAAAGGCATTGTTAACAAGTTAGAAACAACGCAAGTATCTGTTTAATAAGATACAAAGGAAATTCTACAAAGAAGCAAAGCTCTGAAATATCAGCAATCTTTACAGCCAACTAATAAGAAATTCAAGACAAAAAATGGTCATAGAATTTTGTTTATCACCAACAAGTGAAAGATTGAGAAGATAGTGTTGCTTCTCATTGGTCTCGCACAAGTCGCATCATCTTGGTTACTTAGGTATTTATCTCAATCTGCGAACATCACAGAATTTAACAAAAAGTGTATTCATTATTGCAGGTTTTCGGTGGCCTGAGATCTACAATCTACATGACTATTCTACCTCTCAAAAAGAATACCAAGAGTGGAAAAGTGAACCAAAATGTGCAATATCAATTATTACAAGAACATTGCAACCAAATGGAAAAAAATCTTTTCGCTGATTTGGACTGGATGTTTCCAAAATATTGGGAAACATCAAAACAACCTCTATCATCGAGTTATTCTTAGCTTTTAAATGTATGATTGTATTAAAAGATTGCAAAGCTTCTTGATGGGGCTTCAAGCAACCATAAAGCTTTACAGAGGGTTCATTGACAATGTGCAAATTGACCTGAGAACACTAGTTGATCCAATCTTAAAAAATATTCAAGTTTTAACATATTATTATGTTATAATTAAACATATAACTACCCTAAAAAAACTCAACATTTATCTACCCATGTTGAAGATCTATAATTGAACCTCCAAAGAAAAACATTTACTGTAAATTTATTAGTCATAAGCATGTCACAGCCCATGAAAAAACTCACGCAAAGAATGCAATTGTGACTTGTAAGTATTAGTCACAAGGTTTTCTTCCCAAGTGCTCTATCCAACAACAACAACAACAACAATAACAAAGCCTTATCCCACTAGGTGGGGTCGGCTACATGGATCATACGACGCCATTCCGCTCTATTAGTAACCAAACCAAATTTAACTGAAAATTAATGTTGAATCAAAATCAGGGTTGCCAAATAGGAACCAAGCATAAAGGTACTCATGCCCAATGAATCAAGTCGCTCACTATCAGCTAAATTGGATGAATAACTGACAATAAGCAGTAGCATGGAATTACTAATAAATTAACTATTAAAAGTAAATGAAAGAGAAGCAAGAATGATCTGTCAACAAATATGTGAAAGAACTAATAGCAGCTTGGATGACAATTACACTGGTCCTTCTCAAAAACAGTTACAATCAGCCATTGTTTTTAATTAGTTTAAATGTCATTTGCCTCAAACTAATTGTTTTAGAGAGATACAAAGAATAATTTAACTCCATATGTAACCTCTAAATTATGTAAACTGGATGAGTCATGCGGAGAATCATTATCAAAATAAATGAATCATAGTAAGAACTTAAATGATTCCTTAAAATCCAGTGACTTCGTCACTTCCTACTCAAACCTTGCATCATGCAGCGAGTTCTTAAAATACTAACTGCTCACATTTATGTAATGTTTTTTTTTTGAGAGAGAGAGAAGGCAAAGGATGACCACCGAACATTGTGGCAGCCATCCAGGTATATATCCTTTATATACTTGTATTATATATAAGAAATGCCAACCAATCATGTTTTAGAACCATGAAAGATTACAAACGAATGCATGTATCATGGTTGGGCAAAAGTTGGGCAAAGCCCATCAAAATGCATGGTCATTTCTAATCTAGGATAAGATGCAGATGAGCTAGATTAGTGACTACCATGACCCCTTGTCTCATGATGTCAACTCCATGACCAACGTACAAGAGAATCATGTCAACATTGAATGCATTCTCCCCTTATATCATTCATAAAATAAAATAAAATGCGCAATTATAATCTATATATGACCATGTTAATTCTGCAAAAAGATAGCATTGTAACTGTAAAACTACATATCAAATTAGTATCAGTGAAATATGTGCAGAGCAATTTAATGGTTCATATTTTCCCAAAGTATTTGTACCTGGTCACTGGGATCATTTCTCTTGGCCTTGTTGATCACCAGGTCATCCCGTTTCACACTCTCACCAAATTTCTGTACGAATTGGCGTTTAGTGATGTTGATTTCCACTTCAGGAACGACAAGGTAGCCACGATCTCTCAGCATTTGCATCACTGTTCTCCTAATTCGAAACAACCTATTCACCTCATCATCAGACGATGCCATCTCCACCTATTTTCATTTACAATGCAAACATAAGAATCGATAAAAAAAGGAAATTCGTTAACTAAAGATTTTAATCAATCTGTAATATTCCAACTTCAACCCAGAATATTATCCTCATTAGAATTACTAAATTCTTTTGAAAATTATATAAGAACAACTTTCTAAAGCAGTATTAACATCAACTTCGGATAAGACTAAGGCTGCTTCATTGTCTCCATTAGTGCCTTCAGATCATGCTCCATAAACTCCATGACCATGAATATACTATCAAGGCCGTTGCCAACAACCTCCTTTAACATCAACAATTGATGTATATCAATTTCCCGCAGATAGGTCAATGGAAAACCTTCCCTCTCTTTTTCCATCTTAACCTCCTTCAGTGCCACAATCTCACCAGTTTTCTTATCCTTCGCCCTGTAAAAAATGCCATACGTGCCTTCATTAATCTTATTCAGTCTCTCAAACTTGTCAACACTGCTACATCCTTGTAGCATGTTTATGCACCTCTGAGTAGTTGTGCTGGTTCTGTCGTTTTATCCTTAATATCATCAGGGTCTGAGTCAGTATCCGACAAATGATAATATCCAGCCCCAACATCCTCTTCCTCATCAATTTTCATATTGCTCAATGGGGAGCGGCTATAGCCATTCCATGAGTCTCTTTTCTCGGCATCCCTGGACCGGTCCTCAACTCTTTCATTCAGACCCCTCTCCTCCCGGTGGTCACGGACCCGGACGCGGTCTCCATCCCGATACAGATCCAGGGAAGCTAAATCCTTCTTCCTGGAAACCTCCGCGTCGGACTCCCGAACCCTGCGCTCGTGCTCTCTGTAGCCACCGTGCCGACCCGCCAGCCATTACAGCCTCTCAAAAAATGGAGGCGATCACGAGGGACGAAACCTTTGAAGCCGAAACCCAAACTGAAGGATCCAGCAATCGAAAACCCGGGGACAGACAAGGAATCACAAAGAACATGCGATAAAACTACAATAAATGCACCGAAAGCTTGATGTTGAATGCACATCCCTTAGCTCATACTTCATCTAACAACAAGAGAAGTGGATACGAAAAGGCAAAACTCTACAAAAACATCGCCAAAACTTCAATTTTTCCATGCAAAAAATCGCTCGAGACGATGAATCTGAGACTCGCCTGTTAGGGTTCCGAATCGGAGCAAATGGATTGGGTCCCGAGACCGCAGCAGGAGCGCCGGACGCTTCGTCGGAGTCGGAGGTGCCGATGAGAAGGGAGCGAAGGAGAGAACTGTGTTGGCCTGGTAGGGTTTAAATCCGCTAAGCCTCTCGAATCCATCGGTGTGCCGATTCATACTCAGATTGAGGTCCGACTACGATTCAGCAAAGGCCCGCGGCCCAATTTGAAATCCCACTTCATAATGCCCTTTGCATTCTTTTAAATTTGTAAGAGGTCACGGGTAATTCAAATACATTATTGATTAATTTATTTAAAATTCTCATGATTTATCACATTATCTTAATTAATTATAACTGATTATAAATAATTTAAATTATTTTGATAATTTTATTGTGATAGTCTTGATTTTTATTTTATTGGCAATCCAAATAGATCTTTTCATGTTACCAACTGATTGAAATACATTTTAATAAAAAAAACTTTATTCAAATTTCAATTTTTTATTTGAATATTTTAATAATAAATACATATTATTCAACTTTATTTTCTTTATTCTTCTTGATATTTTACAAATATTTTTTTGTTATTTTTAATATTACATGATCGAAATCTGAAAGAATTTTTAGAAGTGTCATAATTTGCTTACTAACTATTTTAATTATTATTTTTATTATCAGTACTTAACAAATATCATAATATGATATTATCGGTCATTTAAATAATGATAATTTTTTAATGATGATCTAAGTTATTAATTATTTAAATTATAAATAGTAGTTCAATTAGTTGAATGTGTTTGAATGTAAAACATAATAATGAAGAAATGTGATAGAAAATAAGTAGATGTGATAGTATGTGTTTAAATAAAAAGTAGGTATTGTAAATATAAAATATAATTTTATTGGTTTTAAGAAATAGAAGTACAAATTTTGCTAAAAATGTATTATTAAATATAAAAAATTTAAATAAATTATATTTAATGAAAATATTAATTTTTTAATAAAATAATAAGTAATATTATATCTTTTATAATAAATATATTATAGTTAATAAATAATTTGTTTTGTGAAAAAATAAGGAAAAGGAAAAAGAAAAAAACAAAATTGAAAAAGGTGCTGTCACATAACAAATTTTGAAAAAAAAAAGTAAAACTCGGCTATTGTTATAACCTAATTTCATCTGGAAAATCAAATGGGAGCTCTTTGTTTGGCGGAAACTAACTCTTGATTTTACATGATTTCAGTTGCGAGACAGGCCCTAAAGTAATTGCTTTTATTAACACTTGATAATTCCTCAATTCTATCGGGGTCCAGGGCATAGTCTAGGCGGGATGAACGTATAAAATAAAAAGTTAAAAGTTCATTATGATATGCTCTCTTCTACTTTTAATAAAATTTTATACAATCTTTTTTGTTTATAAATATTTTCTCTTGTTTCCATTACAGAAGAAAATTTTATCAGTTTTGGATGCTCTTTTTTTTATTTTTGTAACACTCCAAAATCATTTAAATTAAAATTTAATTTTTGTAATTAAAATAAATTTAAATTTTATAATTTGTTAAAGAAAGATAAAGTTTGAAAAGAAATACAAATAGAGAAGAGTAAAAGATAAGATAAGAAAAGTTTGAATTAGAATAAAAGTGTTATTAAATAAGATATAAAAAAAAAATATTTAGCTAGATCAGGGTTGAAATTATAATAAGAAGGTATTAATTTGAATCTAATTAGAAGTTTAGGATCTAATGGACTTATAATGAGAATTAAAATAAAAGTTTTATGTCCAAAAAAAATTATAAGATAAAATAATATTATTTTATTATTTTCTTTTAAAATTTAAAAGATATAAATAATATTTATTTAATTAATTTTGAAATTCAAGAATAATTATATTTAGGAAAGATAAAATAAAAAAAAAGTTAGTTAGAAAAGGATTAGAGATAAAGTTTGTTAAAGGGTTGAATTAGCACTCCTAATGAGGTTTAAATTCATAATTTTAAAGATAAAAATATTTAAAAAATAAAATATTATTAAATTAATTTTTAAAATTTGAAAATTAGGATATAATTATATTAATAATTTATTTATCCAAAAAATCATGGGAAATTAAAAAATTATGAATAATAAGTATGATTAGGAGTCCTAATTAAATTGTAAGTTAGGGGACTTGTCCCTATAAATATGACCCAAAGGCTTAATTAAATGCATTTTTCTTTCATCCTCTACTTATGTTTTTCATCCATCTTTGAGGTATATTTTTTCCTTTCTCAGTGCATGTGCATGAGAGTTTCGACCCGCATTCAATTTCGGACCTACCCTCTGTATAAAGATGTTGACCTCGTGTTAATCATCACCGAAAAATGCATCCCAAGTCTCGAGTTTTAGGCAGTTTAGACTAAGATTTTTTTATTCACTTTTGGATAATGAAATAGATAAGATGATAAATGAATTAGAATTGGTTTTATATTATGCTATAATGCATGAATAGTTCTATATAGAATTTGTGTCAAATGGAATAGTCAATAGTGCACAATAAATTATAGCATGATGATCACCATCGAAGTTCCGACAGTCAAAATTCGGGCCGTGTAATGATGAACTCGACCCAGGTTCATCTAAAGAATCAAAACTCGATGCAGCTTCACTCTGAATCCAACCCAAATTCAAAGGAAATCTGACCCAAATTTACAACAACCTAGTCTAGTTCTCCCATGATCGAATTCGGACGTTAGATCATTTTCTCGACAACCCGACTCATGTTGGGTTCATACTCGGGCTGAGTAAGTGCACATCACTCTATAGGATTATGAGATTAATAAACTCACCTCAAGCCAACTCGTATTCTCCCTCGAGTTCTGCTAGGAAAAAGAGACGAATGCAAAATTAAGAGCTCGGCCCCCTGGTGAACGTCCAGCCACAAACCATCCCAAATTTTAAGGTACTCGATCAAAAATTTTAGAACAGATAATCTTTGTTTTCTTTTTAATTATTGTGATGTGCAATGACTATTCTATCTGTGTATTAATAATGATTAATAGAGAACATTAATAATGTTAAATCAGGTCAACAAACAAAATATGTAAAATGAGACTTCTTGTCACTTATTATTACATAATGGACTTGAATCATATGAAAAAAATGAAGGTGGGTATTAATAATCCCACCACTATAAATGTAATCGTGGGCTCGTCATTATCCTACCTTTGGTTGAAGTTTAATCTACCTTAACCATCCACAAAGCCCTATGAATGCTCATAATAAAATAAGTCGAACTCACATTAAGATTTTGACAACACATATAGATGTCTTAAGAATTGTTTAAAAAGTAAATAATGTAGAGAAAGAATGGATAAAAAAGAATAGAATTAAATTACCAAACTTAAAAGAGAAAAAAAATAGAAAGGAATAGAAAAAATCGAACTAAATCGATAGAGTTATTTTATTGCACTGAAAGTTTGTCTATTTGTATTAAGTCTTCTTATCCAACTATAATATTTTATGTATCGAGTATTTTTATACTCATAAATATTCTATGTTTTTGTGTTTGAATTTTACATGTAGATGAACCGATAAGTATGGATGGAGACGTTGATAACAACAATATTCGTGAGGATGTAGAATGCGCATGTGTATTGAGTCATTAAAACTCGTAAAGTGATTTGAAAGTTAGTAGGTTTTTGGATGGTTATTAAAAAATAATAGTTAGAAAGTAAAAGTCACTTCCATACTCTTTTAAATCGCTTCCGTATTATATGTAAATAAGGCTAAAAAATAAAATATCATAGATAACGTGGTCCAAAATACAGTCAATTATCGTAGGAGGATGAAATTTCAAAGCATTATATATAACTTTTTTGAAAAAAATAAGTCAAAGTAGTCAATTTTAATATTTTTCTTGGGAAACAAATAATAAAAATGATCCTTCCATTTACAAAAACTTGAAAAGAAGAGCACACAAAAAAAATCAAGCCAAAATATATGCCAATCTAGGCATGTTTTCAAAACATCGCAAACTAACCTTTTTTCTGTAAAGCTAAATACTAAAATGTATAGTGATATGGAGAATTATGTATACTTTTCATGTGTGTTCACCATGCATTTATCTCATGTTTTGATATGTTTTCATGCTCTAACACATACTTTCTTGTTGAAATATAACATTTTATGACTTCTCACATCTATTTTATGATTTTTGGGATATTTTACTTGTTTTAATTATTTTTCATATATAAATCTCAATCGATAAAATATGAGGGAACACAAGCGAATACCCCCGACTCATACACTTGGACAAAATTGAGAATATATGACACAAATTCACCAATCCAATTGTCCAAAGCAACAAAGAAAATATGTCTTTCCACATTAGCATGTAGATTCCATTGCACAAAATGGAGGAAACTTCCTCTACATCTTTTATGGGCATATGTGAACAATAAAAGTGTTGCTAGGACAATGGTCATGTGACAAGCTAAAGAAAAAAATAGCAAAGAAGAACCACTAAGATATTTTTTTTACTGGGACAAATGGACAGGTGACGAGCTGAAGGAAGACAGTCATACAGGACTACAAGAGCATCTTCTGTTGCTGGGACAATCCTTGGGCTATAAAAAGCACAATAAGGGTATTAAAAAAAGAGTTTCAAATTTTGACTGAGTTGAGATTAAGGAGCTAAGGAGGAGGTTGCGGCCAACAACCTCCCTCCTTTCTTTAGTTTCTTTAATTTTCTTCTTTTGCTCTTCTTTCGTTTTCCTGATGTGTAGCTGACAACCAGCTAGTGCCCGAGTGGTGTTCTGTGATGGGACTTTACGTTCTCTGTTCTTATCTCTCTTGATATCATGTTGTTTAAAAGATTGTCGAACCTTGTTACTGCTTTATTGAAGTTATTCTATGTTTTGTCTTGTGTTGAAGTAATAGATTTATGTATGGATGAGCTTTTGAATCTTCTTCATCTTGCACCCCCCGATCGTAGGAATATACCAAGCTCTGCGCGACCGTACGTAGAAAAATTGAGCTTTGATGAGATGATTCTCTACTTGGTTTCTCTGTTTTTCTTGCAACTAAAAATTTGGGGGGTTCCTGAATCACTATCGCCTTGCACTCTTGATCGTATGGATATGTTAGGCTCTACGCGATCATACGTAGAGAAATTGAACACCGGCGATAGTGATTCATAGTTCAGATTTGTGTTACGCTAGCAATGATGATTTTCTGTTATCTAGTTTAGACGTCGTACATTTTCGAACCCAAGATCCGAGAGGGTTGTGCACATTCTGATATTCTGGCATGTGTGTGTGATTTTTTCTTATCATTTTTACTTTTGATTCTTCTCTGATTATGAGAGTTTATGCTCGAGAGGGAACATTTCTAATCCTCTTTTGTTGTCGACGACCCAAGTAGGGCGGATGACAAATGAGTTATATCCGAAAAACTCTCAGCAATCCTGAATTGTATTTCTGAATCGATCTTTCTCTCCCCCTTAAATAGTCTAAATAGTCTTAATGATATTTTAGTTGCTTGCATTCTATTCGGAAGGGTTGTCCTTATTCCACTGAGGCGAGTGTAAATCGATCGTAGCTGTCTTGCCCTCAATGTATTTCTCTTGAATGCTTGGATAAGCCTTAACTCAATCCAAAGAGAAAATGTCGATTTATATGTTAAAAGCATCGTGCACGAGAGTGATGATTGTTCTGGACATGTGAATCCTTCTTGTTAATTAGACTCGCCGCGAGCCGAGAGTGTCGCGAATAAGTTGTGTTCTTTATTATGAAATTATCCTAATACACATGTTAAGGGGCGATCTATCATTTTTATCATAAACTGAAGTTTAGAAAATATAAATCTTAAGCAAAGACACCTCCCAACCCTATCTATTTTTGTATTAAAAATTTATAAAAAGTAGTGTAATTTTATTTGTAGTGATTTTTTATTTATAGCATTTAGCTTTCTTATTTTGAACAACACTTAGGGACTGTTTGGTTATAGAATAAAATTGAAGAGAATAAAGCAGTGTAATATCGTATTCTCGTAAAAGTAAATATATTATTATTATGTGTATCGTTTGGTTAGAATAGAATAATTTTTAAAAGTATAATATTTTATATTTAAAATATTTTATTACTCAGAAATAGCGTTCAATATTATAATAACAAAAGAATATTTGTATAATAATATATGATTGAATTTTTAAAAAATAAAATACGTTTGAAAAAATTGAAAAATTGAGAATAATCATATTCTTCTATTTTAGAAGAATAAATATACTATTATGACGAGGTGAAAAATGATGGTTTTGCTTCTTTCAAGATGGTTTTACGCTTTTCAAAATTTGACCGATTATGGCCTGTCCCAAGCCCGGATAAAGGAGGAGGGTTGTGTTAGGCCCCGACGGTCAGCGTAAAACCCTGTCGAATCTCATGTCGTATGATCCATATAACCGACCCCACCTAGTGAAATAAGGCTTTGTTGTTATTGTTGTTGTTGTATAATCTTATTTTATGAGTTGTTTGGCTATATTGTCGAAATATCGACGTATTCTCGTATTTATTCCATAACCAAACGCCCATTATAGACTAGAATGATATGTCGTACTCTTGCGATCCTCGTAATAATAATGTAGAGAATTTATAAATTTCAAATTTTCTTAACATTTTCCCTTTAAAGAATGTCTTCAAGACTTTTTTTTCACTGAATAATTGCGATATATCAAAATGCAAAGAAGAAACTCTGAAAATAAAATAAAATAAAATGCATACATCTTCTAAAAAAATGCATGCAGAATTCTGTTACGTAACATTCATTAAAGTTTCCTCGCATAAATAATATTTTAATGAAATAAATAAGAGTAATTCAACAGTCGGATTTTTTTGACGGATAGGAAAAACATATTTCCAGCATTACCTTTCCAGCTCGGGAACCTGTGAATAACTCAAACCGTCACAAGAACTACACGACGACCACTTCCCTACTCCTTCCAGATCTTGCTGATCCGCCGACCGCCGGATCGACACCGGCAACCGCGATCCTTCGTTCCGTCCTTTCCTGTCCTGAGAGCGATCATGGTGCCGGCGCTGGCCTCCCCGAAGGCCTCGGCGGCCACCCTTCCCCTCATTCTCGACATTGAGGACTTCAAGGTGCCTTCCTTCGCCCACTCCCCACACACCGGTTCTTTACCGGATTTTCTCTTGGTTTCTCTTCGGATCGGAATTCCAATCGATTTCCATGGGTTGTCGTAGGGAGATTTCTCGTTCGACGCATTGTTCGGGAACTTGGTGAATGAACTGCTGCCCGCCTTCAAAGTGGATGATTCCGGCGCGGCGGACGGCGGCGGGCAGGATTCGGTGCCGAGCGTGACCATGCCGGGGACGGTCGGGTCGGCGGTGCCGATGTTTCCGGCCGTCGATGAGCTGCTCGCGCTGTTCAAGGATTCGTGCAAGGAGCTCGTCGATCTGCGCCAACAGGTTTCTGATGGCAATTTTGCATTTGTTATTTAATAATTCTGGCGGTTCTTGGGTTCTGTTTCCAAGGTCCTGACATGTATTTTCTCTTCTATTTATTTGGGTTGAAAGGTCGATTCCAGGCTTCAGAATTTGAAGAAGGAAGTTGCAGTCCAGGATGCCAAGCATCGGAAGACCCTCGCTGAGGTTAGTGTGATCATTCCCTTGTCTGTATCTGGTTATGAGATTGGAACTCTTAGAAGGGAATCCTTCCTGATAATGCTTCGCTATTGTTAAAATTTATCAACTCCTTTCTACCTTTTGTAAAATTGTCTGATATTTCATAAACCTTTGATTATTATCAATGGTGAGATGTTAATTACGCAAATTCTTAATTTGACCTCCTAAAAAAAATCATAATTTGAGGAGGCAAGTATTTTGAAATCAAACTCCAATTTTGGATGATCAAACTGTCATCTTTCTTTATTTTTTTCTAACTATGTGATGGCTCATCATGGTTGTTGTTCTTCGAGCGTCGCCTTTATTTTGGGAAAGCAGGAAGAATAATTGAAGTTCATCCTATATATATTAGAAGTCAAATTAGAATGCAATCACACTCTCTAGGCCTTTGACGCGGCATCTTGTTGGTTTGATGGTCCAAAACGCAAACGTTGGATCCAAATACACTAAGCATGTGATTGCACAGATACTCTAATACGCCTTTTTTTAGAAGGAAAAGGAGGACTACCAAAGTTGTGGTTGTCATCCATCTATATATATATGCTGTAAAAAAAGTGTACAAATGTAATAACGCTGAAAGATCATAAGAAAAATCACACGCTCAGGCCGACAGCACTCCCCACAAAAAATGATCCGGTTGCGCTCTAGCCAATATGCCTTATATATTAATTTTTATATATACAAGCAAAATACAAATACATTGACTTCCCCTTTTAATTTAAGCTATGTTGTTCCACTGAAAATATAATTATGATAGAAAACGACCATGAGCATGGATCATGGGTCATTGAGGCACACAATGTATCTTGAGCAAGCACCAGCGACCCTGGGTACATGATAACCTATCCCACCATCGTCGGGTGGCCACCCTGCCCTCATTCACATTACTGGGGTGGTGATGGGTCAGATTTTCCATTGAATACCATAACCTTTTTCTTCATCGGGCCTTGGGTGTTTCAAGGGGGAAGGAAATGTAAAGGCACAATTAATATTTCCTGATGCCTTATCTGGTGCTATCAGAGGGAATCCTTGCAATAGAGGTGGCACGGCCAGAAGAAAAACTATCAGTTCACAACAAAGTCAGCAAAAGTCCCCAACAAATATATTATCACCACCAGTATTCTTATCTGACGTGACCTTGTGTGGATGCATGGCCAAACTTGTATTTTATTCTTGTGCTTATCATCCTCATACACCAATCTTTTGTGAGCAAGTGATACACCAACCTGATCTAGGATTAAATGAAATCCTTCCGTATTTCAATGTTTTGTACTATGATATCTTAGAAATCCTCTTTATACTCAAAAGAAGTTGATAGTTCAGTTTCCATTTATCCTCCATTCGTTCAGCTTGTAGAAGATAAGCATTTAACTCGACTTGCATCATGAGTAAAGGTCAATATGATAATAGAATTGATTTTGATGAATTATTGTCAAATAGCACAGGGTTGATTATGTAACCGCATATGTTTTACAGTTGGAAAAAGGTGTTGATGGACTTTTTGGGAGTTTTTCAAGGTTGGATTCTCGAATTTCTAGTGTGGGGCAGACAGCAGCTAAAATTGGGGATCATTTGCAGGTAGGATATTTGACTAACATTATTCCGGATCATCAGCTATACATTTCATTTTTGCTTTCTGTATTTGCTTCATGATTAAACAAACAAAAGATGGCCTCAAACTCCAAGTTCCGACTACTTGAGCAACTGCCAAATAGATTCATTTTTCTGTTTGTTAATAGCTATCGAGTTAATCTTGTCCGTATTTTCAGAGTGCAGATTCTCAGAGGGAAACTGCAAGTCAGACTATAGAACTCATTAAGGTACATTATGCCTAAATTCTGTATTTTCATTTAATGCTTATATTCTCTGTCTCTGATTTTTTTAGTTGTGCTGTATCTTTTATTAGTACTTAATGGAGTTCAACAGCAGTCCTGGTGACCTCATGGAGTTGTCACCTTTATTTTCTGATGACAGTCGTGTCGCTGAGGCTGCTTCGGTTGCACAGAAGTTGCGTAAGTACCCATTTTTTCCTTATTGAAATGTAATGTAGTTTTTTATTTTGCTTGTATTATTCATTGCTTCGGTATGACTGAGCCTCTTTTATTTTGATCATCCCCCTTAAATCTTTCTGCATCAGGCATATATCCCAGTTATCATTTGTCCACCTTTACTATTAGGAAATCTGTTCTCCGTTAATGCTGCCATTTGGCATTGGTAATGTGTAGTTTACTCTTTTGGGGGGCTTACAGGGAATAAGATAGTTCATAACAATCTGTGTTTTCGTATTTGGTTCTGATTTGAGTTTTCCAGCTCAGATTGATGTTCTCTCTTTTCCATGATAGTTCTTTTTTCTTTTTAAAATACAGGGTCATTTGCTGAAGAAGATGTTGGAAGACATGGGATTAATGTGCCATCTGGCACTGCAAATGCAAGCAGAGGACTGGAAGTTGCTGTTGCAAATCTTCAAGATTATTGTAATGGTATGTGTTCAGCTAAAAGCTCTCGTGAGCATATAAAAACTATTCTGCTCTCTTGAATTTCTCATATTGAATTTGCTTCAGAGTTGGAGAATAGACTGCTGGCACGATTCGATGCAGCTTCCCAGAGACGAGAGTTGTCTACTATGGCTGAGTGCGCTAAAATATTATCACAGGTCAGTAGTATTAGTCGATGGCTAAGTGGCATTTCATGACCCAAGAAATAAAATGGCTCAGTCAAGCACCTGCCCATGAGGGGCATGGGGGAAGGTGCATCTGCTCGTCACAAGCAGAAGAGGAGCTTCAAGCAGGTGCCATGAGCAGAGGGAACTCCTTGTCCATTGGTGACTTGTCTCATGTGAATTCTAAAAACACCATCAAATGCAACGTGCTGTGCCGGGTGGCACAGAGTTGTCTGTTAGTTTGGCATGAAGCAACATGTAGCATAAGTGTTGCAGGACAATTAGGGTTGTAGGCCATCCACTTATAAACTTTAGTCTGAGGTCATATTTCCGTCTATTTAATTATTTTTTGAGGCCATATTTCGTTCTATTTTATTATTTTTACTTGTCTAGAACTTTTCTTTTTATTTTTTTGCCTTTTATTTGGTTTCCTAGTTATTTGGTATAGGGTGTCTCTCTCTCTCAAAAAAAAAAAGATGGTATAGGGTGTTTAGAACCCCTACAAAATACTCTTGTATGGTTCCATTGGAAGGCATACTTTGATGAATAAGAAATTTCTTTGACCAATTCTCTCTCTTAAGCGGGTACCTTAATTTAGGATTAGGTTTAGTCACATCAATAAATCTCTTCCTCAAAACCCTGAAAACTTTTGAGACCGGTTGCAAGCCTGAAAGGTCTGAAGCCTTGGAAAAACTTCAGCAAACTCATCCTTGTAACATCCCATTACTGTATTGTTAAATAGTTTAAACTTCAATCAAAACTTTTTGGTTTCCAGGAAAACTTCTTCTTACAGCTCTCCTTTTTCCTGCAGTTTAACAGGGGGACTAGCGCCATGCAACATTATGTAGCATCACGGCCAATGTTTATTGACGTTGAAGTTATGAATACTGATATCAAGTTAGTATTGGGAGATCAGGGTTTACAAACTGAATCTAACAACATTGGACGGAGCCTTTCAACATTGTATAAAGAAATTACAGGTTCTTATCTACTTGTACTTTATGGTAATCTTCAAAATATCCTTATTATATTGATGATTGTATAGAATTGGAATTAACCTACAGAAACTGTGAGAAAAGAGGCAGCGACGATAATGGCAGTATTTCCATCACCAAATGACGTCATGTCGATTCTTGTACAGGTATGCTTGAGCAGGACTCTTATTGCTAGCCGAACAGTTGTAAACTTGTAATTCACAGTTCATGATTAAACTGATGCAACTTTTAATTTTAACTCAGAGGGTCTTAGAGCAGAGGGTGTCAGCCATTCTTGACAAGTTACTACTGAAGCCTTCACTTGTGAACTTACCTCCCCTTGAACAAGGCGGTCTCCTCCTAGTATGGCATTGTGATTTATCTTGTGTTCCTTTTTAATGGAAAAGTCTCATAAGCTATTAGCCATTAACTTTTGCTGCATCTTTCATGCTTCTGCAGTATCTTAGAATACTAGCAGTTACATATGAAAAGACACAAGATCTAGCTAAAGAATTACAATCTGTTGGGTGCGGGGATTTGGATGTAGAAGGTAACCACTTTCATATTGGATCAATTTTTTTATGTTTTTTATCTTGATATCAAAGGCCATGTTATCATCACTTGCCCAATATTACCAAGTAGGACTATGTTCATCTTTTCTTTTCCACTGCAGGTCTTACTGAGTCCCTGTTTTCTGCCCACAAAGATGAGTATCCAGAATATGAACAAGCTTCCCTCAAGCAGCGTTTTAGGGCAAAGGTTTACTTCAATCAACTTTTGGACATTTTTTCTTTATTACCGTAAGGCTATCAATATCATATGCTATTCTTTACTTCAGTCTAACATAATGCTGCATCCACAGATGGAAGAGTTGCGAGCTGAATCCCATCAACAATCTGAATCAACTGGGATCATCTCACGCTCTAAAGCATCTACAAATACGTCCCCATCTCAACAGATATCTGTGACTGTAGTAACAGAATTTGTTCATTGGAACGAAGAGGCAATAGCCAGATGTACTTTGTTTTCTTCTCAGGTTAGCATTAGTTTCTCCATTAAGATCCGTTCCAATTCCCCTAAAAAAAGATCTGTTCCAATTTTCTTTGATATTCCTTGGTGAAAGTTCATGGTACTTCCAGTCAGTGTCCAGTGGGGGGGGGGGGGGTGTGGTGGTGGGGGGTGCGTGGCACAGATTGGACATGAAGAAGAGAGATGAATGATTTTTTTGAAGAGGGGATATCAGTGATGAGGGTGCATTAGGTAGTGCTGCTTTACTTCAGCCACCTCTGTGATGCTTATAATATTGAAGGAGAGGAGAACAATTAATGATCAGTGAATCTTTAGGGGCTATTGTAGTACAAAGTGCAAACTCTGCCTTGAAGGCCTGTCCATTTTTTCTGAGTCGTGTTACTTTTTTAACCCCCAAAAGAGCTAGTATTTATAAAATTCGTTACTTGGTTGTTCTATGCTTTTGTAATAAGATTTCAGCTGGCTCTTTTGAAGGAAAAAGATCAAGATTCTAACCACTCTATAGGCTTATGATATTTGGATTATACTTAGAATATGTTTCGTTATAGAAAAATAATTTAATTCTACCAGTCTATAAACATCATATCCACAAACTATCAGCATAATTATACCACCCAAACTGGCCAGTAGTACACTGTTATCTGTGTAATTTGTTTACTGTTCTTGTAGCCTGCTTACTGTTCAAGAACATGCCATGTGTGCCATGTTCTAAAGAATATCTTTTATCTCAATTTGTTCTGAAGTTGTATGGAGCTGACTGTTAAAGATCTTGAAGCGGTATAATGGGTGAAGCAGGAGGTATCATATGATTACGAAGAAAAAAATATAAAGCTGTTGTTCACAAAATGTTTTACCATGAAACAAATTTGTTGTAAAATAGGCTTATACAAATTTTTGGCTCAATATTAAGGACAATATACGTTACAACTGACTCAATATTAGCTTCCTTGTGTCACCGCTCACCATCCAGATGTTCAGCCAAGCATTTGACTGGATAAAACTAATTCCGTAGTTTGTTGCATCATTGGTTACATTCTGTACCATGCTGTTGTTGCATGGGGAGGCATTGACAATGTTATTTATCATCCCTACACTGGTCATAGAACTAATTACAGGATATGTTATGTCAACTGAACTTATATTTTTTGTATTACCTTATATTTAATATTTTTGTTTCATTTTTCTTTGATGCTGTGGCTAAGTGGCAAAAAAAATGACTTTTACAGCCTGCCACTCTTGCAAGCTATGTCGGATCAGTGTTTGTGTGCTTACTTGATCAAGTAAGTATATCGCTGGCCAACTTTGCTTTTAGCTTTCTTATTTTTAAAATCAGTGTCTTTACTAATCTTCTATTGTTATTTGTAGATAAGTCAATATCTAACTGAAGGAATTGTGAGCGCCAGGGAGAGTTTGAATGAGGCTGCAGCATTGAGAGAGAGATTTGTCATTGGAACAAGTGTCAGTAGAAGGGTAGCTGCAGCAGCTGCTTCCGCTGTATGATTTTTTTTAGGGATTTCTGTATGATTATTTTACATTATTGTTGTTCCAAATAATTAAACTTTCTTCCCAATGGGTGTTTATTGCATTAAGACAAATGGGTTGTCATAATCGTAATAGTATGTTCAATGCAAATGCTTCAGGCAGAAGCAGCTGCTGCTGCAGGGGAAAGTAGTTTCAGATCCTTCATGGTTGCTGTGCAACGTTGTGCCAGTAGTGTGGCAATTCTTCAACAGGTAAAGTATTAAACCTGGTTAACTGCTTTTAACATGTTTCTTGCAGTAATACCAGAACAAGGTTTTCTCTAAATAAATGTACCATAAAAGGGCTACTTTCCTGCAGTACTTCACAAATACTATCTCCCGGCTCTTACCTCCTGATGGTGCTCTTCCGCTTGCTCTTGAAGAGATGAGTACAGCAGTCGCCAGTGTTGAGGGTGCTGCCAAAAAGGGCCTCCAACAATGCATCGAAACTGTGATGGCTGAGGTCAGTATTTTGCAGCTTCTTATTCAATTAATATATGTTCAATGTTCCTCTCAAAAAAATATATGTTCAATGTAAAATGTGCAAATTTTGCTTCTTTTCTATTTAATTCACGGCTAAGGTCGATTTTTTCTCATTTTCATCAATTAGTATCTTCTATTTCGGCTCATCTATTAAATGTAAATTGTGCATTAAATTAAGTCTATTTTTCCTCGTATGATATGATCTTCTGTAGACAGCTTAACATGTTTAGATGTGGTGGGGGTTTACCCTAATATGTTGTTTGCGATGCTTCATTTCATGTCCAACTCTTCTAGGAAGCTTTCTTAATTCTATTTCATTGTGAATCCATCATCAGTCTTACAGTAAGCCTTTTTGTAGGTTGACAGGTTATTATCTTCAGAGCAGAAGGCTACAGATTATCGATCTCCTGATGATGGAAATGCTCCTGATCATCGCCCAACAACTGCATGCACAAGGTAAATGTTACTTGAACATCGTGAGCTTTCCTTTTAGCCCGGTCCAGTTATGAATGATATTTCCTTTCTTTTTTCTTATTGGTTATTTTCAGAGTTGTAGCTTATCTGTCGCGTGTGCTTGAAGTTGCTTTTAGCGCTTTGGAAGGTCTCAACAAACAATCATTTTTGACTGAATTAGTAAGTTTTCACTCTTCATCCCAAATTTCGACATAATTGTTCCTCTGGTTAGTGTTTTTCAAGTTATAAATTATTAGTTTCTTGTATGGTTTCGATCTAAGCTATAGTGCTGCCAGAAAATGGGGTGTCATCCTGCATCTGGCACATTTGACATGATGTGCCATGGTAACATTTGGAATTTGTAATAGTACCAGGTAAATTTTACATGTTCCATTCAATGAAAAATATAAATAAAAACCACCAGTGCCTATTGCATCCGCAAGCTCTTGAAGGGGCCTTGCCAAAGATCAGGCCCTCCATGACATTAGGAACATTGATCTGTATAACAGAGAAGAAAAGTGTGAAAGAAAGATGAAAGTTAGACCAACTCACCTAGGAACTATAACACTAGGTTACTGCTAGCGGGATTTCCATCATTGGAGATGGAGATTAGTGACCTAGTTCTTTGCATCTTTCTTCCTTTTTTTTCTCTTTTTACTTCTGTGATTCTGATCATTTTGCTTTTCTTGAGAAGGATAAAAACCTTTTTCTTGAAAAGACAAATATCCTTCTGGTTCATTGCAGTTGAAAAGCTGAAAATTTGGCAACATCTTCTCGAAGTGCATTATTATTCCAAACTTTTGAAATATTTGGTTAATGATTGTGCCTTTCTAATATTTCAAGTTTCAACTGAAACTAAAGCTGCCATAATTTAATCAGTTTGAGCCAAAAGGAGCTCAACTATTATTACATGCATTGTTTTTGGCAGCTTGGAATTTGAAAGTATTCGATTTTGTTATTTTTTTATTATGAGCAAACTATTTAATGCTAAACATTTATGTTCTTTAAAACTCAGAAGTGTGGTCCTAGTTGTAATGTAAGTGAGCACAGTTTGTTTGAAAGTCTGTCTCCCTCTTGGTACTAGACATGTGACATATTTGCTTGGGGCTCCCTTAGAAAGATGAAGCTATTACTTAATCATATCTGTTTGATCCTGGATTGTTTTGTTGCTACATCTTAAATGCCACGTTACAGTAAAGTTGAGTTTTTTAATTATGTGAAACAAAAAAATGGTATTCTAGGACCATCATAAATATGACATACCACACCAAAGATAAGTTCTTAATTGCATGGGGAGCGATGTCAGATAGAGCATATTGTACACCACACTCTCTTTTTGCTTCGGGAGTGGGGTTTTGGCTGATATACTTTTTCATTTTTGTCACTCTCTCTTTGAGAGCACACACTTGTACATCTCTTCAGTTTCCCCAGATATATATATACCTGGATGACAACCACACAATTTAGTAGTCATCCTTTTTCTTCTCAAAAAAAAAAAAATTGCATGGGATAATATCAATGTCCTTTCAATCTAATATCTTATATGGTGCAACATGTCTTCGCAATCTATGTCACTTGTGGTTTTCCTTAAATGCCATGAAAAAATTGTTTTATACATGCCCTTCACATGAAACCATTCTGTCTCATGTTAGTTTTATGGTAATTATGTTTTCTTCCACTAGCATCCTCTATTTTTGTTGCTAATAATAATATTATTATTGTTTATTTTGATATGTGGGGCATTGCCTACATAGGCACATTACTACATGCCTAGTATTTTTGCAATAGTTTTTGACAATATGACTTCCTGAGTTCAGGGAAATCTCTTGCACAAGGGCTTACTTAACCATTGGCAAAAATATACTTTCAGTCCAAGGTAACAACGTTTCTACTATCAATTTCTTTGGTTTAATAGATACCCCTGTTCTCAATCAAAAAAATAGATACCCCTGTTTGAGATCCATTTGTTTTTGTTCAACTTCAGAAGCAAGGGTTAAAGTATTTACTCATATTCAACAATTTGAATGCTTGCATCGTAAATTGTACATATGGTAACAAAAACTGTCCCCCCAAAAAAATTCGAACTAAAATTGTTAATTCTGGTTGTGAAACAGATTTACTGCAATCAGGCAAAATTTTCAGGTTAAAATGTGGATACTAGAAATTTCTAATAGTTGTTATCGGCATTTTTTATGTTGTTGCATTGTCGATTAGTATAGTTACATTGATTACCTTTATTCAGGATTTCTTGTTAAATAATTAACCAATTTCTGTATATACTTTCTTTTTCACCTGCACAAGATCCGGGCTTATATAAAACCTCATTAATGAGGTTAGGTTGGAGAGTTCTTGTTGGATAAATTTTTCTGGCAACACTTATGAGCTTTAAGAGCATCTGTAGGCATATTTTTTTACCATTTCTCATCTCTCTGCTGATGATCAACAAGGTCTTGTTTAGGCTAAAGGTGGCTAGATTATATATTTAGGGGCATGTGAAGGTCCTATTCATTAATAAACTTAACAATTTGAAGTTCCATTTCACTTTCAGAATTTTTTCTGGTAAGGATTTCATTTTCAGTAGTATTCAATTTTTAACTCTCAACTAGGTGATTTCTTTGGGTGGAGTAACCAACCAACATGTCTTTCATAACACACCTCTTCTCCAGTAGTTTAATCATCTAAGAGCTAGTGCAACATTTTATTCATGTTTGGATAATAAAATCTGAAAAGATCACTTCTACGCAGAGCATTCATTATAAAACCTTTTGAATTGTTACTTTGTTATTGCATCATTGTTTTATTTATTTTGCATTATTTTATACTTGATTACAGTGGTGGACTGCGGCTAAAGCGTGATATAACAGAGTATGGAGAGTTCGTCCGCAGCTTCAGTGCTCCATCAGTTGATGAGAAATTTGAGACGTTGGGAATGTAAGCTTTATTCTTTTCTACTTACGTTGTTTGCTACATTGGTTGAGAAGTAACAAGTACAGTTTTTTTTTTTCATTTTCTTTTTTCAGCATGGCAAACGTCTTCATTGTGGCTCCTGAAAGCCTTGCTTCATTGTTCGAAAGTTTTACTTCAAGCATCAGAAAAGATGCATTAAGGTATTCTCTTACCAAGTCATTATATCCCCAAGAAGTAGGTGGTTGTGTTTCTGATGATTTTAAGAGTTGTCGGTAATATTTTCAGGTTCATTCAACTCAGAGATGACTACAAGTCGGCCAAAATTGCGTCAAGACTCAGCAACATTATGTCGGAGTCCTAGCTACGAGGTGAGACAACCGTCAGTTATGGGTATCATGTAACAGATGCGGCACAATTGAATTGCATGCTTGCCGCTTTCGAGCTTTGCGTCAAAGTATATTATTTGTCTGGCTTCATTTTTCGCTTTGGGACTCGTCCGGATGGTGGGGGTCATTCGTTGTAATTCATGTTGTATGTATATCTGTGTTCCTTTTGCTTAGAAGATGTCGTGTATTTGTTACATAAATTAGCACTTACAATCAGCATAGAGAACTTGAGACGAATCCTTCAACAAGCACAATTTCTAAGATGTGAAAAATCTGAAGACCACATCTTTACACCTAGGGCATTAGATTGCATTTCGTCTATCCAATCCCGAACCAATTTTATTGGCTTACATTGGATGGAGTAATAGGTCAGCGCTCGATCAAAATCCAAATGTTATTGTGTTGGGTTTGAAATACAACATTTGTTCATATTTGACGTGAGCTTCTTCAAAAGAAAATTGAAGTAGAAAGATAGTCGTCTAACACGAACTACTCGCGGCGGAATCAATAGGCCTTCAACTCCTGCGTCAATTTAGAAGTTGGGTTGGATGGCTTCGGGACCGACCTGGCTATAGAAGAACGCTGGGTCTTCGGAATTAGTTCGATCACTTATTTGGAAACCCCGCAGTCACGTCAAAATCCCGTTATCATTTGGACAAAGGCATTGGTGTTAGCTGCACGCTGAAGGTCTGTTTGGGCGAGGTTGAGGGTGAAAGAAGAAAAAATGATGGAAAAATAAAATACTTTCTCTGTTTAATTAAATTCAAGTTTGAAGAGAATCCAAGAAAAAAAAATTCTTTCCTCCTTTTTCTCTCGAACATTTCATTTTTTTTTCAATCTTAAGTCAAGCTGAGGACATATTTTCATATTTAATCTTGTAAATTAAATATATAAATATACATATATAAAATAAAATTATTATCTAACATTTTTTCCTTTCAATTATATCAATCAAATAAAATAAATTTTCATTTTCATTTCTCGGTTTCTCTTGATGAATTTTGAGTGAAACAGATCAGATAATCTTAATTTTAATCCTAGAGATAGTAAAAGGTCAGGTTCTGAATAAATATAATTTTATTCTTATACTAAATCATCTTTGTCTACAAAAGAATTTAAAATATAATAAAGTTGAAAAACATTCTATGTAAAAAGAAAGAGTATGAGGTAAATTTACTATAAATGTAGCCCATAATCATTGGTTTCTTTTTTTGAAGGAATGAACAAAACTGGACAAGAAAAACATTGAGATGGTGTAAGGTGAAAGTGTGTTAAGTTAAGAATGCCATAAAAAAGAGTAATTTTAGCATCATGCCCATATAAATGTGCCAAAATAATTACTTACAAATCAAAATTATTAGTAAATTTACAGGCCATATACATAGGTTTGTCTGTTCCAAAAAAAAAGAGAGACAAAAGAAAAATGAATGTGAAGAACAAGAAGAAATGCAAAAAATATTTTGATTTTTTTTTTGTTGTATGCAATGAGGACACTAATTGATTAATAAGATAAATCAAATTCTTTCCCGAAGGTCTCTAGAGAGAAATTTAAATTCAAACAAAGTTAGAAAAATGTGACCAATATAGTATGTTACTTATTTATCTTTTCTTCGCTGTACATGGGAGATGAATAATTTAATCAGCACTTAGGTGGATGTGACTCTTCTCAGTAGGATCGGAGACATAACTTAGTCTTAGATAGCATAGCATTTCTAATATAGCTTCTTTCTTTCTTCCAACATAAACATGAGAAAAGAAGCTCACATATCATCCTATAATAAATGCTGGATTATAGAAAAATTTTGGACACCCAATTTTCCATTTCGCTTACAATCATTCTTTTCTCCTAGTATTGAGGATCTTTAAAATCTACATATGCCTGTATTGTCAAAGACATCTATTTTTTGTATATCACTCCACACTTAAAAGAGGTATATGTACCTCCGGTAACAAAAAGAATAGAATCATAGGGTTCCATGCCGGGAGAATTTTGGGGTATAGCTCTAACCATCTCATTTCCTTGTTTCTGACATGTTATAGTTCTTATAGTCTCTCAACAACGAGAATGGAAGATTACCAGTAAGCCCGATGCTTCACGAACCATCTATACATTATTAATCCAAACCAACTAAAGTTCCCTCACAAGAAAGTAATAATGTTAAAGATCTATTTCTCTATTCATAAGAAACATGAATCAAGATATAACCTATATGACTATGTGTCCATTGGGATTATCCTCATCAACGAAACCACAGTTAAGAAGCAACCTTGAATTGGGTTGTGCACCACACCTATATAATCTATGGATGTTGAGGTACCCATGGATTATATATTTTCATTTACAAAAAACTCCAGAAACACGATCAAGCTGTGGGTTTAGAAATAAGAGACAAAAATGAAACTGAAAATAAGAGCATAAATGAATGATAACACCATATTATAATTGGTTCCCCAACTTTATATAATTGATCGACTACCAACTGAAAAGAATCATCACTAGATATTAGCATTGCTTTGAAGTGCTCTTGTAAGCCAATAATGGAGGTCCTAGAGGAACTATTGCAAATCTTGTGGCTAAACTAACTTTCTGGGAAATCAATGGAAACAAAAGCATCACTCTCTTAATAAGAATGATGAATAGTAAAGAAACATTCATATGAGTGAAAATGTACTAGGTCAGATTATGATAAGGTATTAAGCAATTGAAAGATTTCTCTTTGTTAAGATTATTTATAGATGGTTTATTACTAAAAATATAATTGGCCACTTGATTGTCATCATCATTATAATTGAACCATCTCCTAAGTTATCACTAATTGAACCATCATGATACACACACACACATATATATCCTATTTAACAAACCCATAATTCATTATTGAGAAACAATGACCAAAAGACTACAATTACTAATATGTTCTCTTCTAATTTCAAATGCATATTATAGAGAGTATAGATAGGAGAAAATGATGTCAGTTATAGGTTAGTTATAAATAAAATATGACGAATAAAGTAGCAAAATATTTCAATAGAAAAGGATCTAAGACACTTTTACTACGAGGAGAAGATGCATGCATTAGATAAAATTTATTTGAAAATTAGCGGCCCACTACTTTCATCATTTCCTTTTCAATTGTTGAAGTTTTTCAATTTCACTATTGTTTAACCAGAGATGTAAAGATTAACACAACCATTTTTTAGGAGGCCATGACATGTATTTTATTTAGAAGTGATTTTTTTTTTCTCGAAGTAAATCCAACAACATAACATGATAGCATATTCTAAATTTTTTATTTTATCACAATTGCACTTGAGACAATACTACTCTACAAAGTGGATTATGACTAAAACAACAAAGAGTTACAAAAAAAATTGCAATTTGATCCCATAGTGCTTGATGCAATTTTATGATGTTCTTGCTTATTTGTTTTGCTATTATAAAAAGTTTTCAAACTATATATCCAAATAGATTTGTGTGAACTATTTTACTTCAACTCATGCATTCACCAGAAAGTTTTTTTATCGTAACCCAAGTAACCCAGTTACTTTGGAGAAGGAAAAAAAAAATTATTTGAACTACCTATAAATGAACTACACATGATTGGACAGATAGACAACAATGAATGCCTACTTAAATATCTCAAATGGAAATGCTTCGTTGGCACATAATATGGGTATTATTGCGACACAACAATTGCAGGTATCGTATAGAGTTAATAATAAGAATTAAGAAACAAATTGATAGAACACCAACTTTCAGAACAAAAATGAAAGCAATATAAGATGGAAATAAGAGTGGACAAATATCCAAAAATACAATGTCTCACAACAAAAACATAGCCTTAAACATATACTAAAACACATATTTATTGAAACAAAGAAATAAATTAACTAGTGACTATTACAAATAAGGGCATGTGTTACCAATTAGTGAATAATTATTGTGCAGAAAGTTGAAGTGGCATCCACTATGTGGGAAGATGGTTTGATGCTAGTGGTGAGAGAAGTAAGATGTTGCAACTCTATGAGTATATCCTCTCAAAAGACATCTTGTCCTCAAGACGGAAGGATGGACTTTCCTAACCAACTTCTTCAAGATATTTACCACATTTTTTGACAAAATGACTAACAAGTTGGGAATTCCAACTTTGTCAATGCGGAATATATGAAGAGAAGGTTTTGAATGAAGTGGTTGAATTAATTAATGCCTTATACTCGGTAATGTTTGCCTCACCAATTGAATATGTCATATAATTCCAATTAGCTTGTACGATATTGATATAGGCTAACCATTTGATTCCAAGTACCACATCCGTGCAACCGATAGAGAAAGGATAAAAATCCTGAGTAAAAATAAGATTAGATTATCAATATCCTTATATATTCGATTGTAGCGAATAATATCATCATTACCGATTTGAACACCAAAAGGTGAAAGTGGAGGACATGCCATTTTAATTCCTTCGCTACAAAAGTTGTGTAGAATTTTTATCCAAAGAATGATAATTTCTTTGTGTTCTATTTTGCTTAGTAACTTCATAGTGTTGCATGTTGTTTGCTCCAAAATAGCATGAAGAGATATCTCTACATGAGTTGTGTTGGATCACAAAGGGCACCGAGAGGAGGGGAGGGGGTGAACTGGTGTTTAAAAACCAAAGTTTCAATTTCATGAAAATCGTCGCGGAAGCTTGAAACCAATTCAATAATCAATACAAATCAAATAACATGAGAGGGGGAGAGAGAGAGAATTCAATTACAATGCACGCGGTGGTTGTTGACGAGGTTCGACCACTTCTTGGTCTACATTCCCGCTCCGACTTCTCGACCTCGAGACCATCGAAGATTTCACTCGAACTCTTCCTTTGTTTCAAATGGGATAAGGAAGAAAAACATTTTATACCACTACCTTTTCTCTACTTTGAGAGGTAAGACTCACTTCTCCTCAAATGAAACTAATCTTTTTTCTCACTCAAGAAGTAAGATTTTGAACCTCTTTTACACAAAAGCTCTCTCAGTATTTTCTAGATAAAATGTTTCTTTCTTTTACAATGATAGACTCACAAGAGGAGAAGAGAAAAAAAAAGAAAACTTAAAATGAAAACTTCAAGAAAAATATTTTCTTTTGATAACTTGGAGTTTTTCTTCAAGGCTTGAATGAATGCCTTTGCTTCTAGCTTTGACACTTCTTTTATAAGTTCTAGTACGTGAAAAATTCGTCCAGAAATTATTTCACAAATATTTCTTTCAAATTTTATCGTTACTGTTCATTTGATTCAGAGGCCGATCGATCGCACATATGGACCAGTCGACTGGTCTATGTGACCGTTGCACGATTTCTTCAACTTCTGCGCTTGATCGGTCAACTCGATCCGTCGACCGGTACATCAACCGGTATCATCTTGACGTCAATCAAGGCATGCTCAATATTCGTCGATCGACCGACATCTCCTATTCGGCCGATTGGTATTGTCTCGACCAATCTTATTGATTTCGATCGGCAGGTTGATTGACCTGCACTATTTTGAACATAACTTTTTGCATAGTTATTCAAATTAGATTATCTTAAATTCTATGGATAGCTCACATGACTCTCTATAACTTTGATATTCATCATTCATTCGGAATATGTTAAGATCATAATCAATTATTTAATCAAAGTTTAGTGCATAAAGTTATTCCTTTTTCTTTAAACTTTTTCACCATTTCATTTTAATCTTTCAAGATTTGTATCATCAAAATGTAATTTTATATGGCATTAAAACTTTGCTCCAATAAGTTGATGGAGGATCTATTTTCCTGATTGAATATATATTTTTTCTCCGTAGTGTCTTTAGAATTAGCAAGCTCCATTAGTAAAAAAGTAGAATTTTTACAACAATGATTTGGGAAAAACTTCTCATTGCATTTAAAACATAAACATTGATCAATTGAAAATCATGCTCTTCATCTCATGAGTGTGCTATTATTGGTGGGCAAATTGTTGTCATTGTAGTTATACTTGTAGGTGAAAGAGTCAATGGATGTGATGCTGATGACTTTTTGGAACATGAAGTTGAGTGAGGTCGATTATGATGGCTGGAGCCCTTATTTTTTACTCAAACAAAAGCTAGTGTCATGACCCTGATTTAAACCTTAGTCTAACCCGCAAGTCGCGATATAATATGATCGATCAAATTCTTATGACGAAAACATCATATTATTATGTAAAAACATGTGAAATAAAGTTATCACACTATTGTTCACAACACTCTTATATTTGATCTCACAACAAGTACACACGTAGTTCAAACTTATACATTCAAAAAAGATTTTTGAAATATTTAGCTTTTACGCACCATATGACACATTAAGTGAAGTCCACATTCTCACAAAAAGACAACTAGATACCGAGTCTTGTATCTAACTTCTATATTCAAAAGTGCTTCTAACCCGATAAAGGATTTTCAAGCAAGGCCACATGTCTGGTCTACTGATATGAAAAGTGTTAAAACAACATTATGAGCAAATAACAATTCAGTGAGTTAAAAACTCATAACCTACGTGTTACCACCAAATTCATATAAACTAATTTAGCATTTGAAAAAACTTATAAGAAACAAGCTAACATCTTATTACTTATGAACAAATATCATGTTACGAAGAATACTATATTAACTAATCTAAAATAACATCTTTAGCATATCATATAACATGTCACATTTGTTCAATTTCATATAACATTTCACATATCATATCATGTATCATGAATGCATGTATTGATGCATGCAAAATACAACATATTTTAGATTATTATTTTAGTTAATTTTTTCTGTAATTTGATCATGCATGCATAATTTTTAGTCATAATTCTGAATTTATTAATTTTAATTATTAATTCTCTGAATATTTTAATTGTGGATGGATTAATTAAATTTTGATAATTATTTTGCAGGAAAAATCGAACACGTGACTATCCGAGAACACCAACGTATCGGCCAAAATTCAAAAGAATTTATTCCTTACGGCCGAGATTTGGCTTTACCCCCAAGACGTTTTGGCCGAGATTTGAATAAAAGGTTTTATCTTTTTGGACGTAATGGCAAGTAAATCTTGGTTTTGGCCGAGATTCGAAGGGAGTAAAAGGGTTTATCTCTTTGGGCGTAAAGATAAAAGAATATGTGTTTTGACCGAGATTTGAAGGGAGTAAAGATAAAAGAGTTTATCTTTGGGCGTCATTAAAAGGATTTATCGTTTTGGTCGAGTTTATCCCGTAAATTTAAAACCAGCCGTACGATATTAAGACCGTGATCAAATTGAAGGCCGTTCACACCCTATAAATACTTCAAGAAGTCATCGTCCCAATTGGTGCTCTGAAGTTCAGGTTTCTTCTACGACGAGTCGAGAGTATGTAGGCTTCGACCAAGAGGAGAGAGGTGCGACGGTTGGAGGTTGATCGCGACCCTGATCAAGTCCGAGAGGCTACCCGACTGTCTGCCCAATTCAAGATCTCTACTTTTATTTTGGGTGTAATTCTTCTAATTTTTATTATTGTTTTATTATCTCTTCAGAATTTCTAGGATGAATTCCATATTTTTAATATTATTATTTTAGGAGATTATTATTGAAGGGAAACTATTTGGACCCTATATTATTTATTTTAATCTTTTATGATCAATTAGTTAATTGTGCTTAGTGCTTTTGATTTAATTATTTGGATTTCTGAGTTGAGTAATTACCAGTTTGTGGACTATTTGATTTCAAAATTCATTAATTAAATTAATTGATTTTATGTAAAATTAATAATTGATATAAATTTGATAACTAGTGTGTGGAGAATCAAGTTTGTGTGATCTGTTAATCTATACCAGTTTGTGGAGTGATTAACAGTCTAGGATTTTCATATTAATGCATCTTAATTTTAATCTTATCTGACGAATACCAATTTGTGGGACTTTAGGTTTGATTAAATTTAAGATAGTTTGAATTATCGGATTAAATAGCAGAATTACCAGTTTGTGGACTCTGTGATGTTAATCTTGTAAATTAATAACTTGGGAAAATTTCTAATCGATCTTAAGAATTTTAATTTATCTTTTCTGGTTCACATAATTATCCTTAATTTATTATCATCCTAAGACCAACTTCAACACCATTATCTTATCTTTATCTTATTTTCATTATTTTATTTTACAAAACCCTTTTTCCAAAATTCCATTTTTTTCTCTCTTATTAATTTATAAATTCAGATATTAAATTAATAATATTTCTCGTGGGTTCGACACTCTTACTCCTATTTACTATATTACTTGAGCGACTAGTGCACTTGCTAGCGATTTTACATTGCTACATCATCATACGCATCAAGTTTTTGGCGTCGTTGCCGGGGACTATTTTATTGATTAATTTTTTATTTTTACAAATTATTAGGAGATGTAAATAAATTGTAAATAATTTTTTTGTAAATATGTACTATTTATTTAATTATTTTTATTTCTATGAATAATCTAATATTTTTTCTTTTGCAGATAAAGGTCACGACATTTTTTTAAAATTGATCGACTTTCAATTCTGACGCCGATTGAATTTTTCGGATTACACCGTCGATCTTATGGTTTTATGATCATGATTTATTTTGTCGGTTTTACTGGTTCTACGGCCTTGCAATATCGAGTTCTAATCTTTTATTTTATGGCCGTAATGTTTGTTCGAACGTTGTTTTACGCCGTGAGTAGTACAATCTTGATTTGACCTTGTTTCGGCCGATTTATATATGGTTTAAAATTTTACGCTCTATTCGAATCAGTTTCGATTTTCATTCTCGGCCGTAATGTTTTAATTGCCTAAATTTTGGTTTACGCCATGATTTGATTTTATTTTGGCCAAAGTGGTTTAGTCTATTTCGGTCGTAAAGAATCGACTTAATTCATTTTCAGTCGTAATGACTCATTATTAATATCTTCGCTATTTTAATCTCTGACTTACGGCCGATATGAATTGTACTCCTTCTCGGCCGTAAAGATTCATTTGTCGACATTTCGTTCGATTTCGTTATTTCGGCCGAAACCCTCTTCTGTTTTACGGCCAAAGGTTGTCGACGTAATGACATATTCCTTTTTGGCCGTAATGTTTATTTGTCGCTTGGATTCGTATTTCAATTTCCTGACACAATTCGTGTTATGACCAAGACGTGAATAGTTTTCTATTTTACGTCCCTTTGAATCAAGTTTTCGACTTCGGTTCTTTACGCCAGGAGTCAATTTAATTCTCTTTCGGCCGAGATAATTCATTGTCGTGTTAATCTTTACGCCATCTTGCGAATCTATTTCAGCCATAATCCAACAAGTTTTACGCCTTCATGTTGATTAATCCTTTCGACACCATTTCATTATTTTTATGGCCGAACGAGTCTCGGGTTATTCTATTTCTCATTTTTGATAATTATTGCTTTTGCGACCGTAATGTTGAGACATGGTTAAGTTTTATGGCTGAACGAGTGCATAATTTTTACGATTATCTATTTGATTTACTTTCGGTCGAGTTATTGGGAATTTGAATTGGTTTGAAGAGCGTCGTAATTAGGTTTCTGATAAATTGCTCTCGGAAATTAGATTTAATGATGGATTTTCAACTCTATAATTCCGAAAGACTTTTATCAATTTAAATCTTATTTCTTCATGACCTATTATCTGTATTTCTTTTTATTTATTATACATATATTTTTTTCTTTTTTTCTTTTATCTTACTGAAAATTAGTTGTTGCATGTACTATTGAAGATTTAATCACAACTAATCCTGGACTCGTCTGGATTCCTATTTCTCAATGATATTCCATGATCGAGACCAATCGAGTCACCAGTATTTGACATATTCATAGTAGGATTACCAAGAAATTCTTCGATTCTGGAACCTCGTAACATTGGTCCTGATAAACAGACTCATGTGACAAGCCAAGGACCCGAAAGAATCACTCTTTGAATGAGATCTCAATTCCAGCTACGGTTTCGTTCTATTAAGAACTTAAATAGTTAAGGGGCCAAGATAAGGTCACGGCGAGACGAGCCATTTATCGAACTTATTGAATTAACCTTTCATTGATGTATTGGGGAATCCAATACTGTAGGAACCTATCTTGATTTTTATGGCATCGCCACTGCCTTTGGCAGCATCCACTAATAAACTTCTCCTCAGGAGGATAGATGGGGCAGGGGTGCCTCCCAGCCGCACCTTCCAGTACGGCTACCTTGTTTCGTTATTGGAGCAGATAGCAACAAGCATTTCATCGGAGCTCGCCGATTAAGAAGAAATATCAGAAGAATGGCTGAACAAGCACACAACAATCAGAGACTGGAGCAACCAAATGAATTAGTTCCGCCACAAAATAATCGACGGGAAGATGAAGCAGAACTTTCTATGAGAGAATACGTCTCGGCCAGATATAGTGACCGAGAGTCATGCATCGTGCTGCCGGATATTAATGCAAATAATTTTGATATCAATCCGGCAATTGTGAGGATGATACAAGCATCCCAATTTGGAGGAGGATTTCATGAAGACCCTCACGACCACCTTGACAAATTTTTTGCCACTCTGAGCACCTTTAGAAATAATAATATTTCTTCTGAAGTTATTCGTTTATTATTATTTCCTCAATCTTTACGTGACAAAGCTTCCACATGGTTTAAAACTTTGCCTACAGGATCGATTCATTCATGGTTGGAGCTGGTAGAAAAATTTGTTGAAAAATATTGCCCACCACAAAAAGCAGGCAAATATCGAAGGGAGCTAAGGGCATTTTTTCAAGACAATGATGAAACGTTATATGAAGCCTGGGAACGATATAAGAAGCTGCTGGCCAGAGTTCCTGACAATAGAATTTCAAAGTGGCAAGTGATGGAAGATTTCTATCATGGATTGCGATCTGCAGATCAAGATAAGCTCAACCAATCAACAGGAGGGACAATACTGAGATCTAAACGCCCTAGTGAGATACAGGATATAATTGAAGCTATAGCCCTCAAGTCGAGCCAAGAAAGGAGACTTGCTACACAAGGAATACAATCTTCAAAAATAGTGGCTCAGCTGGAGTCACTTAATCAAAAATTCGAGCAGGTGATGTCACTAATGGGAAATTCAAGCAATTATAGCCCTACAGGTAACACTTCAGATTCAAAGCAAATTGAAAATGCTAACTTTATTTTCAACCCATTTTTCAGGAACAACGATTATGGTTGGAGACATAATCCGAAGTTTGCCTATAATCAACATCAAGGTCAACATTCTGGTCCATCAAAAAATTATATACTGAAAAGGCAACCTGATGCTCCCCAATATCAATCATCAAATCACATGCATGAAATGATGACACAGATCATAAACACCATGCAAGCATTGCAAAAGAATATGAAATCTAGAGGCGCGAGTCAGGATGCATCAATTCGAAATTTGGAAAGACAATTGGGCCAGATGGCGGCACAATTGGCTGAACGTACATCGGGCTCTCTCCCAAGCAACACAGAGAAAAATCCAATGTGAGAAGAGCAAAATAGGCATTGATCTTCATCAGGACTAAGTCAAGCTGACGACTATAAATCAGAACCATTTCTACCTTTTTCTTTAAATTTTAATTAGTTGGTGATTAATATTTTAGTTACATAAAATTAGTTTAGTTTTAGTGATAGTTTTATTTTATTTTATTTTTATGGAGTCATCTAATTAATTTATGTGCGAGGGAAGAACTTCGGAACGTCGGACATGACAAGGCGAGACGACCTCGTCACTGCAAAATTTACCACATGTCCCTCCTTACGGTCGAGACTCTCAACTATCGACTGAGATCTTCAGAGATTGCGGCCAAAGCTCTCCTTGAATACCGATCGAGAGCCATCAATTATCGGCCGAGAAACCATCAACCACTACAATCTCAGCCGAGATAGTCATCCACACCACCTTACGCCTGAAGTTTCCCGCTGTCTCCACTGCCTTTACGGCCAAAGTGCCACGTCATCCACACCACCTTACGGCCGAAGTTTCCCGCTGTCTCCACTGCCTTTACGGCCAAAGTGCCATGCCTTCTACTCCTTACGGCTGAGGTTCGTCATCCGATTTCTTCCTTACGGCTGAAGTGTCTTCGCCGCTACCTTACGCCCAAAGTGCCACGCCCCTGTTCTTTATCGACCGGAGTTCCTCACAGCTCTCATCCTTACGGCCGAGACTTCAGCTGACCACCGATTTCAAGATCTTTATCGAATTACGGCCGACGCTCTGACATATATATTATGGCCGAGACCTTACAACTATTGAGGCCGAGTACTTCACCACCCCATCAACGCTAAATCTGGTTGTATCTTTTCTCTCTTACTTATTTCTTTAGTTTTTCCATTTTATTTGTATCTCTTTCCCTTGTTGACCTAACACTGAGGACAGTGTTTGATTCAAGCTTGGGGGAGTTTGCATTTTCATGCATCACATTTTTCTCTTATTTGCTTATATTTATATATATATCTAAAAATCCAAAAATACCATTGCATGCATTTATTTTTGCCGCCATCTTACAAATTCTTGTCTTACTGTCTTGATTATCTTTAAGTAAAAATTCAAAGACATGTCGTTAATTGATGAAATTTAAATGTTTTTTTCCTATCACTTGCTATTTTAGTATCAAACTTATCGACTACGTGCCTATGCTAAATAGAGTTATGAATGTCTAGACGACAAAATCATATTCATGCCTTTTTATTTATTTCTTTTAAGTCTTGATAGTAATAGCCTTTTTATTGACCATATTAAGTGCTTTTTTAGCTTAAAAATAAAATAAAATAAAGAAGGGTTAGTTGAACCGCAATGTTAAAAAATAGAATAAAAAGAAAGGTTAGTTAAACCCTAACAAAAATAGAAAAAAAGAGAGAACAAAAAGAAGGGTTTATTAAACCCCAAACAAAAGAAAAAAAATATTAATAAAAAATTTAAGCTCAATTAGTACTTATGTGTTCAATATTAATGCTATTATTTGACAGGCAATCTATTTTTCTACAAGACTGAATTTGAGATTGTTTAAATTTGTGTAGCATTCAGAATCTCTATGAAGCTAAGTGCAGAAAAAATGATAAGATACTGAGTAGTAGGTGTGCAGAAGAATTGTGTGAGAAAATTAGTCAATTGATGATGTGGAAGCTATGATGGAACTTTCTTAAGTCTTGCTTTTGAATTTTTGCTTGAGGACAAGCAAAACTTTAAGTTTGGGAGAGTTTGATGCATGCAAAATACAACATATTTTAGATTATTATTTTAGTTAATTTTTTCTGTAATTTGATCATGGCATGCATCATTTTTAGTCGTAATTCCGGATTTATCAATTTTAATTATTAATTCTCTGAATATTTTAATTGTGGATGGATTAACTAAATTTTGATAATTATTTTGCAGGAAAAATCGAACATGTGGCTATCCGAGAACACCAACGTATCGATCGAAATTCAAAAGAATTTATTCCTTACGGCCGAGATTTGGCTTTACCCCCAAGACGTTTTGGCCGAGATTTGGATAAAAGATTTTATCTTTTTGGACGTAATGGCAAGTAAATCTTGGTTTTGGCCGAGTTTCGAAGGGAGTAAAATGGTTTATCTCTTTGGGCGTAAAGATAAAAGAATCTATGTTTTGGTCGAGATTTGAAGGGAGTAAAGATAAAAGAGTTTATCTTTGGGCATAATGATTAAAAGGATTTATCGTTTTGGCCGAGTTTATCTCGTAAATTTAAAACCAGCCATACGATGTTAAAACCGTGATCAAATTGAAGGCCGTTCACACCCTATAAATACTTGAAGAAGTTATCGTCCCAACTGGTGCTCTGAAGTTCAGGTTTCTTCCATGACGAGTCGAAAGTCTGCAGGCTTCGACCAAGAGGAGAGAGGTGCGACGACTGGAGGTTGATCACGACCCTGATCAAGTTCGAGAGGCTACCCGACTGTTTGCCCAATTCGAGATCTCTACTTTTATTTTGGGTGTAATTCTTCCAATTTTTTTTTATTTTATTATCTCTCCAGAATTTCTAGGATGAACTCCATATTTTTAAGATTATTATTTTAGGAGATTATTATTGAAGAAAAACTATTTGGACCCTATATTATTTGTTTTAATCTTTTATGATCAATTAGTTAATTGTGCTTAGTGCTTTTGATTTAATTATTTGGATTTCTGAGTTGAGTAATTACCAGTTTGTGGACTATTTGATTTCAAAATTCATTAATTAAATTAATTGATTTTATGTGAAATTAATAATTGACATAAATTTGATAACTAGTATGTGGAGAATCAAGTTTGTGTGGTCTGTTAATCTATACCAGTTTGTGGAGTAATTAACAGTTTAGGATTTTCGTATTAATGCATCTTAATTTTAATCTTATCTGACGAATACCAGTTTGTGGGACTTTAGATTTGATTAAATTTAAGATAGTTTGAATTATCGGATTAAATAGCAGAATTACCAGTTTGTGAACTCTGTGATGTTAATCTTGTAAATTAATAACTTGAAAAAATTTCTAATCCATCTTAAGAATTTTAATTTATCTTTTCTGGTTCACATAATTATCCTTAATTTATTATCATCCTAAGACCAACTTCAATACTATTATCTTATCTTTATCTTATTTTCATTATTTTATTTTACAAAACCCTTTTTCCAAAATTCCATATTTTTCTTCTCTCTTATTAATTTATAAATTCAGATATTAAATTAATAATATTCCTCGTGAGTTCGACACTCTTATTCCTATTTACTATATTACTTGAGCGACTAGTGCACTTGCTAGTGATTTTACTTTGCTACATCATCATACGCATCACGTATGCATAATGCACATGCCATATTACCAACTTGTTAGAGGCATATATATTATCTCGTAGGGTTCCATCCCTGATCAGAGGCCGATCATATCGTTCCATGGGATATCATATCATTCCTATCGGGAAATATATTTTATCCTATAGGATACCATATTAACCCATGAAAATGAAGTACCTTCCATTCATAAGACATATCATCCCGACAGAGAAAATACAAATGCATGACAAATAAGATGCATAATGCATGCACCAAGCATATCATATCATTTAGACCACATCATATAATTGCATTAAAAGTAACCCACTCACTTCGATCATACATAACATATAGTCATATCAAATGATATTTCAAAAGCACAACATGACGTATAACAATGATGAGTTACTTCTAGTGCACCTTAGTATACTAGGAGTTCACGTGGTGTTAAATTAACATGCATATCAATTAGTAAATATCCAATGTTAACGAAATTCTAATTGTGTATCTAAATAGACTTTACTAAGCTTAATCCTCTCATAAATTTTCATTTAAAGTCTATTGTATAAGGGCTCTACAATTTTCATCAATACAACTATATTCTTACATATTGATTGGTGTCGGATGTAAAAATTATTAACCTCTGAAATACTAATTATAATTATGTAATTCCAATTTTTTATAAAACTAGACTTCCTAAGGTTTATCCCATATAAATATCATAATTTTATTGCTCATACGTGGTTCTCAGAAAATTCAGAGATTTGCCTTTGTTCTCTTTCATTTTTCTGTTATGACAAATTTAGTGATGTTTGCTTTAAAACTCACAACTTTCTTTGTTCGTGGTCTATAAAGATGATTCCACTTGGATTACAAAGACAACTTCAACATCTAAATAGACATATAAATTTCATTTATTAATGATAAGTATTTAAATTACCATAATATTTACAATTTGAACTACTCATCATAGAAAAGTTGACTTGGAATAATTGACTCATAACTTTTCATATAAAAATTCAGTTAACATGATTCCAAATCATATGGAAAGTAGACTCAATTAGGGTTCAACATACGAAATTTCATAATTTTTTAAGAACTCTAAGATGCCGAGATCATATTGACAACTTTCGGATAGATTTTAGTATCCAGTAAAGATGAAACTTCATGTCGGTGAACTAAGGTTTGATCCACACTACAAGAACATGGACATAGAAGCACAAAAAGATCTTGAAGACTCATAAGAACATATTTTTATCTAAATTTCATAGGGATAATTCATAGGAAAGGAGTAGACAACTTACCTAATAGAAACCCCTAACAATCAACCCTTGATTTCCTCTTCCTTCCTTCTTGTTCTCCTTGGCTTTAGTTTCTTCGTTGCTGAACTCGAATGGGTGCTCACACGGGATAAAGAGATAAGATTTGAGGTTATATATACCTTAGATACTGACCTAAAGTCAGTTGGAAGTGAGTGTCTAACTTTGCCATTAGAGTACATCTTATTTACAAGAATATTATTTAAATAAATAGCTTATCAATTTTTCTATTATTTATTTTATTTATTCATTTACTTAAGATATTACAATAAATAAGAAACCACCTCCATTGGGATTCAAATAAAATATTTATAAAATTAAATTCTAAATGAATCAAAATTTGAATTTTTGTACAAATTAGAACAAAATCAATCATTTTTTTCAATTTTTGAATTTTATGCAATCATTTAACCTAACTAATACTCCTCTTAAAAATGATTAGAAATCACGTTTAACATACTTTTCATATATAGGGACAATTATCAAGATTTCAAATTCTAATATCTTTAAAAAGTTATTTTTCCTCGTCCGTAGTCATTTGTCATCAATTTCAAGTGTTGGAATCTATGGAGTTAATGCACATATTTTAACATACTTATCATAATACCTTTCAATCATATAATATATGATTAATGTATGTAATCTTACGTGAAGCAAATCGTGGATATTACAACTAGACTCACAACTTTGTAAACATATCTTTGCTTGTAAATGCGAACATGAACTTTTAACTCTTATTTCGAGCCATTAAGTCTCATGAGATAATGCTCAAGTCAGTTGCTAACACTAAAAGATCTTTAGCAAATTTATGTCGATATTGTGGAATAGATCTTGTTTGACACAAGCTACAAAGACTCTCATGAAGATTTCAAAATTTTATAGTTCCTGCAATGCTTTGACAAACTCCTTCCAGTACAAAATAGTGTGTTTATGATTAATTCACGCAAATAAATCAAGAGCATCAGCTTTTAAATATATGGAAGCAATGTCAACTTTTGCATCCTCTAGAATTTGATAATAAAGAAATACTTTTTAGCTTTAAAAATCCAACCATGAGGATTACCTCCTTCAAACTTCGAAAACTTCACTTTGTGTGCAGATGTCGAGAAGAATGCTTGAACCACCATGGCCATATCATCTTATGTTGTCCAATTAACTTTGCCTTTGTTGAAGTTGATTTCAGTCGTCTTTCTTATCTCATGGGTAGTATAACTGGTTGCCTCATGTTGACGAGAAGTTGTTTGAACTTTGAGGGTTGCAACTTCAGCTGTAGCGAAACTAGGAAGAATTGTCCGTGGATTCACTAAGGATAATAAAGAGAACTTTAGATCCAAATTAAGATATTATAAATTTCTACTCTATGGTTTAATATCATTTGCTTAAATTTTAAACAATTATATTAGAAAAAGAATGTTTAATATAAAAGACAATCCTTTCAAGAAATTGTACATATATAATCAGCAATATAAACATATTCAAAGTACAAATAATAGTACTCATATTTAATAAATAGTATATAAGTAAATTTTATACATGATTTAAAGATACAAGATTTAATTTAAAATATTATTTATAAAAATAGTATATAAGTTAATAAAGTCACCTATATAAACTTGCATTGTTTGATTTGGTGTTAATGAATTCTAATTTATAATAAGTTAGCTTATTGGTAAAATAATGAATAATAGAAAAAAAAACAAAAGTTGTGTCATGGAAAAAATATTATGTTGGATAGCTACAAATAAAATTAAAATAATACTCAAACCCCCAGTGACTTGCTTTGCTTAAATAGATGCTAAGCGCTAACTACTTGGGTAGATTGAAAAGAAATGCATACATATAAATTAGTGTATGCACGTATGGTTACTAGTCAAAGCTTGTAGTGGGCATTCATTATATGAAAAGGTGGTTTGATGTTAGTGGTGAGAGAAGTAGGATGCTACGGTTGATAGAGAGACTTTATCATAAATCCACTTGGAACAAGGAGGATCTTAAAGAGTGATCCATCCATGAACCAAACTATTCCAAGTTCATCATATTTTCTCCTTATTCCAATGTCCCTTCCAAAAACTTCATCATATTTAGCATAAATCATACAACCTTCTTAGCATCCTTCATATTTCAAAAAAAAAAAAAACAATGAAATAAAATTTTCAGAAATAATTTCCAGCTTCATAGCATCCAAAGTGATTTCCTTTTTATTTTGTCAATATAACGACAGTACCCTTTGTAGGACCGCTGGTGATTCAACTGACAATTGACTTCTTCCTCGTTGGAGACCAAGATCCCCGATGAATGGATCTGATTGCTTGCTTGCTTTTTATTATACATGAGATATAATGTCAAGCAGATCAATTCAAACTTGTTTGTAGTGTATAGTTAGCAACTCAACTGGAGAAGAGGAGAGATTAAGCTATGACTCAGTGGACGAAAGAAAAGAATAAAACATAATATCATACACATCTTATAGGTCATAACCATATTATCAAAATTCAATAAGGAACAAAAGAAAGGAAGAACAAATTCCCTTTACTCTCTCTCTTCTTAGTATTCTTCCTTAAGAGAATTTAGTTGGCAGAATTCATCATTATTTTTTTATTTTAAAAGTGCCTAGTTTTGGGACCAGGGATGTTCACTAGGTTGGGTCGACCTATGAACCCAATTATCCGATCCGACTCAAACTAGTTTGGGTGAGGTCGGACTTGTCTCCGGCTCGAACTCGACCCGACCATGGATCAGGTTGGGTATGAGTTAAATTTTTTCAACCCGGGTATTTGATCAACCCATTTTTTTGTTTAACTTAAGCTTATATTGATTTAATTTTTTTAAAAAATTTGAAATAGAATATTTTAAGTGCAAAAATAATATTAAATAGTTAGAAAACTTATTTCATGCTTTAAAATAAATATTAAATAATACTTTTCATATCAAATAAAATATAAAAAAAACTATAAAAAAATTTTTAAAAAAATTAGATGATCGGATAACCCGACTCGAACCAAATATGAATGGTCAGGTTACGTCGAATTTGACCCCCCAAGCCCCCTTGATTTGACTCGATCAAATTTGATCAGATCGAGTTTGTTCACGAATCTGACCCGTCCCATGAACGCCTCTATTTGGGACAATGCATAATATGATAGATGATTGCATTCACCAGATAGCGTACAAGCTCAATATATAGTTGAAGAAAAGTTGGAGCAATATTCAAAATGACCGAAGAAAATTCATAACTTTGATCCAATAAGAGATAGAGGTTGTAGAGTATGATTTACTTTTCCAGAGCAAATAACATGGTTAGTATTAGCGCATAATCATATTATTATTATTAGAATAATCTATTATAATATGTTAAAGTCATTTTCACATTTCATGTTATAGGAAAACTCGATAAAACTGTTCTCTAGTAAAAATTATCTATCACGAACATAATAGACGGTTGGGGAATTAACTTAGCACAAAGCCAAGTTGGGTGACTAAGGAGACCTACACGAAGTTTGGAGACCTAAATGAGATTTAGAAAAAAAAAAGGATAATAATCATTTTTATAAAAAATGTTTGACACTGAAGTGTCGTCACCACATATATTATTTTCATTCGATTTTTTTATAAATATAATTGTTTTCCATCGAGTGAACTGCCAAGTGGGAGAAAGTTCACTTTTTTTTTTTATAAAAAAAAGACTAAACAATTAGCTCAATTTGTGACACGTAGCAGCGATACCGTTACAACTGTAATGTCCCTCTTAATTTTGCATTTTTGTTTGAAATTATTAGTAATATTTTGAGCGATCTAGTAGAGATGTGTGTGCAGGAGTGAGTGAGAGAGAGAGAGAGAGTACATAGACTAACTTTGGATATTGCAAGGAATATTCACTATGCAAGATATAACTATTAAGATAGCCTTTGATAAGGTCGTGTTCCAATTGATTTTCTCAAATATTCATGGAAATTAAATTAAACCTGACTAAGTATTTATCTTTCGTAATATTCTATATATATATATATATATATACAATGAAAATAAAAGAAAATAGATAAAAGAAAAGAAAACAAATAAAATAAAACTTATAATTAAAAAGAAGCCCAAGCCATCAATCCACCTACTTAAGCATATAAAATATTGTCCTAAAATGCTTGCAAAAGAAATCCAGCAACACACCACACTCATTCCCTCACTTCCTCTTCATGCGGCCACTAGCTTGACACCAGCCAGCCACCTCCTCTCAGCTCTCTCACTCACGAACAGCACTCAAGGAGCTCACCACCCTCTCTCATCTCCTTTCTCCCCACACCCAGCCGAGCAACCCAAGAAGCAATCCACCCCACTTCAGTCTCTCTCCATCAGTCTCGGCAGCAACACCAACAGAGAGGAACCAAGTCAAACAACTCACTCTCTCCCCCTCTCACACGATCAACAGGAGGAGTTCAAGGAATATTTCGGACAGCTGCTAGGAAGGAAAAGAAGAAAAGGAAAGGAAGAAGAAAAAAAGAAGAAGAGGAGGAAAAGAAGAAGAAAAGGAGAAAGAAGAAGAAGGAGAAGAAAAGAAGAAGAAATGATTAAGATTAATAGAATTTTAATATAAATCTTAAAGGTATGTTCAAGGGATGTAAAGTCTTAATTTTAACTTTTTTGATTGATTGAATTTACTATTATGATTGAAAAGGTACCTATTTTAATATTCTTGATTGAATCTATTATGTGCTTCATCCTTATTGTAATTAGATTATTAGATTGTTAATCTTAGATGAGATGTGTAAAGCTTTTATTCTTTATGATGAGATAAATGTGCACCTCAAAGGTGTTATATATATATATATATATATATATATATATATGTATAAATTAGAGAAAAATAGATAAAAACAGAGGAAATGCCATCCAGGCCTTTGGCACGGCCGTGACATTTCAGGGTACGCCCGTGATTTTCCTGGCGTTCCACGCCTTGGCTTCACAATGTCCAATGAGTGAAAGTTGGATATTCTGCCACGACCCTAACATTTTGTTGCACGGTTGTGACATTCAGAATACTTCATGTCCTAGACGATCTTCGAGAATGGACGAAAAATGACAATTCTATCACGGGCGTGCAGGTACGGATATATAGTTTTGACCCGTGCCAACCAAAATGACAACCCATGAATGTTTATGACCCGAGCACGACCGTGACGTAGGTGAGCACGGTCGTGACTATATAACGAACTTGAAAATGATCGTGTTCGGCCATGTCAAACAGTGGCATGCTTGTGCCCATGTGTGAGCACGATCGTGACCAATAGTGGCACGGTCGTGACCAGTCTCAAAGATAGGTAATGATTGCTTTGTTGTCCCGATTTGAAGTATTTATGGCCTTAAAATTGAATTAAAGATGCAACATGTATTGAATGATTGTATGTATTGATGAACATAATTAAAAAACGGATTGATGAAGGTGTGACATTTCTCTTGGGACCTACGTATACCCTACTTAAGACTCCACCGACGAGTGGAGGAAAACCTCATTGACGAATGAGGATTAGGACATCGTCTACGGAAGAGGATTAAGACCTCATATATGAATGAGGGTTAAGACCTCACCTACGGGTGTGGGTTATGACCTATGAGCCCCACTCCTTCTCAATCAACAAGATAAAAAAATCATCTAATTAAATATGAAAGTTATTTATAGTGATTAAAATGAATGATTTGGAACCTAAAGATGAAGTGATTAAGTACGCACCTAAAAAGATGCAAAGGATGTTCCATAGTCATACAATGTTAAAGAAGTTAGTTAAAATAACTAAGATGAATGACCTAAAACATAAAGATAAAGATGATGATAATAAAGTAATTTAAAAGATACTAATGTATGTTCCATAGTCATACGATGTTAATGATGATGAAACATAAAGATAAAGATGATGCTAATAAAGTAAATGATACTAATGTATGTTCCATAGTCATATGATGTTAATGATGAAGATGATAAATGCTAAGTAAGATAAATGAACAATATGACTTGACATAAAGATGAGTATGATAATGCAAGCACCTCAAAGGATGCTAATGTATGTCCCTTTGTTATATTATATTATGAATGAAAGTGTTAAAGTAAAGTGAGTTAAGTTATGATATGTTTTAATATAATGATGAATAATGATATGCCTTAGCATAATATTAATGATGTTATATGCTTAGCTTATTTATGATGATGATTATTCATATGTCATATAGCGTGCATATATAGTCCATAGCATGCACATATTATGTGTTTTCCATTATAATGAAATGCATATGTCATCACATGTATATATCACATTTTAGGATCATAGCGTGCATGAGCCTTAATATACTCTAACGAAAGAAATTTCTTACATTCCGTGGATCCATGCAGGTATGGACGAAGCTTAGGCTTGCCAGTGAAGACCTTATGACGGTGATATTGCACATGGGTTGATCGTGTTACGCCCCAAGTTATCTTACTTTATGTTGTGTTTATATCATTATGATGAACTCTTGTAAGAGTGGACTATGTATGACTTATGGGTCTTTTGGAGTCATGTATTTTTACTTGAACTCATTATGTATTACGAACTCTTTGTCGGATCTATGTTAGAGCCTATTTGATCTATGGACTAGTTTGTTATCTTAAAATTTATTAATTATCAAATCTTCTGCTGCTTATGATATTAATGTTTTATATTAGGGAAAAATGAGCATGTGAAGCGATTTCCGTGTGAATCGCGTGTGAAGAGGCCTTAGACATATTTTTCTTTATTTTTTTCGATATATTTCTTTATTAATAACTTAAATGATCATTCATGATAACAAAAAAATAGTTTTATAAGATTAGAAGTTATATAAAATGTTATATCCATTATGACGAATAATAATGTGCAGAAGTTCGTCAAAATTAAAAAATGATGAAAAAAATTATTGTTAATGATTTGAATCATATATTTGTTATCCCTAATGACCCTTTAAACTATTAATGAAGAAAAATATCGAAAAAATAAACATAAGTATGACTAAAGTCACTTCACACGTGCTTCACATGGAATGCGCTTCTAACACTCATTAAACCCTTTATATTATATTATGTTTTCTGCTGTAATGTTTTATGCCATTAAATTATGAAGGTAAAGTCGTCTAGAGTTTGACAATTAAATTGATGTTGAATTTTGAGAACGTTACATCTTTTATTAGCATCGAGAAGATATCTTTTTGTTTCATTCGGTTCCTGCTTTCATCTAAGACTGAGCTGATTCCTTCTTTTAATTTGATTGGTAACCAATTTTTTGAATTATTATTTTTTATTTTTAAGTCATAAGAATTGACATAATTGTTGAACATTAAAAAATAAAAAATATGTAATATAATAATTCATCTTAAAGGTTAAAATATATGTTATAATAATAATAATAAGTTTAATGTAGGTGTCAAGTATTTTTCATGTGAAGTTCGTGTTAAATAGGTTTACACATGTCTCAATTTTTTATATCTTTATTCATTAATAGTTTAAATAATATTTGATAATAATAAAAATATGATTCAAATTATCAATAATAATTATATTAATCATTTTTAAAACTTATGAACTTATGCACATTATTATCCTTGATAATAGATATTATTATTTCTTATAATTTTTTACATTATAAAATTCTTTTGCTATTATTCATGATCATTTAAATTATTCATAAAAAAAGATATTGAAAATAATAAAAAATATGTGTAAAATTGTTTGAATCATGCTTCATTCGGAAAACACTTGACACGTACATTAAATTAATAATAATAACGTCTTAAAGTTATGTAACTATGTAAGCGTGGACAATTCTGGTTTTATTGGTGATGTTATTCTATTTTTTCATGATAAACGAAGAAATGCCAATGATAATTTACAAATGATTATGTAATTATTGGGGAATTTTCGAAAACAATATTAATGTTTTGAGGGAAAAATGCAAAAATTAAAATTACTTTGTCACAAACAATCAACATTTACTTATTTTTATTCCCGATTAGTGTAAAAAGGGAAATAAAACCCGATCACGCGCAGCTCACGCGCCTCAATTCGGGATGCCTCTCAGAGTCGGCGGTGGCAACTTTAAAAGGCAAATCCCTAATTATCGTCGGGCTCCTCTTTTCGCCAAGGGCGTCTTTTCTCCTCGCGCGTTCATCGTTTTGCGATAGGAGCAGAGAGAGAATTGGATATAAGAAACCACGAAGCGAGGGAGATCAGATCGCCGGAGACTCTCCGAAGAGGTGCGAGTCTCTCGATTTACCCCTTTCCCTATCGGGATTTCGATCCAGGATCCAAGTTTTGTTCCCCAATTCGGCCTTCTAGGGTTCGATTTAGTTCGATTTAAGGCTCCCCCTATTCGAGGATTTTCTTTTTCTGTACTTTTGTGATTCCTTGTCTGTGTTCCCGGATTTTCGATTGCTGGATCCATCAGTTTGGGTTCCGGCTTCAAGTTTTCGCCCGTCGTCGTCGCCCCCCTTTTTTGAGCGGCTGTAATGGCGGCGGGTCGGCACGGTGGCTACAGAGAGCACGAGCGCAGGGTTCGGGAGACCGACGCGGAGGTTTCCAGGAAGAAGGATTTAGCTTCCCTGGATCATTATCGGGATGGAGACCGTGTCCGCGACCACCGGGTGGAGCGGGGTCTAAAGGAAAGAGCTGGGGAGCGGTCGAGGGATGCCGAGAAAAGAGATTCATTGAATGGCTATCGCCGCTCCCCATTGAGCAATATGAGTGGAGGCGGGAGCGGAGATGAGCAGGGCAGGAGGTCCGTGCGTGAGAGACAGGTGGTTGATCGAGAGCCTGGAGAACTGTCTAGTGGGAGCGGATCTGAGGACACCGGGGCTCCTGCGGCCTGGAAGACGGGTGAAGGTAGGAGGCGGGAGAAGGAGAACGGGACTATGGCGCCGTCACCAAGTAAAAAGAGGAAGTTTTCACCAATTGTCTGGGACAGAGATGATGCCAAAAAACCTACTGATGCTACAACATTGAGAAGTAGAATAAACTCACCAGAATCTGTTGCTCTTCCACCGCCTCCACCTCTGCCACCCCATGATACCCATGCTCCATGCGAGACAGTTGAGATGGTCCGTGAGTCCATGGAGCAGGCATCACCGCTAGATGTTAAGGTCTCCATAGATTCACCTTATGATGAGTTGAACAATAAGCGTGAACTCCAGCAGATGGACGAGGATGAAGAAGATTATCCAACTGCAAGGAACATATCTTCTTCCCGTTGGGCAGATGGAAACAGTGCGATTGACGATGAAGCTGATGCATATGGTGAGGAGCCAATGTCAATAATCACTAGGAAAAAAGGTAGTTCATCAGGCAGTGCTTCAGAACGGGCATTGCGTAAGGTGTCTAGCCCAGAACTTGGAGAGGTCATTACAAGAGAGGGCTCTGAGGGAACCACATCAAAGTCGTCCGATTCTGGAAGAGAGCAAAACGATGACCAATCTGCTGAGGTCAATGGAAATACTTATATGGAAATTGAGGGGGAAGAGGATGCTGGGGCTGGATATGATCATTTGTCGGATACTGACTCAGACCCTGATGAGGATAGAACACCAGAACCAGCACAACCACCTCAGAGGTGCATAAACATGCTACAAGGATGTAGAAGTGTTGACGAGTTTGAGAGGCTGAATAAGATTAATGAGGGCACATATGGCGTTGTTTACAGGGCGAAGGATAAGAAAACTGGTGAGATTGTGGCACTAAAGAAGGTTAAGATGGAAAAGGAGAGGGAGGGTTTTCCATTGACTTCTCTGCGGGAAATTAATATATTGTTATCTTTTCACCACTCATCAATTGTTGATGTTAAGGAAGTTGTTGTTGGCAGCAGCCTTGATAGTATATTCATGGTCATGGAGTATATGGAGCATGATCTGAAGGCACTAATGGAGACGATGAAACAGCCTTTTAGCCAGAGCGAAGTTAAATGTCTAATGCTTCAGCTGCTGGAGGGAGTCAAGTATCTTCATGATAATTGGGTGCTCCATAGGTATTTTGTGCACTATTTTTTGTCAATATAAATCTTTTGAATATTCTGTAAGCATTTTCATTTCCTTAATATGTTCCTTTGTAGGGATCTGAAGACATCGAATATCCTTATGAACAATCGTGGTGAGTTAAAAATATGTGACTTCGGGTTGTCACGTCAGTATGGGAGTCCTTTGAGACCATATACTCAGTTGGTGGTTACTTTGTGGTACAGGTAGGCTGCTTTGTTTGCAACCATTATTTTGGGTTTGCTGTCAATTTGGGAGTTTCACTGCTCTGTTTTCCTTCTTAGGATCGCTGATAACCTTGTTTTGTATTGCAGAGCACCGGAACTTCTTTTAGGTGCAAAGGAATATTCAACTGCTATTGACATGTGGTCTTTGGGCTGCATAATGGCTGAATTGTTGGCAAAAGAGCCACTGTTCAATGGAAAAAATGAGATTGATCAACTTGACAAGGTAATTGTTCTTTCCCAAAATTGTCTCATTCATCATCTGAGGTTTGCATTTATATAGTATATTATATATAATTGTTTTTCTGTCTTTGGTCCCTGCAGATATTTAGAACACTGGGTACACCAAATGATAAGATATGGCCAGGAATTTCCAAACTGCCTGGATACAAAGCCAAGTTTGTCAATCATCCGTAAGTACTCTCTCTTGTTGCTCCTTGTCCTTTTCCACTTAATGAACATATTATGAACCATGTCCCACCTGTTTTTACTTTAACAGGTATAATAGGTTGCGAGAGAAGTTCCCTCCCACATCATTTTCTGGGCGCCCAACACTGTCTGAAGCTGGATTTGACTTGTTGAACAAGCTTCTAACTTATGATCCTGAAAAGGTACCGTGGAAGAAGATAATAGGCATTTGTTTTTCTTAATTTGGTTGTTTTTTCCCTCAAGTCCCCTTTATCGTAATACTAATTTGTTTTCCTTCGAAACAGAGGATGACAGCAGAAGCTGCTCTGAGGCATCCTTGGTTTCGGGAAGTTCCTTTGCCTAAGTCAAAAGATTTCATGCCAACATTTCCTGCTCAGAATGCTCAAGATCGGTAAATACACTAACCTTATCAAATTCTCATATTCACTTATTGTTATGTGTTTTGTTCTTATTATATAACACTTATTTTTTTCATCTGTGTAGGCGACTCCGTAGAGTTATGAAAAGTCCAGATCCTTTGGAGGAGCTTCGTATAAAAGAACTACAACAAGGGAAATTAGGGTCCACCAGCATATTTGGTTAATCGAAGATCCTACTGACAGGTGGTGTTCACAGACTTGCAGCTGACTTCTCGGTACTTTGACATTGAGTGCGTCATTGAGGTGAGAGACATGTATTCAACATGAAGTTGTGGAACTTGAGATAGTTTCAGGCGTCATTGATCTGTTCTTCAGCAGGCACCCTTGATGATTCGGGTGGAGATAACATAGTACTCTTCCTATCCTCTGCAACACATTCTCTTGCAGGATTTTCTGTCACTGATGATAAAAAAAGGTGCATCCTTTGGTGCAGCCTACATCGTAAGTTAAAGCTTATCAGCTTTATTGCAGTGCCAACCATTTCACATGACTACTTGGAAAGATGTATGTAACGTTTTTTGTGTTTAATTGTAAGAAGTTCAAATCATGGTATTTTTAAACGATATACTTGTAAAACTATCTTCAAGATCAGTGCATTGGCTTTTTAATTTTCACATTGTGTTTGCAAGAAAATGAAGGATGTGAAGTGGCGGAGGCTTCCTTCTTTTTGATCCTGAAGAATTTGATGGTTGTTTCCATGATAAAAGGTAATTTACTATTGATGTTTGATGATAGGAAATGATGCATCAATCACATAATGAAAACGTTCCAACAATATGTAGTTATTTAAATAGTAATTACTGCATGATTATCCTTTGAAATGCATATTTATGGTGAAAGGATGGAGTTTTTCCAACTAATGTTCTTGGATTTTTGTGGGCTACAAATTCTTTCCTTAAATTCTATTTTTTTAGCTATAGAGTATAGTGCAAACCATACACCGGGGGGAAAAAAGGTTGTCACTATCAACTTAATCCCACACCTTTATTCTTGGGCCTGTATTGTGTAAGTCTTCTCGCATATGATAAACATTTTTGTTTGTAATGTTTATCTTTGTTTAATGGCTTCTTGGCCCGCATTGTGTAAGCCTTCTCATGTACAATGAACATTTTTGTTTGCAATGCTTATCTTTGTTTGATGGCTTCTTGGGCCTATATTGTGTAAGCCTTCAATAAACATCATTGTTTGTAATGCTTGTCTTCTTGTCCTTTGTTGTTTGGTCCTTCATTCATCCTTTGTTCTGATGACTCTTGTCGATCTTGAACCAAAAAAAAAGTGGAAGTTTAACTTGCAACCTTCTCCTTATCTTGACTCTCAACTTTGATCAGAGCCGATAGCCTTTTAGACTTATAGATCGCTCTTGATGTTGTTGAAATGGTACTGCAGTATCGGAGGTTTCAGTTCCAAGCGGAGTTCAAGTCTGTTTTATCATTCTTGAAGATAGAAGGTTCGGTAGAGGTTTGTTTATTATATACCTCACATTACTCGTTAAACATGCTAAATAATTTGTTTTTTTATCCTTGTGTAAGCATGAGCTACTAGTTCATATAGGTTTTGTTGAGAAAAAAGCTAGGTAAGTATATATAGGGTTTGACCTCTCCCCATACTGTATGTTCTCTATTACTAGTCACGCTATATATTGTTAATAATGTTGGCGATATTGGAACTTGGCATAAATTGTCTCGTTTACTATTAGATGATGCTTTTCTTTGCTAATCCCCATTGTTGAAAATGTTCGAGAGAATATTACTCAGTTTGGTTATCCTTCATCATTTTGATGTCATGGTTAGAGTTGCCCATGTGATTATAATATTACATGTGTATAAAGCCTTGTGCCAGTGCATGGTTCCTGTTGTAGCGAAAAGAGGTAAACAGTGCACCGTTCTCCTGGAATTCAGGATCTTGATCGACCAAGCACACATATCTTGTTCTTTTACAATTTTTTATCCAGTCTTGTTCGCATTTCCCAACATCCATTAGCTGGTTGTGCTCATGATTCATGTAACTTTTGTTTTTGGGTGTGGGCGGGTGTGGACTATGTGGAGGGTTAAATGGGCTCTTTCATACAATGCAAGTATGGTTCTTCCATGCAATGTAAGTATGTTCTTCCTCCCTTGTGCTCGAAGTAGACTGAAATCAAGGAATCAAATCACAAATTCGGGATATATTTTCTCCTCGAGTTTTCTTTAATAACCGTTTTCACCGGATTTATGTTAACATAAAACATCTGCGATCAGTAATATCTTAATCATCTACTTTTTGCTAATGAATAAATCGGGCGCATGGAGGGGACGACTCAAATGTAATATTTGATTCCTGGCGTGATAGGAAAAATTCTGTCGAAGCTAGTAATGTAGTAAGCGTGGGATTCGAGAACATTGGAATGGTTTCGTGTGGCATTTGATATAGGATTTGAGATCCTTTAAATGATTTAATGTGGTACATGATATGGTGTTGACAGTTATAAATCTTACACGACGCACGAAGAAAGATGTTAAAAAAAAGGATTTAATGGCCGTGAAACCCCTTAAAACAGGTCTCACGGTGAGACGCCTAATCGCGGCTGTTAGATTTATGATTAATGGTGGATTTCCATAGGCATGCGAACCGAAGCTTGGTTCAGCGATTTCTCCTGGTTTTGGGAATATTTCTCCTCATACTGGGAACGTTTCTCACCTCTCGTCATCTCTCTCTTGATGGCGAGGAACACATATTAGATGCAATATATGTAATGGAAGGGGAAAGAAAAATATACAAATGTACAAGATGTGGTGGCAGCGTGTGGGATTTGCCATGTGCTCCTGCAACCCAATCCAACCCTTCCCCGGTTTATGGCTCCCTCTTAACTGAAGAAGCAATAGGGTGGCAGATCCTTTCTTTCCACCCTCTCGATTTAGCCTCTTTTCCTTCCCGCTCAGCTGCTGCAGTTTCCTCACCGAGCAGCAGACAAAGTTGGGGCTTGGAGCAAAAGAACAAACAAAAAACTCTACAAAAAATGGGAACATCGAACAAAAATCTGCGAACAATCAGTAAGACAAGGGGGAAGAAAGAAATTTTCACATGCCGATGGAGAGGGACCTTGACTCACCGTCTGCTAGGAATAATGTTGGGGCTCGTCGTCTCCTAGTCTGATGAACAAAAAATGAAATCTGAGAACAAAATCTTGCAAAAAGTTTAAACGAACGTTGAAAAACTAGGGCATCCAATAGTGAACAAACGGTAAAAGAAGAGGAAGAAATTTTCACCCGCCTATGGAGAGGGATTGTGGCTCATTGTCTAGTGGTCTAAAGGTGGGAGTTCATTGTCTGCTGGAGGATTAAGAATGGGCTCACCGTCAAGAGAGAGATGGCAGCGAGAGAGGAGAGGGCAAAGCAGAGCCGTTCGCACATCTTCAAAATCGCCGGTTTAACAAGAACCAGGCTCCAAACCCATCCGGTTCACGCGCCTATGGAGATCCATCATTAATTGTGCATCTAACGGCCGTGGTTAGACGTCTCACCATGAGACCTCTTTTAAGGGGTCTGACGACCATTAAATCCTAAAAAAAATGTATCCTTGAGAATATATTTCCTATGTACGTTTTACATTAACTTCAAAATCAACTATATATATTTTGGGTTTTTTTCTTCAACATTACTTGAACTAGGCCAATTCCACATTGAATTTCATCCAAATTCTAAATTAATTTTTATTATTCTGAAATATTACTTTAACCTTTACATTTTAATATAAATGTGACTCAAAACGCAGTAACAAAAATAATGGTGCCCTATTTTTTTCGTATAATGAAATTAGGGCAAAAATGTTATGTCATACTATTGCAAATAATTAATGAAATTTGAAAAAAAGTGTCAAATTTGAAGTTCAGAAATTATAATTTATAATTAAAGTTTAATTGTAAGAAAAAAGATACGCCCCTTTTTTTTAAAAAAAAAGATATGTCCTTTTTTTATGTTTAATTCATAATGTATTAAGAGTTATGCGCACTGATTAAATATTGGAGTCTTGATTTATTATCAAGTCTAACTAATTTAATATCGTTGGTAAAAAGAAAAAAAATATCCTTTAAGGTAATAACTCTTATATATTTAAACATAAATGTTATATGACTTTATATAAAGTATAGTTTTGTATGACACTTTTGCTTCTGTAATAATTATTGAGATTGTTATTGGCATGACAACTTTAAATGCTTACGTTAATAAAGTGATATTGTCAGATGTAACAACCAATTTATTCTTCATTATTACTGTTAATAAATACAACGGGCGAAATGTTAGATTCAGCCTTACTTTATACAAGGCGCAGCGACGCTTCTCCAGAAACTCATACATAACAAGTGGAAAAGTGGCCCAAGTTGCTGCTACAAAATCATCACGGCCAGTCTTACCATCATCCTCGTTGCCCACAGGCCCGATACAGACGGCAGTAGCGGATCAGCGGGTCCGGCTTTGATGCCGTTACGCGAACGTTCCGAAGCCTTCGCCCGGTCGTCACGCTTCCGCCGGAACGTTCCCCACTCTCAGTCACCTCCTTCGCCTTCTCGCTCCTCCGTCGCTCACAGACCAGCAACCGCCTCGCGGTCGTTGACGCCGCGACCGGCGCTTCTATCACCTTCCAGGAGCTCAGCTGCCGAGTCCGCTAACTAGCGGCCGCCTTCCATGGGACCTACGGCGTATCCAAGGGCGACGTGGTGTTCATCCTCGCCCCGGCCCGAGTCGAGATCCCCGTGATCTACCTCGCATTGCTCTCCATCGGCGCCATCGTCTCACCGGCGAATCCCGTCGCTACGGCGGCTCAGCTCGCCCTGCTCGTGGAGCTGACTCAGCCCTCTGTCGCCTTGGCGACGTCCGCCGCCGCCGGCAAGTTCCCGGTGACCGTTAAGGTTATTTCACTCGACTCCCACGAGTTCCGCGCTTTCTTCGACGGCCGACTCGCCTCCACAGAGGTCGCCATCGAGGTGTGGCAGTCGGACCCGGCGGTGATACAGTCCTCATCAGGGACGACGGGGCGGGTGAAGGCGGCTGCGTTGCCGCATCGGAGCTTCATATCAATGCTCGCGGGCTCTTACGATCTGCTTAAACCACCGCAGGAGAGGTGGCCTGAGGTGACGCTGCTTGCGGCGCCGATGTTCCACTCGCTGGGGTTCTACTACGCGCTGAAGGCAGTGGCGCTCGGCGAAACGACGGTTCTGCTGGGAGTAGCTATCCGCGGTTGGGGCGGCGCGGACGAGATGCTGAAGTCGGCGGCGATGCACAGGGAAACGCAGATGACGGCGTCGCTGCCGGTGGTTTCGGCCATGGCGAGATCGGGGATGGCAGGGCGGCTCGACCTGGTTGCGCTGAGGCGAGTTGTGTGCGGCGGGGCGCCGCTCCACGAGTCCGAGGCGAGGCGGTTCATGGCAAAGTTCCCGGGCGTCGAGCTCGCTCAGGTAAGCTTTATTAATACATTTTAATACATATATCGTCCAGATTAATCAGTGCGATCGGTCAGAACTGATCACTAGATTTACGCGTTCCATAGTATAAGTCCTGCAACATTGGCATGCAGGGATACGGGTCGACGGAGAGCGGTGGCATATCGGAGATGGTGAACGTGGAGGAGTGCCGCCGGGTGACGTCAGTGGGACGCCTGGCACCAAACGTCGAAGCCAAGATCGTGGACTCAGCGGCCCACGCTCTGCTGCTGGCCGCCAACCGGGTGAGCTTTGGGTCCGCGGCCCCGCCGTCATGACAGGTAATTTTTTTTTTAAGAATTTTGTTTACACAATATCTATTATTATGATCTAAACCCCTCTCCCCCAACCCCACCAAAAATAAATAAATAACTTGTCAGGTGTACATTATGAACAGTTGTTTTCTTCTTTTTTTTGCATTTCTTTTTTCTTCTTAATTTATATTTAATGGACATTGGTATGTTAAGGAATTAATGTGTACTTGCTCATCCGGCTACGTTGGAGATGACGAGGCAAATGCTTCTTCCTTCGACCCTAATAGGTGGCTGAGGACAGGCGACCTTTGCTGCTTCGATCAGGATGGGTATCTTTATGTGGTGGACAGGTTGAAGGAGATGATCAAGTACAAAGCATATCAGGTCTTAGTCGTCATTAGGGTTTGTTCAAATTAAACACATTTTTTTTATCTACATGTTTAGGAGGTCCTTATTCTTTATTTTTTTTATCAAAATGTATGTACGTCTTAGTTGAGTAATTGATGATTGCAGGTTGCGCCGGCAGAATTGGAGAGTTTGCTTCATCTCCTACCGGGAGTTGCCGATTGTGCTGTTATCCCGTATGTCTTTTCTTTTTTTGTTACTTTTTCGTTTTACTACCGCGCATTTGTGGCTTTATCTCTTCCAAACACGAAAAGAACACATATAATCACATTGTGGTAACACGAGAAAACAAACATTTTAAATTAGTCGGAAGTCAATAGTTTTGCGCATCATATGTAATAGGAATAACTTATAGGGTGACGAGTTCAGAATATAAATATGAAATATTGTTATTTTTCAAACTTATAGTTTTTGAGAAAAAAAATCAGATAATCAAATTTTAAGTAATTATTATTGGATTATAGCAAATCGAGAACTCTAATTCAACTCTCACAAAAATAGTAGTATTCACGTGATGTATCTTCGATATGCAACTATTAATCCCACGATATATGTATAGTTAATGTCACTTGTATCAGTAGTTGATGATAACAACTCATGCAAAACAATAACAGGTATCCACACGAAGAAGTTGGCCAGATTCCGATGGCATATATCGTGAGGCAACGGGGGAATGACCTCACCGAAGGCCAAGTGATGGATTTTGTTGCAAGACAGGTCCCACATCCACTTATTTCTCTCTCCTCAAAATTCCCGAATTATTATTAATGTAATAATAATACAAAAAAGATTGGTCATCTTTAATTGAGTTCTTTAACGTTTTTTTTTCTTTTATATTTTTTGCAGGTTGCTCCGTATAAAAAGATAAGAAAAGTTGCGTTCGTTGATTCAATTTCGAGATCCGTAGCCGGCAAAATCCTGAGGCGGGAGCTTGGAAATTATCCGGGCGTTCGGTCCACCTCCGTGTCGAGATTATAGATGCGGTTTGCTTGCGATTGTGTGTACTTGTCCAAATTTCATACCAAGTATCACGAGTGGCATTCTTATTACATTTAAGCATTAATGGTTTTACATGATATGCGCGCGGCGTGCGCCAAAAAAGGGTTTGTAAACTTCCTATATATATGATAAAACATTTCATAAGAATTGTTTAGATTGAAAAATTAATATAAAAAATAGTTTTTAGAATAATGTTTGACTTCTTTAAATAGGCAAAAAATTAGTTAGTTCCGCCAGTGGCGGTTTTCATTCAAGGAGCAGGTGTAATATTTTTGCGCCAAAATATACGTTATTAATTAAAAGAACGAGTTTGTAAACTTTTCAAAAAAAAAAAGTGGTTAGATCCGCCGGTGGCGGGTAGCCTTAACCATGGTGTGTAACAGGAAAGCCCGAAGGCTGTTCCCGTCCCTGTCAGGGGAGATGCCAACCGTCTCTCCTTTTCTACGAACACGCTTTTCGATCTACTGTTTGAGTTTATATAATACGTTCCATGTTAGAAACGGAACATGTGGGACTAAATTATGAAACATCTACTGCAGGCACACGTTAACCCGGTGGAACATACAACCGCCAGTTCGGATCCCTGACTCGGACAATTTCTTAAAAATAGGCGGACGGGAGTGATACGAGAAGGGTTTTTGGTTCGTTTACTGGGGGTTGCAAGGCGGAGCGGACGACGATATGTCGAGCGGTGGTGGCAGCAGAGTGGATCTCGAGGATGTGCCGTCGCTGGATCTGATGACGGAGCTCCTCCGCCGCATGAAATGTTCCTCCAAGCCCGATAAGCGCCTCATTCTCATCGGTATATCAACAAGACCTTTTTTCAGCGTCACTTCTCTGGTGTAGAATTTCTTCTCTTGTCGACCGCTACCTAATTTTGGCATCTGTACGTGCAGTGTTTTTTTTTGGAGGTTTCATTGTATTGATTTCCTGAGATTTGGGGGCTTTAGACTAATTTCGCTCCAATCTTTCAGCTTTCCCCAAAAAGTTATTATTTTTGGATCGGCAAACATGTCATTTTTACTATCTCACAGTAAAGATGAGTTGGTAACCATATGTTCAGTGGAGAACATTTCTTTTTTGTGTGTATTGGTACCAAGTCTTCTGTCTTTTTCTGCTCGCTCTCAATGCAGTTGCCAGAGTCTTTTTTTACGTTAAAAATTTACCTTTTTCTTCACGTGTCAAAGGTCGATCTTTTCAGCCTACAGTGATCTTGTGTCGATGAGAATATCATCTACTGTGGTTCTTTTTGCGGCATGAGTGTTTTCAAGTCATTATTTTTTTTCTTTTTTTATGCGTTTGACGCCAATTTCGGAGATTAGTTCTTTTACTTGAACATATATGTTTAGTTTCTTGCATAATATTTGTTAGGATCGATAACACCATAGTTGACGTAGTAGCATTTTGTTTAGGTTCATCTATTTCTGAGTTGCATTAAGTTCATTTCCATTACCACAATTTTCTTAACTGAAAGATTTTTCTGTGTTTAGGGGCTCATGCACATGATAATTTATATTAACCAAAAAGATGGGCCAGATGGAAATATAATTGCTGTAATGATTATGAAAACGATCTCTCTCAAAAAAAAAAAAATTATGAAAACGAGAAAGGTGTAAGATGATCTACATATGGGTGTTGATGTGGCGCCTTGATTAATTTGAATTACAAAGGAAAACGGCTGGTGTCTTTTTGGACTCAGAAAAAGAAAAGTATTGAAAGATCTAGGTCAGAAAAGCAATGTCTAAGTTTATAGGTGATGAAGGTTCAGATAATCTTGTGTATGTTATTTATGTAAAGGATGATAAATAAAGATAAATCTATGTCCTTTCTTAAAAAAGGATAAATCTATGTGGTTAGTTAATTATATGGAGTTGGTGTCCGCTCAGAAGTCTTAAGGATGCTGGGTAATATGACAGATAGGTTCTCACCAAAATGAAAAAAAAAGAATAACAGATGAGTTGAGGGGGGAGTTTTCTGGTCTGCTTGTAGTTCTATTTTATCTAATTTATTTTTTAGGTCAATTTGTCCATCAGTAGGGTAAAATGAATATTGAGCATAAAGTCAAGAATGAATCATAATCCAGGGAACTATGTGTACTTTAATGACCATTTTCATCAATATGAGATATAACACAATAAAGTTGTTTCTATTTATTCTTCTCGCCATTTATGCATTAACTTTTGTGTCTATATCTCTGTAAAAATTCTCACCATATGTGATGTTTGTTCCTTTTTCTTGAATGTTTGTTCCTTCTCTATCATCATTTTGTGTGTAATGAAGGTCATCTAAGTTCTTGACATGTTTTCTATTAATTTTTTTTTGCTGATTGTTTATTTGGTCCAAAACAACACTTCTTGGTGATAATAGATATAATATCAAATAATCTGACAAAGTTCTAGCTTATTTTTCGATGCAATCATCATTCATTGTTCGATATGGCAGGTCCGCCGGGATCTGGAAAGGGAACACAATCACCTCTAATTAAGGATGAGTATTGCTTGTGTCATTTGGCTACTGGAGATATGCTGAGAGCTGCTGTTGCTGCCAAGACTCCTCTTGGAGTTAAAGCTAAGGAGGCAATGGATAAGGTAGCTGCAATCTGTCTAAATATAAATGGTGCTAAAGAACTAGAGTAAGTTTATCAATTTAAGTTTGTTTGCTTGTTGATTTGTGCTTTTATAGGGAGAGCTCGTTTCTGATGACTTGGTTGTCGGAATAATTGATGAGGCCATGAAGAAACCATCATGTCAAAAGGGATTTATTCTTGATGGGTTTCCAAGGACAGTTGTTCAAGCACAAAAGGTAATTCTTTTCCTTTTAGTCTTATATGACCCATAGTAACTAGCGATCATTTTTGCACTAACCACTCCCCTGCTGGCGAAGATTGTGGGGTGTGGGGAGTTTGATAGCCACTTGCGTACCCACTTGCACCTGTTTCTTCTGCACAGAGGCTATTTCCAGGCCTCAAATATTATCGGCCTTGGCCATTAAAGGAGCAACTTAACCACTCAACAAGCTCACCTTCCTAACCAACCAACCATAGTACATTTCACTTTTACATTCTTTCTCTGTGTCAAATATTATCATCAAGCATCCTTTTCATATGTATTTTGCTATGCAGCTGGATGAGATGCTGGCAAAACAGGCTACCAAGGTTGACAAGGTGCTGAATTTTGCAATCGATGATGCAATACTGGAAGAAAGAATTACTGGTCGCTGGATTCATCCATCTAGTGGCAGAACTTACCACACAAAATTTGCTCCACCTAAGGTTCCTGGAGTGGATGATGTATGTTGGTGTAACTTCTTGGTGTTTCTACGTTACACTTACATTCCTCTATGATGCTTACATCTTTTTTGGCTTTTACCTGTATAGGTGACAGGGGAGCCTTTGATCCAGAGGAAAGATGACACAGCTGAGGTTCTGAAGTCAAGACTTGAGGCTTTTCACAGACAAACTGAACCGGTACCTTTTTCCTCTGCTCACCATTTTTTAATGGTTGCCTTAATCAGTCAGCTGTCTGTTTCGATGAGTAGAGAATTTAAGGTCAGTTGTTTAATGATGCACATGTACAAATCTTTTTAGTAGATGGAATTTGTATCTGATAAAATGAAAAAAAAAGAAAATCAATCGATACATGAAGGTGCTTTGGTAGTGTAACAACTATCCTTTGCCCTTTCTTTTCCTCCCCTTTTTCTTTCTTCCCACTTCCTTTTACATCAAATGAACCAGTATAATTGCCAAGCCTTTAATAATCACCACGCTGAACCCTCAACTCACTATGTTCTCGACATATTAGATCCCTGTTGAGAAGTGAGAATGTGAGATGATTTTCTAAGTACATTGCATGAGATGAGCTTTGTGAAGTACTTTTCATTTGCATATATACTAACATACATGTGAACAAAATTTAGAAGACATTTTGTTTTGAAGTTTTGAATGGGGGTTTCATTTTGGCATCCCAAGTTCCCAACTCCCTTGAACAATTCTGCAGTTGAGACTAAATACTAGACTGTCTTTTCATGCACTGTTGGCAGCTCATTAAATTGTTAGTCTTTTGATACATGATCATGTTGATGTCCTTAGGTCACAGTTGTATGATTATGGATTATTTTTCCTGCTGCAGGTTATTGAATACTACAGCAAGAAGGGCACGGTTGCAGCCCTTCATGCCGAAAAACCTCCAAAAGAGGTTACTGCCGAGGTCCAGAAGGCTCTTTCCTGAGTGAGACGTGGAATCAATTTTTTGCCGTGCTGAAACCTTTATACCGAACAGTAGACATTTGGATACCGTGCATCGTACTTGGGCTGATGAGTTATCAAGTTGCATCTTTTGCTTCAGCTTTCTGTGTTGAATCATTACCGCTGATTTTAGTCTAGAATAATTCTCACACAAGACAATTTTCTTTTTGGACATGGTCACACGACTCCATATTTTTAAAGAGGATTCCCATGTTTTGGAACTCTGTTAATTTTCTGTTTGCCTCTGCCGTCTTCTGATTTGGAGATCCATCCTGAAAGTTCTGGTGTGATTATTTTTGTTGGCAGAAGTCGTGGTGGCTTATAACTGGTTGTCTACGCAACTTCAAAAGTATATAACATTTTTCAAACCGTGCGAATATTTTGAATTAACATTGACTTTTTTAGATTGATGGCCTGCTCCGGTGAGATGTGCATTCTCATGCCATTCCATTATTATTATATTTCACGCTGAATGACATGTACAATTTAAGTGTTATATAGGTAGATAGGGACTCAGAGCTCAAGCTCGCGCACCGTCGCCGGAGAAGATGACGAGCATTGCACATGCATGATATATGAATGAACCATCCCATCCGACTACATATATCATGCCTATGGGATTTAACTAGTATTTAGGTGGGCAGTAGGTTGTTTGATGGTAAAGGCCAACTTCTTTCCTCATATCTATCTGGCTCTTCATGTACCCCAAGGGATGTTGCATCTGTTGTTGGTGTTGACCATCTCATTTCCCTCATCCTATTTCTAAGCAGAAACCCCCACAAACAAAAAAAAAAAAAAGAGGAAAAAGAAAAAAAATAGTATTTGACCGTAGGGAAAAAAAGCTTCTAAATTTTCAACTTGTCCTATGCTATATCTATTATTTTAGGTTATCCCAATTTAGAAAGCTTTAAGCACTCAACTAAACACCACATAAAATAGTATTTAGACAGCTGCACTCTTTTCTTTCCAGGAGTCAGGAATTTATTATGAAATCTTAATTAGAAAATTGAGACGAGATAGTTTTCTAAAAAAGAAAGATAATAAGGTCGGAGTCCTCATCCGCTAGTAAATGATTATGTTAAAAAATATACGGTGCAAAAAAACTCAAATAATGCAAATTATTTTTATTTGAAAGATCTTTCGAGAGAAAGCTTTTCATTCATCTCTTTCCAAATAGAATTTTATTTCTATTTGTCACAAACAACTTTTTTTTCTCTTTCCTAGCGAACAATATACATGTTAAGACTTTTGAAAACATTGGCTGGAATATTCACAAACCATATTTAAAGTGACCTTTTATGGTTCAATTCATTTTTTTTTCTTAAGATTCCATTTTGTAACCATCCATTTAAATGGAACCTCATCATCATTATGTTAAAAGGAGGTAGGGAATGTTTAGTACCTAGAGCGAACTTTATATATAGGGCTAAATAATAATAATAATAATAATAATAATAATAATAATAATAATAATAATAATTTATTAGCACAAATAACTTGAGGAGTCACAATATATTTCTTTTATCTGATTAGTTATTTTGCACAAAACTAAAAAAAATTAAATCATATTTATTCATTTATACTTCACATGATGCAGTACTTGCAACAAAATTGTAAAATCATTCATTTGCACCGAAGTAGTAAGTTGAAAATCATTTTTAAAAAATTTTGTCCATGACAAAAATTTGAATATTTCAGACGCTGGCAAGGAATTAATTGTAATAACAGTGTATTTTTTTTGTTAAACAAATCATAAAATAACTCTATCTCATTGAGCACAGTTGGCACACTGACCATTTTTTGGGTCTTGTAACTCCTATATAATTTTCTTTATGTATAATAAATAAAAAACTCACCATTTCCACTATTTTTCACGTTTTTGAAAAAAAAAACATGCGACTCCTATGTAATTTTCTTCCTGAAAATTCTAATTTTAACATTTCCACTATTTTCTTGCACTTTTATAAAAAAAATTAGTAGTTTTCTTTCTCATGTTATAATTAAGAAACGTCGTGGCGGCGAGTCTGCTCTGCTACCTACTCTTCTTCTTCGCCTCGTTTTGATCTCCCAGCCTTCGTCGGCTTCTCCACCCCCCGCCAAATCGACAGCGAGATCAAGAGAAAGGTATGGATTCAGATCTCCCGTTTGTGAAATTTCTTGTCCGAATTTCTAATCGCCAAGCGAATAAATCCATATCTTTTGGGATTTCATATCCATTTCTCCTTCTCCCTTCTCTGTAAATTTTATCATTTCGTCTCATAGAACAGATCGGATCGAGGTCCAAGAGCGCAGTCGAATTCGTGCAGTTTTTCTTTTTCATTTGTGTTTTTACGTGTTCGTTTGCGATTTAAGTTTTCTGCCGGCAGGAGGAAGATGCTGGGAGTCACTGGGCGTAGGATCGGATGCGGAATCCTCCCGTCGACGGTACGCATAAAAAAAAAAGCTTATTAAGTTTCAGTTTCGCTTGTTGTAGAATTCTTTTGTTCGTAGAGTTTATTGGTGATCTTTGGAGTTGCAGATTGCTGGTCAGGTATTACGTCGGATTCTGCCTGCAGCTTCGTCGTCGTCGAAGAACTATTCATCCGCTGCAAAAGAGGTGCTAAATTGTTTTCATGATTTTTTTGGCCACGACAAAAATGGATTGTTACTTGTCTACTTTTCACTCGAAATAGTATTGGGGGATGTCTGGACTCTGGAAACCTCATCAAATTATCAGAATGCATCGAAGTTAGAATTTGTGCATATTTCCTAAAATGATTTAGGCTGTTGGCTACACAGAAAGAGTTTGCAAGGCTGTCCGGCCAGCGTCACTCTTTTGATGATTTAGCGTCATATATTCACATTAATGATTAACTCAAAAATGAGAAATACTTTTCTTCGAGCTTACAGTACTAAATTCAAGTATATATTGTTATGTGAATTTGGCCATCACCTTCCTCAAGAAAAAAAATGTTCATAACCTTTCCCCAGAGCTAAGAAAATGTATAGGTTGTCATTCATTTGTTCTTATGTTGGTTACATTTATGTTGCCAAAAGCTATGGCTATTTGTTTGAACCATCTCCTTGAGCAACTTAGGTAAACCATGAGGAATATAGTTTCATAGATTTGTTTATTTCAGATGACTGTGCGTGAAGCACTGAACTCAGCTCTAGATGAAGAAATGTCTGCAGATCCGACAGTTTTCTTGATGGGCGAAGAAGTAAGCTAATTGGAAGTGGAACTATGTTTTTAATTTCAACCCATTAGTTTCTTGTGCAGATGTTCTTAAACTATTATACTTTTTCAGGTCGGCGAATATCAAGGCGCATATAAGGTTAGAACTCAGAAATCATATTCATAGTAGAAGCCATGTCCTTTTTCTGTATTTGTCTTCATAATCCATTCTACTTTTCATTCATTTGAATCACATCATTGTTCTTCTACTATTTTAGATATCTAAAGGTCTTCTTGAGAAGTATGGTCCTGAGAGAGTTCTGGATACTCCAATCACAGAGGTTTGTTATGCACTCAGTAACTAAAGTGTTGTTTACTATGAAATTGAGCAGTTACTTCAATTATTATACATACTGAGTTTCTCCTCTTCATCTTCTCATGCATTGTGCCTGTTCTTTTGTAGGCTGGGTTTGCAGGAATTGGAGTTGGAGCAGCTTATTATGGACTTCGTCCTGTTGTCGAATTTATGACATTTAACTTCTCTATGCAGGCAGGTTTAAGTTACTTTTTCTCCTTCTGTCTTTCTTTTTTTTAGCACTTTTTTTTTGGTACCTCAGAAGGTGAAATAAGATTGGTAAATTGAATATTACACTACGTTATGAGATTTTATATTGGGTAATGTGTTGACTTGCAAGGTCTGGAAAATGTTCTAGATTAGTTTATGCACAAGAGTTGTCTAGAAAAAGATCAACTATGATTGGAACAAATTCCAATTTCGTCCTTTACTTTTTTAATATATTAATATTAACAATGATAATTAAAAGTTGTCTCTAAAAAAAAAATTGTCATTTATCAAATTACAATATCCATCATGTATTTGAACCAACTTGAAGCTTCAATGCTAAAGTTTGTCTTGAGTTATATATTGCTTAAAGAGCTTTGATTCAGTAGCCTGTTTCCTTTTGAATTTGCTGGGAAGTGAAAATTACTTCATGCTAACTAGACCCCTCAAATTATTTGGTGCAAACTAATACTTGACTGCAAACTATTGTGTGCTTGCAAGTGATCTGGTATTTGATTTCAGATATTCCGTGTCTTGATGGTATGTTTGTGCTTTTGTCTTGGTGCAAACGCGAGCCTATGGCAGCAGTATCTCCAAAAGAAGGAAAAGGAACATGAGCATGTGCTTTTCTTCATTTTGGTTCCAGCTCTAGTTTCTTGGTCATCTCCTTATTTTCTATTTTTATCTCTCTCCTTTACTCTTAAAACCATATTTTCTTTTCTAACACTTGTCTACTCTCTTTTAAACCTCCTCTACTTTCCTCCATTTCTCCTCTCTCCATCTTGCTGCTTTCTGCTTTCCCCTCCTTTCCTCCTTCCAACCGCCCATCTCCTTTACTTTCCTCCATTTATCCTCTCTCCATCTTGCTGCTTTCCCCTCCTTTCCTCCTTCCTACCGTGCCCATCTCCTTTACGCCTTCTATATGCTTCTCCTGACCATTGCATTATGATTTCACATGGACATTTTGTATTATGAGCAGAGTTTTTTTTACAAGAGTGATTTAGCAGAATTGTTTAAACTTGTGTCGCCTGTTATTATCATTTTGTCATATTCTAATTTACTGTCTTCCCCTGTTCCATTGATACTCTGGTTCTTTTTTGTTAATCGTGTCTTCTTCACATGTGGACAGCTGATGATTCTTTCCAGAGTTTATATGTTAATTCTTTCCTAATATCCTTTTAAGATATTTAAAACCCTATGTCCTATCCAAATCCTTTTTTGATGGTTAGATGAGGTACCGATCAATTCACGAGATGGGTGTTTAGAAGTGGAGGAAAAGAACCTGTCCATGCAGATCATTTTTCTTTTGAATTCAATGTGCTAGACATTAAGATTTCCTTGCTCCACAAAACAAAATCCCGGAATGCATTTTTGGTGGTGTTACTCTGAATAAACTTGTCAGCTTACATAAACCTTCATGTCTCGAGCATGCAGAGGAAATGATGCTTGTGATCTTTTTTACTTTTTTTCAACTTTTAGATTGAATAAGAGTTATGTTCTAATGATATCCTCGAAATGTTTTCTTTTAATGATACCTTGATGGTATTCTTCTTACTAAATTTGCCCTTGTCTTACTTTATTTCTTTTGTGTGGTACACCTGTAGTTTACTTTTTTCGAAAGAGAAAATGATGGCCACTGAGTTGTGGTAGACATCCCTCTTCAAATGTTAAAACCAGAGAGTGTATGTACAAGGTTGTAGAGGTAAAGAAAACCGAAAAGGAGAGTGCCACACAAGAAACTATACTAGCCATATCCCCACTCTCGGGACAGAAAGCATCCATGCTGCACGATGTTCTCAACATAACTTCTCTCAGCCCCCCAAAAAGTGGGAATATGTTGCAGCCATATAGTTCACGCTACTGCCAAAAAGCATGCTAGAGGCAGTCTCCAATCCTAGCTGCCACGAAGTGATCTCAACAACCTCCATGGCGCATCTGCCGTTTTTTTGTTTTTGAGGAGGAAAAAGGATGGCCACCAAGGTTTGTGGCGCATTTGCCGTTGAGAGGTCGATGCCCGCCACAATGATCTGTCTCCACACTGTGTAGTTTATATGACATGTGCACCTTGTAAAATATGCCATGTGGAATGCTAATGCAATATTTGTCGCCTTCTTTGGTCTTCTTATGCTCCAATCTTCTATGAAGTTAATTTATAGAATTCTGTCTTTGTTTAATTTTTTTTTCAGGCCATTGATCATATTATCAATTCAGCTGCCAAGTCGAACTACATGTCTGCTGGTCAGATATCAGTTCCCATCGTATTCAGAGGACCGAATGGTGCTGCTGCTGGAGTTGGTGCTCAACATTCTCAGGTACATACATCATCAACAACAACAACAAAGCCTTATCCCACTAGGTGGGGTCGGCTACATGGATCATACGACGCCATTCGTTGATCCATGTTCATAAGATTCGACAGGGTTTTACGCTGGCTGTCGGGGCCTAACACAACCCTCCTCCTTTATTCGGGCTTGGGACCGGCTATAAAACATAGGCGGAGTTATTGTAATTGAAACTGTTTTGAAAGTTCTCATCAGGACTTTGGATGATTGGTATCTTTGAGCCTAGAATTAATGATTTTTTCTAGACAAGTAATTGGAGAACTACTGAGTGAAGCAAACCCATTCCTTTCAAAAATTGGGAGAGATACAAGGTTTAGGTAAAGGCTTGTTATTTTTATATGTCGAGATCATTTCAAAATGGTGGTAGTAATGAGAATAGAATGGACATATTAAGATAGCGTCCACTTGACTTAAGTTGAGAAGGAAGAAAATTCCCATGTTGAGATAGTTATCCATGTAAAGAAATAAGGAAGTATAGCTTTGGGGGCATAACAATGTAATTCCTTCGCGGAGTTCCTGACACTTCATCAGCAGCTTGCCACCCTCTGCCCGGACCACTCTAGGTCAAATGGATGGGTATGGCTATCAGAGTCGCCACGCAGCCTCTACATCTGTGTCCTTCCTGCCATCACCTTAGCGGAGGATTTCAGGATTGATTGTAGACTCATTTGGTGAGCTCGAATACCGCTGAAAGTTTAGATCTTTGCTTGGCTTATGTGGTGTGCTCGGCTTCTCCTGTGTGTTGTGTGGTGAGGCTGAGGAGGACATCACACATCTATGTTTTGAGTGATCGACATCTTGGGGCGTTTGGCAGCAGACGTTCGGAGATGATGTGACAGTCGCCTCAAAGTTTGGCACGTCAGAGACAGAGGTGGAGAACGCCACTCACGACCTTTTTGGCCGGTGCACTTCAACGCAACTTAATTATCTTTTGTGGGGAGAGATGTCAGCCCGAGCATATTGTACATCGCGTCTCCTTTCTTATTCGGGAGTGTGGTCTTGGTTAGCCAAGATACTTTTCATCTTTTTAGGGCTCTCTCTGAGAGCTTACACTTGTATATTCATGCCACAGTTATATATATAGATGGATGACAACCACATCTTTGGTAGTCATCCTTTTTCTTCTAAAAAAAAGGGGCCTGAAGTTGAGTTTGAGGGAGTTGATGAACTTCAAATCTCCAATGTTGTCTAAAGTCCAGAATTCTCATCTGTCATAGAACCAATCACTGATTCTCATAGTTATTTTGTGCCTTTGCATATATTAGTAGTTCAATCTTTCATGATTTGTTTTTGGATAGTTACAGTTAATAACCTTTTTTGGGATAATTGCATGTAATAACCTTTTGCAATGTAGAATTATTTATATTTAAGAATGTGAAAAAGTATGACATAACTACCCAAGCTAGTTATCCTTTCTCAAAAAAAAAAAAAAAAGCTTAGTAGTTATCATTTCCTTATTAAAAAACAGGAATGTAAAAAAGTGATCAAGTGTTTATATGGAGATGTTTGCAGTGTTATGCAGCATGGTATGCACACTGCCCTGGTCTGAAAGTGCTAGCTCCATATTCTGCTGAAGATGCTCGCGGCTTACTAAAAGCAGCCATCAGGGATCCAGATCCTGTTGTTTTTCTTGAAAATGAGATTTTGTATGTTATCCTAAACTAACGTTTTACATTTTTTTCCTTAACTATAGCTCTGTAAGTAACAAAACATTTTTTTCAGGTATGGGGAGTCATTTCCTATTTCAGCTGAAGTTCTTGATTCCAGTTTTTCTCTCCCGATAGGGAAGGCCAAGGTATGTCTTTTAGGTGATTGTTCAAGCGGAGGTTCTTGGCCCAGGTTCAATATCATGTATCTTTTAAACAGACTTCTTATTGTGCTTCATTGACAGGTAGAAAGAGAAGGGAAACATGTGACGATTACTGCTTTCTCAAAAATGGTTGGATATGCTCTTCAGGTGCGTAAATAGTGGAGTAATCATATTTTAGACTTATCTCCTAGTTTGTATTTAAGACTTCGAGTTTCACATCTGTTCAGTTCAAAATTGTTCACTAGCACAAGTTTGTCAACATGTTCGTGAAGTACTTCCATATTTGTAAATGAACTAGGTTTCTTAATACTATGTTTGTTATACCACATTTAGATATGTAAGCTAGTGAATTATTGTTTGCTCGCAAAAGATGCATTTTTGCATCAATTTATGCTAGTTTGAGAATGTCATAGCATCATAGCAAAATATTGCGAGTGAGTGGATGGATACTCTGTTTCTATTTTTTACTTTATATAATGAATTTAACCTTGGTTTAACATAGTTCCCACGGGATATAGTTGGATAGTTGCAAAACTTGTCAATCGTCCTTTGCGTTCGCAACAAACGTTTATGTTTCTTTAAAAAAAACATTTATGCAAGTTTGAGGATGACTGTCATGGAGAAATCAAGATAAATGTTGATATGAACAAAAAATACATAAAACTAAAGAAGTATACAATTATTAGAAGATTAATATCCCCTTGATATATTAGGATAACAATAAAGTCCAGAAGCTGTAACAGCATATTTTTAAGAACACCAACGAATTGAAATTGGCTTGGGCTCAGCATTTTACCAGAGCCCATTTTCAGGTTGATGAGGTCCTCTTAGGTTCATTGAGGAGAACAGTAAAGGAAGGAAACATTCATCTTGTTTGGAGATAATTAGCAATGAGGGAAATGAAAATTAAACATCAACCTCGTTTGGACATTACCTTATAAGTGGAAATATGGGCACCTATTACTTTTGCAATACCCGACAATGTTCACATCCACCCCTAAAAAAAAGTAATAGCTTCCTCTAATTTATGGTAGGACTCCAACTTGATCATGAACTTCAAATTTTCTTTTATGTATTTGCACAATAATTAAGAACCTCAGGAACCTTAAGGTTGGGGGAAAAAAAGGAAAGTTCATAGTTGTCAAAGAAGGTGAATATATATTGGATGTTTCATTTAATCTGGATGCTTGGATGCTCTCACGTTTCTTGTATATAAATGATGTTTATACATTTGGCTGCTAATCTTTGTGTATCTTGTGAAACTTGGTTGAAGAATTGCTTTTGCTAACTATGCATTCAAATATGTATACTGCGTTCAGGCTGCCGAGATCCTTTCAAAGGAAGGAATCAGTGCTGAGGTAAATAATCCATTTGGATATAAGAAAGGTTTTTGTCTTTTATCTTTTTTAAAACGGTCTTTTCATATTGATTCTCCCTTTTCCAAGCTACCATAATTTGGCTTCTTGACAAGCTACTTCACAGGTCATTAATCTCCGTTCAATTAGGCCGCTGGACAGAGCTACTATTAATGCTTCAGTCAGAAAAACTAACAGGCTGGTTACGGTTGAGGAAGGTTTTCCTCAACATGGCGTAGGAGCTGAAATATGGTTCACCTTCTCTCTCTTTCTCCCCACTCCACTACCCAATGTTCATTTTTTTTTGTTAGAGTAGACACCTCTAAAAACTGTGTGATAATACATTAATGTGTATAATTTGGGTTTGACATTCTGATTGTTTCTTTTCTTTTTGGAATAGCATGTCAGTGGTGGAGGAGAGCTTTGATTATCTTGATGCACCAGTCGAGAGGATTGCGGGGGCTGATGTTCCCATGCCATATGCTGCCAATCTTGAGAGATTGGCTGTTCCTCAGGTCATTTTCCTCCCGTACTTTTGCTCCATTGTTTAGAACTTGAAGAAACCTGCAGAAAGGCTGTTTAGTCAGAATGATTGCTCTACCAACCTGACCACTCTCCTCATCTTTTAACAGGTAGACGACATTGTCCGTGCAGCAAAACGGGCGTGTTCTCGATCAATCCCAATAGCCGCCGCGGCTTAGGGTATATTTGAGATTCGTCTTTTACTCTCTTTTCTAGTCAACACAAGATAAAGGCCGCAAGAGATGGTCTCGTGCATTTTGAGTTATTCTGTATATCTGGAATTTGCAACTTCATGATATTCTTCCCAGCATTTTGATGACTGGGTTTTCTAGTGAGATTTTTCCTTCCACTCCCGGGCTTCATCTGTCATAAGGTGTAAAAATATAAATTGTTCACAATGTTGGTAGCCATGTAATAATGTTAGCCAAGGGGGAACAATCGGACAATGCTTTGCATTTTCTGGCCTCAAAACTTGTGATGAGAGACCCACAGCATGTCGGAATTGTGATGTGCTACTGATATCGAATGCAACAGATTCTTGAGCTCATTGTGAGAATGCTCTACTGGTGTTGTTTTCTGCTTTCAGTTTGGAGATTTTGATCTGTATCGAGCACTGATTTCTGGTGAATTTTTTGTCTTCCTGATTTCTCGCGAACTTTATTATTATACGCAAATCTAATTTGCGACACATTTTTAAGATTTCCGGTGTTCTTTACTTTATTTTATTGACATATATTCTTGCATAACGTAATTTTATGTTTTATGTATCCATATTGTGTGCTCCTTTTCTGGAAGTTTCTGACTTGATGCACAACCGCACATCAAATGTGGCACGTGTCCGGCGAGTGACTCATGTCGACCTCAAAGAAAGCGGCAGTTTTTTTTCTCATTAAATAATCAGGGTAAAAAAAAAAACGAACCCCGACCTCTCTTTGTGTCGGTTTACATCCTTTAAAAAATTGAAATATTCCCGAAGTAATCTGAGAAAACAAACAGTTTCTATACTTTCTTATCCAAAGCAGCACATGTACTTTTTTTATTGTATTTATTTACTAGTATGTGTGTTCGTTTTCTGTGCTCTTCATAATGTTATTTCTTTCAGAATTTTGATTTTCTTAAATTAAATATATAATAATATATGAATAATCAATTTGGTAATCCTTTAAGTATCAAAATCTCAGTTAAAAACACGGCAGAAAAAAAAGAGCGAGTAGGTGAACAAAACAAAAGGAAAACAGAAAACAAAAACGAAAAAGGAAACTATTAATTAATGAACTACAGCTAGTTTCTTCCTACTTTTGGGCACTGTAATTTCCATTTTGAGTATTTGACATAATCACCAGCAACAGGAATTCGAACATGAACGAATTCTTTAAATATATCGACGTTTTTTTTTTGGAATTACGGTTTTAGTTTTATATCAAGATGGTGTAAAAATCAAGAAAATGCTTTGTTTCCGGATTTATTGACGAATTAAATCATGCAGAAGTTAAAATAAGAAATATTATTTAAAAGGTATCACGCTTAATAACATGCCAAAAGCAAAATAAAACGAGATCAACATTTATTTTTATCGCCCCCAAAATAAAAAGAGGAATGAAATAAAACAAAAGCAACAATTCTGGAGGAAGAAAATAAAACAAAGTTTGAAACCCGGGTCTAAGTCCAGTAGGAATTCAAACAGGTTAATGAACAGTGGTAATGGCAATCCTGTGAATAAGTTGCCTTGTTGGTTGTGCACTCTACTCTGTGTTTTCTTTCTCGCTTCTTACCATGTAATGTCTGAATGCCTTCCATCAGAAGCCTTCAACTTTGAAGTCTGAAATCATCATCTCCCTCCCCCCCTTTCTCTCTCTCGCTGCGTGTGTGCGTGTCCGTGTGGTCTGTGAAGCACAGCGAGGCGAACTGAAGACGCTTTGGGAGCACTGTTTCAGGCGCTGTGGAGGCCGTGAGCACTGGCGGAGGGAGAATGCTCTACTCTCAGTTCCTGCTCTCGAGAAAAGGCCCCTTGTCCACCATTTGGGCTGCAGCCTTCTGCTTCAGGAAACTCAAGAGGGAGGAGATAACGCGCACTGATATCTCCTCCTCAATAGGTACTTCGTGTGCGCTGCCGGTCTTCTGTTCTGCTGCCTACCACATTGCTCTTGCCATTTCGTTTGTTTTTTGTTCTCTATGGCACGTGTGTTTCATCGTTGTCGTTCTGTATGTCGATGTCTGCGGGCATGTTGTCTGTGCGTATGTGTCCCCTTACATATCGTTTTTGCTTTTTAGAAGTAGAGAAAGCTGAGTTCTCCTTTTTCCCTCTGTATTATAACTGTTTTAAGGGGTGGTAAAAATGTTAATTTGGTTGGGGGGGGGGGGGGGGTGTGGTGGGTGGGTTTGTCGTAGTGCAGATGGGGGTTGTGGCCATTGATATGAGTTTGACATTATCGCTCTCTGTCAAGGAGGCTGCTTTCATGATATTGGGAAATATGGAGAACATGTGCGCAGGGTTATGGGCTATTTATGTTTTTCTCTTCATGTCCTTCCGATTTACTTTTGGTGCAGTTCAGTGGTTGTGTTGTTGGCATCGCAAGCCATTTTGGAATAGATCAAGAATTCTGTATCAACCTCTTGCCCATGATCCAATGACTATCTGATCACATTTTACGTTGGATACCTAAAACCATTCATTTGATGCTGGAGCTTGTCGCAAGCAACTGCCGTGTTTGTAAAAATTGGTTCCATATCTTGAATTGGACTTCATATGGGGAAGGGAAGGCATAGGGAGTTGATGCCTGGGGGCTAAACTGCTTGGACCTCCTGCTGACACAATTTGGTTGGGTTGGGCATATGACCTTGTCCTCGAGTTTAAGTGCCAATCTTCTGCATGATGTCAGCGTCCTTTCAGTTGTATGCTTGGTTATCTTTTAAGGAAAAGCTAATCATCTATTGTAAAGATGCCAAAGCCAAGAGGTGGTTCCTTCCACAAATGTTCCAAGTGTTTTGAATGTGAAAATTTGATGAATTATTGTTTTACCTGTACAGATGTGTATGATTTCCATTATTTTGATGCATGTCCAGACATTGTTACTTTAAGTCCTTGACCATGTTTGATTTTTTTTCCCGCTTGGAAATGATACTTCATATGTACGTAACAATTCTTCTTCAGCGGCAGACATTCATGTACTGCTAATCTATTCTAGACACCTTTTATCTTATCATTCTCCTATGTCGATGGACACCTGTATCTTGTCATTCTGCTGTAGTGGACGCCTGTACATTTAATTTGTGGCTTTAGTTTTCTGCTCAACTGCAGAATATAACATCTGATCTATTATCTTGATTATTAAAGTATTATGTGATCAGATCCAAGTGTGATCTGTCCTTGAAGATAGATTCTTTGTTTTTGTGACAAGTGGCATCACATTGATTTCACATATCATTATTTATCTCTTACTATGTGTAACAAGTGGTAAGGTTTTTGTTTATAAAATATGTCGTCCAAACTTAGAAGATTTCTTCTGACTCCTTGTTGTTTTCTGTCTGATTTCACTTGTTGACAGAGATCTACTAAGTTAATCTACTCTATAACCTAAGTTATCCACCGCATATTTTTTTCCACTTTACAAACTAGACTAGAAAAAAAATCCATTCTTCAAAGCTTTGAAGTCTCACACAATCATCCCGGGGTGCATATAGAGTTCCGAACTCCCTGTATTCCAAACATTACGAAATGTAATAATGGAAAATCTATTATAAGGAAAACCAAAGTAATTCGCTATACTAAAGACCCACAAGTAAAGACCACTTCCTAGGGTAGAAGATCCACATTATTAATCTTGTTCTACATCACTAGTATATATTAAATTTGGCATTTATTTTATTCCCAAATTCCTTGTAAACCTTTTTTCATCAGGTATCAATCTATAGTCTGTAATCCTGTCATCCTATCGGGGATCCATTTAGCGATGGGGTACGTACTCTAATTATATCACTTTCAATGTCAACATGAAATTATTTATGAGATTAAGGACACCTAACTCATTTAATTGCTTAATACAGTAATGGAATAAGTTTTATGGCGTAAGAGAATTTGATATGGTTATGATGTCTATGGTTTCCCATAGCTCTTTGTTATCTGTTAGCAATTTCATCCTATGAGTTTTACCATTTTTTTAGGGATATGAGTTCTGCCATTATGTGCTATAAATTGTATGCCAGAGTCTCTTAAGTACTGTTATAATTTAAGTCACTTCAGTTATGTTTTTTTTCTCTCTTTTCCAATCTTTTGCAGATAAGATCATACCTGATACTGAGATATCATATAGAGTGCTAGCTCAACTTCTTTTGGGTATTGTGAGAATATTCTCCAAAAAAGTTGACTATCTTTATAGTGACTGTAATGAGGCCTTAAGCTCCATTAGAAAATCCTTTAGTCCTGGGAAGTGCAGCTTGCGAAGAAAAACTATCATGAAACCACAACGGAGCACCAAGGAAACAAAAGGACACAAGCAAAAACATAATGTTGTTCACACTAAGGAAGCAATATCTATGGAACCAGAGGACCCTATGTGGGCACCATGTGATCATATACCGCTAAGCATTCCTGAAAGATTTGAACTTGACTCCTTTGTTCTTGATATCCCTGATGACGAGTAAGTTCTTGAAAAAGTCCAATTCTTATTGTACTATCTTCTTAAGTCATTGTTTCTCTGATTAATGGCTTCATCTTTTGTTCAGAGATTCTGTCAGACCTCACACAGAGTCCTCTCCTCTAGGTATGATCCCCACACTTGTTGATTAATTTTGTCAATTTAGCTTGATAAGGTTTTAGTGCAGTACCTATATATTGGTTTCAGTGGGTTGTATGAGGGCACAGACTTAGTTGACGGGGGTCTGTTCTGTGGGCTTGTACAACTGGGTTATAAGAGGGGTACATCCATCGTATCTGGATTTCTATCTGAAGTATCCATATTGGATAATGGTATCTGTGTAAAGTTTTTTATTTTTTTTGAGAAGGGTATCTGTGTAAAGTTACAATAACATCTCAAACCAAAAACAGAACCTTTGAATGTTTTGCAGAAATAGCTGGCTTATTAATAGGAACATGAGCATACACAGCACTTATGCATGACTTAAACTTTTTAATGGAGTCATAATAATGTTCTATATTTTATATACTTAGTAGTATCTTTTATTGAATGTATCCTTTTCTAGCCCTTGTCTGACATGTTTGTTTTAAGACAGACATCTTATTGGATGACAGCAACACGGTGCAATTTATGAATGAGGTATCTATATCAATGTTTTTGTCTTTTATCTTTTATGGAGGCTCTTATTTCTAGTGTACATACTACAATAAATGGAAATTAATGTTGCTATGATTCATGGTGTTCTAATCCAGCTAAAATTTTCATTGGTTATAGTCCATTGAGGGTGGAAGATTTTGTAATGAAGACCTCCCTTCTGCATGCTTTACCCCAGTAACTGAGTATGTAAATTAAAAAAGCATATTGTGTTTGTGGGTCATATACATCCTTTTTCCTGAAAAACTGACCATGTGACTATTTGACAGTGTTCTTCCATATGAACTTCTGGACATTGCATTTGAGATTACTCGAAACCACAATTTAAGCAGCACTGACAAAGGAGAAGAAAGTATTCAAGGAGACAAAGGATGTCTTGACAAAGGTGTGGAGAAGGAACCAGGATCTGTGAGCATGGTTGATAGAGAATCTAGAGATCTGCTGGAACCTGTAAAGCTGAGGGCAGCAAGGTCTAATCTTGAGAAACATCTTACGGGGGACTTGGTGTCAGATATACCGGACCATGATCTGCTGGACATGGTAGATGGACAAAATAAAGTGGTGAAGCTAACTCAAATAATAAATGATTCTCCCTGTAGAGATGATATAGGTCGATCTTTTGTATACAGAGTCACAGACATGTCTATTTTTTAAATATTTCAGCGTATCTTTCTGGGAATGTTCTTTTCAGTTTTGCACTTGTGGTAGCAGAATGCCTACTACATTGTGACTTCACACTTCAGTTTTGACACCTCACAACTTTCTCCTATTTTTCTGTCCAGGAATTTCTTCACCTAAACTAACAGTCAGGACTCCGGCAAGGAAAGAACCACAGCATCGCCTATCAAAGAAAAGAAGATTATTTGATGAGGCAATCGTGATGTCAAATAAGTAAGGAAACACACTTGTGTGCTTCTATTTCTTGCTTTGTCAAATTAGATATCACATGAGTAATATGGTTGACCCACCTCCCCTCAATATAGTTATATTATGCATTCACTATTCATTCCGCTTTAATTTTTCCATTACAACTTATGGTGAAGAATGTTATGTTGTGAAAGCAATCACTCAATATGTTCTGTCACAAGAATTACCTGTACAAAACTGTTTTGCTAAAATTTACCAACAATTTCCATGCTTTTCTTGCTGCTATGTCAATTGCAAGAATTCTATTGAATCAAAGAGAGGTTAATTAACAAGTACAAGTGACAATAATTATGACTTCTCCCATCTTTTCCAATTAATTCTTTGAAGATTATACACAGATCAAGTCACTCTGTCTCTCGGAAAAGCTGAAGTCATATATGTTTATCTTAACTCAATTCTTTTGAGAAACTTATCGCTTTTAACTTTCTCAGGATTTTAAGGACAGGAATTCATGATGCTAGTGGTTTGGTGTCCAAAAGGAGGAAAGCACCTCATACACATTTAGATGCTTGGAGGGCTAGAAGAATCTGCAGTCTTCGTGAAAACTTTTTGGAGCCCTTGATTCCTTGTGAGTTTATAATTATTTTATAATTGATAGATATCTTGCAAAAAGGAGAAAATCCAGTTGCATTGACCAGATATCATATTGGCTAAGCATATTATACTCAGATCATGCCTCCAGTATAATTGCAGGCATATTTGACAACCGGCATAGTATACTCAGTTCATGCCTCCAGTATAATTGCAGGCATATTTGACAACCGGCACAGTGTTCCTAATATTTATCTTGTGCACCAATCAGATCAGTTATCTCTGTTGTGCTTATACTCAGTTTTCTCTTACAGGCATGTCTTCAAAGGTCAAATCATTCTCGCAATCAAAATTTTGGAGACATACAATGGAGGCATCTGCAGTTGAATTACCCATTCCATTTACTGAAGTGCCTGTTGAAGTTGGACAGTCATGCAATGAAGAAACTTTTGAGGAACCAATACCAGGGATTATTGAAGATCCAATTCCAGAATTTCATTATGAAGATTCTAGGACTCATATATTGCATGAAAAGGATGCTGGAAACGCATTATCTGTTGAGCATTCCGAAATTGAATCTGATTCCAACAACCAGGCAGGGCTTACTGTAAGATTGTCTGCTATTATATATATTTTCTTTGTAAGAGACTTATTTCTACTTTTCTATGTAGGATTTTGGATCCTTTGATGGGATTAGGCAAGGTAGTCTCTGATGTAGAAACTAATTAGTTCAAAAACTATGCACTGACAATTGCATGTTTGGAGTCATACACTGGATTCTCTGATAATTTCATATGCTGTTGCAGGTGATGGTTGGTCATCAAGAACCAGGTAAAATAGAGAAACTCTTTCTTCGTTTCTTCTTCGAGAGTTCGTCCTCTCATTCTTCAATATATGTGTCCTGCATATTCTAATTTATCACATGATCTAGGAATGTCGCGAAGTTTCTTCTTAGCAAATTTACAGATCCTCAGAATCCAAAAGGGAGTTTGAGTCTGGACAGAGTTCTGCAGGGAAAAACAAGAGCAAAATGTGCTAGATTGTTTTATGAAACTTTGGTATTGTTTCTCAAACTCATATGGCATTCTGTTGTCGTTGTTCCAAACTGCATTTCAGTTTATAAATCTTATATTACCATATCATTGAAGAAATGATACGTAATGGCACTAGAAGTACGGACCGATAGGAATTGGGCCGCCCAAACCTTTACCTTTTGTACAATTACTTTTCGTCGATGAGATTTCTGAGATATGTTTAGATGAGTTTATCTCTTTTGATTGCACAAGCTCCTAGTAGCTAATGCAGATTCTCTTTATTTACATATATATATATATATATATATATATATATATATATCAAATGGATTATAGTCTCCCAACACCCCTTGCATATCCTGAATCCATTCATCTCCCCATAGTCATTTGATGACCAAGGTGCACCTTAGAAATGTAAAACAGTGTTTCCTTGGTGAGGTACATAATAGGTCCACTTGCAAGTTGCGCATGTTTAACTATGTACTTTTGGTATGTACCAAAAGGGATCCATCATGTGACATCTAGAATTGGTTCCCAGCACGATAAAAATCATATTTCAAGAGAAATGGTCACTTTAATAATCAATTTATATTGCTAACTTTAGGAATGTAGATGCTATAAAACATGTAGTTCCTATATTTATGTGCAAATGTGCTGAAGCGGTCTTTGGAAACGCTGAGACCTCACAGAGTTTTCCACTCAATGCAGATGCTGAAATGTGCAGAATGCATAGATGTTGAGCAGGACTCCCCGTATTCTGACATCGTCCTCTCGGCCACTTCGAAGCTGAAATCAACATTTGAAAGCGGATAGTATAGACGTGGAACTTACGGAGGAATATGCAGAAGATGTCACAGAATGCCCTGGCTTCGTGCCGATTTTGTTGTACAAAAGTTAGCAAGCCTTAACAAATATTAGAGCCTTGTTTGCATCTTTCTTTGCCCGAGGATGGTGAAGGAAATCTGTGAAACTTAGTTATTTCGTGGACTAACCTAATGTTCATTTGGCATTTTCGTCCAAATATTAACGTTCTGAAAATAGGGTCCAAACAGTGTAGTATTCTTTCCTCTTAATTGTTTCCAAATGGCAAAAGCCACAAGAGGGTGAACTTTGAAGGGGATAAAAGAGGTCAAAGGACTAAAGATGCGGTCTTTTCCTCGTGTCCCAAAATCACCGAGTGTAGAATATTAATACTTTTTTAATCTTTTCCTTCCAAAAAGAAAAAGAATACAATACTTTTTTTCAGGTTTGTTTTTGTAATGTTTCTATCAATCCTCTCAACTTATCATAGTGACCATTTGAAACGCCGTTTAAGGTGACGAAGTATTGCCTTCAAAAATATTTCTCACTTAATTTTGGCCTTTTTAAAAAGATTCGAAATGCGAGTCACCTCTTGTTATCTCTTTAACCTGACAAAAAGATTTGACTGCAAAGCTCTTTTATTGTTTTGCACAATAGCTTTAGTAACATGTTAACAAGATAGTACTGAAAAAAAAACAAGATAGTACCATGAAAAGGCATATCCAAAATAGTTCTGTACAACGAGTCAGCACACAGCTAACCTATATCAACTAAAAGGGAAGGTCGACTTCGAGATGGAAGTCGAACTACACTGTCAATATACCAAATATATCTCTCTCTCTCTCTCTCTCTCTCTCAACTTCGAGATGGAAGTCCTGCTACACTTGTCAATACACCAAGTCTCACTCTCTCTCCCTCTCTCTCTCTGCACACAGCAAATATATATTATATCCCACCAGTTGGAATGGATTTAAGCCTGGAACAAGGGACGAGGCTCCACATCTACAGTCCCCTTGACTACAGCTGCCCTGGCCACGAGTCTGATTCCTCTAACCCAAAGCTCTGCCCTTTCATTGCCACCTTCGCAAACGAAGTGCACCTCCCTCCCCTTGTTCGTCACCACCCTGAACAGCCCCGGCTCCTGAGAGCCGCCGCCCTTGGCCTTGCGGTTCCGCTGGAACGCCGAACTCCCGCCCAACTCGGCCTCCCTGCACACCACGTTCCTCCGGCTCGACTTGCCCCACCGCAGCACCCCCGTGGAGGGCAACATCCGCAGCGCCTTCCCGTGCGGCGCACCCTTCCCGCACTTGGTGTGCTTCTCCACGCGCCCGCCTTGCAGGACCAGGAGCCTTCCCAGTTCGTCCATGATCACGCCCTCGGCTTCGCCTCCGAGCTTCGTGTTCGCCCGCGCGAGCGAGAGCGCCGTCTCGCCCCGGGGGGTCCGAGTGTCGCACTTGGCGCCGCAGGAGATCAGCAGCTCGCACACCGCACCGTGGCCTTCCTTCGCCGCCAGCATCAGGGGTGTATAGCCATCCCCGTCGGGGACGTTCGCGTCGTAGCCCATGCTCGTCAAGAGGCGCACCGCGGCAAAGTCACCGCGCCTGGCCGCATAATGCAGCGCGTAGAAGCCTCCCGCGCTGCCATTCTCGAGCGTGAACTCGAGCATCACTTGTTCGAAGAGGTCGCGGCTCTCGTTTGACCGGGAGAGGTCGAGCGCCGTCTCGCCACGCGCGTTCCGGAGCTTCACATTTGCACCGGCGAAGACCAAGAGACGGAAGGCCTCCACGCGGCCTTCCCTGGCTGCCACCATCACCGGGGAGTTCCCATCCGCGTCCTGGCCGTCGATGTCGACGTCCGGTTGCGCCAACAACATTTCCAGCGCCCCCACGTCACCGGCGGTGGCCGCGAACGACATGGAGCAGAAGACGGAGGGGTCGCTGGATCGAGGGAGCGTCCCCGAACGCATCACATCAAGAACGGCGTACTGGAAGCAGGCGTTCCATTGAGTAGAAGCTGCTATCGACGCGGCGGAGTCTCCAGCTGAGTTCACTAGGCCGATGTCTGCGCCGGCCGACACAAGAACCTTGATGCAATCCTCGCGCTTGTGGCGCGCGCACAGCATCAGCGCGGTCTCTCCAGATTCCGTCCTGGCATCGAGGTCGCAGCCTTTGTCGATCAGAATTTGCAGGACGGATGGCAAGCCGAGGCGAGAAGCCATGTGGATTGGACGGAACTCGTTCTTCCTGCCTGTCTTGACGGGTAGCTCGCAGTCGGCGCCGGAGGCCAAGAGGGTGCTGACGGCTTGAGGATTGGCGCAGAGGATGGCGTGGTGGAGGAGGCTACGTCCGAGGTGCAGAGCGTTGGGAGGGTGGTTCTGGAGGAGCAACCGCATAATGGTGCCAGTGGACTCGAAGTATTCCACCGCGCACCAGGCCACGCCGTAAGCCTCCGCGAGGCCGGCGCCGACGCGGAACTCCTCACCTGTGGCAGCATCCCACGACCACGCGCCGAGTCTAACCTTAATGTCCTTTCGTACCCCGATCTGCACATGCCATGAATTGTTATCAACATGTGCAAATCTCTTAAATTGATGGATTGCATGTAAACCAGCGCGCTATGACTTGATGAGCGAACATTGAAGTACCTGTAATAGCCGCCGGACTACAGCGACCTGCCGGCTTACAATGGCGGCCACCAGAGCGGTGCAGTCAGCATTGATGTGCAGCGACGGTTTCAGTGAGCGCAGGAGCATCCGGTCTGTTGTATTCGCATCGACACCACACTGCATCAGACAAGGCGAGCATGAATACTGGTTTTACAAGCTTGAAACTCTTAACATAATTAGTGAGCTTCCAATTTGATGCATAGTAACAAGCTAGGCATTAACGATCAGGTATAATGTGAAACCCTCGAAGTGTATATATCAAGATAATTAGTTTGTGTACCTTAAACTTCACAAACTCAAACATTAAATTTGCTTATTTTCCAAATTCGGATATATCATCTAAATGCGTCAGGAAAGGTTCAGCGGAACAACAAAGAGCCACATAATTTAAAGAGACAGTGAAAAGCATCACGCACGAAATTATTTAGGCACGGTTAAGTCGCATAAACGTATGAAGATAAAGGGTGATGTCTCACAAACGCGATGTTAGACTCTTAAACAGTTGAACAAGATCAGAGCATGCGACTTATTTGGACACAGTGAAGTTAGACTGGTGAACAGAGCACGGCACCGTCTTATTCTGAAACTGTGAATTGCTCACACATATGTTTGGCAAAAGAAATGTGAGACCCAATTATTCCCTAGGTCTAAAATTCTGAGATTTAAAGTAATCAACAGCTAGTTTGATATTGACGGCAACAAGAAATTTACCTTCACCAGTGTGTCAACCACTTCAACAAATCCACGAGCAGCAGCGGTGACGAGCGCGTGGACCGCCACCTTGGGCCGAATGAGGTCATAGCCCATGATGAGCCCCGCAAGCCGGGCCCGCCCGTGCAGGCTGGCCTCCACCACTGCCTCCTCGCACGCCGGCTGGGAAGCCCCGGCCTTCAGCAACACCTCGACGGCCTCGGCATGCCCCTCCCTCACTGCCGCCGTCAGTGCATAGCCCCGGAACAGCTTCTGGTTCACGTCCGCCCCCTTCTCCTACATTGATACGCCGGTCTAGTTAGTCATCCCAACATGTCGATGTAACTAGTTAAAAATTTAGGAAATTTAGGGGCAATGTTTGAACAGTGTAAAAGTAAAATAGGTGATCCTTTGGGGTTAGTTGATCAAGTTTGTTGTCAATTGTCATGCATGCGTCCGTATCCTATCCATTACTTGTTGCAGTGAAGAGCAGGGAACAAAGTGGGATGGTCCCAAAGATACGAATCCAACAACCAAGATATAAATCCTGTTCGGATCATTAATTACGACGCTCCTGTCAATAGCAAGAGTGGCCTTTAAAGATTTAATTGTATTTCCAGGTTGGAACCCTATTTCTTTGGGCTTCCTTCCTTTCATCATAATTACAACAGTCCATAATCAATTATTAAAATCAACAGGAGAAAAGAAGAGAACGGAACAGAGGAAATAATGAAACAAAATTGACGCGTTCAGGTTCTTATCTCAAAAGTGTAAGGTTCACACCTTAAAAAGAACCAGCCAAAAATTATCTACAAGCCAACTGATTAAATTGGAACAGTTCAGGTAAACAAGAGGGCACAGGTGAAGCCGAGGTTGATGCCCCCCGGCCGGGCCGACACCAAAAACCGGCATTACCCCCAGGTTACAAAAAAGAACAGCTGGCCATCTGAGGATAAGGGCAGGGGATGGCAGGTGTACGGCTATCGTACTGTTCAGAAGCCTTGGTCCTAAAGGCTACGGACTGGGAACCTAAGTAAAATTACATGGGAGCACACTGGATCACGCCAGTCTTCCACCTCCACTGTGGTTTGGTCTTTATGGTCCTTATCGATGGAAAGGGCATCACACAGAGAACCTCCCATGTGACAAAGAACTAACAGACAGAACCGATACCAAGCCACCATTTGGGTTTTTCATTTATTTCATTGGTTCCTAGTGTTTAAAGACTGTTGATACACAGAGTTGGGGGAACTTGAGATATGGGCAAAAATAGACTTTGAGGACAAAATATTAGAAACTACAGCTGTGAGGGGTGGGGATTCATGGTGATGCAGCTAGCTCTGGAAGTACAACAAGGACTGGTTGTTGGTGACATTTATGATGGATGACATCTACAGGGGGGCGATCACCCCTACCAAATGCATCGGAGATCTAGTGGCATGGTGGTGAATGGTAAGATGTCATTCTCGTGAAGAACTGTCCATCGAGGAATACGGAGCCGTAGGTGGCGGGAGTACGGAAACATCATCCTTTTAGTCCTTGATGGCCTGAAGTGAACAGCAGCGACAAAGTTGTGAGGCTCAAAGTACCGCATTATGGCGAAGTGAGGGGGCTGTGTGAGGTGTTAATGGCGTTGTAGTTTGCGACCCAAGTAGCTGGAGCATTGAATAGGGGCGCGAGATGGTTCACGTGACTGCGTGAGGCGCTTTAGACTTGCAGCTATTATGCATCCGTGCAATTAAAACTTCATATAAGACTCATTCAAGATATACTAACAAAAAACTGACGATGATGAGCAAGTGTCGTAAAAGCAAAGTAAGATAATGATAACGATAATAATAACTAATAAGTTCTGCAAAGCAATCTCCTCAACACTACTAAATTAATGATGACCAAATACCATCCACCAAGTTCCATTCCGACACCATTTTTTGTCTTTCTGCTACAAAACCATCAAAATAACTTGCAAAGAAGTCAAGATACCGATCCTGCCATTTTCTCAAGGATCGACCGACACTCCTTATAGTGCAAAACTCCTGATCACTGAAGGCTTGGGGGTGACAAACAGTCAACTCAGAAGCAGTGGGTTGATCTTTCCTAATGACAATGACAATGGAAGGGTGTTGCATGGAGCATTAACAATGACCATTGATCTTTCCTAATGACAATGACAATGGAAGGGTGTTGCATGAAAACAGTGACCAGACCCTACAAAAATTTGACTGACGAAGCTTATCATTGTTGTATCTTTCAAACTTTTAACAACTTCTGCTCATCCACAATTGTTCATTAAACGTGTTATCAACCGACATAAATGACCAGGGGCGGCATCCTAAAAGAGGTCTTATTATTGTATCCTGGAGTCCATTCTGAAACCTTTTTCACAACAGTGACACAGAACAGGCCCTACAAATATTTGACAGGCGAAGCATATTGTTGCTTTATCTTTCAGCCTTTTCACAACCTCTACTCACAATAATCGTTCATTAAACTTGTCATCAACCGACATCAGTGATAAAAGGGTTGAATGTTCGTAGCCCTAATTCGATTCGAGTCACTAATGAGCTCGTGCCGAACTAGAAATGGACTCTTGGGAGGAAAATGGTACACCTTCAAGAATCAAATTAAAATTCAGTCCAAAACTTTGCCTCTTTTTTTTTTTTTTTTGCTACATAAACTTGCAAGTCCTTGAGTTTCGTATGAGCATTGCCCTATCGGAGATGTCAGGAATCAAAGCAAAGCACAGGCATCAGAAGACCGTATGACAGATACGCGATCGGACGGTCCTGATCTTGCAAGTGGGTAGGCCCAGGAATCTCCCAATGGGCAGTGACGAAATCAGGCCCACAACTATTGAAGGCTTAAAGCCCAGGACACGTGGCGAGATACGGCGAGTTCAATCGGGTGAACGTGGTTCTGGGATTTCCGTAACGGAAGTTGAACAGATCACGCGGCATGTGTTGGCCCAAATTGATCGCGACTTAAATTTCTCTTATTTCTTTATAAATTTAGTGAGAAATATAATAATAACTATGTAGCCAAATAGTTGGAAGAGAACACAAAAGTAAATATACAACTGAAGTCTGAAGTCATAGACTCACAAAATTTTAATGAGAATTATTCAGCAAAAAGGCAGAAAAAAAAACGTAATGGAAATAGATAAGCAAGAGGATTTGACACGTGATTTAATTTACCATTTTTTTATCATTGTTAAGCTTCTCACTATATTTTGTTAATTTTTCTTAAAGTTAAAGTTCTCTGGTTCTTAGAAATTTTACCAATACGTAGACAAACCTCATAAGAAAGAGCTGTTTTTTTTTTCGGAGATAAACAGGAAACAAAACTATAGCGGAAAATTTTCCGTAGCGGCAAGGTAAAAAAGGGCCGGCGAGAAAAGTTTAGAGACGGTTACCAGAAGGAAGCGGAGGAGAGGGAGGTGGCCGGCGTGGGCTGCGAGGAAGAGCGGCGAAGCGTGGGTCCGGAGCTCCTCTCGTTCCTCCGTCACCTCATCTGCTTCCTCCTCCCTCAGCGCCACCTCAGTCCGCCGCCCGGAGAGCCACACCGCCCCGGCGTAGTTCACGTCCGCCGAGGAGTCCGCAAGCCCCTCAGCCACCCCCGCCACGTCCCCCCGCTCCGCCGCATCCACCACCCTCCGCGACGCCGCATCCGCCTCCTCCTCGTCCACCGGCCACACCTGCTGATGGTGGTGCCTCCCCCCGGCCTTCGCGATCCCTGCGCCCGCTCCCTTTCCCATCACAGGCCCGAACACCGTCATCTCTCTCCGGCGAGGTACGCGTCTCTATCTCTCTCACTCTCTCACACTCTCTCTCTCTCTGTCTCTGAATATATATAATGGGTGTGTGTGCTTGGTTTGGATGGCGAGCTACAAATGTTTGTAGTTTTGCTTGAATGGTTCGGTTGCCATGGTTTTTGTGGGGAGATCGGCGAAAGTTGAAAGGTGAGAGCGCGAGAGAGGTGAGTGGGGGTGAATATATAGGAGGTGAAGTTACCGCGGGTTTTACTATTCTGAGTGGGATGGAGAGGTAAAAATAGATAGAAAACATGAAATAATTAAATAAAAGTAATTATATTTATTCTATTATTTATTGGTACTGGATGTGGCTGCATGATAGGGACCACCGCTGTGGGGCGTGGCACTGATCGGGGATATTATTATTATCATTATATATTGTTCAGAATTATGTTGTGCAAGTTTAATATAATGTGAATGAATTTATTCATATATAGAAAAAAACTGTTTCGTAACAAAAAATTTATATGTATTTTAAATGTAAAATAGACTTATTTCATGCCACACTTCTTAATTAATATTTATTAGTTTTTTGTTAGTATTCTATCCTACTATGATACCACATGTTAATGTCTTGATGCCAAGACGGGCCAAGCCAGCTTCGAGCTGGATAGATTGCGGCTCCAACGTGGTTTGGCTAAAGAGTGAGATGTTCTTCAATGTCTTCAACCTTATTTTTTTAGAAATTAAAAAGATTGTTCATCCTTCTTTCAATAAAACAATTCTTTCTTGCAAAATTATCCCTAATATTTATGAGTTTGTTATCTCTAAAATTTACTGGTGAGTGAATATTTTATGTTAAAACGATGAACCTCATAATCCGATTCAACCTCATGTTAGGTTCATGGTCGGGTTGAATTCAATCACAATTCAATGTATGATCGGATCGAATTAGATTCAAGTTGAAACTCGACTCATGGATCCAATCTTTTTTTTTATATTTTTTATTTAACCTTAAGCAAATATTTGATTTAAAAATTTAAAATATGAAAATAAAATATTTTAAGCATGAAAATAAATATTAAATGATACAAAAGTAAGAAAATTTTTAAAAAAGAAAAGTGGTAGTTGGACCCAACCAAATTCGAGTCGATCCGAGTTGAATTTCTCCCTCCTTCGAAAACATTCAAATCGACTCGAGCAAATCTGATTGTGTCAAATTTATCTGAATATGAGCTAATTTAATTTTAGATCACAATACTAAAAGTAATTGTTTTATCTTAAAAGTGAATGTTTTTAAACATTTATTTTTTAGTTCTAGTTTCTTTTTATTGGTCTGGGTAGCATCCTAATAAATTTCAATAATTTAAATAAGGTTTGTAGAAGAATATTTGAAAATCTAGCTTCAGCATTTTATATTTAATTAAAATATCCTAATATATGTATATATATATAATCACGTACATATATAGATAAAATTATAGGTTCAATTTTGATTTTCCTTTTCTATCTTTTACACAATCAAATTTTCATTTAATAGTTCATGATTGAATTTATGAAATTTGAATAAAGATGTGAAGAAGATAAGAAATAAGATGAGGTAGGGAACATCTTCATTTTATGCTAAAATTATACGTATTTAATGTTCACATCTTCACTCTTTTAAAAATTTTATTGCTACATGCATTATCTTCATCCATGTTATGTCTTATCTTTTTATTCATCTGCATCAGATTAAATAGTCTTAAATGAAAATAGATAAAACATTAAAATTTTATTCTAATAATTAAAAGATGAGAAGCATAGTGTCCCTCCTTAAATAGAAGGGCATTTTCATTTTATTCATATATAATGTTCTAATATAGGATTTAAGAAAAGTTACATGGAGATGCATTAAGGACATAATAACCGAGTGGTGTAAAAAGCAGAAACGGAACATGAAAGTTGAAGCTGGCTAGTAAAATAATATTGAACAATATTCAAAGCTATTTCTTTGTCTTCATGGGTTATCAATTCCGCCTCCAATTTCATTCAAAAAAAACAAATAGGACAAGGAAAGTTACATTAGTTGGCAGTTTTAGAAAGTACACAGAGTAGAATGGAAGATCTAACTTTCCTTTGTCAAAAGGGAAAAAGAGGATCATTCACTCCTTGTCCCATGTGTTTTGTAAACCACAAACTTCATGGTGGTGGAGCACGAATTCGTGCAATTAAGGATCTTGCTTCTTACACATCATTTGAGTCTAAATCTTTATTTCTTTTCTCGGTGGATCTGAAACCCTGGTTTCTGATTGATTGGAAAAATATATATATCTAAAATTTGTAGTGAATGCGACTTTGATTGGGGGTTTTCGATCAGAAAATGGGTCCTATGTTCTATAATTAATAAAAGAATCCATGGGGACAAGGACAGTGCTCACAAATTAAGACCCAAGTTGCTTCGACTTATGAATAATTTCGAGATAGGTAAAAAAATTGGAACGAATTAAATTAAATCTGACTGAATGGATTAAGAAAATATTATTTTAATTTCTATATTATAATTGATTGTCATTAAATTTGAGCAACTGAACCTACACATACGATTCCAGAAGGATATAAATGTACTTGCTGAGCACTTATTATCAGCATTCATGCTGAGCACATAGAGGAATCCAAGCACGCAGATAATGCATGTAGCAATCAAATTATTATAGTTATAAATGGTTTAAAACAGACTGAAGAGTAAAATGATCGTACAAGGACAATAAGAAGATCCAATCCATGTCATAAATATGGAAAACAGGAAACTGGAACGGTTGGAAAGTTCAAGGCAATTGCAATGCTACAGCAGAGAAGCAGTAACAGTATTTGCACAGGAGCAGCATTTGCTCTTCTTTTTGCTCCTGTTTATCTTTTAGTTTTTCACCTGAGGGAAACACCAAAATTGGTGTCAACCAGTCACCAATTCCTGCTGCACACAGGCCAAACCACCAAAGAGAGCAAAAGGAGGAGGTGCAATGAAAGCAGAGTTTTCCTTTGTGTCACATCCAACTGACCCAACACTCCCTACATAGTCCTAGTCCTCGTGAGAGATGGCTCTACAATTACATTTGACCTCGGTTCAATCACTTCCCATGGTTGTTCCATCCTTCCCCAACATCATAAGAGAAATCAGATCTTTCATCAGTGACATGTTGCTATTGCTCTGCCACATCTCTCTCTTTTCTTCCTTTGACATGTTAATATGGCTTTGTGTGCATCATTTGTATTGGTCTCGCTAGGTAGGAGACTAGGATGAGGTTAACGACTGTTTCTCAGCTAACTTAAGAGTAATTTTTTGGAGTTGTTTTCATTGGATTCTGCCGAGTATCTGGGGGATTATATCATGATTAACATCAACATGTACTGATTTTTTTATATCATTCAGATCTTGAGGTTTTGCAAGTGAAATTACCCCACCCAATCTGACCAAAAAAAAAAAAAAAGAAGTGAAACTACCCGGCGTCTTGTCTATTCATTAACCTTGGAGGAGGATGACCGAGGTGTTGGAGCCGACTAGCTTTATACACTGTCCCATTTTTATGCAAACCGGATGCATAAGAAGAAAGGGCGTAACCAAATAACATGAAGATGTGGACGTAGATAGGTTTTCCATTCTTTCAATTATTTCTTATATAATAATAATAATAATAATAATAATAATAATAATAATAATAATAATAATAATAATAATAATGTCCTCAGCAAGTGAATTGTTGTTTTTGTTGCAGGAGAAATAAATGTATAACAGTAGTTCTTCGCAAGATATTTACAAATTCCCTAATTAAAAAGAGAGCGCCATTTTAACGCAAGGTAATAATAATAATAATAATAATAATAATAATAATAATAATAATAATAATAATAATAATAATAATAATAATAATAATAATAATAATAATAATAATAATAATAATAATAATAATAATAACATGATCAATTTTATTTTATAATCAGCCTGTCTCTCAACTTTTTTTTTTGCACGCATCATCCTCTTGATCGATAATAACTAGTTTTCCGATTATGTTGCTGACGTGGCGCAATCTGCACGTCAACGAACTCACGAGGGGTCCGACGCTATGCGAGCTTGGAAGGAGGGCTCCCCCTTTTCTTCCTAGCGCACGTCAAGGAAGAAGAGGGGGGTATGTTACGTCAACAACATAATCGGAAATTTGATTATTATTAGTCAGAGGACAACGCGTGCAAGAAAAATAAAGTTCGAAAAGTGTTTAATTATTGATTTAAAGTTGGAAGATGATTCGTGTAAGTGGTTAAAAATTTAAGTCTCGTATGAAAAAACAATTAATTGCAATTTTCTTTGTACTGGACCACTAGCCTTTCCTTCTAATCTAATAATTTAACTTTTTTCGTTTCTCATTAATTTTGAGAATCTATATAGACAAACATAAAAAAAATAATTATGAAAAAGTATGTATTATTTTCTTACACGGTCCTACATGAGAGATATTTCGGACGATCTAGAAAATCAAAATTGAATTTTTTTTTTCAAACTCAAAGTTTGTTATAACAAATAGAAAGCACAACTAAGACACCGCACGTACTCAAGCTAAAGCCGAACTGAGTCCAGCCGAGTCCGAGTTACAACCCCAGAAAGGCCCGGAATCCAAACCACGTGATCCGCTACAACCCCGACTACAATAACTCCACCCCACCCCCCCCCCCCCCCCCCCCCCCCCCCCCCACATCTCTTGGCACGACAGGAGATGCTGCCACGTGGGCAACGCACCCCAATGATGGCTGTGCGGTCTTGGTCTTCGTCACTTGCAGAGAACTATCATACAAAATACAGAAATAAATAATTGATTGGCAACACACAACAAAAAAAGTAAAAGAAAAAAAAAGAATTGGAGACAGAGAGAGAGAGAGAGAAAGAGAAAGAAACAAACAAAGAAATTGGAGACAGAGAAAGCTGCAGACGTGAAGTAATATATAATGAAAAATATTTGTGTACACAGACTTCGATCTGTTCGGTGTGTCGATATTCGGGATCTCCCTGGCCAGCAGCCATTATCACTACCAGTTGCACATCACCTTTTCTTTTCTCCAGATCTACTGCTTAATTAATTATATTTTGCTCTTCTTTAGGCTTTTCTTTCTCCAATAAATAGTTTTCCAAATTGTCTTTCGATTCCTTTTTTTTAGGTGGGTGGTGGGTGGTGGGTGGATGATTGTTAGAAGGATGAATGTAATATGATATAAATTATCAAAAACAAAAATGAGCGTGAAATTCACAATATGCAAAATGTTATTTTTAATTTTATTTCCAAATTGCAAGATCAGTCGATTTAATTCACGCCATTGTGAATGACTCCTATTTAAGATTACTTTCACAGTTTAATATTCTGGATATAGATAAGAACATTAGGTCACAATCGAATTAGAGTCATTTAATCAATAAATCCATTATTTACATCACGTTCTCATTCCTGATCTATTTCTCTAATAATTGACCCTTATATAACTCAGAACGAACTCATAATATTTTTTTTTATTGCCATCGTCACGTAATTCGGAATGATCGGATACAATTTTAAATCTATTAATAATAACTATCACCTCAAACAATGATAGATGAAACTTTTAATAGAAAATTGTTAACGTACATACGTAAAAATTTGGATCATTTATATAAATGATGAACTATCACAATTTTTCATGTGTAATATAAAATTACAAATTTATTTATTTTATCTTTAAACTATTATAATTTTTAATTTAATTTTTCTATCGACTTCTGTCATTTTTGTTTTTTTCATTTATGTCAAAATTATCCCTTCAACATTAAATAAAAAAAAAAGCACAGACAAAGTTCGTCGACGAAAAAGTCTACCCCTCTCTTTTTTTGCGCACGCCGAAGCAAGAAAAGAGTCCTCTGCGACCTTTCGGCGAAGGTCGAAGGGTCTACCCTCCCTCGAAAGTTCGTCGCGGACGCAGAGACTTCTTCATCGATGAGCTCCATCCGTATTTTTTTTTAATTTGATGTTGAATGAATAATTTTGACTTTTCATAAATGGAAAAAAAATAAGGTTAACAAAAAAGTTGACAGAAGTCAACAGAAGTAACAGTTTAGGAATCTAAAAAATAAGTTCCTAGTTTAGTATTAGATATGAAAAATTAAATAGTTTAGAAATGATTTATAAAAATAACTCTAAAAATTTAGTCTGAAATAACCATGGGTAAAAAGGAAAACTGATAAGATATTCCAAGTGTCTTATATACTTGTTGACACATGTCAGACGTAATCGCCAACAATTGCTGTAATACGTGCATGATTTTACATGCATGCATGCAGACACATCACATTACCGTCGTTTGTGGGAAAAAGGTTGAAATTTTTGGCGTAATGATCCAAATGTGAGCAGAACATCTTTCTCGGTTAATAACATGTTAATTTGTCACTTGATACGACATGAGCACATGGGGGACAAGAACGAAAATTTGTAAGATAGGTCCTCCATACTCCCATAGGGATATATTATTCCACATCTTTTGGTATTATTAGCTCCAAAATGATACCATTCCCTTGTTTGCTTGGATATAATAATTTGCATATGCTTATTACAACCATATATATATATATATATATATATAATATATATACAAACATTTGCTACTTTTGCCTGTAATATATATAAATAACATAATATATCATGGCTTCATGGTCAAAGCTGGTCAATATTATCCATAGGTTTCATGTTTAATCATATATGTTGCACGTAGGTTCCATATATTTTATTCTCGACACTTCAGCTTTATTTTTTTTTCTAGTTAGACGCATCAAGATTCGAGCTATATGCAATATTCCATTTTGCATGAAGCACCTATAATATTTATGATTATTCCCTATAGATATCACCTTCGAAGTTTCTTCCTCATGTACTAACTGCTAAGTACTAACCAAACGCTGCCGACCCGATAGCTTTGTACTTTATTAGCTCGGCCTAATTAAGATCCTCTAATTAATTGCGAGACCAGATCCAAGGTGAAGTACTCTTGGATTGTTTAATTAATCAGTTTATTTGACCACTCCAAAATTAAACTTAAACCCTACTGTTCTTGATTCAGCATATATATATTTTGAGCATAAGTAACACGGATGTGGCATAGATATTTGTGTTATACATATATTGATGGCCTAGCTTTTTATATTATTGATCACTCAATTAACAGCCCACTTGTTGTGTAGATGTAATCTCTTGAACTATAGTTTTATTCTCATTCTTAATTATGGTCCACCATTGAGTCAAAGTGACCATAATATTAGTTAGTTAAGCTTATTTTTTTAGGAATGACCAGGACAATCTAGATATCAAATTAAGGCTAGCTATAGGGTGCAAGTTTCACAACTAATCATGCACGTTAGTTGACGGGTCCTGCATGAGTTGAAATTATTAGTTAGTTATTAGTTAATTTCATTGTAGCATATAGGGAGGCAAATATTAATTCTCAATGAGTTGTCAACTAATTAACTATGGGCAAGCCTTTATCTAAATATTGATCGCAAAGTGAAACTCAAGTGATAGCAAGTTAGCAACATCGACTTTAAGAATGTTCTTAATTATTCGAACTGGATTATTACAAAGCTAACAGTACCATCTAACTATGCATAAATGATGCACTCAGATGTTAAAATATTGTATAACTAATTAGTCAAGTGTATCATATATAGCAGCATGGGTTGCTATAATTTATATTTTTGGTCGCTTCTCTAGGACGGAACATGGTCCTCCTTATTGTTTGACATGTATGTTTAGACTCTTGGTGAGGATGTAATATTTAATTAGAAGGTTAATGCAACTATTAATCAACTTGTTGAAATCCGAAAAAAAAAGAGAGAGATATTACAGTTTGTCTATAACTTGCTGTATAATAAATATTTGCTTGCATAGTAAGTCATTCGAACATATATATATCACAATATAAACTTCAGTATCACGCAGCATTTATCCTTTATCTCTTCCCTCTCAAACTAAATTAGCAAAGACAGTTAGAAAATATGAGTCATCTAATCATTGTAATTAATCATTTTTCTGAGAATCTATAGGTAGGGAATTTCCTACATATGAAAAAGGAACTAGGGTTTCAGCCATGCAAGGATGCATGTGCCAACTTGCTTGGGGGTTGAGAATAAAACAGTCCCCGTACGTGCAGTGCATGTAGTGTTGATTTAATAACTCAGTCGAACAGGACACTAAGCAAGATTCTGCCCCGTTTAATTTGTCAACTACTTACTCTTAGGCAAGTGTTCTTTCTCTCTCCCATTCGGTATTCTAGAACATTGCTCCTCATTAATTTGCATCATGATGAGTCAGCAAGTCTGATTAGGATGATGGTTTATTTTACATGCACAAAGAAATTAATAAAAAATCTTATTTAAGTTTCGTTAAAATAATTAAACTCGAGTTCTTATTTAAATTATAAGTTACTATGGTATAAGTAACAACTCCAATGGCCTAATTAATTAACCTCTCCATTGACTAATTAATTAACTACTAGCAACATTGTGCTCAGAGCTCTTTCTGGACCAATTAATATATACCATGATCATGGGAGGTGGGGGCTTAACTAATTAATATTAATCTAAAGACCCTGCATGTAATAGGCATAAATCTCAAGGTCTTTAACAGGTACTTCCTTCTCCCTGTCCAAAGCAAAAGAAAAGGAACCCTAGCCCTTTGCCATCATTAATTAGGGTTCCCCCCTAGTCCTCCTCTCTATCATGTTCCTTTCTGCATGCAAACTCTTAAACAAATCATATGACTCGGTGCAAACTTGACCACATCGCAAGCAAGAGAAAACGGGGTCAGATGGCACTCATTCATCAAGGAAAGCTTATCAGCACAGGGAGCATCAGGTACACATGTCCAATATCTTGATCTGAAGCAGGCATAGGGTTCGTGAGGATCGAGTACACATGTCCATGATATCATCTGTTTAACTCAGCTTTCTTCTTTCTCTGTACGTACCATGCAAAAAAAAATCACTCTCCACTGATAAACAAAAATCTCCAATTTGATTCTTATCGCCATTGATTTGTTTATTTGTTTTCCTTTCTAGCTATTATCAGTCAAATCTCCAAATTTTGTAATTTATTTTCCTTTTTAATAAAAGCAAGTTGTGTAAGTTTAAATTCTGGGTTTTATCTTGACTTGATTAAATAAGTCCAATAAGTTCTAGATATGCTTTCTAATCACAATCATATACTTTAGAAAAAATAAAACTAAAACAGAACAAAGGTCCCGATGTTTGACTTTAAAAAGAAACGGTAGGCGTATAAACACATTAGGCTCATTTTTTTATAAAGTCCAGTAGTAGAAGTTAGGATCTAAGAATTTTAGATAATCTTCTTTTTTTCATACAAAGTCCACCACTAGAACTTTAATCAGTGATGAATAATGCATGCGTAAGGGTTTACATCTTCTTTGAATCTGTGAAAAATATTATATATGCTAATTCCAGAACAAGCTTCTTCATTGAATCTGTGAAAAATATTATATATGCTAATTCCAGAACTAGCTTTTAACACTACTTTGGTTTATATGTATGATTAACAAGTAGCTTGTGGATGGGCACCGCACACCTAAAGGTCTTGGTTTGAGCCCACACAACTTTCATGCTTGCTTGTGTCCCAAAGTTCCCAACCCTAAGCAAATATCAAGTGACTGTCTTGTTATGCCATATTTTGATATCATTTGCACTCATATCTACATATCCTTCCTTAAGGTTTGATGATGAATGGTCCTTTTGTCTTCTTCTCACATTATGATGCACATCTTGGATATATAATCTATGAGAAGATAATTAAAGAGAATAAATCTAATAATGATGAACAACTTATCCTTTTTTATGTTTTCGGTTTAGATCCACAGGATCAGATCGAACTTTAATATCGGACTAATATGATGTCGCATGTTGAAGCTTCATTAACAACTTATCAATATTTTCATTAATTCTACATCTTTTGTTAAAGCCATGGAGTTTCATGTTGAAGCTTAGGCTTGAAGAGTAAGAAAGCACAAATCATCAGGGAAAATTGAGCGAACAAATTAAAGTAATAAGATTCCTAAGTTGGATGCATAAACACACACTTACGTTTTCTTTATATTTATGTCAACATGGAAACATAAGTTACATTACACAATCTAACAAATTTTGATATTTGCCAAGATTTATTGGTTCTCCAACGTTAACATTTTAATTTTGCAACATGTCCGCGGAAGTCGAAATCTTTGTTGTCTTCGCCTAATTAATTACTTGTGGACGTAGCTCTGTCCATAAAAACATGTGTTTGGAGGACACATATTCATATATTTGTAGACCGACTGCAAAAATAATTTTATCAATGAAAATTGAACTCAAGATCAAATCTAAGGAGTGTGTGTACGATACTTGGCTTATTCTTTTATGTTATAAGTACCAATTAAGTATATTATTAAATTGAATTCTTATATACATAGAACTATTAATAATAATATGTTAATTACATAATCAAAACTTAAAAGATGTTTGGCCATGACTGGAAAAGCTTGATTATAAATATAGATAGAAATAAGAAATAGAGATCGGATATAAACCACAAGGTCCAACTGGGTGATTTAGGAGGCCTTAATGGATCCACACTAAATGGCCCTTTGTCTCAATATAAAAGTGTATGGCCATCCAAACGGGCCTATAAAATAACATTATTATTATTATTATTATTATTATTATTATTATTATTATTATTATTATTATTATTATTATTATTATTATTATTATTATTATTATTATTATTATTATTATTATTATTATTATTATTATTATTATTATTATTATTAACACAAAATTTGTATTTCTCGTTGCTTCTCGAATCTGGATGCTACAAAATAAACAAAATGAACCAAATTCCATGAATCGAAGCAAATTACTTCCGTTAGACAATGGGCAATGCATGCACCAACTCAATTGAAGGATGATTTAATCGATCATAAATTTAGATCAAGGATATTCAAATTATTATATTATATTGTTCTCTTATAGTAATCTATTATTTTCCATCATGAATAAGAATAGAACGAGGAAAGAAGATGTTATAAAATTCTTCTAAATAATGATGGTCTTCTTCCTCAGTTTTTTCTAATATTTTTATCGTTTTTTTGTCTTCTTTTTATAATATATTGTTGTACATAGATGACACATTGGTATTTGGTGTCAACGTGAACATCGTTTGAGAATATCATTTTGAAGAAAACATTTTCGAAGGATAGTGTTCATGAGGTAATGGATTGAATTCATATTCTGTAACATCCCATATTCACATACTCACAATGGTGTCTCAGTTAGCTAATTGTATAATTTGATCTTTAGACTTACATCAATGAAAAATTCAACTACAATAATTCTATATAAACGGAAGTCATTTATACAATATTACGTGTGAGTTATGAAAAATAATTATATCATATGACGTTTCTAATAATGTCCACATTCAAGTGCATATCAATTGTCTCTTTATCGTCATCTTGCTTGGATTAAATATAAAAAAAATCAATGAGCATTAGGGTCATTCATATGAACCATATATCATTATTCATAATAAATATTCATATTATCAATAATTATTTATAAATAATTTTCAAGTGATCATGATAATTGTCAATCAATAATAAATTATTGATCAACTTATCTATATTACCAATTAATATAAATAATTTAAATTATCAATTTTCTTAATCAATAATCAATTGATCATAAATCAATGAAGACCTCGACTAATATTATCAATTTTCCATTGGTAAATATCGCAGTTTATTATTTGTCAACTACAGTATTGCAATTTAATTATCCATCAAGCACAAGGATGTTATCCATTAGTCATTAGCATGCGATTCAATTATTAATCAATTATAATTTAATTAGCAGTTCAATATTTGAAGTTATCTATCATTGCTCTCTTTTGCAATTTGAGAGCTCTCATTTATTTAAAAAAAAAGTCAGTGGGGGATCAATTGACAAATAAATTTAATAACAAATTCGTGTATGGTAGCGTACGCGTGACCTCACACAAGACATCTATAATTTTTGCTAGACATTAGTATATCAATCTCCTAATTACAGTATCCACCTACCATTCAATTTGAAAATTATCCATTAGCCCCGATCTTAGGGCAGTTAGTGGACATGGTGACCCAACAATTTTCATCATTCATCTTATTTACTTGAGATGTTTATATTTATTTATTTCAATTTTGGTCAAACAATTAGCCAATAATTCATAATCAACTTTCTATCAATTATCATATTTCAATCATCCACTACAAATAATCATAACAATTATAACGATGTGATAGATTATTAGTATAGATCAATGACCAATTATAATAATATGACCAAGAATAATCAATAAGACAGTAATCACAATCAATATTAGGATCAATATATCAATATTATGATAAAATATAATTCATTATAATAAATACTATAATTAACTATAAATAAATACTTAAAATAATTTTTAACCATTAGAATTCGGCCGATGTTGCGAGGAACCTGAGTTGTGTTCTCATTTGCCATTATTCAACTTCACCCACGTGAAACCTGACCAAGTATGTGTGAATCCTTGCTAGATCAGATTGATTCACTTTTGTTCAAACATGATCAATGGAACTCGACTTGGATTTGTTGAAGCCGGGTTTGAATCTATAATATGTATCGCGCTCAAATTGTCGAAACTCGGGTTCTGCTCCATAGAACTCGGTACAAACTATTTTGAATTCTATCCAGATTCAACGAAACCTACCTCGGGCACTACAAAACTTGGGCTACGTTCTGTGCACAATCATGTTTACAATACAACTTTTCGATCCTATTTTGATATATTCTATGAAATTCGATATACAATTATATAAAACCATTCTCATTATACAGAACACGAGTTCAAGGGCTATATCGATAAAAAAATAATGAATTAGAGAACACTTTATGTACCTCAAATTGGGCCATCGATTACTCCTCTCGGAGCATCCAATTGGGCCACTAGTTGTTTGTTGATATGTCTCTATTTTTATGCAAATAAGGAGAGAAGAAGAGATCTTTGTGCATAAACTATTAGTGTGTGAGAGAACTTAACACCATTTGAGTTCTATTTGTACGTTTTTTGGTTGACATTTGATTCTAATTGAATTGACTCATTAATTTTGAGTCAATATCTATCTTTTTTATTTAATCATCCTCTAACAATAGTATCTCATTAATTAATTATGAACTTAATATTTAATTCTTATCTTAATCGCAATCTCACTCAAATTCTATCTTTGTCTCTTATCAATAATCATTAGCTTATCTCAATCAAACTATACTTTTATTCCTTCATTTTCTTCAATTTTCAAATAATTGATATAATAATATTTTCATATTAAAATATTATTATTATTATTCACCAAAATATTTTTAGAAGTTAAAATTACTTTATTTATCTTTTCTCTTTTTTTCTTTATTCATATGTCTAATCTTTATCAAATTCAATTTTTATCCAATCAATATTACTTTCTATAATCTAGTCTCAGTTACTTTTCCTGCTAGGATTTATATTTCCTTATCTTCATATTTTTTTCATGTTTTAATCCATTAAAATTATAATCAAAATATTAAATTACCCTTTGTCAAATCTTGGGACATCACGTATTCATATTATCTATGATCTTGATTGAAATATTTTCATGAACTCGAACAACATCTAACAAATGCTGATACAAAATATTTCACATGCAAGATCATGCAAGTGACAAACCGAAAGAAAACTCTTGCATGATGCAAGTTAATGTCATTTGGTATGAGATAATCTATATTATACTATTTGGCTGCAACAAATTATCAGTACTTTAGATGGTAGGCATGAGAGATTTCTTTTCATATTACTAGTTGAATGCTATGTACTTTGACAAAAATATTTTTTAAGCCAAATGTTTAAGTTTTTAAATATTTCATTATAAATGATGTCATCCAATTTTATCTTCTATATTTCTTTGAATCTTCTACGACTAACTCATCATCTTGCCTCATGTTTTTTTATTCATATTCACTTGTTTCTTTTGTTTTGTTTATGTATAAGAATATGTTATCAAAATTTAAAATAAATTTTAGAAATATTTGATAATTTTTATTTAATTATTTAAATTAGTAATGAACATTATAATATAATATTACTAATAATTTAGTAATAATATTTTTATTTTAGTATATCATTTTTTACAGCTGATTTTCTATGGGCAAAATTCCTTTTGAAGTACCGAAGGAATTTTTGACGGATAGAAATATCTATCGTAAGTATGGACGGAGAGTGATGAATGCAAAATATAACATATATTTTGTCATGCATTTAATCACATTTCGAATCATTTTCTAATAGCATGCATCATTTTATGGACTTATTTACATTAATTTTACAAAAATAAAAATCTACTCAAATGTTATATTTTATTTCTAGGAGCAAGAAAACTGAATTACGAAGTCAACGGAAAAAAAATCATGCTCAAATTGGAGTTCAAACAAAGTCAGAAAGTGAAAAATAGTGAAGCGAGGTTGAAATGACACATTAATGGATCGCGAAAGCTTTTTAACAGGCCGTGAAAATGGTCTTGCAACACTTTGATAGGCCGTTAAAATGTATTTCAGAGATGTCCGAGTCACGATCGTGAGCAGGTCTTCACGGGCCATGGAAATCTACTATTTTAACACTGTAAGGGCCGTGACAACCATCTCACAAACCGTGAAAACTCATTCCTAATGGGATTCGAACACTGTTTAGGCCGTTAAATCATCGTAACAAGTCGTGATGAAGCCCAGATTCAAATTTTGGACGAAATTTTGAAAGAATTTTAATTGCACAAGAATTCCTACTCATACTATATGATCCTAGGATGATTTAGAAATTTATTATGGTCCAAATTTTGGAGTTTGACAAAGTCAAAATTTCGTAAGTAGTTCAGATCCGAATTTTCCTTATTTCACATAGAAAAGATTTTTGTTTTTCTCCGATCACATGAAAATTCAAACCTCTATAAATAGGAGTCTTATAAGCTAGAAGAGAACATGCTAGGGCCTACAATTGAATCCTTCAAGCCAAGAACAAAGGAGCACTTCTGAAGAACGAGCAAGAAGACTTCTACGCAGTAGACTCGTACGATGATTGTGCAGGGACTTATCATCGTGTCTGCAGAGTATTTCTTGTTCTACATTATGTTGGGATGATGTTTTGGTTTTCTTTGTTTTATCTATCTTTTATATTTTATTAAATTATAATGTATAGTTTTACTTTTCTATTTTAGTTGCAAAAGTTCTACTATAAGAATAATTTTTGATTTCTGATTAATCAAATAATTAGTTTAGTTTTTATGAACATAATTGCTATGCATAATGCTTTTCTTCAAAATTTAGTGATTTCTAAGATGGTTATTAACTGTGTAGTGTGATCAGTCCTTAATTTATCATTTTCTGTCGAATCAAATCTTAACTTTATGTTGAAGCAATTCATGTCGTAATCTAGTAGAAACCATGCGGCATATTAGATTATGTGGTCTGCATGAATTGACCCGTGCGGGCGATTCTGTAGTTTAGAGATTACAATATATTATGTTTTGAGTTCATAATAATTGAAAGCATATCTGTACAAAATACATTAAGATAGTTGATTTACCCGTGCATCATATCCTTGGTGTCCTTAATCCGTCTAAAAACTAAACTTGAACTTCATACTTATGCATGATTTTACAGAAAATTATAGATTGTTCTAATCATTATAGATTATCCTAAGAACCTACGCAACATTAGTGTTAGATTTTACTTTTCTGTAATTTCTTTTTACTCAAACTTTATGCCGTCTCTTATTAGCCTCTAAAATTAATTTAGTTAAGTAAGTTTATTTTTGTGAGTTCGACACTCTACTCTTACACTTTATTACTTGAGAGACTAGTGCACTTGCTAGCATTTAATTATTATCAATTCTCGTATCAGAGAGTTTTCTAACAATTACAACCGTCTGAACTTTCGACGGTATGCTAACTGTTGAAAGTTCTGGTGTTACAGCCATCAGAACTTCAGAGGGATCAACATCCGTCAAAACTTCATATGGTCATAACCAACGAAGTAAGGTGGGTGGACATGGTATATTTTTATGGTATTTTTCGATGGCTAAGACCGTCCGAAGTTCCGATGAATATGTACTCATCGATATTTCCGACAGTTACAATCATCGGTACTATTATTATACACATTTCATATAGTTTCATCCCATTAATATAATATAATGTATTTGATTATAATTTAATTCAACAATTCATTTGCATTTTATATATTACAACATATTAATTAAATGATTAATGTTGGATGATTATTTTATTTAAAATATATATTTATATTATCATGCAAGAAAACTTTCAACTGATGAGTAATATATTTATATCGTAGCCAACGTTCAATGTATAAATTATTATAATAAATTGATGATAAATCTACTTTAAAAATGGTTAATTAATATATTTTTCAGACACGATAGATTCATTCGTATAAATGAATTCACTTATTCTTTAAGTCAATGTTCTAATATCTTCATTAACCATAGAGCCATCCATTTTTATAGTATACCTCAACTTTTATATATCATGTAGTATACTTCAACTATTACGCACAACATCTATATGTTGTTTCATATATAAAAAGTTATACTATTATATATCATTTCTTACTTTTTAATTATACAACGAAGTGTCATCTAAGATTACCGGCATATATAAAAGTTGAACTAAATAAGATTTCACTACAAGAAAATTGGAATTTTTTGAAGGACAATTTTTTACGGATAGAAATTCGTCGTAATTTGTGAAAAATTTTGCGACGGATAGTGATCCGTCAGTATTTTCGACGGTAACAACCGTCAGAAATAAAAATAATAAATTATGTAATTTATTATATTATTATTTTATTTTTCGACAATTAGAAATGTTGAAAGTTTCGACGAATATCCAACCGTCATAATTTCTGACGGTTCGGACTGTCGGTAAATGAAGGTTATATTATTATTTTATTTTTTGATGATTAGGAACGTCGAAACTTTCGACGAATATCCAAAGTCGCAATTTCCGACGGTCCGGACCGTTGGTAAATGGAAAATAATAAATTATGTAGTTTATTATATTATTATTTTATTTTTTGACGATTAGGAATGTCAAAAGTTTCGACGGATATCGAATCGTCGCAAATTCCGACGATCAGGACCGTCAGCAAATAAAAAATAATATAATATAATAAGTATTTTATTAATATAATTAGCGACAGTTCAAATCATCGTAATTTCCGTCGGTTCTAACCGTTGGTAAATGAAAAAAAATATAATATAAAAAATCTTTTATTAATCTAATTAGCGATAGTCTAGACTGTCAAAATTTTCGATAGTTTGGACCGTCGGTACCCTAAAAAATAAATATTATATATATGTATGTAGTATTTTATTATTATAATTAAATAATTTTCGATGCCCTCGATCGTAGGTAACTTATAAAATAATTAAATATTATATTAATATATATATTATTAATATTTACTTAGTTTCCGATGGTCATAGTCGTCGGTAATTAAAAATCACTCTCCCACTACTTTTTTTTCGTTTTCGCGCTTTTTCGCTACTTTTATTATTATTATTATTATTATTATTATATATATATATATATATATATCCACTCTCTTTCACTTTCTATTTCTTTACCTCTCTCCTCTCTCTCTCCCTCTCCTATGTTGTCGGCGACCATCTCCCTCCGGACGACGACCTCAAAGTTTCGACGGTACGGTTGGGACGACCGCCGAAAGTTTCGACGATCGTCACCACTGAAAGTATCGACGATTGCCGAAAGTAGCGGCGGTTGCGACCACCGAAAGTTGTCGACCGTCGAAACTTTCGACGGTTGCGACCGTCGGACTTTCATCTAAACTTGCGATAATTTTTTTCTAACCGTCGAAAATCGATTTGCGACGAAAAATTATGTAGTGTTTCACCATTTATCCGAATCTTACTATTATATATCTCTTGTAGTATAAGATTTCACCATTTACCGTTATACTATCATATAATCAATATATTTTTTGTTAGAACGTTAAATAATATATGTAACGGTAATCTACCTATTATTATTATAATACCTCAAACTCCTTAATTTGTTTGATGCCGATCAATATCATTTTCTCCCTGCAGATTAAGATCTTGGACATCAGCAATGAAGGGTCACTATTATTTGCAAGCCCGCTGGAAAGATAAAACTAGAAAGAATCATATCCGTGACTCAGATTCCAAATCTATTGCTCAAATAAAATGTGCATACGATGAGAGAGAGAGAGAGAGCGAGAGCGAGAGAGAGAGCGAGAGCGAGAGAGAGAGAGAGAGAGAGAGAGAGAGAGAGAGTCCCTTCTCTTCAATTATTGTCCCTCAAGATAAGGACTTGCCTTTCCACAGCCTCACCTCATCACAATCATCCAAACAAGAACCGACCATATACTAAAGTTCAGATTTCTAAAGGTGTTGGGAGTGAGAAAAAGTTTTGTAGGCTTTGTATTGTTGCACACTTTGGATGCCCTTAGGACATAAAGCACACAGCAAAATAATGCAGCCACAATATAATTAGTAAAAGAGTTAGCTCTCCGAGATGAAGAGCTAATAACCTGAACTGATTCCGAACGACATTATTTGAAAAGAAGTAGTTCTAATTGATCAAATACTAGTAATTCTGATGGTGCTTGCCTGAAATCACTTTAGAAAATTAAAAAAAAATACTTGAAGTATTTGTAAAATGTTTGTTATAATTTATATGAATTGAGTTCTAGATATCAGCATTAAAAAAAAAACATGGCACGTGTGTTTTTTCGAAGGACACCATCATAATTCATATCGCCTATCTTTCAAAGTGGACTGACAGGGTATCCAAATTTGTCAAAGAATGTAAGACAGAACATTGTCCCTCTCCCTCTCCTACCTTATCCTATGACTGCTCCTATCCTTTGAACTCTTAGCAGGACGAAAGAAATGTTTTATTTTGGTTGAATTTTTTGTCATTTGACATATTCTTTTTGGATATCGGCGCATGTTTATGAGAGATCTTCGATGTCCAAGGTTATTAACAATTAATTAATATGAAATCGAGAAGAAAGAGCGTGAAATGACATTCTCCTAATTAAAGCGGCAACTTAAAAAATTGATCTCGAAACTATTAATACCTGTCAAATCATTTGCCCGCTAGCCAGCTACGCCAACCAACCTTGGTTGTAATTTGACAAATTTTATACTCATCGTTCTCTTCTTTTAATTTCTTTCATCATCATCACATTTTTTTCTAGGATAATCAGAATTCTACGAGTGAGATTTTCAATAATTTTTTTACATATGCAATGAGTTTATCTTGAAACTTATTTAAGCCAAGACAGACTTTTATCATTTGATCTTAATTCCCATTAATATTATTATACTCCAACGTAATTCTTAACTCAGCCAAAATGCATATTAAATAATGAGTGTATCGACGTGTTTTTCTATGTAAATATTTCATGTCTAAATATCCTTTCTCAATTAAAGAAGAAATAAAATCCGAGAGATAAAAGCCAAGAAGAAAAAGTTAAGAAAAGGAAATGCATTAAATCTGCTAAAGAGAAGAACGATGGACTTGAAACTTTTAGTCATCAGAATGAACGCATAACCGAAGAGTATATGTAATTCTAACATCTCGCAATCTGAATCATGATTTGAACTTATCGGAGACAATTCTTTCTCGGCAATGTATGATCATAATTCATAAAGTTTCTGCTTTTCTTTCGTGTGTTGATAAAACAGTAATAACATTTTAATCTGGAAAAGTTTATGCGCATTCCAGATATTTCTGCTACACAGGTGAGACGCTTGTTCATGTTTGATCTTAAATTTACACCCCGTTAAATTTTCTTCCTTCAGATTCAAAACTTATTTCATTTTAATTATTACTTTCACAGAAACAGTCAATCAGAAGTCATATTCAGCAAAACAGATAAAACAAATGAATTCGTCTGATTTGATATGTTTTCCATTGAGCTCATCATCAGCACCTGCTATATGTTTGGACTTTGGATGCCCATGAAACTATGATCTCTAATGGATGGAGTGAACTTTTGTTGTGTGTGAAGTAGTAGGCGCACATATATATATATTTTTTTGGGTGAAAAAATTTAATTCAGATGTTGGACTTTTCCAATCATGATCACAGACCTCAAATATGTCCTTCTCAATAAACCACTTGCATGCCCATGATGTGGCCAAAGGACAGTATCTTCAAAAATAATAATTAGTCAGTTGACACACTATTAATGCCAGTAGCACCACTTGACGATGAGTGTACTTCTGAAGGCCAATTTGGACATCAATCTGAAGTGGAACCTCCAATCATAAGTCATTGAATGAGTGCATTTTTATCATCTATTTCATACCAATGAACACTTAGGCCTGTTTGGATTCAAAGATATGGAGGGGTGAAGTAAAATTAGAAGAAATAAAATTAATTAAATCATGTTTGATTATATTTTTTATTTAAGTTAAAAGAGGTGGGGTGAAATAATTAAGCCCTTTGAACATCACATTTTTCATTCCATCAAATTGATGAAATAAGGAAGGATAAATTATTTTAGACCAAATTAATCTCTTTTTTTATTATCAAATTAAATTATTTCTCTTCCTACTAAATTTAACCGCCTCTCTCTCTTCTCTCTCCTCTCTCTCACATTCATTGATATATATCATCGTATATTATCTTTTTTTCTGATATAAATACATATTTATCTATAATTTTTTATTAAATAAAACTTTTTAGAAAAATATATAATTTTATTCAAAATAAATATAAATATACTATTTAATAATAATATAATATTAATATAATATATTTAATCGGGTTGGGATGTAAAATTCGGATTCAGTCCCGACCCAACCCGACTGGATGTCAAAGAAACGACACTCGATCCTAACCCAATTATCCATCGGGTCGGAAATAAATTCGAAAAATCTTAGCCGGTGCGAACGAGAACGACCAGGTCATCCCGGTTCATGCTCACCTCTAATTAACGATTATAGATACTTTAAATGTATAATGAAGGATAAAAATAACTTTTATACAAATAAAATCTTCATTACCCCATCTCACACCTTATATAATTTATTATTCAAACACAGACTTTCTAATGACACACCACGTCACCCAATTCCATCTCATCACTCACCACACAACCACATCCCATCCCTCCATTAGTTATTTGCCAAACAAATCCTTAGCCTCTAATTAGCCAATTGGATCTTCAAGATGTAGGATCGAAAGCACCAAGAGGGGGGTGAATTGATATATAAAATTTAAAATCGAAAAAGACGTAGGAGTAAATTTAGAGCGAATGCGATCACAAGCAAGTAAAGGATATGTAATAAAAGCACAAGAGAAGTAAGAGAAGTAAGAGAAGAGAAAGACACGATATGTTGACGAGGTTCGGCCCAACTCCTTGGCCTACGTCCCCGCTCCGACTTCTCAACCTTGAGACCGTCGAAGATTCACTAGCCTTCTCTTTTTTTATAGGGAGAGAATAATCATTTCTACACCATAATGCATTCTTCTTTGCTCAAGAGGTAAGGCACACCTCTTTTTACAAGGAGTTCTAAAAAAACTATCTAAACAAGAATTTCCTCCAAGGCTCTTCTTTTTACAAATAATATTCTCACTAAGAAACTAGAAGAGGGAAGTGATGATTTGCAACTTTGGTCCAAGAAAAATACTTTGAATTTGAAGGGAGCTCTAGAGTGATTTACCTTACTTGAATGATCTTCCTTCAATCTTTTGGATCCCTTTTATAGGCTTCTTTAAAAAATTTGGACGTTGTAAAACAACTCAAAATGATTGTGCTGTCAGCTCTGAAACGGTCGATCGTTTAAATATCGATCATCCATTTTGCACAGTTACTAGCCGTTATCCATTTTATCGTATCTTCAGCGGTCGCCCATTACGGAATCGGTCATCCGTTAAATAAAAAAATATATCTGTTATTTTGTCTTTTTTGTGCAGTTTACCATTGATAGTAATCCGTAGAAGAATTATAACCGTTCTTGCTTCCATAACGGTCGCCCGAAAGTGAATCGGTCGACCGATACTGAAGTGTATTCCATTCTGTGATTAGCGGTCGATCCAATCTTCTATTTAGGTTGTCCATTCTCTTCATAACGGTCGACCGCTATAAGATCGGTTGCCCATTTTTATAGGTTGATCCTTTCTGTGATTAGCGGACGTTCCATCTTTTATTTCGGTCGTCCACTATCTTCAATAACGGTCGACCGATTATAAATCGGTCGTCCGTTTTTCCACGGTTGTTCCATTCTATGATTAGCGGACGCTCCATCATTGATTTCGGTCATCCATTATCTGTCATAACGGTCGATCGTTATAGTATCGGTCGTCCATTTTTACTGCAGATAAAAATTTTGGCTATTTTTCTTCGAAAAATATTAAACTTGTTCACACTATCATTTTAAGCATAATTAGTACATCATCTTCCTTGTTTGCTATCATCAAAATACATGAAATATGGTCTTGAGACCAACAATCTCCTCCTTTTTGATGATGGCAAACAAAGTGACGAAGAGGCAATCAAAATATCAAAATTATAAATTCCTCCCCCTAAATTCATGCTTGCTTTTACAAATATATCATTTACTCCCCCTTAATCAAAGCATAACTTCTTTTTGTAAATATCATGAATGTCATATCATATATATAGTGAAAATAAATCATGACTCACAATTCTCAATACAATCCACGTCATAAACAAGAACAGTGAACACATCTCATAAACATAACAATAATGTCATACATAGTAGTAAAGTCATACATCGTCACATATTCCTTCTCCCCCTTTTGACACCATCAAAAAGGAGGAAACAAAAAGATCACTAACATAACGAAAAACTAAGCATCCGGAGCGTCATCGGGCGGGGGCGCAACCTGCTCATAGGGAGAAGTGTCGAACCCCTGAGATCGGAAAAAGGCAAATATGCACTCCTGTGTGCGGCGCTGATCAAGCTCGATGCGGTCTATGCGTGCCACCATCTCATCCCACTCACCACGTGTCGGTACTGAGCCCCAAACTCTCGTTGGCTCACGTGGAGAAGGTATGTATTGCTCCCAAGAAGGTCCAGTATCTGCAACAGGAGCCTGCGTAGGATCCTGCGTAGAACCTTGTGTGGGAGCGTCAGTGCTCGCCTCATCATCGGAATCCGAATCCTGAGCATCTTAGACTTGAGTAGAAAAGTTCCATTCTTCATTAACAAACACAAGACCTTTCCATTTCAATGTGCATTTTCCAATGATATCGGTTGGTCTCTCGGAAAGTGACAGTTCAAACTCTGGAATATGAATGCGTTCATGACGAAAGATTCAAGTGAGAAAAGAACCAAAGTGAAAAATCATATTATGAGATTTTTTGGAATCTATTCTCTCTTTGGTGAAGATAAAATGATAAATCATGTATGCACCAAAGTTAATCGTAGGAAGGTCATGTCGAAGAAGACAATAAAGAAGACGTAAGTCGTGAAAAGTCATATCAGTATAATGACCAGATCGAGGGAAGATGGTATGACTAACAATATGGTGGACAACAAGAAGTGCAGGAAACAACTTTTTTAGAAGGCCTTTCATGGGAAAGCTATGCACTTCACCCCGAAAGACAACTTCAAGGACTTCATTCATAGAAATGTCAGTGGGCCACCACCTATGGGATACAATATTCTGGATTTCTCAGTTGGGGACATTAAAAATCTCACAAATCAAGGGCTCAGTAAGTTTAATAGTATGACCTAGTACGTGAGATGTCACATTAAATTTGGACTCTGGAAAGGACAAGTTTGCGTAAAAGAGTCTGACCAACCTAGGATAAACAGGCTCCTTAACATCAAGAAGTGGAATCCAACCTATCCCGTCAAAGAGACAATGAAGTACGTCCATATTAAGAGAGGACCAATCGACTCGCATGCCATGTGCTACTTATCTAGTAGAATATAATGTTTCAAAGTTGGATGCAATAGAAGCATTAACAAAGAGAGAAGAATCGAAATCTCGAGGAGGTGTTGGCGAAGGGTCGGATGATTGATGAGAAGAGGACCCTATTTCCTTTCTCTTGCGAGGACCAGAGACACATTTTTTCTTTGGAGGCATGTGGACAATATCAAACTTAGGAGTAGAAGATGACAATCGACAAAAATGACTTGTAAATATAGAAACGATCGACCACTATGAGAAATAATCGACCGTTTTTGTCCAGAATACAAAATGTACCCTTTGTTCAAACGATGTCCGACTCGATTACAACTCAGGACAATTCAACCAAAGATTCAACACAGAATGGACTTGATGATTGAGAGATTGACCAATATCATATTTGAGCACCTGTAAATTGATCCAAAAATGTCGAATTTAGGTCATGAATTCTGAATCAAATTTGATATCAAATCCGATTCCTTGTTAATAGTTTCTAACTTACATGTGATGTAGAGGGATCTATGAATCGTCCTTAATCGATTTCGCCGGCATTGAGGCGTAGGCGGTTGCGATCGGCGACAACAGCGATAGCGACTGTTGCGGCGACGACAGTGTCTGCGACGGCGACTGCAACACGGCGACGGCGATGGCGATGTGGATCGACGACGAAGCGGCGACTGCGACTACGACTGCTTGAATCGGCGATAAGGCGGCGATCGATGGCGGCGCCCTTACGCCGGATGAGGATGATGACGACGGCGAGAGGATTCGTCGGCGAAAAAGATTGCCGACGGGACGGAGAGATTCGCCGATGAGATCGTGAATCGGGGGAGGTTCCAATAGGTCGACCGATTCGTGAATTTGGAAATTTTTTTTATTTGATTTTTATATCGTATTGAAAACGGTCGACCGATATTATATCGGGCGACCATTATCTCAGATTTTTATAGGTGAGAGATTCTGTTTTTACCGGTCGACCGTTACTATAATGGTCGACCGATTTTGAGTATGTGTTGTGCAACACAATTTGATATTCAATTTGATTCACAAATGATGCTTGCATAATCAAGTCACTTATGAGTTGAATTGATTGGCAATTAGGTTCCTAACATTCCAAGTTCATGTCTAAGCATACAAAATCTCTCCTCACTTAAGGGTTTCGTGAATATATCCACAAGTTGAATTTCGATGGACACATGTTCAATAGCAATGTCCTTGAGTGCCACATGTTCTCTAATGAAATGATAACGCAAATTAATATGTTTAGTTCTAGAGTGTTGGATTGGATTTTTAGTCATTTCTATTGCACTTATGTTATCGCACTTCATGGGTACACTTGAACAACTTATACCATAATCAAGTAGTTGTTGTTTTACCCATAATATTTGTGCACAACAACTACCGGCTGCAATATACTCGGCTTCAGCGGTAGAGAGTGTAATGGAGTTTTACTTTTTACTAGCCCACGAGATGAGAGAGCTACGAAGAAAGCAACACATCCCACTAGTACATTTTCTATCAACTTTACATCCGGCAAAATTCGCATCGGTATATGCATGTAAATCAAAAGATGAGTTCCTATCATACCAAATGCCTAGATCATAAGTATGCTTCAAATAATGTAATATTCTTTTAACAACAACTAAGTGAGATTCCTTATGTGCGGATTTAAATCTTGCATACAAGCATACACTAAACATTATATCCGGCCTATATGCCGTCAAATAAAATAAACTACCAATCATACCTCTATACTTCTTTTTATCAATAAATTTACCTTTCTCGTCTTTATCTAACTTTGTTGTAGTGCTCATAGGAGTTGAACTTGGTTTGCATTCATCCATTCCAAATCTTTTTAACAACTCTCTTGTATACTTCTCTTGATTAAGAAATATTCCATCTTTGTTTTGCTTGACTTGTAATCCTAAAAAGAATGTGAGCTCACCTACAAGACTCATCTTAATTTTTTTTTGCATAAGAGATTCAAACCCTTTGCACAAGCTTTCATTAGTAGCACCATAAACAATATCATCAACATAAATGTGAACTATTAAAATATCATCTTCTAAATATTTCAAAAATAATGTGGTATCAACTTTTCCTTTTTGAAAATAATTTTCAATCAAAAAAGTACTCAATATTTCATACAACGCTCTAGGAGCTTGTTTAAGTCCATAAAGGACTTTAGAAAGTTTAAATACACGATTAGGAAAATCTGGATTCTCAAATCCTTGAGGTTGCTCAACATAGACTTTCTCATTTATAAATCCATTTAGAAATGCCGATTTTACATCCATTTGAAAAAGTTTAAATCATTTAAAATAAGCAAAAGCTAAGAGCATTCTAATAGCCACAAGTTTAGCAACGGGAGCAAAAGTTTCTTCAAAATCAATCACTTCTACTTGTGAATAGCCTTTTGCCACAAGTCTTGCCTTATTTCTTATTATGATGCCATTTTCATCTAGCTTATTTCTAAACACCCATTTTGTACCAATTATTGGATAGTCTTTTGATCTTTCTACTAGTTTCCAAACTTGATTCCTTTCGAAATTATTTAATTCTTCATGCACAGCATTTATCCAATTTGAATCATTCAATGCCTCATTAATGTTACTAGGTTCAAATTGAGCAAGAAATGTCGAAAAAACACATAAATTTTTCAAGGAATTTTTAGTTCTTATACCTTCATTTATGTTACCTATAACTTGATCTAATGGATGTGATGATGCATGTTTCCAATTCCTCGGAATGATTTGATTATCCTTCACTTATGGTTCTTCCATTTATTCCACATTTGAGTTATCCATTCTATTTTCTTCCAATTCTTCATTTTGGATTTGAATGTCTTCAAGATGTCGTTTCACTTCAATTATTTCTTCATCATCACCATTCACTTGTTTGCTCATCAAAAAATCATTAGTTTCATTGAATTTAACATTCATAGATTCTTCGACAACTAATGTTCTTTTGTTATATACTTTATATGCTTTACTAGTGCTAGAGTATTCAAGAAATACATCATCATCACATTTTGCATCACATTTGTCTAATTTATCTTTAATATTCAAGATATAATATTTACAACTAAACACCTTAAAATATGAAATATTTGGCTTTTTTCCATATAAGATTTCAAAACATGTTTTCTTTTTAAGAGGTCTAAGTGAGACTCTATTTAAAACATAACATGATGTGTTTACGGTTTCCATCCAAAAATACTTGGATAAATTACTTTCATTTAAAATTGTCCTAGTCATTTCTTGAATAATTCTATTTTTCTTTCTACTACTCTATTTTGTTGAGGTATTTTAGGTGTGGAGAAATTATGTGTAATTCCATTTTCTTCACAAAATAATTCAAATTTGTAGTTTTCAAATTCAGCTCCATGGTCACTTCTAATTTTTGCAATTCTCAACTCAAGTTCATTTTGTACTCTTTTTGCAAATTTAGAAAACTTGGTTATGGTTTCATCTTTACTTGTAAGAAAAATAGTCCAAGTAAAACGAGAGAAGTCATCAACAATTACAAACTCATATTTCTTTCCACATAAACTTATAACATCAATAGGTCTAAATAAGTCAAGATGTAAAAGTTCTAAGGATTTATGTGTACTAATAACATTCTTTAATTTGAAAGAGCTTTTGATTTGTTTACCTTTAAGACATGAATCACAAACATTATTTTTCTCAAATTTAATTTTAGGTAAACCTCTAACTAATTCATGACATGAAAGTTTGTTTAATAACTTAAAGTTTACATGTCCTAATCTTTTATGCCAAAGATTTATATCATCATGCATATTAAGACATTTTTCACTTTTTCAAATTTCAAAGTCAATTTTGTATACATTGTTATATCTAAAACCCATATGTAGAACTTTCATGCTCTCATCTAAAATCAAATATTTGTCCTTTTCGAAATTCACTAAGTAGTTCTTATCACACAATTGACTTATACTAATTAAGTTATATTTTAAATTCTCAACTAGCTACACATTTTCTAAATATATTTTGTCATTCTTATCAACATTACCTATGCCAATTACTCTACTTTTGCTATTATCTTCAAAGGTGACTCTTTCTCCATTTTTCTTTTCCAATGTAATAAAGTTTGAGGGATCACCCATCATATGCCTTGAGCATCTACTATCTAAATACCATTTGCTTTCAATTTCCTTTGGAGCTCCCTACAAGAAAGACATTAAGATTTTCATCTTTTTGGTACCCAAACTTGCTTGGGTCCAACTTGATTAGTGATGATCCTTTTAGGAACCAAAATATTCTTCATACCACTATTTAATCTCATTCTAACTTTGCATTCATAAGAGTAATGTCCTTGATAACCACAATGAAAACAAGTAATATATGATTTCATATAAAGATTTTGTGATGCTTTAACAAATAAAATTCTTTTATCCTTCTTAGTATCAAATGAGCTAAAACCAAGTCCATTTTTGTTGAAAGGTCTTCTTTGTGTTGATAGCATTACATCTAGCATTTTTCCACCATTTGTAAATGATTCAAAATATTAAGTCTAGACTCCTTAACCTTATCGGTACCTTCATGTGTAATGATAGGTTTCCTCCAAATCTCATAAGCACTTTGACAATTTGAAACACGATTAAATTTCGTTGCATCTAAAGTACAAAAAAAGATGATTTTTTGCTTTCCAATCTAATTTCACAAGTAGCCTTTCACCTTCGGTATATTCCAAAGGTGACTTTCTATGCAAATCAAAATCATTTTCAATTATATTCCAAATATCAATATCAATATCACTTTCCATGCATTCTAATTTTTCAATAGACAAAATTTGAAGCATTAAAAAGTGGAGGACGATTTGTGGATTGGCCTTCACCCAAGGTAAAATCATTTGATGCCATAGCTCAAAAGATGTTTAAATCTTTAAAACAAGAGCAACAAGGCTCTGATACCAATTGTAGGATCGAAAGCACCAAAGAGGGGGGGGGAGGAGGTGAATTGGTATATAAAATTTAAAATCGAAAAAGACGTAGGAGTAAATTTATAGCGAATGCGATCATAAGCAAGTAAAGAATATGTAATAAAATCATAAGAGAAGCAAGAGAAGTAAGAGAAGAGAAAGACACGATATGCTGACGAGGTTCGGCCCAACTCCTTGGCCTACGTCTCCGCTCTGACTTCTCAACCTTGAGACCGTCGGAGATTCATTAGTCTTCTCTTTTCTTATAGGGAGAGAATAACCCTTTCTACACCACAATACCTTCTTCTTTGCTCAAGAGGTAAGGCACACCTCTTCTTACAAGGAGTTATAAAAAACTATCTAAACAAGAATTCCCTCCAAGGCTCTTCTTCTTACAAATAATATTATCACTAAGAAATTAGAAGAGGGAAGGGATGATTTGCAACTTTGGCTCAAGAAAAATATTTTGGATTTGAAGAAAGCTCTAGAGTGATTTGCCTTGCTTATATGATCTCCCTTCAATCTTTTGGATCCCTTTCATAGGCTTCTCTTGAAAATTTGGCCGTTGTAAAGCAACTCAAAAAAATTGTACTATCAGCTCTGAAAAGGTTGACCGTTTAAATATCGGTCATCCGTTTTGCATGATTACTAGCCGTTATCTATTTTGTCGTATCTTCAGCGGTCGCCCATTACAGAATCGATCGTCCGTTAAATAAAAAAACATATCCGTTATTTTGTTTTTTTTGTGCAGTTTACCGTTGATATTAAGTCGTAGAAGAATTATAGTCGTTCTTGCTTCCATAACGGTCGCCCGAATGAATCGGTCGACCGATACTGAAGTGCATTCCATTCTGTGATTAGCGGTTGATCCAATCTTCTATTTCGGTCGTCCATTCTCTTCATAACGGTCGACCGCTATAAGATCGGTCGCCCATTTTTATAGGTTGATCCTTTCTGTGGTTAGTGGACGTTCCATCTTCTATTTCGGTCGTCTACTATCTTCAATAATGGTCGACCGGTTATAAATCGGTCATCCATTTTTCCGTGATTGTTCCATTCTGTGATTAGCGGATGCTCCATCATTGATTTCGATCGTCCATTATCTGTCATAAATATATTATTTCGATCGATCATCCATTGATTTCGATCGTCCATTAATAAATAAAAACAAAAGTAAAAGTTAAAAATTTTGTTCAAAATAATTTTCTTAAAAAATATATTATTTAAATATAAAAAATGGATTTTTAATAAATTATGTAGTAAAATATAAATTTTTTTAATGAAATAACAAGTAAGAAATAATACTATATTAATATGTTATAATAAATAATTTATATTTAATAAATAAATTATTTTATAAGATACATGTGTGTGTGAGAGAAAATAAAGAAAGAAAAATAATAATAAACGAAATTTAAAAAATGTCAACAGGTCAACTCAAAAAAAAGAAACGGATGCTACCTTTAGTTTGGTGGAATCAAGGAGGGATGTAAACCTTTTTTAAAATCAGATTTCATCTTAGATTCGTCAAATGTCGCATCAATAGCTAGAATCGATTAAAATCAGACGAACGGACGCCGGTACCAATTGCCAACAGGGCTAAAGTTTTATGATTCTTAATTCTTAGTCCTATGAACTTTTTTCAGTGAACTTTGTATCTTAACTTTGTTAGAGGTAAACCAAAACTTAGTATGGCTTCTAATTTCATGGCCATGAACTGGGTATTCTTTTACTGTGGATGAGAAAGTTTTCTCACCTGCCATGGTTAAGTTTCAAGCTTCACTGACAGAACATGCCAAAAAGTTAGAGATCACAGAATTGGAAGTGTGTTTGGGACGAGAATTTTAAGTTTCTGTTAGTTTTTAAAAATTGATAGAAAAGCTTAAATTAGTGTTTGGATAAAAAAATATAATGATAAAAATTTAAAAAGTTAATTTGATAGATAAATTTTTAACGAGTGTTTGGATAAAAAGTAAGAATTAAAAATATAATTTATTATTTTATGAGATATATAATTATAATAAAAAAATATTATACGTATTTATTTATTCAAAATAATAATTATGATCACATAAAAAATATTATATGTAATTATTTATTTAAATTTTTATTAAAAAAGTTGTGTCACAATATATTAATATTAATTTTGATTAAATCTTTTATATATTATTAATATTATAATTTACATAGATATTAAGATCCAAATACAATATATTTTTTAAAATAAATGAAAATTTTAATTAATAAAATTCTATTATATTAATATAATATTATACATAAGATTTTACATTAGTTTGATTTAATTCATATTAAAATACAATAGATTAATTATAATGTTTTTTAGTTAATTAATATGAATTTTTTTTATAATTTTATTATACTACAATACTAAGCAAGATATTTTAACTAATTAATATTTTAAATTATTAAAAATAAATAATTTAATCAATAAATTGAATAACTTAATTTATAAGTTTAATAATAATGTATTAATGATAAATAATATTACATTAAAATAATTAGATGTAAAAAAGGAAAAAAAGTAAAAAGTAAAAAATGAACAGAAGTTTTTGCTAGAAGCAAGAACACCGAAATTTAGAAAGTTTTGATCACATAGAATGTCCAACCAAATAAGCCGTGGAATCATGTTATTCTTTTGCACACACGACTGTACAGTAAAATCACCCAATGATTATGATCAAATGAACTGTTACAGATGGTAAAGCTGAGATGGCACTGCGGTGCTTGTACCATCATGTGGTGTTCATCTTGTGCCATGATACTAAAGAAGTGACCTCAAAAGAGTTCATAGAATATGCTTTACACTTCTGTTCACTCTTGTGCATTGCATCAAATGCATTTTTTTATAATACAGTTTACAATTATGAATATAATTCAAACAATTTACAATTTTATATGTAATATTCGAGTATTTTTTTCCATAAACATTTTACTATTTTACCACAGTTTCAGGGGAAAACATTCCCACGGCTTCATGACTGAGATAATGAGATCTTAGACACCACCAAACTTTCCTCGGAGATTTAAACCTTTGTTGAAGACCAAATCCGGTTTTTTTTTCCCTTGTTCTACTCCCAATGCAGCCAATCTAAGAGCATTAGTTAAATAACGGCTAAATGTTTCCATTTGTCACTATTCCCCCTCTCTCTCTCTCTTCTGCAGTAAAATCTCAGTGAAGGCAAGAGAACAGAATAACAGCAAGCAAAATCCTTATACCACTCCAAATCCACACTACTCGTGCTAACACCAGCTGCCAAATACCATCCCACGATTCCATTTCAACTCCCACCCTCCTGCACTATTCTAATTTCTAAACCTATCTGCGCAAAGAGCGTGACAAATGTGTGCCTGTGCGCGTTTGGTTTCTGACACCCGTGTTAGGCCATTGGTCTTCCGCTGCTTCTGAGGTCTGCAACCGCCATTAATGACAGCAGAAAGACGGATGCTGGTCGGCCATGGAAATCCTCGCTACCTACCATGTGCCTCTCGTTAAATGCAACGCACCGCTTCCTCTCCGCAGAACTGACCCCATAAAGGCCCCATTTTGATCTGATAGCTTGGTCATTTTCGTCTCCGTCGTGCGCTGCCTGCCCTCCTTCGGGCGTCTCCAAGGGAAAGGTCACAGCTTTGTGCCGGGTTCGTGCTGCTCGACTTCCGTGGCTGCTTTAAATGGTGGTTTTCCTAAGAACTGAAATAAAATTGAGATTTTGCTGTATAAACCCTCTTTTCGGAGCGTCTTAGTTGGTGACTCTTTGAAGCTTTGATCTATCTAGCTGGGGGTTAGGTCTGCATTGGTTACATGTATCATTGTCTTCTATTATTGAAACTGCATGACTGCTTTCTGCTGTGGAATCGAAGCTATTGGAGTGATCCAGGATTGGATACCAGAAGCCTTGGTGACTTTGTAGTGGTAGTTTCTCAATATTAGAGCAGTCTCTTTCGTTTTTTATGGTCTCTTGCAGTATAAACAGAACCAGAACGAAAAGTTTTGCGAGTTGCGTAAACGATTTCTGATTTTCTGGGACAAAATAACCTCATCTAGAAATGATTTGCTGGTTTCGTGTTGGGTTTCCACCAAATTTGCCTGTCTGCTGATGAAATAGTTGCAATTTTCCTTGAGTTTTGTAGTCTTAACTCACGGCAGTTCAGACAACAATCCCATTTTGTCTCCAGAGTGCATTTTGTTTCGTTTGCTAACATATGCTTGCCGAATAAAAGTTGGGAAGAAACCAGAATACTTATTCCAGTTGTGTCCAGCGATGGCACGAGTTCTTATAGTAGTGACGGTCATTTTTTCTTGTTTGATCTTGATTCCTTCAACCGAGCAGATACAATCTACCCATACACAGTTGCTGCTGCAGTTGAGGCGGCAGTTGGAGTACCCAAAACAGCTTGATGCGTGGAACTACACTGATGACTTGTGCTACGCGGCTTCTTCGCCTAGTGTTAGTGTCCTGTGTGAAGGAAGCTCTGTGACACAGCTCAAGATTGTGGGTGATAAGCTTGCGAAGCCTGGTAGTTTCGATGGTTACTCCATCCCTGACATGACCCTTTCGCAGGCTTTTTCTCTCGACTCCTTCATCACTACTCTTACGAGATTGACCAGCTTGAAAGCAGTTATCTTGGTTTCATTGGGGATATGGGGTCCCCTACCAGACAAGATCCATAGGCTTTATTCGCTTCAAGTGCTCGATTTAAGCTCCAATTTTCTGTATGGTTCTATTCCTCAGAAGTTATCTGTTATGACAGGACTTCAAACGTTTTCACTGGCTGGGAACTACTTCAATGACACTGTTCCAGATTGGTTTGCTTCATTGTCGAACCTCACTGTTCTGAGCTTGCAGAGAAATCAGCTGAGGGGGCCAATGCCAAATTCTATCGGTGGAGTTAGTACACTCACGGAGCTTTCTTTGTCAAGCAACAGAATTTCAGGGAAAATACCCAATCTAAGTAGTTTGAACCACCTGGAAATGTTGGACTTGAGGAATAATCAATTAGATTCTGAATTACCAGTCATGCCTAATGGTCTTGTCACCATATTGCTTAGCAATAACTCATTGACTGGAGAGATTCCAGACCAATTAGGGAAGTTGCTTCGACTGCAACACGTTGATCTCTCATTCAACTTGCTCGAGGGAAATCCGCCTGCTAAATTATTTTCTTTGCCTAACATCAGTTACTTAAACCTAGCATCAAATATGCTCAGTGGATCCCTTCCTAACACTATAAGCTGCAGCAGCCAACTTGGATTTGTTGATATTTCAACAAATAGGTTTGTTGGCGGATTGCCTTCTTGCTTGGGATCCAACTTAAATAAGAGAGTTGTGAAATTCGGTGGTAATTGCTTGTCTCTAGATCCCCAAAATCAGCATGATGCCAAATACTGCAGTGTAGCACACATGGATGAGAAAACTTCTAAGAGCAAGGGCACCGGATTGATGGTTGCAGTCATTGCAGGAATCTCTGTGATTGTACTATTTCTCCTGATAGCTTCATTGATTCTCTGCAGAAGAAACTGGCGGAGAGCTATATCAGAACAGCGTTTGTTGCCGAAACCATTGCCAGAAAATTCAGCTACAGGGTTCTCATCTGATCTTCTGGCTAATGCAAGTAAGTTATCTCATCTTTAGGAGATGATTGATATTCATTTAGGTTAGATTTTCCTTCTTCAGAAATATACCTAAATAGTTCTCATTTAGGTATAACTCTGCCTATGTTTTATAGCCGGTCCCAAGCCCGGATAAAAGAGGAGGGTTTGTGTTAGGCCCCGACAGCCAGCGTAAAACTTTGTCGAATCGCATGAATATGGATCAACGAATAGCGTCGTATGATCCATGTAGCCGACCCCACCTAGTAGGATAAGGCTTTGTTGTTGTTGTTGTTGTTGTTGTTGAGGTATAATGACAATTCTCACAATTTTGACCACCAGTACTACATTTTTTTTCAGAAAAAGCGTCTAAAGGAAGTCCTAAGTAAATGAAATGTTACAAATATGCAATTTATCTGAACATGACATGAACACTAGTTGAGAGGTCACACAGCCATTAAGGAGAAAATAATTGTCAGTGCTTCCAAGAAAAGGAAAAGAGCAATAATAATATTCGAACATGTTCAACATAGAAATCTTCACCAGAGACCAACAAGACCAACATCTGGGTTTTTTTTTCTCTCGAAATTGAGTTTTGCAAAAGGTGAATCAATGTTGCTACTTTTGATTATGCAACTTCTGCAGAACATTAGAAGAGAGTTAGATAATGGTTACTACTAATTACTAAACCTAGTTATTTACTTTGGCAAGTTAAATACTTCAGCTTAACCCATAAAATAAAGACAAACTATCATCTTAAGTTCTCTGATATTTTTTCAAATATTTTTTCTTAATCCAAAAATTACCTTAAACTTCATAGTAAATTTCATAAAAAAAGATACAAATCTGTCATAATTGATAATATGTTTTGCTGTGACTTGAATGCTTACATCCCCATACTAAAAATTGAGAGAAAATGGGAGTCATAAGAGATTTGAAACTTTTCCACTTAGGCGAAAAGAGTATTAAACATCTCAAAACAATGAAAGTGGCAGGTCTGGTCTGTTTCTTGGATCACAGCATTACTTTCTGAAATAGTTTTTTTTTTCTTTTTCTAAATGAAAATTTCTTATTATTAAGGATGACTTGACTAATGTCATTCATCAAACAAAAAAATTGAAATCGCATCCATTCAATTCAATGCTTTCTGCTTTTCAGGATATATTTCACAAGCTATGAAGCTAGGAGCACAAGTGTTACCTACATTCAGGGTTTTCTCTTTAGAAGAGTTAAGAGAAGCAACAAAAAATTTCGAGCGGTCAACATTTATAGGCGAGGGTTCCACAGGAAAGGTGCTCCATTTGTACCTGAAATTTCTCTTATCAGCATTGTTTCTTGAAGAATCATGCAAATCTCTATGGTACATACAGACAGTTGGAAGCATGTATAGCAATGTATACGGAATTTAAATCTGAATATAATAAGTTTACAAATACTGATCAGACTAAAATTTTGATTAATCATTTGTTAGTAATTAATTGCATGGTCAGGTGGTTGGTATTTTGTATCGAGTTGCTAACTTCCTAAATGCACTCTTTTTTACAATGTAGCTGATACTTAATGTGTTTGTATAAATAGTTTACATATGGCTTGTGATAGAAACTAAAATGGCAGCCCATTGCACTCCACACTATAAAGTTTGTTCTCCTTGTTCCTTTTCCAACTTCTCAACATACATCCTCGCAAGCGATGAAACCTCCTCTTATATATGAATATTTGGGTCATTCTGAAAAATATGATGTATCTGATCAAAATAATACAAAGAAATAAGCACGAGCATATTTAAATTTTGTTTTGACTGGGAATGTCCATTTGTCTTTACTTCCATTTTCCTCAGAAAGTTGTTAAATGCCAACATTATATTGTCTCTGTTGATATAGTTCACGTATTTTGTAATTTCTTTTGTTGCAGCTTTACAAAGGGAGATTGGAAAATGGAACTTTTATAGTTATAAGGTGCTTGGCATTATACAAGAGACATTCAATTAGAAACCTAAGGCTTCGGTTGGATTTACTCTCTAAACTTCGTCATGCCCATTTGGTTTGCCTTTTGGGCCACTGCATTGATAATGTTCCAAATGATTCTGGTGTAGATAGAGTCTTCCTTGTTTATGAATATGTTGCAAATGGAGACCTCCGTGCTCATCTTTCAGGTAAGCTTAACATATAAAATGTGTTTCTTAGCTTCCAGTAAACCAGTGCCATTCTTTTCTAACTTGCCTCAAATTTGGCAGAATCCAGTCTTGAGAGAAGTCTTAAGTGGCCAGATAGATTAACAGTTTTAATAGGTATAGCAAAGGCAATTCACTTTTTACATACTGGAATCATTCCTGGTTTCTTCAACAATCGGCTTAAAACAAACAATATTCTGCTTGATGAACACATGATAGCAAAAGTGAGTGACTATGGTTTATCAGTCATTACAGAAGAAATATATAAATGTGAGGTGCGGAATTGCTAACTAGACGACCACTTATCTATGTGTTCCTATGATTCTTTTATGTTATCAGATAAAACATGCTTTCCTCTCAATGTGGGAATTTCATTAAGTTAAATGTATTATGCAGGTAACGACAGAGGAACAGAAACCTGTTCAAAGTGAATCCCCTGAACTGTGAGTCTGCTATTTATTCATCCTTTCTAGATCTTAACCGATGCACTGTGAGTCTGCTATTTATTCATCCTTTCTAGACCTTAACCATGAGTCTGTTGTTTAGATTTGGTGGTCCTTCAATTTATTGCAAGAGAAACAAGAATTTCATGTTTTAATTTTCAGAGCCCAGAATGAAAGTAACATACAAATTAATTCGGGGTGATATTGGTTAGCCTCATGAGGATCATAAAAGATTTGGTTATATGGACGAGTAAAGATTTTTTGTTTAACTATGCAAACCTCTAAGCAGGAATATTTCAAAGCCTAATGAAACTTTAGAAAATAGGGATGCAGAATTGCTTGTGAATATTGGTTATAAGGTTACTTCAAAAAGGAAAAATATTTGTAACATAAGAAAAGTAAATTAGCAACCTGAATTGAGATTAACACAAAGAACTGACTTTTGTTGTTAAGCGAGGGAGGGCGTGCCAAGTGCCTATAAGATATTCTGCTTCCCCTAGAGAGGACAATAAATACCTTGAGACTTGAGTTGTATTATTTAAAAATTACAAATTGGAAGTTATAAATGGCACGGTGTTCTATGCTATAATTTTTTTTTGAAAAAGGAACTACATGTTTTTACCAGAATTCATTCCGTAGTCAATAGTCATATCGAGTTGATTGTCATAATGAAGTTCTCTGTACCATAGATGGAAACATTGATAGCCATTTGAGTGCTGTAATGTAATTCTCATCCTCAGCACTGAGAATTTTGAATTTTCTTTTATAGGGAGTTGACAAACTTGGAGGATGATGTTTATTCATTTGGCTTGATCCTACTTGAAGTACTCATTGGGCCAACACTATTTAAACGAGGTGCAGAAAACTGTAGAAATGAGCTGGTACGTGTAACTTTTCACAACGCTTCTTCTTTCTCTGGTGATAAATCAAATACTCTTCTCAGCAGCAGCCTGCAAAGTTATGTTCTTTCTCCGCGCATAAGAACTTACATAATCGTGAACTGAGAGGGGTTATTTTTTTGAGTATTTTACCAATTATAAGAAGCTACTATACCCAAACCATTCTTTCTTCTGAAATATTGAAATGAAAATGATTCTTGAGGAGTAGATTTCACAACTTATACTGTAATCCTTTTTTGTGCTCCTCCAGGCCAAGTCATGCAGCAGCCAAGCGGATCAAAGGCGTATTCTTGATCCAATCATTGTCACGTCTTCCTCGCAAGAATCTCTATCCATTGTCATCTCAATAACAAACAAGTGCTTATCCCATGAGTCATTGCGTCCTTCTATCGAAGATGTGCTGTGGAACCTGCAGTACGCCGCCCAGGTGCAGTCAACGGTTGATGGAGATCAGAAATCAGATGTTGCTTCACAAGCATGACCTCACCTACTTTTACCTTCAAGCTCATCCATATGCCTCCTGGGGTTGCTGATAATCAGTCTGAAAGCTTGACTACACATATCTCAGAAACCTGAAGATATTGTTCTGAGTTATTTTACTACATCAAAATGCCAAAAAGAGGCATCTCCCTGTTTATGTATTCTATTTTTTTGCCCATTTTAGCTGATCTAGTTTTAGTCCAATTTTCAATGCTCCTGCTTGTATTATTATTTTTTTTTTTGCGTCCATTTCATGTGGTTAAAGCAAAGTTATATGGTTACACTGGATATTGCCTAGTTTGGATTGCTGCTCTTTTTTTTCTTATAAACCTTTGAAACCTCTACCATTTTCTGTTCCATGCAGCCATTTGATTACAGACATACTCATCCCAGCTATAATACTCCACCAATTGCTGGGAACTCCAAATTTGATATGGTCTCACTTGAAATATATAAATATTTGATATCAAGGTGGATTACAGTAAAACTGAACAATTATGATCAAGGTGGAAATAATCTATTTTATATGAAAACGTGCACCTACCGTTATCTAAATCAGAGAAATCCAATGAGTAGCATGCAGCTATATTATGCCTCTATGAGCCGTGACATTAGAAAATTCAGATTCGATCTAAGCTGAATTTTCTATGTCGACTTCAATGTTTCGTGTTTTTTTCTCTCTTAAAGTTACTATGCGTTTGGGACCCAATCCAATTGGTTCGACCAATGAATGAATCGGATCTGAATCGAGACCCAAAAAAATCTAACCACTGATTACATATCTCCACCGTCCATTGGCCCATCATTCCTCTCATGGACCATCGCTGTCGGTCCCACCGTCCGATCTACGGGCGAGCGGACCGACGGCCGAGATCTCTCCTTGGGACCCCCCTTCGGCAAAACTTGGTGCTCGTCACGTGGCCCATGCGCGAGAATCTAACAAATCATCGTAATATTATTAAACGCCCGTCCATCAGGACCGTCCGATGGGTATCTGACGGATGAGAATCTTTTTCTTTGTCCTCTTTCCCTCCCGCCACCAATTGCTTTCCTTTTTCTCTTTTTTTTCCGAGTAAAAATTCTCTCTCTGTTCCTTGGATTTGATGAACGATAAACAACACAATTAATCTCGATTTCGTCGGTTCTCGGAGTACTAAGATTTCTTTATTTAATGGTTACTTTTCCCTCTAAAAGTTTGGTGTTGAAGCATCATTACTGTTTATTGTGGCTGTTACCACATAGAAAAGACCCTTCTTTTGGCTTTACTCTTTTGGGGTGGACACTGGTTACTGGACTGTGGCCGCTCTCTGCCACTTCGCTTCGCTGGAGCCTGGATGGGAAGGCAAATGTGGGCGAGAGCTATCAGGCGCGATTGAGCTCCAGAAGTCTGCGATAGAGGTGTTGAATCCCACTCTTCTGACTGCTTCTCGATGGGATTTGATCTGTTCTTTTTTGAAAAAGACTGTTTTTTTTTTAAATTTTTGTATAGCAAGATTGGAGTTTTTCCACATCGTGGTTGGGTTTATTTATATAAGATCAGGTTTTTATGCTTTGGGCAAATGAGGCCTTCATTCGCTTGATTTAGCTTGGAAATTTGGCCACGTTTTGGATCATTTCCGAGATTATGGTGAGATTATGCGGTTCTCGGTGCGATGACTTGGTGTTGCTGCATAATGCAATCAATTTTAGCTGAGAAAGTTAATCAGTGCTAAGTATATGTAGACCAATTCAGCTGGGCAATTTTTTTCCCTTTCCTGTTTACATTATCTTCTTTTCTTCTGATATATTTTATACAGATATCATGCTCAATATTCAAGAGTTAGTGACTGGTTTGGTCTGCACATCTCATAGACTTTTCTACTTGTGGTGGGTTTTTAATTAGTTTTATTCATTATCTTGGTTAATCTATTTAATGTTTGAATGAGCCTGCGTTCAACACCTCTTCGCACTGCAATGCTGCGTTATTCATTGATATATCTTTTTTGCTTATAACTTTTAAGTTTTCCCATTGTCTTTTTTTATCAGATTACAATTGATACTTTGCATGCACTCTGTTGATGCTAAATTAAAAGTTTCCAGCTTGTTATTTTGACTCATAACCCATTGTGAACCTCCTGTGAACTCTGAATACAGAAAGGAGGCATTTTGGTTGGAAATTGTCATTTATATTGTGAAGGCACCACCACCCGGCAGTTGAACACATCATCTTGCAGCTATGGTGTTAGGTCTGAGAACCAAGAACAAGAAAGGCACTTCTTTTCGCGTGAATTATGATATCTTCATTCAAGAAATCAAGCCATGGCCACCCTCCCAGTCTCTTAAAACCCTGCGTTCTGTGGTTCTGCAATGGGAGAATGGGGAGCACAATTCCGGGACTACGAATACAGTGGCTCCATACATTGGATCAAGCGTTGCAGAAGGGAAGATTGAATTCAAAGAAAGCTTCAAGCTTGACACTACCTTATTGAAGGAGGGCTCAAGTAGAAGCATTGACAGAGGTCCATTTCAGAAGAATGTGCTCGAGTTCAACTTGTATGAGCCTAGGAGAGATAGATCTAAAGGGCAGCATCTGGGGAATGCAGTGATAGACTTGGCAGAGTTTGGTGTCATCAAGGAAGCAGTAATCGTCAATGTTCCTGTGCACAGCAAGAGGAGCTTCAGGAATACTGCAGAGCCAATGCTCTATGTTAGGATCCAACCTTTTAGAGAAGACAATGCTAGTTCTTCATCTAAAGAGGCCCTACGGAAGCAGGTTGCAGTTAATAATGATGGAAAGGAATCGGTATCAGCTTTGATGAATGAAGAGTATGCTGAGGAAGCTGAGATCGTCTCTATTCCTGATGATGATATCTCTTCACATTCGTCACTTGCTAACTCATCTTCTGCTATAGAGGGAAATGCTGATTTTTCAGCATACAGCAGCCCCGATGTACAAGATCGATACAAGGTATATATTTACAGGCGTGATATAGGTGTTATACATATAATGTCAGATTTTTGGTCAGCTTTATGCATGGTATGGTGAGTCTGAAATGTTATTTTCTTGTTGACAGGGTGAATCCAGGATTCTGGCTGAGAACAAAGTTGCGGGTGATGGTGAAACAACTCTACGTCTGGACTATGTCTCTGCAGAAGATGATTTGAATTCACTGACAAGGGAAGTTAATTTAAGTTGTGTCTCCACAGGCAACAGCGGCCCAGTATCCCCGGCAGATTTGAGTACAACAAATGACAGTTTAGGTAATAGGTACAATTCTTTGTCCAGTTCCCGTACACAAAGCTCGATGCTTGTAGAGGAGAATTTTGACATCCTTGACGAAGTATCTTCATTATCTTTGGCTCATAGAGGAGAAATAATGCATACAAACACTAAGGACCTGCTGGATAAAATGATAGATAGGGATACCCAAGAGACCAGTAATGAAGACCTTACACAAAAGAAAACAACTAATAAAAGAGATCAACAAGAAAAAGATAAAAAAGAAGAAGGCACGGCTAGTGATTGTGCATATCACAAGATTGTAGAATCTGACATAGAATTTAGTCCTATAGGAGCTGTACCAGTCATGAAAGATGAGATGGTTGAATATACTTCAACTGATGATCAATACATTTCTGACATGCATCAAACTCTTTGTGCCGCTTCAGTTGTAAACGCAGATGTCATTCCCATCCTTGAGAAGAAAGACTGCAGCAAAAATAATCAGGTGAGAGTATCTAATCAGGAATTTCCACGTGAGAAAGTTTCTGGAACATGTACAAGCGAGAGATGGAAGAACATAAAGTTCTCTGTTAGATCACCCTCATATTTGAAAGGAAGCATTACTGGTGAAAGCGGTCATGAATACAAAGAAGATGTGAAAGAAATTGACATCCAAGGAAACATATATGATAATGGGACAAATTCTGACACAGATGAGGGAGTAAATGATGATAAAAGTACAGATTCGAGTTCTATCTCTGGCATGGTAAAACGAACTTCCAGGGTCAAGAGAAGTAGTTTTTCTAATAACAAGGTCCAAGAGTTGCAGCTTAGGGTAAATTTACTAGAAGGAGAGCTCAGAGAAGCTGCTGCCATTGAGATAGGCCTTTACTCCATACCCGCAGAGCATGGAAGCTCATCACACAAGGTTCACACCCCAGCTCGACGACTTTCAAGGCTATGTCGTCATGCTTCAAGACAATGGCCAGTGGAAAGAAGAGCAAGTGCTGCTAGAAGTGTCATTTCAGGACTCGCTTTGGCTGCAAAAGCATGTGGAAATGATGTTCCAAGGCATGTACTAAATCCTTCGATATGAACAACGCTGACTATTTATAGTAAATCAAGAAAAAACCAGTACATTGGTGAAGTGATCCACACAATAAGGAAACAAAGCATGAAGATTTTGCCTCCCCTAGCAACATAGTGTTTTCTCTTGCTATCAGACATATTCTGACTCTTGCAAGTCATTCATAATATTTATTAAAGTCGCTGGTAATTTCTAATCATATGATTTCTTTTGGTTAACAGATTGACATTCTGGCTATCAAACACAATCATCCTAAAGGCAATCATAACAGAAACCATTAGACAACCAGGGACTGAAAAGAGTAATGGATTATATTCTGTAAATAATAATTCCGGAGGGGTTCCCAAGAGCAGGTCTTCTCCGCTGAAGTGGGAATCTGTTTCTCATGAAAATGAAAAGATACCTTTTGCTGAGGATTTTGATGACTGGGATGATCCAGAAACATTTGTACAAGCACTGCATAAGATTGAAACTTGGATGTTTCATAGAATTGTTGAGTCAGTGTGGTGGCAGGTCTGCTCTTTCTTGCTGTGAGAATGTTCTTACCTGGGATTCTTATGGCATGAACTTCCACTATAGTAATGTCTGTCCTCCTAAAAATCTTACAACTTTTTTTTCATTGCAGGCTTTCACGCCAAGAATGCACTATATCCAAGAAGAATGTGATGGAAATAGGAAAGCACACAAAAAAAGTTACAGAAATGTAACAAGCATGAATGAGCAGCAACCAGCAAACTCATCCATCGAAATCTGGAAAAAAGCATTTCACGATGCCTCTGAAAGGCTTTGTCCTGTTAGGGCTGGAGGACACGAGTGTGGATGCCTACCTATGCTGGCCAGACTGGTAAATGAAATTTCTGGCTATTGAAACATGCTGAAACCAGACTATAAGGCTATAAGGCTTTTAGATAAGTGTCATAGGTGGTGGAAAAAAACTTCTCAGTTGTGTATGTTACAACCTTTACAAAAAAGTTTAGGGAGGCTTCTCTCCGCTGAAACTTGGTCCTTAACTTAATATTACTGTTGGAGCTATTCTGCTCAGTTCTAGCTTTCTGCAGCATTTGATTGATTCTATATATGTTTATATATTTAACCTCGTTAACATTTATAGATTATATTGCTATATCTCTATTTGCAGTTTATATGTACAGATTTCAGCCATTGACCACCGCAATTGCCATCTTGAGCCTTTTTCTTCAAGGGCACAGTAGAAAATAAAACTTCTTGGACTGACATCTTCCTTGTCTATTTGCTGAGACTTTAGATGTTTGTTTCTTTTGTTTAGGTCATGGAGCAATGTGTCTCAAGACTTGATGTGGCCATGTTTAATGCTATCATGCGTGATTCAAATGACGGAATTACAACACACCCAGTATCAGACCCAATAAGTGACTTGAATGTTCTTCCTATTACTTTTGGGGAGTTAAGCTTTGGAGCTGGTGCTCAATTGAAAAATGCTGTAAGTCGAAGAACAGGCGCTGGCATCACGATGTTGTTTAGATATCTTGCTCTCTGGTTAGCCACATCGAAAATACGAGATGTCAATCATTGATTTTTTTTATCCCCTGCCAGATTGGAAACTGGTCTCGATTGTTAAGCGACTCATTTGGCATGGATGTTGATGATTGTGATGAGAATGAACAAGATGATAACGTGAACCCTGTTTCAAGGATAAAGCCCTTCCATTTCTTGAATGCCCTGAGCGATCTTCTAATGCTTCCAAAAGACATGCTTTTGGATAGTGCTATCAGGAAAGAGGTATGTTTCTAAATTTTATAGACTAGCTTCATAAGCTTAGAAGTGAGGATGTCCATCCACCAACATAGTTGTCATTGCACTTGTAATGACAAGTAATAAATTTCTAATTGATATCCTTATATGTTTTTTGAAGATTTGCCCGGCATTCAGCTCATTAATGATTCTGCAAATACTGGAGAGGTTCATACCAGATGAATTCTGTCCTGATCCAATACCAAGTGCTCTGTTTGAAGCACTGGATTCTGAGGTTAGTGCTGAATATGTTGATCCATTCTTTTATTATACCTTGCTCATAAATTTCTTTGCAGATTAAACTGTGGTTAGCTGAAACTTCAGCTTTTATTAGTTATAATATATAGGCATTATCTGTTTTTCACTGCACAAATGTAAAAGTATGTATTGGGTGTAATCTCTGAACGTTATTTGAGATCAACATTTCCTAAATAATAGTCTAGTGTGACATTGTGTCTTACTTTTGTCCTGGGGAAAGCTTACATCTTTCTGGTTCTGCTTAGAGGGTTTCATTACATCATGAAATGGCAGTGTTCATGCATATCTGAAACACTTCATAAGGAGGCTTATTCTTCATATTTTCGCAACACCCTTTTCCTACCCGCAGATGATTGCATCCTTTATCTAACTCTTTCCAGGAACTTCTCAATAACAATCACGAAGAAGTCAGAAACATTCCATGTAGTGCATCTTCAATAATCTATTATGCGCCCTCTGTGGCTTCAATCCACAGCATCATTGGAGAAGTTCGAAGTACATCACATTTACGGAGGTGTGCATCATCTCTGGTCCGCAAGTGTCACACAAGTGACGACGAGCTTGACGAACTTGATTCACCTTTATCCGCTATCATGACCAGTGTGTCCTCCACAGTGAAGGATGAGTCCAGGAGCCGCGGCAGTCCTATCAGATACCAGTTGCTTCGCGAGGTATGGAGGGATGATGAGTGGTGAGAGTTATCTTTGGTCTCTTTATTTTAATATTGTTGCTCTTTTGGTCGCTGGTTGTGTCATGCATACTCATGTAGCAAATGGCTAGTGTTGTAAAGTTTGCTACGTTTGTGTTATAGAGGAACTATTCCAATAACAGGGTTCAACATCTGAACCTGGACCGCAGTCTTTGGATATATCAAGAACAATACATTAGTGTACAGTTTTCAAGCTGTAGAGATTTGCTTTTTTGCATTAAATAGCATTTAAATGTTGGCGACGTCATCTTTAAATAAAATGAAAGTTAAACAAATTTTCAATTTTGTCCTGCATTTTTTTTAGAGTTACAATTTGGTTTGTGGAGACTTTTTCAGCTGTATTTTTTCAATCAAGAAACTATGATATAACATGAGAAACCACATTCTTTAAACAAAAAGTTTGTCGGCATTTTGAGAAGCATGATAGTGATAAGTATATAGAACAGAATTGCTTCATATGTTGAGCGTTCACATCTGCGAATAGCTGAATAGAGAAAAAAAAAGATGATGCGAGGATCCAACGCCTAACGATATGTTCAACATACATGTAAACCACTGTTCTTTTGATTGCTTATATACCCACTCTAGCAAAGGATTCTGGTTCTGGAATGAACTGGGGATCACAATTTTAACAGATGGTTTTGATTCTGGAGAATCAACTACAAGAATACAAGTGAAACCCAAGGACTCCTGAATCGGAAAATTATGCTGAAACATGAAACTTCATTCAACTGCTAACCTTAAGAAATAACGTGCTATGGTTTTGCATGATAATATCAGTCGTACGGAACCATGCAAGACCTGGCTGAGTACACCATTCTGAACCTGAAGTTGGCACTATAGGACCCAGAAAGATACGCCATAAGTCCAGTATTATGGTTACAAGCATTGCAGCACCCAGTGCATCGACAGCCACTCTTTGCAGGTCCCATGGTTCACGATCTTTCTCATCAATCCTGGAAATAGTCGGAAGAATGTTGTGAGAATGGTAGCATAATATTTTTTTAATGAAGTATAGGGTTAACTTTTTTTTAAATGAGGAGTGTTGTGTTAGGCCTCGATAATCAGCATAAAATGAATTCATGTAGCCGACTCCACCTAGTGGAATAAGGTTTTGTTGTTGTTGTATTTAACTTTTATAAGCAACCTGTGCAAGTAAAAGACTATTGATAGTAACAGCAAGTTTGGTGATAGTAACAGCAAGTTTGGTTCTTTCCCTAAAAAAATAGTTTGATTGCTGCAGAGCAATTCCCCAACGACAAGATCTCGAATGGGCATTGGTCCTCAGACTCTTGTTCAGCTCATGTCAGGCCTATTTCACTATGAGCCAACATGACAAGCCTATTTCACACACACACACACCACTGATTGGATGGAATATTAACAGCAAGCCATTGGGATGACCCTCTTATTTGCTGTGATTCGTGTCAATTGTCATCCCTCCTCACCGTAGCACCTCTTTTCACAAAGAGGGGTCAAAAGGTCTATTAGAAGGAAAGAAAATTTGAAAATTAAAAAGTCATACGGGAGAATCAAACTTGAAATCTGTTGGTTTATAAGTTAAAGTCCGTGCCATTGCACCATGACTTTATTTCCACAGCATTTGCTTATTAGTTTATGGAGCCTCTCTTCCACCTTTTTTTTTTTACGAGTCTTCCACGTTTTCTTTAATATCTGATAAACAGTCGGTAAACCTAAGATTATCTACAATCAAAATACTCATTCATTGTTCTCAATTTTCCCTGTGGAAAAAGAAAACTCTAATTCTTCATCTATCCAAATATGAACCAACATAGCTCGATTTTAAACCAAAAGAAGACGGCAAGTGTGAAACAGATACTGAACACATATACCCAACGATGAAATGGCATGAAAATAGTTGTCTATATTGATAAAAAAATGGATTTATTACTGTTACTAAAATCAAGGTAAATATAATAACATTTTGATTTTAGCAATGAATTGAAAAGAATGATCAGTAGGTTATAGTAACATCAGTTCCATCGCAGTATAATGAAGTTACCATAAGGCACCATCTTACCTTAAGAACATGGGAAAACTCAATGAAATAAATAGCGTAGAACAGTGATCCTACTTTGTACATTGATTCCCGATCAACAAAATCATAATAAGGAAACTGCATGAGTTCAAAATTCAAACAAGTCGTATGAAGTTATGATCATTTGAACCAAAAAAGGGTAGAAATGAATCAAGCATTTTGAAAGCAATAGCTCTTCAGCTGTTAAGCAAAAATATCTCAAGTAGTTTAACAAAGTTTGCTATTAACTCATGAAACTAGTGCTTCCAATAAAGAACAAGTGCACAACTAAGTCAATGCAGAGTGACGCAGCTTTAGAAAAGGAAAAAAGTGGCCCACCATTTTCACAAGACAGATGACTGTAGATAGAGTACTATTTTATTAATAAAGCCCCCATATTCTGAGCCCACCTTTTTCAAGTTTCTCCTTTGTTGAATTTGAGCATGACAAAAAATGAAAAAAATGATTCTGAAATGTTTAACAAGAATTGAAAAGGTAGAGCTCGAGAATGATCAGATTCTACAAATTCGTATTGCACTCGATGTTTCTGCACTTGTAAAGCTCTAAAACCGAAATCAAATGACTCAAAAGGTTTACTTCATTTGACTTGATTGACAAACAGCAGGATCATCAAAATCAAGCAACAAAGCTCTCAAGTGCAGTTACATATAGTTACATGGGAAGCTCTGAAGTATATTACCATATAAAGGCATGAACCAAATGTACCAGACTGATCACAATTAAGGAGACAATAACAAGAGAAGACTTACATTTGAAATGGCTAAGGTTTCCGAGTAAGCAATGAAATAAGAAAGTGTTAAAATCCATGTAGCTTCAGTGGCAACTCGAATTGATGGTGGTAAATTGGCAACAGAGTTACGTAGTCTGCGAAGAGTTATGTTGGATGTGACATGGTAAAACAAGAAACATGCATGAGTGAGAAGGAATGTCGTATGTGGAACCTGTAATATTAAGTGCACACACTTAGTTGAAACATTAATATTTAATAAAAACAAAAAGATAAGGGAATATATTCATGAGGCATATGACGTGTATAAACACGAATATGGCAGTTTACCAAAGAAACCAAACACGGTTGGAAAATCTAGAAGGCCTCGAGAAAGCAATGTGGAAAATAACAAGATCAACTTAATTAGTTCAAATGTTCAATCACACGTTCTCTTTCTGCTGGAGGGAGATTTTCTACATCTACAAAAATTGATATTGTACATCAAGTTGAAGTAATTGATAACAATGTCAGTGCTGTTTAAACCCAAGTTACGGTGAAATAGTACTCAAGAAGAGCTGACTTTGTATCACTTGTATGAATCATCGATGAAAGAAGTTGATAGAAAAAGATATGATTGAACCATTTCTTCAATGACAGACCATTACTTTGTTATAAGATAATAGATGGCGATGCAACAACATGTTGCAAGATGTACTAGTCAAACACATTTTGTAATGGGAATAAATGGTATGGCATGGTTTCAAGGCAAAAATGATGGTAAAGTTTCATCTTCATTAGTTTGTTTTCCAAAGAAGAGAAAGGACGACAAGCATGTTCAATGTTATCAACATTTATAGTCACCGAGCACGTATAAGAGCAAGTGCCAAATCATTTTCAGCCTGAGTAATGCTTTTCGCCATTGTTTTAACCAGAATAATAACAGGAACTGTAAAGACTAACAAGAACCGTACAAATGTAATTCCTTGCATTGTTTTAACTCGAACAATATAAATGCAGTTCCTTACATTGTTCATTTTCCATGAAGGAAATGTATATGATGCTCCAAGTACTGTGAAGAAATAATGAGTCCAGAAGTAATTCCCAACATAACTGAAGATAATAATCCACAGATTTGCCTGCAACAGAAGAGTTGAAATAAACAAACCTGCTTTATTACCATTAGCTAAGCAAGCATTTCTATTCCTTCACCAGCTCAACTTCCTCAACTATAAGATATCCACCGAGGTGGCAAGTAATGATAACAAATAATGACAAACATCAAGAACTTGTCAAAAAATAATTACAATATAGTACTGAATGTAAAGATTCTTATCAAACTCATAGATACATGGTGATACGACTGTAGCCCAATTGGCAGGAACTTCATCCTGTTGGATGCATTGTCAGTTGCCCCCTTATTCCAAACCTTTTCAATGAAACATTGGAATGCCCTTTTTGACATCTGAGTTTATAGGTATGTCATTATTAGTGAATGCATAGTTAGGATTTCTGCACAAGAGAAATTATGCACTGCAAGAAAATCCGAGAAATTTAAGACGACGTAGAATTTTATTTGATGAAAAACAGAAGAGGATTACAAGATGGATTTCCAGTTGGAGTAGGATTCAAGTCATTATTAACAATATGTAATTGAAGAGAATCACATAAACTAAAGTAAAAAAGTGTCGACCACTAGGAGCATAATTAATTTTGGAATGCCCCTTTTTGACATCTGAGTTTATAGGTATGTCATTATTAGTGAATGCATGTAATTGAAGAGAATCACATAAACTAAAGTAAAAAAGTGTCGACCACTAGGAGCATAATTAATTTTGGATGAAAACGTGCCAACTCATGTCCTTTGTTGTATTTGGGAAACTTGTGTGCTATTGCAGATAGAGGCTAGTTATTTTTCCATAAAATAAGAAACAATAGTCTAAAGAAACAAGAATATTGAGATTACTTGAGTGAAATCAAAATGCAGGAGAGTGCTTTCTAGTGTACTCCCAATAAAAGGTCAGCACGTCATTCAAAGGGATTGTGGAAATTCACCTTTACCCAGTAGCGATCAGTCAATGGTTTACCACCATCTGCCTACATGGAAGATATTTAAATGACTTCAATATAATAGGCAACTTCTTAAATGACTATATCAAACACTAGAAATGAAGCTAAAATGCCAATATAACTGAGAAATTACAATGTACACTTAGTAGGATCGCGATTGGAAAATATTTTCATGTTATGCATATTTTTATGCATATTTCTTTTATCCTTTCAAGCTATCTTTTAAGAGGGCAACGATTACTGCATGCTTTGGATAATAATCCATTTTGTATCCACAAACAAAAATCATGCAATGTACAAGTGCATTGAAACAAAGAAGGTGAGTGTACAATATATTCTTCAAATGAACACGCTAAGTATTAATGTTGAGCAGATATAATGTCGAAACAGAAATATGAAGATGGCTAATTGACAAAGCCAATATTAGACAACTAAATACCTTCCATAAACTTTTAATATTTCCTAGAGTTTTTTTGAGAGGAATAAACGTTTAATATTTCTCAGAGTTGATAAGTTAACAATATATCCAAACCTTTCCATTAAAAATTACGCAGGATTAGCATACTAGAAATCAAGTAAAACAAGCAATTTGAGTGAGAAAATGAAATCCATACTAAGCAGCTCAAGAACAAAAGAGCCCGAAATGTGCACCTTTCCCACCAAAAGAAGTGGAACAAAGAAAGCAGGAAGTGCAGAAACCAAGCCGAGAATCAGATACTCCAATTCCGTGAATCTCTGTAACATTGTGTATCAGATGTCTGGTATGCATCTATTTCATGAACAGTATAATAAAATATATTTAAGCAATGGATGCTAATAAGCTATCCCATGAAAGATTTTTTATCTTACACACCACGGTAGCCCGAAAGAAAAGTTGCGTCATTTATCCAGAATCTGAACATTTAATTTAATGCGACTGTTCTTGCGCGTTTAGTAATACTGCAAACTAACTCTTTTATCATTTTCCTTTTGTTAGCAGTCATAGCAGAAATTGGACGCCCAGCATGCAGTGACATGGGGTGTACAACAAAACGTGCAATCTTTGTAATTACTCTGATCAAGCATGTAAACGACGATACGAGAACCACACCAAAAAGATGATCCTTTGAACGCAAAAATGGAGTCTTTTATAAAAAAAAACATTTCTTTTCAAACTACTAAATGCAGAAGAAATCCAGAGAAAGCAAAGATGCGATGACGCAGACCTCGTAAACTTTGTAGGGGACGATGATGCCAAGACAGAGAGTTAACCAGAAGGGCGTGTACAGCAAGAAGAACCATTCCCCCCAGCGTTTGCTCGGATTCAGAGCCAGCCAGGGGTTGCTCCTCTCTTTCACCGAAACGGTGGCCATCGCGGCTGCCCGTACCGGCCTGATTCGGCCGCCGGTGCCACCGGCATTGAATCCTGGATCGAGGGCGATGAACACCATTGAACAAAAAAGGTAAACAAAAATGCAAGACCTTATGCGATCCGCGAACAGTGTGCCAAAAAAGAGTGGTTTGGTTTCGGTTGAAGTAGGGGACAGAGAGGCTGCGTGGCGCGTTTGGAGGCCTCCCTCGCATTCCGTCCGCTGCGTCTCCCCTCAACTGGCCTTCCGGCATTGTTGGAGAGAGAGAGTGTGTGATGAATGCACGCAAGTGCTTGTGAATGGAAAAAAGAAAAAATTCAGTGGAAAAAAATGCTGGCTATGGGGTTCGAACCCATGCCAGCCCCAGCGTTTGCTCGGATTCAGAGCCAGCCAGGGGTTGCTCCTCTCTTTCACCGAAACGGTGGCCATCGCGGCTGCCCGTACCGGCCTGATTCGGCCGCCGGTGCCACCGGCATTGAATCCTGGATCGAGGGCGATGGACACCATTGAACAAAAAAGGTAAACAAAAATGCAAGACCTTATGCGATCCGCGAACAGTGTGCCAAAAAAGAGTGGTTTGGTTTCGGTTGAAGTAGGGGACAGAGAGGCTGCGTGGCGCGTTTGGAGGCCTCCCTCGCATTCCGTCCGCTGCGTCTCCCCTCAACTGGCCTTCCGGCATTGTTGGAGAGAGAGAGTGTGTGATGAATGCACGCAAGTGCTTGTGAATGGAAAAAAGAAAAAATTCAGTGGAAAAAAATGCTGGCTATGGGGTTCGAACCCATGCGCACTTGAGTGCAGAAGATCTTAAGTCTTCCCCCTTAACCACTCGGGCAAACCAGCTTTGTTGTTACATCACACAAATAAATAAAAATTGATGTAAGATAGTAGTGAGAAGCTAGATTTCTTATGTACAAGATTTGTATTAAGTATTAAATTTCAGGAGTTCATATTATTCTAACATTTTCTGCACTCCTTTGAACCTTGTAATTTAAATTAATATGCCAATTTAATTCATAAACCTTTGAAGTTATGTAAACAACACAACTCGTTTACAGTAGTGCCTAAATGTTATAGTCAATAATGAGCTTCAAGTTCCATTATTCTTTTCCATGTGTCCGTTGTTTCTTTTATCTTTTTTAGTTATTTAAATGTATTATGTCTCTTTATTTATTATTATTTTACTTATATTATATCATAAAAAAGGAAATAAGTTCAGAAATATGAAGTTTGTGATGTTTAGTTAGTTATTATATAACCCTAACTTTCTAGGTGGAGATTATATGAATGTACAGAGAGTAGATATATTTATGGGACATCAAACAGGTAAACTAATATTTCCAAAAGTAAGGACTGGAGTCTGGATGTGAACTTTCAAGCTGAACAGCCCAGACAAGAGCCCATCAGTTTGACATCAAACAGGTATTGGGCTTAGCGGGCCGTTGTTTTCTTCTCTCCCAAGTCACTCTAATGATCTAATCGTCTTGCTCGCTGATCGCTTCGGAAAAAATTCCCCTCGTTGCAAGCGAAATTTTATCAAACACTTTGCTGTGCACACCAAATTGGCGATGAAGCTCGACACGTCCGGCCTGGAATCCTTCCCCTCGTTGCTCCCAGGCGGAGGCTTCGGCGGCGAGGAAGCAGGACTCTTTGCCCCACCCTCTTTCCAGCTCCCATCGTGCTGTGACGTGAGTCTCTCGTCGCTTTTTTATTGGCAGCCCTAGATTTGAATGAAAAGGTTGATACTTTGTAATTTTTACATTGTGTCTTCTTTCGGTGCCATAACATCTGTGGGTGTCATTGTGTTCTTTATGTGTTTTATTCTTGTGAAGAAGCGATCACGCGCTAGAAAGATTTTTTTTTCTGGTTTAATTTTCCATGCTTGGTCTATATTGATCTAATCTTAGGAAGTCGTCATTATTGTCTTATTTTTTCGTCTTAGTTTGTTGAGTCTGCGAGGGAAGCAGTCGGTGATCAATGCATTAAAATCCTTGATTTAAATTGGAAATTTGAAGTCTCTTCCGTACTTTCGATCCTTTTGGTTGTGCATGCGATCTAGTCGTAGGGTGTATGTGCTGCTAAATTTTTTTGCTGTTTTAGTTTGATGGCTTTGTCAAGGAAGCGATCCAGATGGTAAAGCCGGCAAAGGGCACCACCACGCTCGCCTTTATATTCAAGGAGGGAGTTATGGTTGCTGCCGACTCCCGTGCCAGCATGGGTGGATACATATGTACGCTTTCGTGCTCTCTTTTCCTATTTTTATGCTAAATTTCTTATTAAAAATATCATTTTTTTTCTTTTACTGAAATGGTCTGCTTTTAATTTGTGCATCAGTTTTCAGTTTGTCCATGGTTATTCTTGTCTGATATCAGTTTTTTTTTCATGTACATAAAGTTTCAGCAATTTATTATTTGAAAAAAAAAAGAACACAAATTGTGTGCTCTCTAACTTAAAGTAGACGATCATATGAAATCAAACAGAAAAGTGATTCATCTCCTTGATGGATGATTTACATTTGATTCCACATGAAAAATAAAAGAACCATTAGTATCAATGCCTATAAAAGAGTCCAGTCATTTTTCATTTCAAAAATTTTATTTATTCGTTTAAAGAAAAAAGGGTCCTGTAATTTTGATTATTGAGGAGATACTTGAGTCGATGTAGCGACCAAATTTGCTCTCAAAAATGATATAGCAGTCATACTATTCCCATACTTCTCGAGGTAGATAAAATCCTAGCTCTAACAGGGAAGATATAAAGGTGATGGCTCCATGGACGAGCGCTCTTGCCGTTGCTCCAAGAGCACTCTCATTCCAATTGGAACTTTACCAGATCACATAGCTCTTTCGCATATATACTGAGTGTTCCGGATGATTGGTCAAGACTTACTGACACAATTACAATATTTTTTTTACTGACTCCAAACCTCCAATAGGATAAACACGATGCTAAAATATAGTGTGTTGGTATTCTGTGCCAACAACTAATTTTTTTTTTTCAAATCCTTATTTTCTAAAGCAGTGAGTATTACTTGGTCTGAACCACAAACCAGTTAGGCAAAGCGGACCGGCAATACTGACCATAGGTTTAATCTATTTTGTCATTATTTTGGATTTTTCTCCTATTCCATTCACACTTATACCGATGGCGTACATACCAAGCCTGATTGATTCTTAGGGCGTGCTTGGATTGAGGGTTTTGGAGGGGTGGAATGGAATGAAATTATTTACACCATGTTTGGATAACCTTTTTGTAGGGGTGGGGTGGAGTCTTCTAAGTCCTCCAAACATCACATTTTTATTCCACCAAATTAGTGGAATGAGAAGAAATTAATAATTTTAGACCAAATTAACCCTCCCCCTTCTCTATCCGGTGAATCCGACTCACGTTATGACCCGACCTGACCCTTTGTTTGGTAGGATTGGAAAGTTTCCAACCCGACTTGATTCGACCTGATGACCCGAGTTTTATTTTTTTATTTTAAATTATTATTTTAAGTTTTTTATACAACAACAACAACAACAAAGCCTTATCCCACTAGGTGGGGTCGGCTACATGGATCATACGACGCCATTCCGCTCTATTATTTTAGTTTTTTATATCATTTTAAAATATACAAAAATATTTTAGTATAGAAAAAATAAATATTTGAAATATATTTTTGTCATTTAAAATAAATATATGTATTTTTTGTTTTGAAAATGTAAACTAAAAAGAAGAAAAAAAATGGTGGTCTCGACCACCCGACCTGATTGAGCTGGGTTGGGTCGTGTCTGACCGGTTTGTGTCACATGTTGGGTCCAAGCCGACCCTTGGACACACCTATATATAATGAAGGGTAAAAACAATTTTTATATAAATAAAATTTTCATTTTCAAACCCACCATCTTCCACAATTTATTATCCTAACATAGAATTTCTAATGACACCATACCACCCACTCACCCCACCCTTCCATTATTTAATTGTCAAACAAGCCCTTAGAGTTTCTTTCTATTTTAGTTCTGATATATCTTTATGGCGACTTGTAACAGTGCACTCAATCAGAAGCTGCCTGTAAGACTTTCTTGGCTTTTATTTTTATGGCAGAAACAAGTTACTAGGAGACTGTTTACTTGCTAGTCGATTGATCCAATCATCTTCACTAAGGGAAAGTACGTAAATTTGCAAGTTGTCGGCTTTCTGGATCCAAATGTGATGCGTAAGAATGATGCCCATACTGTGGGGTTGTTATCATATTCCTCCCCTTTGTGTAGCAAAGACATAATGCTCAAAGGGGGGAAGACGAATAATACTGGAAGTGTTATGGTGTTTTTTTTTATTGGCGCATTACCCAACCATCATCGATTTCCATATTAATATTTTGGATCATGTGACCTTGAGCCAATTGAGTTAGTGTTGTTTTGTAGGTTGAGTTGTTGAATATCACCCCTACCTGGTGGGAACCGCTAGAAGTGATAGTATGAATCATATGAATAAACCTAGTATTCACCGTCCATGTGAGGCTAAAAGACTTATACAAAAGGGAAGTAGCTTCTCTTTTCTCCTCACCCATACAACATTGTATATAACTGACCGTGGGCTGTGGTGCATTAAGACAATCACACCGATAATGCATATCCTAACAACCAAACTCCCTTCAATCCCTATCTTGCATATGCCAGCAACAACAACAACAAAGCCTTATCCCACTAGGTGGGGTCGGCTACATGGATCATACGACGCCGTTGCATATGCCAGCATTACAACTTTTTTTTTTTTTTTGAGGGGAGCCAGCATTACAACTATCATCCTTGAAGCAGCATGACTGCATATCTCATAAATCCAATCTCATTGTTCCTTTGTGTACCAAATGAAGGTAATGGTCCTTAAAAAAATACATGTAATGGTATCATGATGTTGTTGAACCAGAAGTGCATGAGCACCACCTCATCACAATCTCCATTTCTGGCAGGAAGATCTTTCTCTAGGTTCCAACCACCTCATTCTCCATTCCCCCTCAACTTTCTTGTGTTAACAGATAGAGAAATATGTTTACTGTTTGCTGGACAGTTTGATGTGTTCTGTCTTAATCTGGTTGCACTGATCTGTGGCCACAAAGAAGAGCTTATACAAAGTTTTAAATTTATTGAACAGATACGACAATTAGCCACCAATATGAAGTTTCTTTTTTATGGTCCACTAAGATAATATAGTCATTTTTCAATTTTATGTAAATTTAGTGAACTTTAATTTTGTTCATATGGCCTACTAGGACTTCTTACTGTTAAAGCCAGCCATGTGGCATGACTTTCTCAAGTAACATATGTTTCTGTTGTATATCACGTCTCAAGTTGATTACCTATATATATGATATTAACTATCCATCGTAGCATTTTGAATGTTTACCAGTATCTTTATGAATGGGTGATCAATTCATTATACAGCTGTTATGATTTTCACACGCATTTGGCTATTTGAAAATAATGTGTCCTTAATTACTACTCTTAGTTCTTGTGCTTCTCTCCTTTTCAACCAGCTTCCCAGAGTGTGAAGAAAATCATTGAAATTAATCCATATATGCTTGGCACAATGGCTGGTGGAGCTGCTGATTGCCAATTTTGGCACAGAAATTTGGGCTTGAAGGTCAATTGTGCATATGTTATAGTATCACTTTTTCTCTTCGTTTTGTAACTTTGATGTCAGGCCTATTTTTAGGAAGTCTTCATTGGTTGGAAACTTGTTCTTGTATAGTGTCGAATCCATGAACTTGCAAACAAGAGAAGGATCTCGGTGACTGGTGCTTCGAAACTTTTGGCAAATATCCTGTACTCATATCGTGGAATGGGCCTGTCAATTGGAACCATGATTGCTGGATGGGATGAGACGGTAGATTATATTTACTACTGTTGTAGGTTGTATAGATATTTTTTTCCCCTTTAACTGAAATGCATCTGTCCACTATGTATCATTTTAGGGTCCCGGTTTGTATTATGTTGATAGTGAAGGAGGAAGGCTCAAGGGAACACGCTTCTCTGTTGGATCTGGAAGTCCATATGCTTATGGTGTTCTTGATAATGGGTAATGCATGTTTATTCTATTCTGCCACATCATGGTTTTTCAATAATTTGATTCCTTCTCAAAAAAATAATTTGATTCCTCCCTTGGGAGTTGGGGGACTGATTTTCTAGGGACATAATTATTTTTAATTTGTCTTTCCCTTATTAGGCCTATCCTGTATCTCAAAACTAGTTGATTTATTCGTCTATTATGTCAGATACCGATACGACATGTCAATTGAAGAAGCTGCAGAACTCGCACGCCGAGCTATTTATCATGCAACGTTTCGTGATGGAGCTAGTGGTGGTGTTGCAAGTGGTATGACTATTGTCTCTGGATCAATATATTAGTTTCTATTTTCCTGTGGTCAAATATTATGTTGATAATATGGATTATTCTGTGGTGATTTCTTCTTTTGGTACCTTGCTGATATTGTCAATAAATAAATTTTGTGTTTAACTGTATCAATATGCAAATTTGATTAAAAGATGGAACATTTTTCTGCAATGCTTGATCTCCATAGTTAATGTTGTGATTCAAAGGCATAAATTCATTCTATGCCTTTGGCTTTAACACATGCCCTTTATCACTTCAACATTTAAATAGTTTCAAAAATGCAGAACATGACTATGCAAAATGCTAAGCAGTTGATGCATTGTTCATCTTGTGCTGCGCCGAGTGTTCTAAAGAGTACTTTGTACTAGACTTTTTTTTAGAGAGATGTCCACGTGGCCTGTCTATTGGTGTCAATTCTTTTTCTATAACTCATGGTAGGATTTTCATGATATGAAGATGTTAAAACGAGTTTATTTTCTCCAGTTTATTATGTTGGACCAACTGGGTGGAAGAAGCTATCTGGTGATGACGTTGGCGAATTGCACTACAAGTATTATCCTGTGGTCGCAGCCCCTGTTGAGCAGGAAATGGCTGATGCTCCAGCAGCCTGATTTCCATCTATTGTGATTTCTCAGGGAGGAAGAGTATCCAGTGCATCAATGATAGTGATTTGTACCTTAAAAGAGGAAAAAGGAAACAAGCAAAAGAGTTGTGAATTTTTTTAAACTTGGTAGATATCCTTTTGTTCAGTCCAAGAAAAAAAGGTTGAGAATTGTTCCTAGATGAGGTAGTATTTATTTAAGTTTCCTTATTCAATGCAGTTGAATGCCCTGTGAGAGAGGGCACCTTGAATACAGAGGTTGGTTGTGCACTTAACTCCTTACATTTATTCAAGTACATGCTACGAATTATTTCCTCTTCTCTGTCCATTAATGGTTGCCCCCATCTCCATTGCCTGCAAATAAGGTCTGTCTGTTGAATTCATATCTCACACTAAAAGGACATCGCTAACGACAGAAATGACCTTCATTTGTTTCACTGGACAATCCAACGGTGGAAGTCTACTGATTTCATGTCCATGTTTCAAAAATATGTGGGAGATGGTACGCGCCATGCTCTCTCTCTCGTAGCTTTTAAGCCATTGTCCACTCGATTCCTCTTCCAATATGGTACGGCCAACGTATGTTAAAATTTTTAAAAATATTATTTTAAGTTTTATATTTGAAAATTTTGGAACAAAAGATATACTTGTTTAGACCTTCATTTGTCTTAGATATGTGACTCATATCGAAAAATAGTTTAATCGAAGCAATAAACAAGCATTTGTTGATCTCTAGTTTTTTTTTTTTTTTTTTTTTTTTTACAAAAGAAGATCCAAGGCTGAGTAAAAAATAAGGGGCGCATACCTTAAGTCATGCGGTGCCTCAAGGACTGCGAAGTGAAAATGCGGGCTGCGCCTCAAGGATTCGTCGGGTGCTAGTAGCTCCGAGTTTGAGTCATGGAGTCGTCGCGTTGATCAGGGATTTATTTTTATCGTTCTCATTTCGAACCGAATTAGTCAGATGCTAATAGCTCTGTACACCAATCGGTTTAGATCGAAAAAAAAAACCATTCGTTGATAAAATTTTCTACAACCCAGATGCATACATGATGAATAGTTATGAACACGGAACAATATATTCAAATTTCCAACTTCGCACAAGCCCACTTAAGAGTTAAGACAGAGAAAACTTAATGATAACAAACACTGAGCATTCAGAAATATTCTTCAGCACGTAACTGAGATGTGGCTTCGAGCAGAATCAAAGGAACCTTATGATTACGTGCACATTGAACTGAGTGGCAAATGAGTGCTAGTTTTATGTCAGCAATCATAGTTCCAGTGAGACTAATATTACTTAAACAGCTCACTTATCATAATTAAAATAAATAAAATAATAAGCTCACTTAGCGAGATTCATTAGGAGTGTAAGAAAAAATCGACTGAAATTGAATAATTTATCGGACATAAAAAAATCGATCCGTAAATTAGAGGACCGAATACGATTTAGGATGACTTTTAAATAAAGTAACACCGACCCGTTTAAACTAGGGCCCATTCTAAATGATTGTAGGATGATTTTTATAATTTAAAAAATCGACTTAAAAAATAATAAATATTTTTTTTTAATCAACTCGACCCAACCACTTTCACCTGCTATTCATCTTCGAAAGACCAAGTAATAGAAAAAATCAGGCAAAAAGGAAATAAATTTGCTCGGACTAGTATGCATGCATATGATAACATCTTAATTAATAAAGGGTAAACGGAGTACGCAACGCTCCAAGTTACAGCACAGGTCGATCGACTTATTGTTAAAATGAGTTAAGATGAGTTTTAGTTAAATAATAAGTCCATCCTCTTATTGTATGTTGTACCTTTCCTCGCCCTCATTAATAAAGTTTAGAAGATATGCAAATGCAAATGAATTTGCTCGCTCTCACATGACAAAAATATTCACTTGTTCGGTTGTTCCCCTCTTCCAGCTTACTTCTGTAAATTAAAATAAATAAATAAATAAAAATAAAAAGATTACTTCTGAAGATGAATAAATGGGCATGACAAAACTACACCCCCACCAGATCAGGCTCTCTTAAATTGCCTTCAACTCATCATTTCCCCACTTCTCCATCTCCCCACTCTCTCTATCCATACAATCATACATACCTTCACCCCTTTTGCTTTCCTTCTACTCTCTTTCGTTACATGCAAGTGTATGACAAGATAATATCCCTGGTCGTCTTTCTCTCTCCTCTCTACGTGGACCCTCCTAATCATCTCTCTCTCTCACTCGCTCACTCAAAGTGTCCAACTAACGACGCCAAACAGCCACCATCACTGGTTCACTGCGCATTTCCCTCCACCTTCAAACTATATGGATGTGTAACATTTAATCACCATCTCTCTCTCAGCTCGCCGCACATTTGGACATATTTTCTATGATAACCCATCCATCAATTCAAGTAGCAGAACCTGTATCTGACATACATACAAATATTTCATTCTTACATCGCCCCACATATCAAATAGTAAGAGCATCATGCAAGAAACACCAGTCTCTCTCTCTCTCTCTCTCTCTCTCTCTCTCTCTCTCTCTCTCTCTCTCTCTCTCTCTCTCTCTCTCTCTTTCTCTCTCTCATGTGGTAACACTTGTAGCTGCGCAGACACATTTGTCTGCTTCATCAGTGCAATAATTCGAAGCACAAATAAATGTTATCGTCAGCAACATCATCGCACGAACGCTAATAGCGACCATGAGTAGGCTCTACTACTCTCCTCCTTCCTCCTGCCACCCCATCAATTTACTGCAACTGCTGCTACGATTCTCTGCCGCACTTCTATTCGCGGCGGTTGTCTCCCATGCGCTCTCGCCGGACGGCCTATCGCTGCTGGCCCTCAAGGCCGCCGTCTCCGAGGACCCCTCGTCGTCCCTCGCTGAGTGGAGCGAGGACGACGACGACCCGTGCATGTGGCCCGGCATCTCCTGTGCCAACGTCACGGGTTACGCGTTCCCCCGGGTCGTCGGAATCGCTATGTCCGGTAAGAACCTCTCCGGCTACATCCCCTCGGAGCTGGGCGGTCTTCTCTTCCTCCGCCGCCTGAACCTCCACGGCAACCGCCTCTCCGGTGCGGTGCCGCTGGCCCTCTTCAACGCCTCCTCCCTCCACTCCATCTTCCTCTACGACAACCGCCTCTCCGGACAGTTTCCGGCAGCCGCTTGCGACCTGCCAAGGTTGCAGAACCTCGACCTCTCACGGAATTCCCTCTCCGGCGTCCTCCCATTGGAGCTACGAGGATGTCGGCAGCTCCAGCGGCTTGTCCTCTCCCAAAACCGCTTCTCTGGCCAGATTCCGTCCGGGATATGGCTGGAGATGGGGAGTCTTGTCCAGCTCGATTTTTCGTCAAACGAGTTCAACGGGTCCATTCCGCCGGACCTCGGCAAGCTCCGCTCTCTGTCTGGCACCCTGAACCTGTCGCGTAATGGATTCTCCGGCAAGATACCCAGCGAGCTTGGAAGCCTGCCGCCGACGGTGAGCATCGATCTCCGATACAACAACCTATCTGGCGAGATCCCTACGACCGGATCCCTCGCGAACCAAGAACCCACGTCGTTCCTCGACAACCCAGGATTGTGCGGCTCCCCGCTGCAGATCCTCTGCGACGAGCGAGAGGCGGGAGCCTCTCCGACGAGGAGTCCGGCGGGTTCCCAGAGCGGGGTGGAGAGACAGCCTGCGACTGGGGCGTCTCTACCGGAAGCAGGGAGGGGAAGGCTCAGGACGGGGCTGGTGGTGCTCGTCTCATTGGCGGACGCGGCGGGGGTGGCAGTGGTGGGTCTAGTGCTCGTTTACGCTTACTGGAAGATGAAGGATCAGGAGGAGTGCTGCGGGAAGCTGCGCGATCGCCAACAGCCCCGGTGGTTCCGATGCGGTGGTGCGGAAAATGGAGAGGATTCGTGCGAGTATACGACGTCGACGTCGGAGGACGAGGAGGAGGAGAGCAGTGTCCCGGGCGGCGGAGGAGGTGGCGAAGGAGAGCTGGTGGCGATGGACAAGGGCTTCGTGGTGCAGCTGGAGGAGCTGCTGAGGGCGTCGGCGTACGTGCTGGGAAAGGGGGGCAGCGGGATAGTGTACAAGGTGGTGGTAGGGAATGGGATGGCGATGGCGGTGAGGAGGCTCGGGGACGGCGTGGCCTGCGGCGGAACGCAGCAGAGGTGTTTGAAGGAATTCGCCGGCGAGGCGAGGGCGATGGGGCGCGTGCGCCACCCCAACGTGGCGCGCCTGCGGGCGTACTACTGGGCGCACGACGAGCGGCTGCTCATCTCCGATTTCGTACCCAACGGCAACCTTGTCACCGCTCTACGAGGTAAAAAAACTGTAACTAATTCCGCCACTTGTGAGTACTTTAAATCATTGAATATATATACACACGCTATTTGCTTGGCATATAAGGTTTAAGTATACGACATAAAAAAATTAAACTAAAATTATAAATATTTTTAATTTAACATAATCATCAAATCAAACTTTGATTGAAAGAAAGTTATTTTCAAGTTTCACTTGGCATATTTAGTTATTTACAACCTCGTTGATAATTGTTATGCTCTCTGATTATTTATTTTTATACGCCAAACAAGAATTTTATTTTATGAATCATGATATTTAAAAATAATAACTTTTGACTAAGAATAATAGTGATAAAATTATGTAGCAAATGCAAATCTGTTTTCCTGTCCTCAAATTGCAACTTCTAACAACAAATGACCTCCACTTCAACATTTTTATTTCATTTGGCGTTATAAAGAAATATATAGATTCTAGTTCTAACTTCTAAGTGGTGAAGTATTTTGTATCATTATAATAAAAATCATAGGGTTATGTGAAAAGAAAAAAAGACAGGGTAAATTCAAATTAAGTCGCCAAGATGTGGGGAAATTTGAGTAATAACATAATAATTCCCAAGCAAAAGAAAAAGTCCACATATCAAATGCAACAAGTACGAAAGTTTTACCCTGTCCGAGAATCTTGAGGAGCATAATAGTAAGCAAAATGATCATGGCAGTTTGACGCGGCACGGCCATGTGCACCACAGGCTGCCTCGTCCCTTGCATGCAGGACCATGTCGTGTCGTGTCATGGTCGTCTTGTAAGTTTATAAGACATGTAGTAAGTCTTTGAGTCAATTATTCCGTGTGGCATTAATCATGACACTGCTGATAAATATGATATTATGAGTTGTAAGGTCGATAAATCACTTGTTCACATACATAATTGTGCCAAGCAGAAGGTGTTGTGGGTTCCTGCACGCCTGGCGTTACGATGAGTAATGCCATGAATGGGATCCAAAGTGTAGTACCCAGCGACCGTCCCAAACGCCAAGCGGCACTCTCGTTGTAGCACTTTTTGTTTGTTTGCTTCTACGGTACCATGTCATCTTTTACAGGGGACGTATTTTGGACACTTCTGCCCACAAAATTCTGCACCAAAATTGGCACGCACCCAACCATGCAGGCCAGTGACTCCTGCCCGCCGTCCGCCCACCGCCAAAAAAAGTCAAGTAGATGTTAGGGCTCACGTATACAGTTCAATGTGTCCTTGAACTAGCAAGTAAAAAAATGATTCAATTTTGGTGTCTTTCTCTATTTTTTATATCATCATATTTTTATTATCCTAAAAAAAATATGAACATATAAAAAAAGGAAATATCTACGAGGCGGTTATCAACGAAAATTGCACTATAAAACAAGAGTTGTCCCAATAAAACTCAAACAGAACGGTCCATTATCATTCTTATCTTTTTTTTTCTCTTTTACAGTTTTAAATACAAAGTACAATAATTTAAGGCACATTAAAAAGATAAAATATTAAAAAAAATACCATACCCATGGCTTAGACCTAAAAGGAAATGCCAAATTTAATTGATTAGTTTATTAGGTTCAATTATAAATTTTAGCTGAGTTAATCATTTATTTTTTAAAAAAAATTACACTAAACTGATGTTATGATTTAAATTTACATTTGTATGATAAACAAATACTAATTAATATGTTGATCTTTTGAGTTAATAGAATAAGTCATATTTTATAAATAGGTCAAGACTACGTACGTCAATAAATAACCTTACCTATGGTATTCAAATAAGTTAGGCCGAGATAGGTCAAATCAGACTCAAGAGCCCTAAGAGATGTTAATGTTCCCTGGTATTATGCTTTTCCTTAATTTGTGTATTTTTTAACCAAATTCAACTTGAAATCTTAATATTAAATTTATAATCTAAATATAACTTTTATAAATATGTATAAATTTTTTATGTCAGTTGAGTAATTTTTTGGTAATTTTATAATTCTATATGAAAGTAATATAGATCTTAGATAATTTTAATTATTCAGATTTTGGAAACTAAATTTAATTTAAATGTATTTTTAAATTGCTTTGTTACGCCCCTATTTCTGGATCATGGACACGTAGTGGAATTTTTATTGCTAGCAAATGAAGGCATGCATGCATGCATGCGTGGCCCTGAGCACGTCGGCATGCATGCAACTAAATCGACCCATTCGTATAGCTGGTTGAAGCCAAATGGCTTGTCGTCCTTGCTAAAATCTTATTCTTCTTCCTTTCAGGGCGGCCCGGGCAGCCGAGCCTCCACTGGTCACTCCGGCTACGCATCGCCAAGGGCGCCGCGCGCGGCCTCGCCCACCTCCACGACTGCAGGTTCGTACACGGCGCCGTCAAGCCCTCCAACGTCCTCCTCGACGCCGACCACAACCCCCTCCTCTCCGACTTCAACCTCCACCGCCTCCTCTCCATCACCTCCCCCGCCGCCGCCTCCTCCTCATCGTCGTCCCACTACGCCGCCGGCTCCACGGGCTCCCTCGGCCTCCCTTCCGCCAAGCCCGCCCTCAGTGCCAACCCCTACCGCGCCCCTGAGCTCCGCGCTGCCGGCGCCGCCGCCCGGCCGACGCAGAAGTCCGACGTGTACTCCCTCGGGCTCGTGCTGCTGGAGATGCTGACGGGAAAGGCGCCGGAAACGTCGGCGCCCTCGCCGTCTTCTTCTTTGTCGACGTCATCCCCTGCGCCGGCGCCGGAGCAGGTACCGGAGCTGGTGAGGTGGGTGAGGAAGGCGTTCGAGGACGCGCGCCCGCTGTCGGATCTCGTGGACCCGGCACTGATCCACGCCCGGAAGGAGGTGGTGGCGGTGTTCCACGTCGCGCTCTCGTGCACCGTGACGGATCCAGAGACGAGGCCAAGGATGAAGATCGTGTCGGAGAATCTTGACAAGATTGGGCCATGAAGACGCAACGCGTACAAAGACACAAATTAAACATGAGAAAACAAAAAAAGAAAAGAAACGATCGGTGCTGATCAAAGTTATATTAATATATGACACGAGTTTTTTTTTTCTCCTTCTCCGTTTTAATTTCCACATGCACTTGAATTGTTGATTGATATTTGTTGAAATGGAGTTTGTACGGAACTCACCAGCTAGGAGGAGTGCGTGTGTCTCCTATAGGATTTTAGTGCATATAATGTATACTTCATTATAGAGTTTCCCGGTACCTAGTGTTCTGTTCTGTTTCTCGAAATAATTTTAATGAGTTCCCAAATGATGGATTCTGAATCACTATTTCAAACATTGTATGAACCATCAGATCCCGAACTTGTGTTGTAACAACCCTAATTTTTTAGAATTAGAAAAATAATATTTTATTATTTATTTTGAGAAAAATGACCATTAATATTATTATAATAAATAATTTCGAAAATAAAGGAAAATAGGGGAGGAGTTTAATTAAGGATAAAAATATATTACGGGATATTTATTTAAATTCGAAATTTATTTAATTATTAAAATAAATCAAAATTGTTAAAAGGGATGAATTAAAAGATTAAATTTGATTAGGATTGTAAGTTATAGATGAATTGGAGATAAAGATTTAAGAGCCCTATAAATAAATTCTTAGAGTCGATCGTCAAAAGAGTTTTCTTTTTTATGGGTTCTTGGTGTCCGACGGCAGAGGCATGATTCAACGTCGAACGGCTACGAGGTACGTAAGGGGGATCCGTAGGTTTAATGCATGATAAGATTTTTTTTATTTAAATTGATTGATGCGTTAGAGTTGATTTCTCCGCATAGTGCGCTCAATTTTTTTCTTAATGATTGAGAGAAAAGAAAAATATAAAATATCACATCGGATAAAAAAATGGAATTACGAAAGAGGTGCAAATTATAGAAGACAATGGCATTTTTGCTCATGCGGACGTCATGCAGGGAAGTAATTGGAAAATTATGGCGCTCAGGATTTCTATTGGCCAATATAGAGAGAAGTTTATTGTGTAGGAAGAAAAAAAAAATGAAAAAGAGATAGAGATAAAAGGGGTGGAGAGAGAGGATCTAAACATTATGCAAATGACACGGAGAAAATTCAGGAGAGAGAAAAAGATTGAGAGAAGAGGTGAGTGCATAAAAGGTGGAGAGAGAATAGCATAAGGGGTAGAGAGAAAGATAAGGAAAAAAAAAGGAGAAATTTACGGCCGCAATATCAGGAGAGAGAGAAGGGAATTGAGAAAAGGAAATGAGAAAAAAAAGGGGCAATTGGAAATGAGAATTGGAAATGAGAAAAAAGGGCCTACATGAGATTGATAAGAAAAAAAAAGGCATTGAAAGAGAAAAAGGAATTTTTTTTAAAGAAATTCATTTCTAGAATCTCTGGTCCACCAAGGAAGAAATAAATAAATATATAGATGAAGCCGAGAGTTAAGTATTTATTTTATTTAGATTAGTAATTTTAATTATGAGTTTTATAATAATTATCTTACTGTCATTTATTGATTGTATTATTATTGATTGGTCTTGATTAAATTATCATCATACTTTATCATATTATTATCACACCTGATCATAGTATTATCTTATCAAATCATATTGTCATCATATCTGATCATATTTTATTATCCTATCCGATCTTATTATTGATTATGATATTGATCCAGTAGTCTTTTTGATTAGGTCTTATTTTACCTAAATTAAATTATTAAAAGATAGACATCTTAGGTAAATAAGATAAAAGTCGAAAGCTATTGAGCTCATGTCTACTGATTGCCACTAAGCCGGGACCAATTGAATTGAATTGAATGGGGCAGATAGTGTAAAAGCTATGGTTGTCCTGTGTATGGCCACTCGTCCCCCACCATACACGAACCCATTAAATCGTATCGGGCTTGCCGTGGCACTGATCCCCCACTGGCCTGCATGAAAGTGACATGGTGTCCCTTAATTGACTGAGCGCTCCTCATTGAATTGGATAACTCCGAACATTATAAATTGAATTGAATTGAAATAGAATCGAATTAAATTGAATTGGATTGAAACTAAATTGAATTGAATGGATCATGGTCATTTGGAATACCGGCGTTGATTGGCATTGCCTCCGCCCATTGAATCGAATTGAATTGTAATTGATCAATGACCATTGATATTGAATTGAAAATTGTTAAATTGAATAGTGTCATAGTGATCAGACATTTAATTGCTAAATCAATATTGATCGATCATCTGATCTTTTTATGATCCTTCCTATTGATTTATGATTTTATTGTCCTATTGTTATATTGAATCATCGATCCAATTGATTAGGCAATTATTAATTGCTATCTCTATTGATTGGTATTTTGACCATAACTTGATATAGTTGCTCATGTTGATAAATCGTTATATTGTAAATTGATTATTGTATTGATTGCTCAATTGACTCATCATTGATTATATCTTATTTTCGATTGAGCATATTGATTGTTTAGTAGACTCTACGTACTGAGTATTTTTATACTCATGGATATTTCCCTGTACTTGGATCCGTGCAGGTGAGAGTACTTTGATAGAGGATAATCCTGCAGGTGACCATGCTCAGTGATAGACAGATGTTGCACATGTTCTAGATTGAGTTGTCTAATTTTTATTATTTCCGCATTTATTAGAATTGTGAACTTATTAATATTTTAATTATTTTGAATATAATAAATTATTAGCTGTTATTATTGAAAAAGTCTTCCGCATTTATTATTTATATTCCGCAAAAATATTTTATAGAAAACTGAGTAACGCCTTTGGGACGACTCTGAGCACGTGAAAGTCACGTGGGTCTCGGGACGTTACATGTGTTCTTTGGGCTTCCAAGTCTGAACTTTTCAGTTTATTTTTTTTCAGAAAAAGGGGGAAAAGAAACAGAGGATATCTACAATTGACGGCTCGTAGGAACTGAGAAATTTTGAGGCTACATATAATTGATGCAACAAACAAATATTGGGATGCTACTGATGGCCGGAGTGGTGTTTCTTGAGTTTGTAGAACACAACATTAGTATGATGTTTAATTCCATAATTCTAAGCAAATTGACACATGAATGAATTATGGTAAAGGAAAAAAAAAGACGAAAAAGCATTCCGCACCATGAATGAATAACTCAGGAATTCATAACACTTCACTTAAGATTCTCAAAATGAAAACAGAAGCACAAAACGAAAAGCAGACAAGTGCTCGTCATTATTGTTCCGGTACTCTCAAATAATTATGATCAGAAATAACAAAGAAGACCTGGATGACTATCTGACTTGTCAGTACCCTCTTCCTGTCAAAGCATGGAATACGTCCTTATATACATACATTAAACATGGCTTCTATTCCATCAGTTCCGTTCTTTCCTGTTCGGGCATGTGCAGTTATCCCGTTCTTGGCTCAAAATCTACAAGTTAAGTCCATTACAGAACATTATATGCAGTAGATGAACTACGGACAGGGATGCTTGATTCATCCTCTCTGAAAGATTGAGATATGATGATGCAAAATTTTCGAAGTGTAAAGAACATACACTTCTCACTGACAAAAGAGAACATACTCTAAAATGAATGCAAATGAAATGTTATGAAAAAAGTAATAAGATTTGAAAGTATTTGCTAAGTTCTACATGTAAAAATCATCTGCTATCAATTTTCCTAAAACTTAAACCATTAGAAATAACACCTTTAATTTTGTAATCTTAATATTACATATGCCCTTTTATATAAAAGAGATCATCTTTAGGAGGTTATCATTTGAATAAGACTTGCAATTAATTAAAAAGCGCGATATTTATGGATCGTAAGGAATAAACCTTTTTGTATAAAAGAGATCTTATAGAAAGCCAAGAATAATGTGATCAGATTTTTCAATTTTGCAAATAGGGAAAAGGTACAAATGAATTCTAAATTGCTCGACACACTTTGGAGGAACTTCTCTTTGCATGTCAAGGAGAACAATGCATATTTCTATTTCTTAAATTGGTGTTGATCAGGTGAAGGAACACTTCATGTGAGGATATAAATGCCACAAACAAAACATGTAAACTAGTGCAGATGATTTATGTTGCTGCTCCTGCAAACAGAACTTGCATTTTATTACTGACCAGTGAGAATGTAAGATAGAAACTAATACTCCGTAAAGAACTGGCTTCATTGACTATGCTTTTTGGAATTAAAGTGTTGTAATATATAATGTATAGAACTTTTAAACTAGTTACTCTTTTCTCACGAAATGACATCTTAACACATACCTGAAGCTGACTCTGTAATCCTTTAATGTGCTGAAGTGCCAAATCCAGCATGTCTGCTGTATTCGTTTGCTGAAACATATTGACAGAGAAATGATCAATTATTCCTTATAAAAGTAGGGTGTACCAATATGATCAACTCGCTCAGGAAGCAAAACTTTTTGTTAAGTAATTGCCTTTCAATTGTATTCCTATATCTTATCAAGTTGCACAGAATGTTTGATGTTGATGACATCAAATTGGACATAAATGGCTACGGCAATACCAGGCACCAGACACCTTGAAAGGTCATATACGATGACAAAGGACAGGTAAGGAACACCAAGCTATTAAATAAGAAGTAACAAACCATTTTAAATACTAAAATTTCATTCATATGATACAGGCAAATCGCACTTTCATAGTCAAATACCTTGTCCATATTTGGTACAAGCTCCTGCAGCCTCCGCAGCTTCTCACTAATTTTAGTTCTCCTTTCCTAGAAATTTAAAATGTCAAGTATAATTCAGATTGGAATATTATTCATACTGCACAAAATCACCAACAGTCATGCAAAGCATAGTTGAATATGTTATCTCTACTGCGAATGGAGCTTGGTTAGATAAAGGAATATTGAAGCATAGATCAAATAGCATATTTTCTTGATTCATAGAGCATGCTATACTAACCCTTTCGGCAATGCTCCTGGGGTGCGTAGCACATCCACGTTTTGCCCGTACTTTAAATTGGACCTGGTCATGCTGCATTTGCAAGTACTTCTCTACCGTACTCATATCTAATGATGATTTTGCAAATCCATACTGAAAATTGATTGCAACAGTGCAAAGAGTTAAGATAAATAACTGTCATTCTCATCTCCAATTCTAAGGAATTAGATGAAATGATTTCTATTTTATCATAATAGCACATGCATGGAAAGGAATCCACTTCACCACAGAGATAAAGCTTGGTGGGAATAGATGGATAATCAGATATTATGTGCATATTAATGTACTGACCAGAAGAAAAAAATACTACTTAAGGATCACAATGCTAAGATGCATATTAGTCCTATTTTGGTTTTTAAAACTGCTATGTATTCAAAAGAAGATGAAACTGAACGAGATTCTTCCTGAAGAAAGGTGTTCCAATTCCAATAAGGACAAGGAATTTTGAATAATAATCTCAAATTCTCAATTTTGTTCTTGTTAAGAGTTAACTGACTACAGGCCTAAGATTTTTGATAATCTAATCTTTCCCACCTAAAATGTATAAAAGCAAAAAGTCCTGGCTCTAACATTAGGTTTCAACTAAAACAATTTTCTCCGTTTAAATTAAAAGTTTTCTCTGTGTAATCGGATCTAAATTTCTAACGGGGACAGACATTTTTATCAAATTTCATATCTCCTCCTGGTCATGCTTTTAACATATGCTAGTATCATTAGACCAAGATTTAACCTACCTCTGGCTCAAGATTGCTTATTGTTATGATGTCCCCATTGGCATCTTTTGCGCGTTTGCTTGAAGATGAAGAGAACATGATTGAATTGTTTTCATCCCAAGAACCAATGGAGAAGTTGCCTGCAACATAGGGCCGACCCACATTTCCGGAATTCCCGTCAGAGTGATTTCTGTGACCTACACTCTCACCAATGTCTGGAATGCTGAACCCTGATATCTGAGAAAGGTTGCTGCGATTGGGGAAGCTCAGCTGGGACTTCAGCCTTCCATTTGCCATTGAATTGGTAGCATCTGTTCCTGCTTGGGGGTAACTTCCAGTGTCCCTCATACCTGAAAAACCTGAAACTAGGAGAAGACTGATGAGTTTTAGGACATTATTAGTCATGTATCAAGAAATAGATGGCTACATCTGTTATTTGGATGAAATCTGTGATCTTGTTCATGTGGCCAAGTTGGTATATTGTATTAGCAGAAAATTCATTTTTAAAGAGTAACTAAGCTTCAATATATCTCCACTTTGTAGGCAACAAATGTAACTTTCCTCATAACAATTCACAGGGGGAAGAAAGGAAATGCATTTGCCAACCACTACATGCAAAATGTTCAATAAAATAACCTGTTCATGATGAACTGAAATATCAGCTTTGTAATCGGCAATAACCTTTAAAGTATTCTCCATGCTTGACATCTATCTTAAGCATATACTATCTTTCCTTCTTATGTAGAGAAGAAATCAGCATAGCAGAACATATGCTCTACATACAAGGATGATACTTCATCATATTGAGTTTATATAGTGATTTCAAAAATAAAAGGGGAGGCAAAACATCAACAATCGTTTAGATTTCAAAGACCCCGTCCATAAGTTCCCCTCAAGGTCCTGGTTGGCGTGCAAGCATTTGGGTACAAAATATGCTGGGCAGTGTTCTTTTTTTTTGCCAAACAGAGAGGAAATATCATATGGGATGCAATTGAATTAGTATTCAAAGTTTGTAGTCAATGTATTTTTTTTCTTTAATTTAAAGTGTCATAAGACATTTAAGTTTTATAAAATCATTATTCCGATTAATTTTCTTATTTTCATATAGGAGTAATTCAACTTTTAGAAAAACTATTTGGATTACTTATCCTCAAGTTTTAATACCTAAACCATACAATTTTTTTATCTTTGAGATTAAGATGCTAAAACTCCGCCTATATTTTATAGCCAGTCCCAAGCCCGGATAAAGGAGGAGGGTTGTGTTAGGCCCCGACAGCCAGCATAAAATCCTGTCGAATCTTATGAACATAGATCAACGAACGGAATGGCGTTGTATGATCCATGTAGCCGACCCCACCTAGTGGGATAAGGCTTTGTTGTTGTTATTGTTGTTGAGATTAAGATGCTAAGTTACTACGGGCCCGTTTGACTTAGCTAATATAAAATGACTGATAAGTTGAAGTGTTAAGTATTTTATTGATTGAAACTTATTTTTAAAAATAAACAGTTATATGTTTGGATAAAACTGCTTACATAATAATAATTACTTAGTTATGATACAACTGACTTATTTTCTTAGAACAAAATATGCACTCCTCCCTTTGCTTTTTTTTTTTACTTATAAGTAGATTTGATATCTCCTTATCAGCCATATTACAATATTTGAGATTTTTTCAAACTAACTTATAAGTTGCTTATAAGGTTAGATAAACAGGGCCTACATTACATCTTGGTAAAGAATATTTAAAATATTTGAATAGATATTCATATGGTTTGAACATTAAATTTTTGACAAGTTTTAAAGTATCTTTTTTTTTCAACACGGAGGATGTCACACGTATGAATGGTTGAAGAGAAAAGTGACCGAAAAAATCTAAAAGAATAAAAGTTGAAGTCATGAACATTAAATTCCAAAGTTGGGCGGCAAAATATTAACTCTACAAAATTTAGATAACTTGAAAAATTTATGAAAAGTTTGAATGATTCATCGACTCATGACACTTTAAATCATCTATTTCATCTTTAAGCATTATACATACCCCCATCGGTAATCTATGATTTGAGATTGAATTACATCTCTGTTATTCTTATCTTATGAATCTTCTTGTAAATGATTAGTTCAAAAGGTTATTTCCATAAATCATCCCTAAACTATTACGATTTTCTACATTTAACTCCAAACTTATTTTTTTATCCCTAAACTATCGCGATTTTTTTTAATTTGATCCTTCCATCGACTTCTGTCAACTTTTTCGTTATCTTTAAATTTTCCCATTTATGAAAAATAAAAAATACCCCTCGGAGTTGCAAAGGTCGAAACAAAAACATAAAGTTGAAGGGAGGGCATTTTTTACTTTTCATAAATGGAAAAAATCAATGATGATGGAAAAGTTGACAGAAGATGACGAAAGGATCAAATTGAAAAAATCGCGATAGTTTAAAGATCCAAAGATATAACTTCATAGTATATGATTAGATGTGGAAAATCGTAATAGTTTAGTGGTGGTTTATGGAAATAACCCTAATTCAAATTATCCATTCAAATGAACATGTGATCTCCCTCAAAATATTATTTGGGCCACCTCAGGTATCTAACCTATTGTTTGTTTGCTTCAAAAGGAAGGTAAAAATGAAGGGAAAGGATAAGAATAAAGTGAAAAAAATGAAAATATATCATTATTTAATTTACATAATTAAAAGGAAGGGGAAGAAATAGATTATAAATGATGATTTTACTTAGACAATTTTTTATTTTCATATATTTAATTTATAAAGTTGAAGATGAAAATATGTGTTCGCCTTCTTCCTACTTCAATTTGGGATTGAAAAAAATAAATATTAAAGAAGAATGAAGAAAAACAAAAAGAAAGCACTTTTCTATTCAATTTAAATTTAATTGAATAGAAGGATTATTTTTTTAGATATTTTCTAAATTATCACGATTTTGTTGTATCTAATATCTTACGATATCTCTAAACTTTACCGTATTTTTTAGTCATATTCTGTTAATTTTTTATTTTTTTCCATTTATGAAAAGACTAAAGTGCTCTTCCCTAATAATTGATATATATATATATATGCTATCTTTTAATGTTTAAAAAATAAAATAATATGATATTAACAAATAATATAAAAATAAAAAAACTATTCTCTTTATTGTCATCGGACTTTTTTATGTAATTTTTTATTTTTTAAAAACACTGAAATATAGCACACAAATTTAAATTATTATATGAGGAGGATACTTTAGTCTTTTCACAAATGGAAAAAAATAAAAATAAAAAAAAGTTAACGGAATGTGACGGATAAATTAAGATGAAAAATGTGATAAAAGTTTAGAAAATTCATAAGATAAGTTCATATTTTTAAATTATATATGAAAAAATATGATAATTTAGAATATATTTTTAAAAATAATCCTAAATCTCCTCATTTTTTTTCTCTTTTTACCCACAACACAAACCTAATAGAGAGTACCGGCCTAACTCCTCTCAATGCTTAAGACATTAAACATTGCTATCACACATTTGTACCGAGTCTTAGCATGATTGTACAACTAATAAATAAACCCCACAAACTCCCAGTACCAACCTACATGAAAGGACCAGGTCAAAATCAGAGAGAGAGAGAGAGAGAGGTGACGCCAGCAAACACATCTCCACAGCAGCGTCAATCAGCGACGTACATTGAACCCCCGGAGGAAACTGAAAGAAAGAACTCCATCATCATCATGTGTTGCCATCATCATCATCCCACACATGTGACATAACCATCCAAAATCTTCTCCAGGATGACAAGGCGACACATCCATCGGTTATCCCACCCCCATGACAAAACCCCCATCAATTAATTAATTAATCATGATAAAATTTGCGCAAGAGTCAAATGAAATGGATGGATGAGATCCAAATCCAGCCCTCGTGCAAGTGACACAACTGGGCCCCATGATGCCCGCCAATGGTATCCAAGAGAGGCGTAGACCGGGATCCCAGTTCATATTGGGCCCCCGTGGACCTGACCCACCACATAGAAAAGGACGTTCTTGTCGTTTTGCTTTTTTTTCTTTTTTTTTGTGGGCAAAAAATAGAGAGAATATAAATATGCATAAAATAATAGTAAAAATCTTAAACCGCCGTCGGCCGTAGTTTTGTTACCCTAAACCCGGCGGTTTGCGGGGAAACGATTTCTGTCGAGAATCGCACGGAGGAAACGACGCCGAGCGACGCGCATTCCCCTTTTTAATTTTGTGTTTCTTTTTTTTTTCCCCGGGCTATTCGTATTATTACTATTATTATTATTCTATTGTTATGCCTGTGATGTAAGAAGTGGAAAATTAAGCTTATCTTTTGCTAAATGCATCATGAAATGAAAATTATAGGAACACACGAGGAAAATTATGAATAAATTAGTCAACATGAAGTATGAACTCACCATGTCATGTATCTTAATTTCTACATGCAGTAAAAATTATTCAGTGAGTCAGCAAGCACTTAACCTGCATCCAGAGGGTGGCAGAATGACCAATATGACTATTGTTCTTAGGAGCATCATTTTCCTCATTAAGTAATAATAGTAAAAAAACAAAAATAATAATTTCTAAAGCTGCTTTTATAGTACATACTAATTCGCTATAACCTTATTTCCGCATTTAGTTTTTTGTTTTTTTTATCATATGCACAGAAATATATGTATTTTTTTTAATCAGCAATGTGTAAGCATGTGAAACGGGATTAGGGAAACGTGAGCAAAGCGAAACGGGAGATAGAAGGCGGCGGCTCACCGTTGTCAACCATTAGACGGGAGAGGAAACCGGCCGGCGAGCTGCTGTGCCTCATCAGCGGACCGCCGTCGCCGCCGCCGCTTCTCGACGTTCCCATCGTCAGCTCACTGGCCGCGAACTCGCTCATCCCGTAGGGCAGCCGATGAGGCCCCGACGGCGGAGAGGACGACGAGGATGCCCCCTGCACGGCGGGGCCCGCAGAGACCTTGCAGCTGGACTCCGACGTCATGCACGGCGACTGTGTCGTCAGGAATCTCCCCATGAACGCCACCTCGGTGGCTGCTCCCCCTCCCCGTCCTCCTCCGCCGCCGCCGGCTCCCCCTCCGACGATCGAATCATCCAGGAAAGACCCCGGGGCAGAATCGTACCTGGTCAGGCCGAGCGGCGACCGTGCTCCAGCCGACGATGCGGTCACGGCCGGCGGGCGATGCGCCGGTGAGGGGAACATGGAGGCCGCCGCCATCGGCTTCCCCCTTCCGCCTCCATTGTTTGGACTCTGATTCATACTCCTATCTCTCTCCTCTCTCCTTCTCTTCCTCCTCTTCCGCCGCACAATAAAAATCCAATCTTTTCTTCTCTTCCTCGCTAAAATAAGAATCCTTCTCTTTTACTCCTACAATAAGATTCCCACTTTTTTCCAAAATCAAATCTTTGAGCTTCTACTTTTCTTCTTGTTCTCTTGTGTCAACTAAAGTTCCACCTTCTCCCTTATCCTCCACCTTTCTGCAACAGAAAAATCCTTTTTTTTTTCCTCTCTTCTTCCTCCAACAAAAATCTCACCTTTACAGTTATTCTTCTTCTTCAGCTAAAACACAGACGGATGGTACGAGATGGAATCGAGAGAGGGAGAGAGAAGAAACGAGGAACTAATTCTACTAGTAGAAGTGGCAGCAATAGTACTAGCAGAGAAATAGTGATTGGCACGTTGCTCCTACTTATGGAAGGTTTTAGAGAGAAAGAGAGAGGGAGAGAGAGAGAGAATTTAGAATAGATTTGGTTGCCTTTTGTGGCAGAATAAATGTCTCCCAAAGATTCACCACCTCCCCTCTCTTCTCCATTGGTTGAGTGGGTTGTGGGACTCAAAACTCATTGGTGAGGAAAGATAGGGTGTTGGATTCTTGTCCCATTTTTTTTCCCTCCCAAATGTAACTAGTTCATTAGTTATATATTTGCTAGTTCATTAATGACTCACAATAATCAAGTTCTCACATGGTCTTAGATCAGAACTATATATTATAATCTACTTAGGGAAAATTAAGGGTCGTTTTGATAATAATGAAGGAAGCTTGGATGAGATTAATTAAACAAATTAGTCTCCTTTTTTTGTAGTTGTTGTGAGTGTGATTGCTTTTGCTAAAGGAAGAAGAGGAGGGGGATGTGGTGATGGTGGTAGTTGAAGGGTGTGATTACTACTAATTTATTAGCGTAGATTCGCTATGCTTGGGGGATTAGCGGCATGGGGGCATCAAATTATGTTATTTAATGTGGCAATTGGTGGTTTTTGTGAATTAAAATCAACAAAGTGTGGTGTGAGAGAGATTGGCAAAGAACGAGGTTTTATGGATTTTAGCCATTTTTGGGTTGTGTGTTGGATAACCATTTTGTTATTCTCCTAGTGGTAATTTTTATATCTCTGGATGCTTTAGTTCATGTATGCGTCCTCATTCACTAAAGTCATTGCTATTATAATTTTATAAGAAATCAGTCTCGTTTCATCCCATTTGGAGTTTTTTTTTTTAAGAACAAAGAAAAAGATGAAGCACCCATCGATTTCCATGATTATTGACATTAATTCAATAAAAAGTAAAGTACCCAAGTTGAGTTTTTTAAACCAATTATTAGCAGTTCTTACTGACTTGCTATTAATCTAATTCGATATTCTTCCTTAATGATGGTTACACAAGCATGAAATGAGGTGACATTTTTTTTTCTTTTACTTCGACAAGATTTTTCAATAAGTCATTGGTCAACATATAGTACATTGACAACACAATTAGAAAGCTTATAATCCATCGAATTGAGCCAAATTTTTATTAGAATAATAATATTTAGAGATTTTTTTAAAAAATAGTATAATTAAAAGTATAAAATATAAATAATTACATAATCATGTTTAATTATTATTTTAACATAATTAAATATTAATTAAAAGTTTGAAACATATATTATCACAATAATTGTAATAAGATATTTTCTTATTTAAAATATTTTGTTTAGAATTTTGCGAATGTTGTTTCTTTGCATATTTATTTTATTTCCTTTTTTATTTACAAATTTCAAATATAGCTTCCTTGTTATTAGTTTCCTGTTTTTTTATACTTTCTATTATTTTACGTTTATTTTTTCCACACAAATTTCAAATATAATTTTCTTATAATTAATATCCTTTTTTTAAATTCACACTCCATCGTTTACTCTATTTACTATTTTTTCACTATGCCTTCCTTATTTTTTTATTTTTTCATATATAATTTATTTTTTTATTAATTTGAAAAAAAAAATCGGCTTCATTGAATTCCGGTCTTCTCCAGTTACGCACGCAACAAATTAATTGTTTGAGAAATTAGTCGCTTAGAAAAAAAATACCAAAATTTAATTATAATAAATTGTTTGGGCTGATGTTTTATTTTATGTCTGCATGCACGGAAGGAAGTAAGAAAATATTATTTATACTGGCGATCGACTTCGACCGAACTCTCAACTCGTCCATTTTAATATTTCTAATTAATCAATTGGGTTCCTCAAGCAACAAGCTGTCACCAATATTCTGTGATGGTTTATAAATTTCTTTTTTTAATTTTCCAAGATGTTAAGTTCGTGTCAAATGATGGGTGACTCGTCAATCGGACTACAGCAACTGATGGACCTAATCGTGACCTTCTAACAATTAACAAGATTATCAACGAATAAGAAAATACGAATTATTATCACTTTCATTTTGATTCGTAAATTCTATTTCATTTTTGCGTTGATAATAAATTTTAGGACGAACCATTAAGATCGCTTGCATAAAAAAAATTTTATTAAAAAAATGTATAGGTTGTGTTTGGTTCCCATCAAACAAATGAATTGACGGGAAAAAAGTTCTCATTAGTTCATGTTTGACACGGGAATCGAAGAAGGTTGTGTTTGGCATGAAAATTTAGGTAAAAATTTGTTCAAGTTCTACAAAACACAGAAAAATTTATACGTTCTCCAACTTTTAAATTTATTCAACGATGTTTTCCAACTTTACTTTGTAACAACGATGTTCTTCATCTTTTAATTCATTTGATATGATATCCTTTTTACCTGAGATAGACGATCTCTCAATCGCGAAGCTGCCATGGCGCAGATATGGCACTGACAAAACATATTCTCTTCTCTCCAAACTTCTGTGGTAATATTAAAAAAAATTAAAAATAAATAAAAAAATACCATGAGGATGAAAGGGGAGCACGCCAGATCCCCCGAGCTCCGAGGAGACGCCAACGAGGTCGTAGGGGGGGCTTGCCCCCCTCCCCTACGATATCGTCGGCATTTTTTTATTTTTTAATTATTTTTAATATTGTAACATAAGTTTGGAGAGAAAAAAAGATGTCAGGTTAGCTTCGCGATCGAAAGACTGGCTATCTCAAGTAAAAAAGGCATCGAGTGAAATGAGTTAAAAGATGGAGAATATTTGGAGGACATCGCTGAGCAAACTTAAAAGTTAAAGAGCATTTAGTGTAATTTTCTTAACACAAATATTTTTTTGTGGTGGACTCGATCGGAACTAAAGTTTTGGTCAACGTCAAAAATTCCTCCTAAGTTTCCGAGTGAAAGTTCTGACGTATGGCTAGAACTTCGAAAGTTTTTGTAACCCTTGTGCTGCTTTAAGTTGAATCATTTGCCGAAGTTCTAATGTGCGGAAACTTTCCTCCAAACGCCTGAGTTGAATAAAACTATCTCATCCACAAATTCCTAAAAACTTTGGGGAATGAAAATTTCTCATTCCAAACATTGTCTTCGTGTGAGGAGAAGGGAGAACCAAAGTTCTCTTAGGGCTCGTTTGGGTAATGGAACCGGGTGGAACAACCCTCCTGGTTCCACCCGATTCCCCAAACGCGAGTGGAACTGAAATGTTGGAACCAGGCGCGCACATGACCTGATTCCAACATCTCGGCATGTGACCTGGTTCCAACATCTTGGTTCCACCGAAATGGTGGAACCGAAGTGGGGCGCCACTTTTTTTTTTGCTTTTGATCTTTTTTTTTGGACGTGACGTCTTGGTTTTTTTTTGCCCATCTTTTTTTTCTTTATCATTTTCTTTTACAAACATTTCTTATATAAGCTAATTTATTTATTATCTATAAAATATAAATAATAAATGAGTCATAATATTTTTATTCTTTATTTTTTCATTATAAATTTTAATATTTTATTAAATATAAATTTTTTAAAATTTATTTTTTATATTTAAATACTATATGTTTTAACAAATTTTTTGACATAATTTTTTTTAATATATATTATGTATTTTATTTTTAACAAATTTTATAATATATATTTATAATACATATTTTAAACTCAATCATCCACTAAAATTATTCCATCACGTCTACTTTTTCCTATCACATCAACTACCTTATTACTCATCATCAAATTCCACTCCATCCAAACATAATTCGAATTAATCTGTCAACTCAACTATTCACGAGAACTTAGTGGAACTCCAGTTCTCGTTGCCAAAAGGCCCCTTAAGCAGCAAGAACTTGAGGCAGCATTTGGTTGGAAACTTTTCGCGAGAACAACGCGAAAAGTTTCCAAACGCCTTACGTGAAAAGTTTTCGTCATGTTACTTTGACTAAAATATTTTTACGTTAAAAGTTCCCATCACGTGACTTTGGCCAGAACATTTTGCAAAATATTTTGACCAAAACTTCTTGCCGAAGGAAAGAACAAATTTTTTTCTTCTTCTTTACATCTTTTCAGCCGCAACTTTTCACCTTTTTTCATCAATTTTTTAATTATTATGTAATATAAGTATATATAATTTAGTTATTTATTAATACAATTAGTCATCTTATTAAATAAATTATTAAATGTAATTAATTAAAAGTTTACGTTCTAATAATTCAAAAAAAATTATAATTAGAATGTTCAATTATTTTAATAAAAAATTATATTATATTTGGATATTTAGATTTACTATAATATTTAAAATTAAAATATTAATAATATTTAAAATATTTAATCAAATAAATAATATATAATAATTATCCAAACACTTACTAAAACTTATTCAAATAAATAATAATATAATAATAAATTATATTCTTAGTTATTACTTTTTATCTAAACACCTACTAAAACTTATCTATCAAATCAACTTTTTAAATTCTCATCATTACACTTTTTCATCCAAACACCAACTCAAACTTTTTTATCACATCAATTAGTTCTCGAAAACTAACGTTCTCTCAATGTTCTCGTACCAAACGCAGCCTTGAGAGAACTTCGGCTTGCTTGAAGAGATCATTTTTTTTCTTTTTTTCAATTTCTTAATATATTTTAATTAGTAGAATAGTATTAATTAATATTTAATGTTAATATTATTTATTAAACTATTTTTATCTTATCTTGAATAATAATCAATTATAATATTTTAGTTATTAGTATATAATCAATTAGCTTATAAAATAAATTATAATATTATAATATTCATAACATATAGAAATAATAAATTATTATATTATTATTTTTCATAAATTATGGATTATAATATTTTCATAAATAATTATTTTAATTAAATAAATACATAATATTTCAATTTATTATAATTTTATACTTCATAAAATAATGAATTATATCATTAGTTCCTACTTTTTATCCAAACATCTACTAAAATTTATCTATCAAATCAACTTTTTAAATTCTCATCATTACACTTTTTATCTAAACACTACGTCTAAACTTTTCTATCAAATTAATTAGTTTTCGAAAAATAACGGGAACTAAAAGTGTAACACCTCCAATTTTACCCCCAAATCGTCAAGGAAAATTAAGTCATTCGACTGTGTTAGCCTGTTCATCATCACATTATCATAAAATAATATAATTTTCAACTCAGCGAAAAGTCTATTAAATAAGATAAAAGAATTATTCAATTAAATGTGGAAAACTTCATGAAACATCAAAGTATAGTTATAGAGTTGAAAACATCTCTAGCAGTTTTAAAACATGTTAAAACTATAGTCAAATGCCATAAGGAAACATTTTAAAATCATAGTCTATCGAACTCAATAATTGACATTAACTTCTAAACCGGTGTGCAATCTTTATTGTCATGCGCTGAGTCGTCATCATTCATAACTTTATGCACCTGCATGGATTCAGGATGCAAGATTTTCCCAATTAGAATATGTAAAAGTCATACATGCAATGATATGATCCTATACAGAATACTATATGATATGCATAATCATCCTTATATAAAAAGAAGTAAATATTATGCATATCATATTCATAACATAAGTTCTACATGTCAAACATTAACATCAATATATCATCATCATGCATTATAATAGCATGACAGACATATAATCATATCATCATACTTAAAGTATGAATATTCATATCAATAATTCATTAAATCCATAGGCATGTAAGTGGGATATACTTACCATAATCATTGCCTTCATAACTCTGCTCATGATTACTTTATAACCCTTTCGACTTCCCTTTCCTATTAATGTTATATCTTCTTATAGTTAGGATTTATGTTGTTGCCCTATCAATAGGTTAGTTAAGCCGTTGAGACAATGCTCCCCTTTCATTCGAAGGTGACATCAAAATGCACACACTATTATCGATGTATGTAATGATCATTCTGGACTCTCGCTCGAGGATGATATCAGAATGCATACACCGTTACCGATGTATGTAACAATCATTCCACACTCTCGTCTGAGGGCGGCATCAGAATGCACACACCATTGTCGATATGTGTAACGATCATTCTGGACAATATCCGATAAAAAGTCATAAAGGGTCGACATGTAACATGATTCACAATTAAGTTCATTATGCTTTTCAAACATTAATCATTTATGTCGTCCAATCTTCATGTTTTAACCTAGTTACATAGGAAATTAAGCATATACGTGTATCTAGGTTCATATACAATCATCAAGTATCACTACATAGTATAAATACCTTCAAAATAACTTTTTGAAATATTATAACAAGTCTGTGCGTGATACAGACCATCACGACCATGACGAAAGCCCATAAATACCATTCCCTCTGTTACAGCCATGCCTGCTCTGTCACGGCCTTGACACATATTATCATGGGCGTGACAGGCTCTTTTTTCATCATTTTTCAGCATTTCTGTCATGGGCTTGACATGCGCGTCATGGTTGTGACAGAGCGTTGGAAACTGTGTTGTCAGTCCGATTTTCACCTAATTTTTCATAAAAATTTTAGAGAAAACATTATACAACATTATGAATCAATACATACATGTCTCCCATGCATACTAGATAAAAAAAGCAATAGAAAACTTAATAATCCATGAATCTCTAATATTTAGGGTTCATCCTTAAATTATGAACAATAAGAAAAATATGAATCCTAACTATTAAATATAATCATAAGAACCTATACATGCATAGATCTTTCAACAATAACCACCTTCATCACAATGCAATCCGAGAACAAGGAGTCATCATGCTCTTAATCCAATCATGAAAAGCTATTGAGAAAGGAGAGAGGGATTTGGATCCCCTTTACATACCTTAATCTTAGATTTTTCTTCTCTTTCTTCATCTTCTTCTTCCTCTCTTCCTTTTCCCTGATCTTTTCTTTCTCCTTCCTCAAGTCCTAGCCGTCAATATGTGGATTAAAGAGATAAAGAGAAAGAAAATATGTCTTTTATAAAGGAGCTCACGAGGGTTTAGACAAAAAGTCTAAATTGCCCTTTAATAAAAATTTGGAGCATTATATTTCCAATCCAAACACTGTCTTAATCAACAAAAAGGTTCCAACCATTAAGATCGCTTGCATAAAAAAATTAATTCGACAAAAAAAAGTTGGAGCCAAAATAATAAATGTATGTCATATTTTTCTTTTTCTTTATATATATATATATATGTATATGTATATGTATATGAGAAATATTATGGTGTATACACTTTGGGATGCATTCAGTGCGATCATCCACTAGCAGTCATTGATTCATGCACATGTGCTTCAATGGGTCAAATGGAGTCTCTGCACTTTGGGATGCATACAATGTGATCATCCACTAGCAGTCATTGATTCATGCACATGTGCTCAATGGGTCAGATGGAGTCTCTGCAAGTTGTTCGGTTCAGTACACAATAGTTCGGTCCTCTTCTTCGGCCCGACGATCGAAGGCACTTGGAATGTCACTCGTCACCTCTCACCTCGAACGTTGCTTGCTGCCTAGAATGCCGCCTCGAATGTTGGAGACTCGTTTGACGACTTGCGTGGAGGAGAGGAAGATAGGCTAATGACATCCTGCATGGAGGAGGTTAGCCGCGAGCAGAGATGGAGAGGCTAGCTGCATCTTGTGCGGCGAAGGAGGGGATGGACGTTCCATGCGAAAGAGAGAGGAGAGAGCATGGTGAAGAAAGAAGAAGAGGCATTCCCGACAAAGAATGAGAGGTGGAAGGAAGGATGTCTGTGGCAAGGGGAAAGAGAGAGGAGAGGCCATGTGAAGAGGTTGGCGGTGAAGGAGAAAGGAGAGTCCGGCGGCGAAGAAGAGAGGTCAGCAACAAAGAAGAGAGGGGAATTCAACATCGAAGGATAGAGAAGAGTCTGGCGCGTTGAGAGGTCGGCAACAATGAAGGTTGGTGATGTTCCATGACAGAGGAGAGGTTGACAACAATGGAGGTCAACGACAACATAGGAGAGGAGAATGCTCAGCCATCTTTTTAATCATATTTTATTTGTTAAATCAAAGTTATGATAGACTATTAAATCTCAATCATTATAACTAAAAAAAATTTAATCTAATGACTCAAATGAAGTGTTTGGGGGATTCATACACAAAATATGTGTATGCACCCATACATACACATACACACACTATATATATATATATATATATATATATATATATATATATGTATGTATGTATATGTATATAAGATGTCACCATACACCATTTTGTTTATATTGTTTCACGCATGAGCTTAATCATTAAATTTTAAATCAACGATTATGATTCATTAGTAAAATAATCAATATATAACCTTATTTATAAAGGAAAATATTGTACATATAAAATGTAATGTATAATGTCGATAAAATAGTGCATTACACAGACATTCATTAATCATGTGTGCGCGCGCGCGACCCAATATTTAGGAGTAAATAAATAATATTTCAATTATTTTGCTTTTAAAATTATGAGATAAGGATAATATTTAATTAAATAAATAAAAATATAAGATAAATATGATATGAAAACATTGATTTAAATAATGCATAAGATAAGAGTTTGAATTGTATTACGTTTAGAAATTAAATTAAATTGAAACTAATTGTGATCGATATTTAATTATAATGATAAATTCAATAATTCAGGAGATTAAATACCAAAGCTTTCGACTTGAATTGATTAAAAACTTAATTGAAATTAAATTATTTGTAATCTCTCTTTGGTCTCCTCTATTTTTCGACTACAACCTAGGTACACGAAGGTTGCGTGATAACTTTCGAGAATATTGCATCCATCATCAATAAATAATCAAGATAACGAAGAATATAAAAGATAAACATAAAAGTGTATCATGATAAATTTTTTAATAGTATCAAGAAAATATTTTTTGTAAATTGGGTAATTCTTGTAACGTGAGTTCAAATTTTATTTTAGTTTACACGAATATCTTCTATTTTATCTATTTTGTCTCGATATTCTCGAAAGTAATCATTTTATCTATCTAAACACGTAAAGTATCATTTTTTTATTTGTCTATCACCTCAAAGGGCAAAAGAGACATCTCATTTTTTTCTTCAAAAAATTATAATCTCTGGTGGACCTCATGGAGGCGAATAGCTTACGGGTGATAAATTGCAATTGTAGTCGGTAATATTATAAATATTTTTATGATTATTATTATACATTTTCAGTCCATTGCCGTTCATGATTTGATTATTATCATAATTGGCTATTATTTAGTTATTGAATTATTATCATAATTGAACTATGCTTTTCAAATCGGATCTTATTACATTTAAATAAAAATGGCAAAGATCGATATTTTGGGTAAAACAAAATAAAAGTTGAAATATATTTGTCACCATGTTTATCGATTGTTAAACGGTTGATTTATTGTTGTTATTAAATTAAATAAGTCAGAAAAATAATTAGAATAGAATGATGGTATTTTCATATTCTATGATACATCGTCCCCCATTGGCTACTGTTGCATGAAAATATTACAATATTCCTTTAAATATCATTGAAAGCTTTCTGTTAAATCAATAAGTTCAAATAAATTTAAGAGCACAACTTTTCTATTGGTATAGAATTGATGATATTGATTATTGACATCAAATTAATAATTGATTCATGAAAATTATTAAGTAATAATGCCACTATAGTGATTGCTAATTGATATTAACTGATAAATTAGTTATTGATTGGTTAATAATTGAAAATTGTTAAATTAGCTGTTATTTACGTGTACTCTATTGATGATTATCATTTTCTTCAAGAAACTAATTAACTTTTAGATCATAAGTATTTTATATTATTTTTTTTGTACTTACAACAAGCAGATACCATAGAAAATGGTGTGGTGAGTGGTGTCTTCATGATAAAAAAAATTTATACATGACATGAGAATTTTTAATTAATTTTAGAGACAATTTTTTTAGTTTTATTTGAATTGTAAATGCATGAATAATTTATTTTGAATATTAAAACATATTTGTATTATATATTGTTCCCATTGTCTTACATTGTTATCCGTCAAAAGGTAAAATAAATTTTGATTTATATAATTTGATAAAAATCCTGAGATGATCTTTTGAGCAAGTTTTGAAGACATAAGTTATGTATATTACATATTCAAAAAATGTAAAAAAATATGATGTACATTTATGATTTTAGCTCCACCTTTTTGGTTTATTGGAAGCTTTTTTTTATGCAAGTTAACTCAATGGTTCACTCTGGAATTGAATAAACCGAAAGGAAATGAAATAAAATTTACTAAAAAATGACAACAATACTGTATATGCATTGTAATTTTGATAAAAATTTGTAATTTTCCTATGTATATATATACATGTGCGCTTATCATTTGAAAGTATAAAAAACATTCTACAATAGTATATATTGTTATAATATTTTTTTAGAGTTAAATTTTTTTAAAAATATACAAATGTTTTTTTGAACAAATAATATATGAATATTTTTTTCAGCAAAATAAATATGCAATAAATAGCTAAGTTAATCGATCATATTTCTTATTTCACGTGTAAAAAATATTTACGAACTAACATTTTTTATAGCCAGTTGTCTGAAAAAATGACGATTTAATTCGTGCGATGATAAAAAGTACATCATCCAGAAACTCAACTAATTCAATTAGATCGTCCCATTTCGTATACATGATAGTAATATTGTTTACCATAAACTCTAATTAATTTGATTAAATCATCATGTGAGACTATGAGAACTCGAATGCGAAATTTTGTTTAAGTGAAAAGATGAGATTAAGTCATCCCACACCATTCACCTTATTCCTTTCATTCGGATCCTTATTGGTAGATTTTCGAATAAACGGAAAAGAGTCACAATATGGACTAATCCCAAAGCCCAAGTCCATGTCCAGAAAATGAATGGGCCTCGAGCATCAAGATCCATATAACATATTAATTAATCAAGATACATAAAACTATTTGGTTAAAACTCAATTTGATAGGATTTTTTTCCTTTGGGTTAGGACTACTTTTTTTCCTATTTAGTTAAAATTTTGGGTTAGAATTTGGTTCTAGGTTTTAAAAAAAAGAGTAAAAATACAAAATTCAAGCTATTATAAATAAGATTTTAATGGGGGTGCTCCTACCAATGCCTTAAATCACACGATTGAAACGTGATGATTGACGATGTGTGACTAGTTCAATTTTTTTCCTCACGTTGGATAGAGGGATGGCTCAACTTGTTTCGTCGGTCAAGCGCAAGTCGACCCCTTCACATCGTGCCGTAACAAGTTCTACTCACCATCTTTCTGCTAGCGTTGAATGCTCTAACAACCTCAGTGCTCACCATCGTCATCTTTTGCTCGTGATCTTGTGCTTGTCGTCGCCATCTTGTGCTCGCAAGACGCTGTCACCATCGCCGGTTTTGTTCGCAAAATGTTGTTGTCGCTATTGTTCACAAGTCGTTCGCAAGAAGGCTGATCATTGCCAGGGAATAGCTCGCGGAGTTGAAGACAGCCACGATGTGCGTAGATCATGATGCTCGCGAGTTGTGTGTAGATCATGTTGCTCGCGAAGATGTCCATTCAACACTGTCGTTGTCAGTTCTACTGCTCGAAGATGTCGTCGTGATTCGATGCCTACGAAGATGCTAGTGCTGCTTGCGAAGACTTCGTCGTTGCCACTTTTGCTCACAAAGACGACTATTTTTTGCTTGTCATTGATTTTGCTCACAAGTTGTTCATGGTCGTCGATGCTCACGAAGACATTGAGATTGATCGAAAAAATTGGCGCCAACTTCTCAAGAAGACACATCAGTCGATCTAAGAGAGCGTTGAACCGACGATGAAGAACGCTGAACTGGAAAAAAAATAATAAAAAAAAATAGCCTGGTTGAATTGCGCACCCACATCCACCATTGCACATCAATCGAACTGATGAAAAACTTGTTAGTAGGGTGCTCTGAACTTAAGTTGGGAGCACTCTATTAAATCCTATAAACAAAATGATAAGTAGTTTAAGATTTTCATTTTAAGCATTCATTTGTAGTTTAATTCATATGAATATGAGAAGAAAGTTTGAAGATACTAATGGGGTGTTTATTATATTATTTTTTCATATTACCGTCAATCTACATTATTTGACATAAAAATTATCACATATTAAATTACAACAATGAACATTACCTTATTTACTATGTGCAAGTAATCTTTTAAACAATTGAAATGATATTATTTACTTGTAATAAAAATTATTAGGTAATACATATTTTTCACTAAAATACTCTTTCTCACTAATGTTAAGTTAAAGTTTATTTAGTTCGGTAAAAAATTTGACAAAAACATTATATAATTAAAAAATAAATAAAATAGTAATAATAATAAATTAATAAATAATTTTAAATGAAATATTGGTAATAAATATATATATTATTCAAACTAATGATTGATGTAATTTATGTGATTAAAAATTATAAAATAATATTTAAAATAAATTAATGTTATTAATTATGATAATACTAATGGTAATAATTTTTTTGTTGTTGATATATAATTTTCTTATATTATTTCATATTTTATTTGTTTAAAATTAAAAAGGACAAAAATAACACTTCTAGTAATTTGTATTGTTAGACAATTCAAATTGTAACAAAATAAATAAGACAATATGACAAGATTATGTAATTTAACTTCAAATCATCAATAATCTAGAAAGATTATTCGTAAAATACGCTCGCTAGAGTTGGGATAGTGAGTTTATAATTATTTAAATCAAATAAAAAACTCGCTGCTGCCGAAGAATACTTAAATCTTGGTGCCATTGATTTTCTCTCTTTCCTGTCATAAATTGATATTAGGGTTGTGTGTTAGTACCAATCGCTACAATTTTCTTAAAATCTTTAACACAAATGCGCAATGTGGATTATATCTTAGTATAAATTATTCTACTTGGATATGCTGTTTTATTTTATAACCGCATTTTAAATAACAAAATGAGTATTTTTCCGAGTGTAATACAATAATTCTTGCTACATTTTCATTTTTACATTTTTAAAAATAATATTTTTACAGGAAATTAAAACAAGAAATATCGCCAACATTTAGTTTGAGAGCGATGGCCGTTTTTTTTTAAATGAACAGATAAAATGAACATAAAATTGTTATATTAGTCAAGAAACGAGCCATAGTTGAAATAGTAAATTATGTTGCATTTTTTAAAAGTTTTGTTTTGAATTATTATTTTGTATACGACTTTGAATATATATATATATATATATATATATATATTGTGTGTTTGTCTAGGAAAAACATTCTCTGTAAGATACGCACAAGTAATTTATATACATATACCTGTTATCGATATAAAAAATAGAGGAAATAAATTATTCTCCTGGAAATAGAATCCTTAGGGAATGTTTGGTAGATGATTAAATTGGTGAATAATGAATATTATAAGAATAATGCCAAAAATGATTTAGAATAAGATTAAGATAATATTTTTGAAATCACCTAAAAAACCTACAAAATTACACATGGAATATCAATTCTGGTTATGGCAATGATGAAACTATTCCACCTTTTATTTAAAATTTTCAACAGTATTTTATATTTCATTCCAAACGCAATATTAACTAAAAGTTTGAAAAAAATAAGAATATACATTTTACCTCATTATTTCTACAACATCTATTCTAAAATCAAACACCCTCATGAATATTATTTGGATTTTTTTTGTTTTAATTATATATTTTTGAAGAAGTGATTAAGTTATCTCTCTACATATCATATAGATACACGAAGTAATTGCTATACATATTACAATATCTCTGAAAGGTAAAATTACTGTTACGTTCATTAAAAAGGTAAAATTACTGTTACTATACATGTTATATATGACAAAACAAATCATATATAAATTGCAGCTGTAAATATTATGCCGAATTGATGGTAATTAATGGGCACTAAATTATTTAACATCGTGTGGCGATGAAAACCGAGTTAATATTTCGCAAATATGGCGACGCGAAATAAATAAACTTAAAAATGGTTATCTCATGCATCACTGTCACATTAATTATCCACCAAACAAATAAAAATGCAAAACCAAAAAGCAGAACGTCCATGTTCATTGCAATGTTGCAAAATTTATTTTTCTTGTATGTTAACATGTCCTATACATTGTTTGGGGCCGTGCATTACCGATTTAATTAGCTCATCTGAGAATATTACATTATAATATTTGGCAAATATCGATAATATAAATAATAATTAAAATAATTAGATAACAAATTATTATAATACTTTTAAAAATTATTTTAGATTTTTATCACATAGTATTATAAAAAACAAGGCAACAAATAAAAAAGTGAATATAAATAAGCTGAATGATATTGATTCTTTAATAAAATAATTAAAATTTAATATTTTAATTAAATGGAAAGTCACTTTTTTTTTACTTAGAATGAAGATTATCAAAATCATTAAAATTATCGATAATTCATCACAAAATAATAATGTGATGAATTTTAAAAATTTTAAATAAAATAACTGATAACATGTTTGATTACTTTGTTTTTGCTTTTTATTTGCAAATAAACAGAATACATTTAAAATTTTCAATAAACTCCATCTTTCACATTTCCTAACAGCAAAAATAAACTATAAATCGAAACTTTAATAAAAAAAGTCATAAAAAATGGGACCTATCTTTTGGTATTTTAATATCTTTCCACATTATTATTATAGTTACAATTATTAGTATAATAATAAATTAATAATGTTGATTGATTTCTATATATTGTTCTTTTTCTCTTGTTTTCCTTCTCTCCACCGCACCTCCGAAGCTCCCACCTTTACTTTCTCTTCTTCTTCCACTCTCGTCCTCTCTGTTTTTGAAAACGCCTTCTTTGTTATAAATCTGCTAAAAGATCGATCTTTTGCTCAAAATTTCCCTTCTGTTCTTCCACGACATGGCGAAAGATCCGATCTTTTAAGCTCGATTTTTCGTATTGTCCAAAATTGTTGTCGTTATCTGATAAAGCTCCCGTTTTTTAGCACCAAACAGCTCGATTTTTTCTTGTTTTGTGGTTTCTCTTTGCCCTGTTCGCTTAAAAGTTCCTCCTTTTTTTTGTTGTTTCTTTCATCCGATCTGATTTCCTCTGAAACTGTAATATAAGGGCAAGGCTCTCATACTTTTTTGGTGATTTTTCCCACTGCAAAAGTTCTGGTTTTGTGACGATTCTCGGTTTCGATCTCCAAAGAACTTTCGAATTTCGGATTTCTGTTCTTGTTCTTCCTTAGAGACTCACAAAATGGCTCGAGAAAGCTGCAATCTCGACAAGGACGAAGCCGAGATCATGAAGCCGTCGTCTCCTTCTGCTGCCTCCCCATCTGGGCCACAAGTTGCATCATCGTCATCGTTACCATCGGCATCCCCTTCTCTCTACCTGAAACCCTGCGAGGAATCGACAGTTCAGAGCCCTGAGCGGCCGGCCAAAGAGGTGACCATGATACCGTCATCACGAAAGCGGAAGCTGGAGGAGGACGTGGAATCATCGGCACCCGTTAGAATCAGCAACAGGTGCTTCACCTGCGGGAAGAAGGTGGGTCTGATAGGATTCCGGTGTCGGTGTGGGGACCTGTTCTGCGGCCGCCATCGCTACTCGGATCTCCACGACTGCTCTTTTGACTACAAAGCTTTTGGCAGGGAGGAGATTGCCAAGGCCAACCCTGTGATCAGAGCTGCCAAGATCATTAAGATTTAAGGTATTAGCTTTTAGGGTTCTTGCTGTCAACTCTTCGTATCCTTAATCCAGCACTTTGTTAATCTGGAATTGGATACAATTTCGGTACGCAAGTTAATTTGATACACCCTATAATTATATGGCGGCTCAATTTGTGTTCTTGTGTCACTGGCAGAACATTATTGCATACAGGTATTGATTTAGGCATTTAGATAGCATTACCATCTGTATGTTGGAGTTTAATTCATATATAGATTTTTGTCATTTTATTTCTTTTTGTGTCATTTCAATTGTGGCCTGGATGTATTTAGAATTGTGTATCATTCCAATAGTTTGATTCATAGCATGATAATTCAGTTGCATATCTATGTTTTCAATTTAAAGATATTCACGCATTTGTAACTGTTTTGGCCCCTGCAGTTAAATATCAACTAATCAAAGAATGTACTAATGTATTTGCCTAATGTGCTAAGAAAAAAAAAAACTTCAACCTCTATGCATTATATAGAAAGTGAAATCTTTTTGGACTACTGCCGAATTCGATAACTGGTAGACTGAAGGAACTTCACAAACTTAGACAATATCGTGAGGTGGTTGCAATCTTCTTGGTGTTTTTTTCTAGTGTATTTATGTATAATAATTGCCACACTGAAGCAATAATTTAGCATGCTCTGGCTGATATGTCTACTGGTTTTGTTTTAATACTTTCTAACAGGGACATTCCCATTAGGATGCCAGGTCTGAGTATTGCTAGGAAAGTCAATGATGTTTGATTGCTCAAAGTTGTAAAAATGGACCAAGTAGCTTGAGAAATACTCCATGCAACTAATTAACTTGTCTGAGGTGTAGTCAAAAGCAAAATGGGATCTATCTGTCTCTGCATCGAGTTTCGCCAAGTCGCCATTGCATGTTCTGCACCTTTCAAGATGCCCATGATTTCTTGTGCATTAGCAATTTACTCTTCTATATTGGGTTACTGGTTCTTCCTTCCCTTTAATGAGGGTAGTGGTTTACTCAACTTAAATGGTCATTGTGATGCATTTGTTTTGTGATGCAGGTAGAGTGACCCTAAAGTATGTCGAAGGCCAGACTGGAAGTGACTCAGTTGACTCATCCTCTCAGATGGCAGAAAGAAAAGGCTCTATGTCATTGGCCCCCAAGAGATTGTTGTATTGTTGTTGCCTCTTTTGGAACAGTCCAATCTGGAGATGCCTTAGATTGAAAACATCTCATTGGCTGTGTGTGTGGGGTGGGGTGGGGAGCTATATATGATATGAGGATTGTATCCATTCATGATTCATCATCTCTCTTAGATGGTTTCAATCCAAATTCTGATTTGTTTTTCATTTTTTCCTTTGCTGCAATCTACATAGCATGTATTCGATGGTGGTTTCAATCCAAATGTTTCATCAATACACGCTGGAAATTTATAGCTACTGTATGTTACTTGAAATGCCAATTGATTCATGTCTATTGCTCCTTATCAGTAAGCTTAACACCTCAGCTTTTCTTGAACAAAGGTCAAGTGATTATCATTATTTAATGATTGTTTTGGCATGCAAGAATTTTATTTGATTTGGTTGATTGGTTCTCGACTATTAACGATTAAATTAAGGAGTGGAGACCTCTGTCCACAAGCCCATCAATGGCATTGATTGCTGGAACTTGAATACATATGTATGCTATGAAGAGGTGGCAAAATTTTATATCTCACGTGCTCTCAGCTTGATCATTTTCTATATGTATATGCAAATTCGTGGTTCCTGGCATACATGGAACACATTAACTAATTCATGGTCAGTGACCTTTGGCAATGCTTTCAAAAAGGGACTTGGAAGAGGAGATGGTGCCTACGACTCCAAGGATGAGGCCGATTGCTATGAGAAGGCCATTGAGAGCAGCGGTGGGCTTGGAGATCTGAGACCAGCATATCTTGAGGTAGAACGCGCAGGGAAAGATTAGGCAGACGCCAATGCTGACGAGGGAGCCGGTCAGGCTGAGCACGTACTGGAAGTAGGGGACGGCGAGCGCCAGGATCAGGATGAGGATAAGCAGGATGGAGCCCACGCCGCCTCTGATCAGCATGCGCGTGGCGGGGCTCATGGAGGACGGCAGGCTGTGCTCCAGCTGGATGGCGAAGGGCGCGAACTCCAGCGCGTACTTGGTCATCGGCGTCAGCACCGTCGCCCACAGAGCGATCTTGGTGGCCACCCGATGAGGCGGCATGCTCAGCGTCACCTGCGAGCTGACGCCCGGCCCGAACAGCTTCGCGCCCATGAACGCCAGCGCCGCGTAGAGGGCGGTCACGATCGTGAAGCTCGTGACGGACACCTGAACATTGTATCACGGGTTCTGTCAGGAATCAGCATAAATTTTAGCTATCTACGTAGTGAGATGAGACGGGGCATGCCTTGGTGAACTGGGAAGGGTCCTTCATGGCCGTGTATATGTTAGGGAACACAATGTGGCCCGCGTAGCTGAAGATGTAGAGGCCGGAGATCCCGGGGACGTTGCGAAGCTGCAGTGCCGGGATACTGTGGTCGGCTGGTAGGCCGCCGAACGCCGCGGTCCACGCCACGGTGGTGAATATTAGGAGGGACATGAGGATGCCTCCGAAGGAGAGGAAGGATATGGAGGAGAGGTCTCTGAGCCAGAGGCTGGGGAGCGAAACCAGCACGGCCGCGACGGTCAGCAACTGAGGCTTGGAGAGGCGCAGCCACGAGAGCCCGACGTGGGCGCCGTCGAACACCAGGGGCAGGTTGTCGCTCAGGGAGATGGTGTAGGACACGAGGGCGAAGAAGATCTCCAGGTATATGAAGGCGGACGCGATCGCCCTCCCCTTGGCGCCGAACGCTTGCTCTCCGATGTCCTGGTACGTCTTGGAGTTGGAGTCCTCGAGGCACTTGCCGATTACATGGGAGGTGTACGCGCACACGACGCCGAGCCCGACGAGTATGAACACTGTGCTCCACCCTCCGTTCTCCAGAGCATACGGTGTCGACAGCTGGCCGAGACCTAAGCGATCGATTCAGAGCATATATATTACGATTTCTTACGTACGTACGATTGATTCCGACCACGTATAAGGTATGCACAGTGCAGATAAATATGTACCTATGAGCATTCCAATCATGTTGATGACAGCATGGGCAAAGGAGCTGTTCGGCTTCGCGTGGCGCCCGCTCTTGAAGCTGCTCAACGCGTCGTCGTTTGCTTCGACGTCGCACTTGCAGACCTTGTGCTCCTCCGCGGCGCAGGCCACGCAGCCTGCGGACGACTTGATGGCCAGGAGCCTGTTGGCGCCATGGACGGACTCACTGGCCACTTGGTTGGACTGAGCTGAACGCTGATCGCCGAACACCAAGCAAGGCAACCATCTGCTCTTCGGACTCGAATCGATCTGCGAATTCGACATATTTTGGTTTCTCCGATCTGCGTTGCCTCTGTAGGAATCCTTGATCGGAGATAGATGGCAGTGGTGCTTGATGGATGAGGGTTTGCTGGGTGCACTTATATAAGGCTTTCGTACGTAGGGGGTGGGGGGATTGGAATCAGATGTATGCATGGATCCCGCCCACTAGCTACGAGCTGCATGCGGCCGGGGAGATACGTTGAGGAAACTTGCACTGGTGATCTGTGTTGATTGGCAAATTGGCATCTTGGGAGGCGACTTGGAGAACGCGATGGCAACATGCGCTCCAATTTGTTAGCATCTCATTGCAGGGAATCAAAAGTGCATGGACCTGAAACGCATCGATTCTCCCATGTCATGCATGGATTCCATTGCTTGCTTTAGGTACGTGGTTAATTGGCCCTTTGGAATAAATAATCAAGTGTGCATCTCAAAATAAAATCTTCGATGAGAGAGATAGGTATATAGGGTTTAGAATATTACATTAATCCTTCTCTGAATCTAAGGGTGACAGATTCATCACTCTTTCAGCAAAATCGGAAGTTTATTTTAATTTCTTCCCGTTACAATGTTGGCCCAAGAGTGTAGTACAATAATACATTAAATAAAGAAATTTTAAAAATAAAAACTTTGGTTAATGAAAGTCAAGTTGGAAGCCTCTTATTTTTATTCAATGGGGTATTATGAATAAAAGAACATAATATATATCGCACGCACGCACGTATGCACGCGCACACACGAACAGTGAGCTTTTAAATCAAGGATCTCTTCCCTACATAATTAATCAGTTTTATTCTCTTGCAATAAAATCAAAGAATGCCCTGCACACAACCAATCAATTCTAGTTGAGTGCCCGGGGATCTTAGCGATTGTCATGCAAATTGTGTAGAGTTCAAATTCCACAAGAAATCTATAGCGAATTTACTTTAGCTGAAGCTCTTTTAATTACTGACTTGCTATATTGGCCTCAGTTTGTATATATCCAAAAATTCCTCTCGTATGAGATACGTGTGCCAACTTCAACTTGGATCCATATTAATTGGCATCAGCGCTTTATCAACTTACTTTGTTTTTGTTTATTAATATCTCGAGTTTTATTTTACCCTGCATATAAATATTTTTACTTAGAATCTAATGGTTAGACGTATAAAAGCAATACTCTCGATTATTAAGGCGAGAAAGAAAAACGAACTATAAGTATAACCTATCAAAATAAAATCATATCGAAAATATCACTTTTGAGAAAAAAAAACAATGTTCTCCTTTCAAAATATTAGAATTAATCAAGGTTTAGTAATCATGTGGATATCTAAACTAAATACTAAGAGAATTGGAATATATGTTTGACATGCTTTGCTTGACGCATGCATAATTCAATCAGCTTGCTGTGTACTTATCACTTGATACCGACGGAATCCAGATGATATGGATGTTATGTAAGTTGTGGCCATAACTTGTGGTTCCATGGTGTGCTAGGTAACCACATTAAGGATCCAGAAATAACTTCTCTCTTCCAATTCCAAGTGGTCACCTTCAAGGTGAGAGAGAGAATCCAATGCATGGATATGATTTCTCTCTCCTCTCCATGTTATTGGGACGCGAAGAGGGACCATCCAAAGGCTTAAACAAAAGATTACATGGGAATCATATGTATGCAAGTAGTAATTGGCATCAAACAACTCAATAAGGGGGGATACCTGCATGGCAAAGCGAGATGCACATACGACTTATAACATATTGAACTGTAGCTTTTAGTAAGTAATTACATTTTGTGCATTATAATAAAAGTTATTTAGCATTGTACATAATTGATCATTAATGTTCTCATAAAAAAAATATGTAGATGAGGGATATAGAACTTGAGGATCTAACCACAGATTAAGACACATCTCTCACCAGAATCGTATGCCAGATCGTGGATGTGGTGTCGAATTAATTGTCGAGCAAGAATTCCAACAGAATCTAAACTTATATATGTTCATCTGATTTATGACAGAGACGTGCAATAAGATTCATATGCAATCGGGTTCATTTCATATGATAGCTGGAACAACTATCCAGTCAAGTGATACACTACTTTTCTCTCGCATAGGGGGAAAGAACATTTTTTTTCATACACAGAGAGGTCTACAGATGAGATGTAAAAAGATTAAAGATCGAAAATAAACAAATACATTTATCTCATTCGTGGAATTTAAACTTGTGATGTTCTTTCGATGATCTTTGAATGATGATGTGAGTTATTGCGCTAAATTATTGTTTCCAAGGGGAAAGAACATATTTAAAAGAGAAATTTTGAAGAATGGAGATGATTTTTTATAGGCATTTCCACCCTGTTGCCCTTTCTTCAGCGCTACTTACACGCAGTGATGGTACTTTTAACAATAAGTCTCCTATTAATTCGAAGAAGGTGATTTAAAAAATTAATCTCAGAATTATTAGCACTCTAAGATATAATTTTGCTAATAAGTTGTGCCAATGATTACGTACAATTTGTATTAAAGATATAGGTTTGAAGTATATATTAATTATAGATCCCATGAAAAAAAATTTACTCATATATTTGCGAGCTCATTAAACCAACGATTCGTATTGAGTTATCTTCGTAAGTAGGAGTGAACATAAGGCGAATCGTTCATTAGCATTTCCCGGCTCGGTCTTATTTGGGTCTTACTCGGCTCAATCTATTTAATAAATAAGCCAAGAATTAGCTTAGAGCTTGATCTTTTAATTTAAATATATTTAACTTATTTAAGTAGATTTATCTTATTTGTTTATAAGGTCGGTCTATGTAACAAGTATACATATATATATATATATATATATATATATTACTAATGTAATTTAAACTATATACTCAAATATTTTTATTATTTTTTTATAAAAAAATTATTAGTGAATAAAGTTTAATAGAGTATTAGGCCAGGTTAGACTTCTTAAATTTAGCAAACACGTCAAGCCCAATTTAGTTAAACTTTTAAATAAATCTGACTTATTTAAGCATTGGCCAAGCCTGGCTCAACTCCCGTGTCCATCCATATTCGTAAGAGATTTACTATTACAGGAAGGCAGTAGCACAAGAAATTCGTAGGAATAAATTTTGTCCATAACTCTACCCTTTATTTTGAAAAATGCCTTGGTACTTATAAAGAAGCATGGATAACTGTCATTTGAAGCATCAAATAAAGCAACATCAGCATGTATGTTAGGAATGTTCACCGAGTCGGATCGACCCGTGAACTCGAATCGATTTGGGACAGGTTGGTGGTCGAGTCACTTGACCTGATGGGCCAATTTTTTTATTTTTTATTTTTGTATAAATTTAAGCTTATATTTTATAGTCGGTCCCAAGCCCGGATAAAGGAGGAGGGTTGTGTTAGGCCCCGACAGCCAGCATAAAATCCTGTCGAATTTTATGAACATGGATCAACGAATAGCGTCGTATGATCCATGTAGCCGACCCCACCTAGTGGGATAAGGCTTTGTTGTTGTTGTTGTTGTTGTTGTATAAATTTAAGCTTATATTTAATTTAATTTTTTAAAAAATTAAAATAAAATATTTTAAGTGCATAAATAATATTAAAAGTTAGAAAAATATTTTATGCTTTAAAATAAATTTTAAATAGTAAGATTTTTTTAAAAAAATTTGTGTGGTCAGATAACTCGACCACCCGACCCCACCGACTCGAACCGAGTTGAGTTGAGTCGGATTTGGCCCCTAAAAGTCGTCGGGTCAGGTTTGTTTGAACACCCTTGATGTACGTGATATACTTTTTCCTTTTTTCAAAAAAGGAGATTAAACTTTATTTATTGATATAATAATCCGATCGGGACGTCTTTTATAGAAAACTAAGGAAGTCATGAGAAGGCTCGTCCTGCCAAAATACATCAATAGTGAAGTTAATCTACTACTATTTTCTATGCAATCTGTTGCTTAATTATTCTCTAAAGACATGTAAGGCTTCAAAAGAAATAAAAGAGCCGATGAAGTTTCAAATACTTGATTTTTCAAGGATGGGTTGTGGTTCTATTGAGGATGTTGATAAGATTTGATCTTGAGTTATAAATTTGATGTTGTCGTATCCCATTTCCAAGCATTTGATGATCCCTTATTGCCCACGCCTCAACAACAAAGATCAAGTAGGAAACCTGCTCTCTCACCACCCGAGGTTCCATAAAGGAACAGTAAGTGTTGATTTTACCTAACTGAAAGGCGGAGGTTCCCATCAAGTTCAAAGTGGAGCATAAGCAGTGTTATAAGCTCGGCTCGACCGATTGGATTGGTCGGATCGGTGATCGAGCACTAAAACGGTCCGCGAGTCGTTCACAACCCGATCATGGAGTTGACCTGCTTTGATCCGGTTAAACTCGGGTTCAATCGGCCGACTCGACGGGTTTGACCGACCTGGCCGGGTCAAGTTGTAAAATATAAAAAAATAAAATGAACAAAAATTATTACAATTTTTTAGAATATCACACACACACATATATATATATATACACTTGAAATTTATGTTTCAAGATTCTTCTTTATCACATATATAAAATTTCGTTGATATCTTTATTTTTTTATAATTACTCATAAGATTTTATATTTAGAAAATATTCAATTGATGATTTAATTTATGCTTACTTTATTGTATTATTTGATATGAAATATTTTATTATATTACATTACATTTTTGCTAAATAATATATTACGTATTAATAATATTACAATAGTCACTTTAACTTATTTTATTTTTTTATTAATTTATATTACCTGATCCGACCATTCGATTCGATCTGGTCCAACCTAACCTGTTAGACAATTCGGGTTGATGGTCGAGTCGGATCGGGTCTTACAACATTGATCATAAGGAGGTGGACTCTTAATATAGTGGTGTGTTAAAAGTTTCTCAACATAAGAAGGATTGGAGGAGAACAATGTGTCATTTCTCAACTTTCATAAGCTCCGTAGCAAGGAAGATGTATGATAGTATATGAAATTGAGAAGTATGTTCGAAGTTGAGAGCCTTCCAATAATAATTACCCAGGTTTAGGTATGGAGGTGAGAGAAGTTATAAGAGATTTTTAGTTGTGCTAGAGACCATAATTGTATATTGACCTGACATTAGAAGAAGAGGAGAGATACTATTTCAAGGCCATGATCACAAAGTAAGTTGTATAAATGGAATTGATAAATTTGTGGACTCTATCTCTATTAGGCAATCGATTATGAACAAGTTTCCATTAAAAATATGAATATTTTTTTTCAGCAGGGATTTGCCACAAAGTCTTCCAACCACTCCAACCATTATTTTTACATGTTGTTTGGACACGTTCATTTAAAAATTAATACATACTTAGTTGTTGGGATACCATAGTTATTAGGCTCCCAAATCCATCGGGGACAAGCAAACAAATGTATGGATATAATTAAAGAGACCAAGTCAACCAAAAAATTAATTTAAAATCAAATTATGATTTCAACGAGAACAAAAAATCAAGTCAAAAATCATCATGGAGAGCAGGGAAGAAAACACATTTACATAAGTAGGCAATAAGCATAAAGGTTACCAAAAATTCAAGGGTCATGCAAGATACTTGTATTAAAGCCATTACTAATGTGCCTTTTAAGACTCATCTTAATGTTCCGTAGAGTTGTTAAGATAACTTTCTAAGACCAGACTTGTTCCTTGTTATGATTATGTTCTTTCCAGGGATGAATCAATTCATACTTATCTTTTACTAATTGGCACCAAGTACTATTTCTATCATTTAGGATATCAATAACTCTCTTAGTCAATAAGGATGTTCTTATTAGTGAGATATTTTTTATGCCCAAACCACCCTCAGATTTAGAACTTTGCACAATGTCCTAATTAATTAAATATGATAATCATCAAAGAAAAATTCTAGATAATTTTTCTAACGAAGCAATATATAGTTCCAAGTGAGAGATGTTGGAGCCAAGAGGGTAGCTTGGGATAAAATTTAAGACAAATTTAATTAATGTGACTCATTTAATTTGGTTTAGAACTTTTATTTTCCATCAAGAGAGTTTTGAAGATGCCTTGCCAATAATGTAAGATTGTGCTTCACAATAAGGAGTTTATGGGAATTTGGAGACCTTGTGTAAGTGAAAGGATAAGCTCCAATATTTATGGATGGATTTGATTTTTTTATTTACTTCCTTGGTTGAAATTTTTAGGTAGGAAAAATTTAGATTTAGCCTAATTAATCTTCTAGTTAGTTATGGATCCATAGATTTTGAGTAGGTTTCTACAATTAGAGTAGTGGTGACTATAGATATTAAAGCATCATCAACAAAGAGAAGATGACTCTCTATAATTTTAAAGGGAATGATATTTCCTGATGTAACCTTATGATTGATGAAGGAGGTGAAAATTTGTGTAGTGAAAATGAATAGGTTGGGGGATAAAGGGCCCCCTTGCTATGCCCTTATTATTTTTAAATTGAGTAGATAAGGTGTCATTAATTGAACAAGAGAAGTAAATGGATGCAATACACATTTTAATCCAATCAATAAATTTAGGAAAAATGCCAATTGTGAAGGCATAAGAATTGCATCCCATGACACTCTAACGCTTTCTCTAAGCCAATTTTTATCAACATGTTCATTCTCCTACATTTTCTCATACTATTGACAAGTTCATGTGCTACAAGAATGTTATTTTTGATAGGCCTTTGAGTAATGTAGGCGGCTTGTGCTTGATCAATAAGAGAGGGTAGTGTTTGTTTCAATCAATTAGCTAAAATTTTAGCAATAACCTATATATGACATTGCAAAGAACAATATGTAATCAGTAATTTGTGTGGGTTTTTTCTTGCAAGTAAACTAAAGATGTGTGAGTTCATTCAGGAGGAATTTGTTTTGTTTCAAAGGTTTGCTGGATCTTTGTGGATACATCAGGGGCCATAATATTCTAGTGGTAAAGCTATCTGGTCCAAGGGATTTTCTCATTGGTATGGACCAAAGACAATCGTTTATCTCGTTAGTGGAGATAGGGGTAGATAGATGTTTAGACCAGGCTATGTTCAATGTTGGAAGAGATGGTCATAGGTTGATTGGTTGGGGGTTATGATCAAGCAGCTAAAGCCTTTCGTAATGTTGAAAAAAACCTTTTAGTGTCATCTTGATCACTATAGAGATTGCTTTAATCATCCTTAATTGAGAAAATAACATTATTTCTATGTCTGACAATAGTGGTGATAGGTCATGTCTATTCCAGTGTAATGTTTGGACTTGACTTCTTTTAAAGCTCTATTGATGTCAATATTCGGATTTTGTTGTTTACATTGGTTCCATACATTCTCAACAATACTTCTGGTTTGAGGGTACTTAAACTAAAAGTGCACATATTTAAAAGTCTTGGGTTTCTTCCTAGTATATTGCGTATTAAACAATAGAGAAGCATGACTAGAAGTTCCACAGTGAAAAGTATGAAGAGTAAGATTTGAAAATTTGACAATTCAGTTTTGATTAACTAAGAATCTATCTAATCTATTCACACGTATGCGATTATTACACAATGTATATTGATTCCCACTCAAGAGAATATCAAAGAGGCATTGATGATATATTAGATTTCCAAGGCTTTAAGCAAATGTAGTGAGTTAAAAGATAAGAAAGACGATGTTATTTTTAACTCATTACATTTGCTAAAAGCCTTGGAAATCATGCCCTTTATATGTTTCCCACGGTAAGCCATTCATATTAAGTTTCACGAGATCATGCTAGAGGAAATTTATAATCACGAGTAAGGTACTAGCATAGTTACAGAATAGTAGAAAAGAGTAATAAGGCACATAAACAATTGCATAACGAACTTAGAGAGTAGTGGGGAGCAATGTTATTCAGATATCACAATGAGATCACGTGAGGACGATTCCCTTAGATGCGTCTGTGCAACTCATTTCCAATCCCTATCAAGTATCCTAATCAAAATCTTAACTTTATCATTACTAGATGAGTTTCAATTAGTACCAAGACGCCTAGATGGTGATTTCTAATTAAGTCTCTAAGGCGGTCTTGCGACTTGCTTCTTGAGGCGTCACGAAAACTTCATTGTATGATCTTCACGTGGGAGGAGGTAGCAAAGATGAAGGTGCACACTCATCAATCTACACAAAGAAAAATTACTCATTAGAAAAGTGACCTAAGGTGTGGAGTTTTTACATGTCGCTTTTGGTGCTTTTTCTGCTTTAGGGTGGGTGGTGGAGGTGAGAAGTGCTTCCTTTCTTACTCATTCATTTGCTTTCCAATAGGGTGTAAGGGATGAGATCCTCATCGATATGCTCTTCCTCTAACTCTTCAGCTTGGGAAGAGAGCTCTGTTCCAGATCCGGCTAGAGGCGTCTCTATGAAACCTTGAGGACCATTTGCATTGTGTGGTTCTAGACCATTGTCTTAATCCTCTGACTGACGTAATTAACTAGTGTTAGGTTTCCCTACATAGGGTAAGGGTGGAAAAGAAGATTAATCCGATATATGGGTGTGTATGTGTCCTGACAGCCCCATGTGATTGGGAGAGGAATGTCACGCCAAGTGAAAGAGTGGCGTGAGTTTCATGTGGAGGCTTACGCTAACATGGATTGTCATCCCCAATCACACTAGGAGGAAGAGTGGTGTGAGTCTCACGTGAAGACACATGTTGATGTGGAGTGACCATTTGCACACTTTGGCTCTCCTCACTCGTCCAATCTAGGGTGTGCTCCGGATCAAGGGATGCTAATTATGTGAAAGGGTTGTTGGTGCTGCCTGACCCGGATGCTTGGACCATGCCATGAGCTGTAAGTGAATCGAACGGCGGAAAGGAGCTCCGAGAGTGTCACCCTCCGCCGGTGAGGGGGAAATGATCACATTCCATTGCCATAGAGAAGGGGTTCTGAGAAAGGAGTGGAGTCATCCTTGGCATCCAACATCCTCTCTGCGTAGATATAAGGACGTGTCCCACTCGCCCACATTTGAAACAGAATTGTGGGATGTTGTAGAGAACTCATTGAAAGTTATGGGAACCATCCGACGATTTGCTGATTAGAGCGATTAAGTCCATTTTCAGAAATACACGAACGAAGCAGTTTGTGTTCCCCTTGAATGGTGATGTCATCGACCTTCAGTGGAGCGTTGAACGTTCTACAATTCTAAGGATGGATTTTTTTGTTAGAGAATTCATAGGATATGCCCGATAGTTTAATCCATACCAACGATGAAGCGAGTTGTTCTTCTAAGGGTCTGAAGAAGAGCTTAGGTAAGGTAGCATGTGAGATGTTGTCCTTAATGAGCCAATGTCCCCAATGAGTACATGTTGTCGCTTGCCAGATCTATGAAATGAAACAAGAGAAACGAGTTAGCAAGTTTACTAATTTTTAGTGGAGCTTTGAGGGACCAGATTGTTGAAAGCTCCTCGCACAGGAAGTTGAGTGAGGAAGATGAACTGATGAAGCGATCCATCAGAGATGAGGCAACGACAACAAAGTTATTTTGAGGGATGATAACTTCCTCATCTTTAGAATCTTGCAAGTGTTTTAGACGTGCCTTGATAAGAGAGGCAAAATTGTTCATTGTAAGGCTAGAGTCAAATGAATTTTATATGTTTTCGAGCGCTTTAAGATAGCTAATTATAGAAGATTTTGACAAGATGCCGCGAAGAGAGAGAGGTCCCGGGAGCCGATTCGAGAGTGGACATGTTGTTTCTGGTTTTGAATGCACATGTACACGATGTCAGTGTGACTGTAGCATAATGGGTATTGTTTCTAAGGGAGGTGTCCATATATGAAAGTGGGAATGCATGACATGATGTGAGAGGTTAATGTGTGTCTCCACTTTCTACTGATAAAAATATTATTTATTAGTTGATTTTGTTTAACTAAAATTATGCAATAATATCATTGGCCCATGGAATGATTCAGTCACATCAAAATTTTTGTAAAATAAAATTATGTGAAGAATATGTCAATTCAGGATAAATCAAAAGAAGTTATGAGAAAATTTTGTGGGAGAAAGTTGATACAAAACATAGTAATTTTTTTACCGCTATACAATATAAGATTGTGAAACTTGTTAATTCAAAACTATATTTATTTGGGTGATTCTAAGGTGCACGCTAAGTCGTTACTGACTTAGAATTCCTGACGTGTGTATAAAAAACTCAACTATAGTAATTATAATAATTGAAATGCCTGTATTATTTGAAAGAACAAAATCTATGAATTATTATTAGCAAAAACAAAACCACACCACCAACAAAGGCATAAGAGCCAAAGAAAGAAAAATAAAGTTGAGAAAATCATCACACACTGCCTACACAATGAAGAAGAAGTTCCTTCAAAAGTTTAAAATAAAAAGAAACATTAAAAGGCTCGAGGCAGCTTAGCTACATTCTTCATGAAAAAGGTTGATGCAAAGTTGCAAGGGTTTGAAAAATGCATTGATCTCCAAATGCAAGGGGACATGTTCTAAAAAATAAAAGTTATATGTGAGATGGGTAAATTAGATTCCCATAGGTGTAATTAGTAAAATAAGGATGCATCAATTTTAAATATAACAATGTCACCATTGTTATTGAAGATTGAGCTCAAAATTAACTCTCATAGAGATGAAAGCATTTCGTATAATAAAGAAGATCTAGACGCAAGAAGCCTTTATTCGTTAAGAAAAAGTCTTCAAATTTTGACAAAGTCGTAAAGTAGCAATAATGAAGAAAATAAAATGTATGAAAATAAATTCAAATAAGACATATATGAGGCAGAGGTCCACAACGAAGAAGAACTTATCAAGAGCCAAGTAAAGAAGACTAAGAGAAAAAATTCATCGACAAGATGTTCATTGTTGTAACTACAATGAAAAAACTGTGAAGAAGGAAATGTCACCACCGGAAATAGGAGAGGAATGAGATCTCGAAGCATCATTTGTAGTAGAAGAGATCATCCCTATCTATGAACCAGAATTTAAGTAGGCTGTGGAACTTGTGATAAGCATGATTGAGTAACTTTAGGATGCGCAATATGTATTTTTTTGAAATTATTTTCTCATCAATTATTGTTTGATTATCATAGTGCATTCGAAGCTCACGTTACATAAAATGTTCTAAAATGTTTAATGTATTTTTATCTATGAAATCTTATTTCTCACAAAAATGGCGACTTTCTTAAATTTTCAGTATCGCTTCGAAAATTATCAAATAATTTTCTATTGGGTTAACGTAATGAGTCAAATAAAGGATTGGTGGTTTTATTGGCACATCGGCTCTTATTGAGTCTTTTTCCCATCACAAATGATACAAAGGATGAAGTGGTTATTATGCATTTAGAACCATATAATATCGTACATGAATGATTTATACTCAGCGTCCTTAACTCTTGAATAATTTGATTTTAAAAAAAACGTGTACCTCACCTATCATCTTTCACTACAAAATTTCCCCTCAATTTTTTTTTTGTTTCACTATATTATTTTCGAGGAGAAGATTATCATCTTGATTTTTGTTAATATACACATAATTAGTTCAATTTACTTGTCATGAAATCCAATTAGATAATCGTCTAAAAGAAACCATGATGGCATGACAATTGTTTTAGTTATTTAATAACATCTCTTATTTGTAAAAGAGAAAGAGTACCAAATTTAAAATTGACATCCACTAATTATGAGTACCAATGATATTATTTATGTGGACTCATAGTTTCATCAATTAATTTATTGTTCTTGATAAATATTTTTTAAAATAAATTTATAATAAATTTAATATTATGATACATATATCATTCGAATTTATTTTTAGTTAATGGATACCACCAATAATGTTCATTCAGACATTTTTGTGCCTCAAATGTTTTTCCCAATTTTATTTTCCAAAGGTAATTTATAAAAAAAATAAAAGAGCAGGATATATGTGATCTGTGCGCGTTTGCTCGGCTGCTCCATAAACCCGGTGGCGAAGTGGATAACACGAGAATTAAGCTTTCGTTCCTCCACGTGTCCACCGCCATTTGCGAGTGTACGTGTCCATTCTTACGCATCCTTCACGTCCACTAAACGGAGAAGGTCCCCACACCGCTAATCCTACGTGTATTCCCGCAGCATTGGTCTTGTTCGTGCCGCCGAGTTCAGCGTAAGAATTCCTGTACACGAAACTCGTACGTTTTAGATCTCCTTCGATGCACAAAGGAGTCTCCGGTTCTCGCTGTAAAGCTCCCACCACCACCGCCACATCGCCGGATCTCCACCGATGGCGACCGCCGCTGCGGGCTTCCATGACTGAACGAGAGGGGATGGCTCAACGCCGGCTTGCTGTCATCCTCTCCCACCTTCCGAGAGGTGACCCCGAAGCGCCCGAAATCACCGCCGCTCCTTGCTCCTCCGCTGCCGGAGGCGGCGGGTGCGGCGGTGGTGACGGGTATGGAGGGGAGAGGGACTGCGTCTTTTGTAGGATCATCCGCGGCGAGTCCCCGGCGTTTAAGGTATTGTTCAAAGTTTAGACCTTTTTTCTTTCTTGAGGAAAAAGCTTAGGCCTTTATCATCGGTTCGAGGTACTGGATGGGAAGTTTGGTTGAAAAGAAATGTTCATTTATAAGTCTTTAATGTAAAACATTCTTGTTTTTTCTTATGCAATTTTGGCCTTTTGAATGGAAAAAAAAAACTTTGGAGAATTGTGTCAATCCTTTTTTTTGCTAGTATTCGTGTAGCATCGTCCACGCACGAAACCCTGCCTATATGGCCATGATCAAAGTAGTGAGTTTTATCATTGGATTAAAGTAGTGCATGAAAACCTTACTTTCGAAGATTGTTGAAAGTTCCCCTTTCAAGTCTCAGAGCTCACTGATGGCCTTACAAAACTAAGCTACTTTTGTCAGAAATAAAAATAAGAAATGTATGAAGCAGTTTTTTTTTTCTTTTATCATGCTCTCAATATCAACATTTAAGATATTCCAAAAGAATGTGATGCTATTTTATTCGAAGTTGGGCTATACAATAAGAAATCCCACATGTGGAGCAAAATGTGTTCTCACAAACTTGGCAACCTCCTTTTTTGTTTTTGCTTCACACACCCATTAATCTCTCTTTTTGTCTATATTTAACTTTAGTCTTTACAATTGGAGAGTAAAGAAAAAAAGTTAAAGGTTTGCTACATAAAAAATTATTCGTGGTGTTCTCAAAATCCAATTACTTGCTTGGAGGAACTCGGTATTGGTACAACTCATCATACTAGACTTTGCAACTGGACGCTTGTGTGATAATTTCTCATGTACTTAGCTCGATATTGATATTCTTTATTATTTCATTTGCAGCTTTATGAAGATGATGTATGTCTGTGTATTTTGGATTCAAACCCAGTGACCTTTGGGTAAGGTATCTGAATTATTATGTGATTGTAATTTCTTAAATTCGTGTTTCATCTTTTGATTGTAATTTCTTAAATTCGTGTTTCATCTTTGAATTGCATGCAGCATTTTTATGTCAACATTATCTGAATTTTATCCAATAGTAGGAAAATTTGTGAAGCTCTTTAGCAATTATTGATAACTTTGGGACTTCTGACCTCTTAGTCAACCGAAAACAATCTTCATTCATCTTTTATATAAAGAAAGGTGTTTTTCATTCCTTTGTTTATTTTTTTAAGGTCTTCGCCGGCTATTTGTTCATTTTCTTGAGGAGATAGTAAAACCATTTCTAATCATGTTGCCTTTTGTCTGGAGATTTATATGTAGGTGCACTTTATTGTCCACAATCTCAAATGAAACCGATATGTTATTGTTATTGCATTCTTTATTGCTGATCAGATGTTTATTTCTCCAACACGTTATACGTTTATAATTGCATCTTATTTAGATGTCAATCTATAATGACTTTTTCATCACCTGTATCAATCAAGTTAGATACATGTGGGGAAGTTTTATGCTATTATGAGACTTGTTGTAACGACCCAAAAATAGCTTCCATCCATGACCGAATTAGTATTTGACATGTGGCACAAGAGTGCCCATGTCACCGCGACCATTAACCTATAATAAGAACTTTTCTTTTATTAGACTATTGAAACATTCAATTCTTTTTTAAACATAGCGATGCATGAGTTTAACCTTAAGACCTGATCATGTACAAACTTCAGATTTTGTCATGAATATGCCCACTGTCTATCACCTCATGTCAATACTTGTAGTGATTCAAATACAGGGAAATCTATCCTATGAGCTTTCGTCCAGTGTGTAGCACATATATATCGAATAACGATATCTTTTCACATTTAACAATAGCATATAGCAGTTAAAATAGGCAAATAAAATGGTACATATGCACATCATAAAATGCAATTATATGAATGATGTCTATACAACAATCTTCCACTAAAAATGTTCCCTCTTAAGGATGATCGAATGTGTGAAAATGATCTTCCACTAAAAATGTTCCCTCTTAAGGATGATCGAATGTGTGAAAAGGGTGACCAATTGCGTGATCCCATAGAGCAACTTTTGGCAGCTTCTTAGTTGGAGGTAGTTTTAAACCTTTCAAACTAAGACAATAACAATTGTGCACATCGATCCATTCTTCATTTTCAAATCAACAATATGGTTATGCAATCTTATGCAATTGTGCTACTTTTGATAGCCTCTTAGTCGAAGGTAGATTTAAACCTCTATAAGTAACAATCATCACGTTAATATAGAAGAACATATCACATAAATAAAATGATTTAGTTAACAATAATGACAAATACCATGCAACTCTATATTAAAGAAGCCGAATCCCATTAGTACCTTTGTTGATTATTGGCGTTTGTCATCTTCTCTGACAGTCTTGCGACGATCTACAATAGCATCACCTAACTCCTTTACTTTAGTCTCCTTTGTCTTTTTCTCTTTCCTCTGTTTACCTTCTTTCCCTACAGTGGATAGTTCTCCTTCTTTCTTCCTTTCTCTTTCCCTTCTATATCTTTTTCTCGTTCTTTCCCTCTATCCGTACTCTCTTTCTTTCCTACTACTCAACAAATGAAGCAAAATCATTTTTCTCCTTTCACCCTTCATTCCCAGTGATGAGAAGAAAGGTGTGTTTCCGCCTTTCCGGTTTATAGATGTGCGCCACACCTAGTTGCTGCCCAAGTGAATCTTGGATGTTTCGGCCTTCATTTACAGCCGTTGAAATTGTGGCTGTTTGCACTGTCATTCCCAGCCCAAGCCGTCATTAATTGGCAGCTGTTAGCTGTCGGAGGAGTGACCGCCTTTAGTGTTCAACAAATGGACACTGAACTGTCATAGTTATTTCCTATTGTTGTCCATTTTCATTATCCTTTAGCTCCTCACATGATGCATAGAAAATCCAAATATTATTGTTGTGTCCTAGTTGAGACGAAGCTGATGGTATTTTCAACATCAACAACAACAACAACAAATTATAAGTGATTGCAACGAATCACACATGTGAAGATGTGCCCACCGTGTTCCTCTGGTTTGTGTGTTGTTCGCGAGTGCATGGAGGGAGAAAAAGAAAGATGAGGTGACATCTAATAGGCTGTGGGTCCCACTCTTTCTTTTTTATGCTTCTTTTAGGTTACACTTGGATTTATGTTGATACTTCATAAGTTTTCTTTTGAATCTCTTTTGCATAGTGCGTACTTTAATATTAAGATTTCACTTTACAGTTTCAACATTGCTTCATCCTTGTTTCTTTTCTAGGCACTCTCTTGTTGTTCCGAAATCACATTTCCCTTCCTTTGATGCAACTCCTCCTGGGGTGAGTTTTCTGTGTTCTTGCTAAATATTTTTTCTTGTGAAGGTCTTGTCAAATACATAAAAGGAAAAAGGAAAAAGAAAAAGAAATTCCCTTAAAAAAATACTTAAAAAGAAAAACTAATTAGTAATAAGCAGTATGATTTAAATTTCGGACATATGCTGTTTATTCCTCGAATTTGGGCATAATTTTCGTCTTTCCGTTTTTTGAATGATTATTTTATTAAAGGATATTTGTATGTTTATGATCTTATCTATCGGCTGATTGTAGATTAACATTGCATTGTAAATCAACGGTGTCTTGATTTCTCTCTTTTTACACGACCCTAAAAATCCTCTAGTTGTTTCTTTTGTTTTTCTTTCACCATAACAGTTTCATAGGGTTTATTGTTTAAGTTCACTGTATCATTCCACAACAATTAATATTGAGGAAAGTTATTTTAACAACAACAACAACAAAGCCTTATCCCACTAGGTGGGGTCGGCTACATGGATCATACAACGCCATTCCGCTCTATTAGTAACCAAACCTTTCGGTATATTATTCACCAATAGATCTTGCTCTATTAGTTCGCCAAGTGTCCGCCTTGGCCTCCCTCTCCCTCTTTTAATCGGACTCCAGATTATTTGATCTACTCTTCTTACTGGCGCATCTAATGGTCTTCTCTGAACATGACCAAACCATCTCAAACGATTCTCTACCATTTTCTCACTAATAGGAGCCACTCCGACTCGTTCACGTATATGATCATTCCTAATCTTATCTAATCTTGTATGACCACACATCCATCTCAACATCCTCATTTTGGCTACCCCCACTTTAGAGGAAAGTTATTTTAACAGAGGAAAATTATTTTGAATATGTAAGGGTGTCTTCTTCTAAGGTGGTGTTTTGATTAAAGATAACGATTCCAGAGATAAAAGTAACTATTATGCTTAAAATATAATTTTTTATGTATGAGCCGAGAATGAATAATTCCAGCTAAAAGCTGGAATAATTTATCTCTAAAAATATTACTACTGATAGGTATACATTTTAAAAAAATGGCCATATTACCCCTCATCATTACTGCAGAGTAAATCTAGCGTTTGGCAGAATAAAGTAGAATTGAATCTTATTCTAGTCTTTACTCTCGAAACAAACAGGGCCTTAAAAGAATAAGTACCATTACTCATTAGTTTCACTTTTGAAAGGATGAGCCATTAATCAATTTGCAAATATATTAGAAGATATTACTGATATAGTAAAAATAATACCTTTTTTTTAGAGAGAGTAAAAATAATACCTTATAAGGGTCGAATAAAAAAAAACCTATATGGGTGGCTTTTTAAGTTTGTGTTTCATCGAAGTGGATAGCATATGCTTACTTGAATGTGTAAATCTCAGCTTAATACAAGGGTTATCAAGCGGATAATAAGTTGAATGCGATTGCATAGGTTCACTTTGCACAAACCATTGTTTGTGTTTCCAGATTTTTGCGGTTTGTATAAACCTACTTGACAAAGTGAGGTTTTTCTGTAAATCTCAGCTTAATACAAGGGTTATCAAGCGGATAATAAGTTGAATGCGATTGCATAGGTTCACTTTGCACAAACCATTGTTTGTGTTTCCAGATTTTTGCGGTTTGTATAAACCTACTTGACAAAGTGAGGTTTTTCTTCATTTAGTTCATTTCATCCTCCCACAGAAAATCTTTATTTTGGTTTAAAGATCTACAAAGTCCAAAGTGTTTAGGTATTTCTACTTTCTTTTTATGTCATCCCTTGTGTTTACTGTATATTTTAAATGTAAAATGTTCTGATGAATGATACATAATGTGATGAGGTAAAATTGTGGAAGAATGATTTACATGTTCTCAATCAACTGTGTGAATCATCAGAGTTTGAACAATGATAAACAAGTCTTTAAGGGGTTATACTAAGTGGAAGTTTATTGGAGACTGCTTTCGTTCATGAATCCTGAACTCCCAATCTCCTAAAAAAAACAATCTTGATCTCCCAATGAGGTGCTGATCTCTACATTGCACTGAATTGAACTTTCATTTATGAATCCTGAATTCACAAAGAGGCAGTGAAAAAAAAATGTAAAACATTCAGTGAAACAAACGGAACTTTGATAAAAAAAGATCAAAGAGATGGAAAAAGATGAAGTGGAAAGATATTGATGAGAAAAGATATTTCATTCAAGCATAAGCTTTTCTGAGATGGAAAGCCGTTTGACCTTTATTATTTATTGACATTAAGATTGAGCAAGGAGTTCCTTTCTAAGAGTGGTTTTGTGAAGAGACATATCAAGAATATCATTGATGATTGTAAAGAATTTTTTTTTCTAAGAAAAGATAATACACAAAGATGAACATATCTTGCCTCAAGGTTTTTAGCATGGATCTTTATGGCTGCCTGTAGTTGATAAGTCCCATATGATCCATTTATTTAGTTATTTGGAACCAAGTATGTTTACAAGTTCCATCTTCATAAAGAATGAAGAAGGAAGAAATGAATGCCAGCTCAACTTTATCATGTTAAATTCTTGCATATTTTGGGATACCAGAAATTTGACCTTTTTTTTTTCTTTTACCATCCCAATATTTCATGGATATTAGAGTGTTAATGCCTTCACTTGAGCAATTGACACTTTCATATACACTAGATATTAAAGTATAGTTCTTAATACCTAGATAGCACTGAGAACGAAAAACCCTTTATGTCTTTGATTCGGATTACTGGTTTTCTTGATTTCACATATATACACACACAATATACTAGTGCTTCATTAATGTACCTTTTTGTGTTTTACACTTCAACATCTCTAGGAAGAAAGTAAGTTGCAATTTCATGATTTTGTTGCTTTCTTGCCTCGTGTTTCTAATGTAGGTTGTGGCAGCCATGTTCTCTAAAGTGCCATTTCTTAGCAACTGCATTATGAAAGCTGCTCAATGTGGTAAGTGGAATATATTGTCTCCACGATTAGAAAAATATTACATGATATGATTATGTGTTGCTCAAATAGCATATGACTTCATAAAAATTTGAGGCTTAAGATCACTGTCATCAAATACATAAGCTGAAAATTTCATAAAGTAAAACAGGAATTTCTTGTCAAAAGAGAAGAATGACCAGGAAGGAGGTAGCCATCCAATATTCGTCATTTAATAAAGATTGTTCTAGCACAAAAGCCAGAGCACGAAATGTAATAAAATAAAAGTACACAAGAGAATCTCCTAAAAAAAGTACACCAGAGAAAGCACTAGCCAAAGTACAAGATGAGCCAAATGGAGCCCTCTAATCAGTCGCGTTCTGATCCTTTTGCTAGAGTCTGGAGTGGCAAATAATATTCTCCATATACCAGTGCTCCCGAAGACTGAACTGTTCTGGTGCAACCAGATTGACCACAGGGAAAGCAAAGGTCTCGCCCGGTGGGAAGCTGATCTATATGCCAAGATTGTGAGTCTGTTCTCACATCAGAAGGAGCTCCAGAATCTCGCGCTGCTATCAGTTTTGATCCATTTGAATATTTATCTTGCCCCACACAGCATGGGCCACCTCATGATCAACCAAATAAATCCTCAGAGTCCTCAACCATGCTTCCATTGTTGCATAAACCACATTAATGCAACACACAGGTTATGATATGTTGGAACAGAACACAGTAATCCATAGACTATTACATTGTCTTATGGTCGATCAATCATCCAAGAGGACCCTTAAGTTTTCAAATTGTTTCTTCGCAAATAGCCTCAAAGAAAAAAGAAACAAAAACAAATGACATTGTTAAGGTTCCTTTTGTAAGCAAGTGACATTGTTTAGGATATTGTGTTACCTTGGCTTTTCTTGAAAGTTGGAACATTCATGTTGTTTATGGATGAGACTCTTGGATCTAACAATGCTGAGTCATCTGTATCTTGATCTGTCTCAAATCTTATATGAAGTTATGTTTGAAATCTTCAGATCCATTTGAATGAGGTCAAATTTGGTATCGCTTTAAGTCCATTCTTGGTGATTTATGCACGGTGTTCCCCATAAAATTATATTGCTCTTTGGAAAAAATCATTATAATTGGGGATGCTAATTGTGCCTGCTTTTCGTTGTTTCAGCATTTTATTTTTCAATCTGATGTCCTGATCTCTAATTTTGTGGTGATACATATATCTCTCTGCATTACTGTTGTCAGCCAACCAATAGGAAAATGTATCTAGCTTCGGAAGGCAATTTAGTTACAAGGGGAAGAAGTTAGATGCAAAAGTTGAAAATGAAATGATTGAAGTTGTTGAATATGCCTTATGTTTGCTTTTCCAGTTTTCCATTGTTGGACATCCTAGTATAATTATCCTTTTCAATGTGCAGATTCATTCAATTTGTTGGTTAACAATGGAGCATCCGCAGGGCAAGTGATATTTCATGTCAGTATTACTCACTGAACAGAATACTGAACTTTCGTTTTCAATACATATGTTTCCAATCCAAATATCTTTATCATAGGTCTGCATTACCTCATGTAATTGATATTTACCACAGACACATCTCCACATAATTCCGCGGAAAAATGGGGATAAGCTGTGGTCCTCTCAGGTTAGACACTAAAAGAATTGATTTCTTAAGAAATTTTATTCAGCATATGTCTTATGCAACCAAAAACCCAATATGCAGAGTTCTAGAAGGCATCCTATTGAACCAAGCAAGAAAACAACAGACCTGGTGAATGCTGTCCGGGAAATAGTTTCTTCTCGTTTCGACGGTGATCGAGATGATTCATCCATTCTTGAGAAGCATGTTCAGGGTTAGTAGGTAAAATCAATTTGTACCTTTATGTATACAGCATTAGCAATGTGTATATACATTTGGGTTCTTCCCCATTCAAACTGTTCTCAGCTCCATTCTACTTACGGTTTGTGAGACGGCAGACTAGTTGTGGAAAGAGTGTCCAGTTGGTAAAAGTTGAAGGTATATTTCGAATTCTCAACACACTCCCTCTCCATTGGGGCCTTAGCATGTGGTATGGAGTGTCTATAATGAGAGGTATTTATGCCAAAAATTGTCTGAGACCATTGGCCTTTTTCTGTGTTCATGGATGGAAATACTTGGAGGACTTGGAAACTTTTTCTTTCTTACGAAAGAGAAGATGGCAAGTTGCCACATGATATGACATATGTTAATAAGAAGGCATACATGACTCTCTCTCTCTCTCTCCCCCTCTCTCTCTCTCTCTCTCTCTCTCTCTCTCTCTCTCTCCACATTGATCTTATGATAACTCGCGCTGCCTCCTACATGTGGTTCGGTCTGTTGCGTGAATAATCATCAAAATCTGTATTCATTTAGTTGGTAGGCTCCTGGGAACAAACATTGATCATATATACCAAGCAACGCATATTTAATGAATCTTGTCTGATTAACACTTGCTTAGCAGCTAGTAGCCATATGCATTTTAACAAGTAGCAATTCGAAGGAAATAAAACAAAATGTCAAGATGTTTTCCCACGAATGGCGGAGCTTTTTCTTCCATGCCAAATAATTTATAATAATCTTAGTCTGAAGCAAGTGATTAAAGTTCCAATCCTTTAAGAAAACTGTAGATGTTGTAATCCTACCTAAGAATTATCTTGTTTTAACCTTCATTTACCGGAATGATTGGCTCAAACGATAATCAATTAATATAATATCCCAGTTGTGTAGAAAATGTTTCTTGAGCTCATTCGTCGTAGGGATATGTGACTAGGATTGAATGGATGATCCAACTTAATCCAGTGGTGACAAGGGAACAAATAATAATAATATGCCACTTGAAATCCTTGTCATTGTTCCAAGCATATTGACCAGTTATTTTTCCATCCTTTCTTTCAACAGGGAAGAAGACGGAGGAGGGAGGAGGGAGAGAGAGGAGAGAAGAACAAATCAAAGAAAAATTGCAGGGTCACATGAGGGGGGGAAGGTGTCGTGGTCGGCCTGGTCAAAGCTGACGAGGAGACAATTGAAGCATTCTTCTAAGCAAAGCATGCAAAGCATTTAATTAAAATTGATCAGTCACTTAACAAGGACGACGCCTTCGGTGATACCGAGACTGGCTATTATATTTTGATCTGTTTTAATTAAGTTTTGTTGCAGGACTGCTATGTACATAATATATGTATTGTATTCCTTTTAACATTCATGCATGGCAACACTTTTGAGCACCTGAGGATCCCTTCCTGCTCTCTTTTTCTTTTAAAAAATCCTTTTTATATCTAAAAACAATTTCGCATGGGAGGTTTATTTTAAACTGAATTACGTTCTGACAATAAAATATTACTAAATAAGAGAATAAAAAAAATTATAATAGTTTAAGCTACTGACCGTTTGGTTAGGAAATTTCTTAGAAAGAATAACAATTTTTATTTTAAATAATATCATATTCTAACTATATTATTATTCTCCCTTTTATTTGATTGAAATTTTTTTAATATTTTTATAATACAAATATTTTACTATAAATAGTTTACATTTTATTAATATTATAATAATACAAATTATAACATAATAATAAATAGTTAAATAATGAAAATAGTAAATGTGAAAAAATAATAAAATAAAAAATATCTTTATTCTATAATTTTGAAAGCATAAAGATATTCTTTTTTGTACGAAAATTGGTGGTTTCACATAATTCAAGATGATTTCGTTGAAAGCGAAATTTGATAACGTTATTCCTATTATGCATCAGGTTTGATTATATTCTTAAGAATATTCAGTCTATCTTTTATTCATAAACCAAATGACGCCTAGGTCCTATCTTGCTGAATACCCCAAGTTTTGGCATAGTAGTCCTATTATCATTTTTTTACAAAAAAAATCATTGTCATTACATAAATATTTTACAATATCTAATAAAATGAAAGTGACATTACACTTGAACTGATATTAGTGTATTTCCTAACGTTTTGTCTTTTTACTCACAAGAGCAAAATCTGTTTTCAGATGTGATTTGTCAATGTCCGGAATTTTTATATTTATTCGTCACCGACGATCGGCCTTTTGGGTACTTGATTTGTCAATGTTAAGATCTTCCTTACTATTTCTTTGCATTTTATTTTATCTTTATAAATATGTAAAAAATACTCTTTTGTTATTTTCTTCCTTCCATTTCATATTTTAGCTTTTTTAAAAACATTTTTTTTCCTTTTGCTCGGATACATATATGATTTTGCATTACTATGAAATATTTGTGATTTTATTTCGTTACATGGTCTTTATGCGAATTTCAAATTTCAAACGAGTTAACTGTGTTCACATTATATATATATATATATATATATATATGGATTTAATGGAGGTGTAGATCTACGTGAAGTAAATCAGCCATTTTTAATAAGTGCTATTTTTTTTATAAATAAAGTGTATATACCGAAAACAAAAAGTTGTAAATGTGTACTTTACAACTTACCTAAAAAGGTTGATTTATACATATAAAAGGTTGATTTATACGTATAGATCTATACCAACATTGAACCCTATATATATATATATATATATATATATATATATATATATATGATGATGATGATGATGATGATGAAAAATGCATGACACGATGGATTTTTTAATACAAAAAATAATGTGTGTGAGAAAGAAAGAATGCAATTAAAAAAGTGTTCATATTTTACTTTCGAACGAAAAAGATTGTATAATTTTCAAATAAATATTTTGTATTATTTCACCATCTACAAATGTTAATCATGTCTTATGAATTTGAAGTTATGCAATTGCATTGGAAATTCTAGAATATAAGAGATTATGAGTTATTCCATATTGTTAATTTGAGTAATTGTAAGATTTCTTTGTATTCCGAGAATGTTATTATCTAAATTCGATAACAACGTGGAGCTAAATGCTTTCTATTCCATCTTCCTCACTTAATTTTAACAATAGTTTACAAATTTTATTATAGTTTGTTTTTTTTAATATGTAGTATACATCTTGCAGTTAGTGGTGTGCGGGCTTCACGGAGGGGCATGGGAGAGAAGAGTAACTAGGATCAGACACGAGCTAAGTCAAGTTAGACTTTCATCTAAATAGGTTAAATCTGTTATAAAATAAAAATATTTAAGGATGATCTATAGCATGTAACAAGTCAATAATATAAGCTTAACTTGATTTGTTTGATTAATTTTTAATGTCTGATCTAATTTTTTAATCTGTATATACTAGATTAAATATAATAAATATTATTTATTAAAAAATAATAAATATAAAATAAATAAAAGAGTCATCACTAATTTACTTTTTTTTGAACATATAATAAAATAACAGTATTGAATTCAAAATTGAAGATTTAAAAAAGTAAAAAAAAATGTTTTCTAAAAATTATATATTAATAGATCTTGACCTCATGAGCTATAAAGTTAGGTCAATTATTAAGAGGCTAATCCTTTTTAAGAACATAATTTTTTTTATTTTTCAACTTGACTTATTTTAATAATAAGTCAAATCGAGTTAAACCAAAAATTTGTTAAGTCACGAATGACTCACAAACGACTCGGCTTATTTCCAAGTCCGGAGTAACCAAAAACAGCATCTTTGGTGCTCATAAAAACATGGGAAGCTTTTCTTAATTTAATTAAAACATTTATTTCCAAAAATATGAACAAACTAAGGTAATCCAGATACCATTAAAAAATCCATGCACACTTTTATTTGCATTTTATTTTATTCTTTCCCATCCAAACACTAAGAATAGCAACACGATTTATTCATGTTACATTAAATTTAAACCAAACATAAATAATTGATTTTGACTTTTCAAAATCAGCTGAAGGATAGCAAACTCATTGGAATATTTTTTCTAATCTTTTGACTAACAAATTCCAGTATAAGCAGTGAAGCACTGCCTTGAATATTGTAGTACCTTTGTCCAAAAATTAGGAAAGAACAAAAAAAAAGAGGGAAAATCAGTGACAAACTTTTTTGGTTGTAAATATTTTATCTTAATCAATTAATAAAGAAAAAAATTACTATGTTGATTAAATTTTTATGTTCATCTTTTTTCTTTCATTTTTTTGTTTATCGGTCTATTATTCATATTCTATTCCTCAAAATACTCCTATGATAAAAATTTAGTTCAGAATAGAACATGTGTAATAGAAATTTACCTCGGCCCTTAAATTTAATGTGTGTGCGTGAGCGTGCATGTGAGAAATTCAAAATTATGAATTTCAATTATATAATTATCATCTAACAATTCAAGTTTATTAGATACATTTTCATCTCATATAAATTATATATATATTTCGTTGCATATAATTTAAAGTGTATATATATATATATACAAAATATTGTACTTAACTGTTATCGATATTAGATCGAATATGAACAACATAATTTCATGTTTTAGTACGCGCGTGCAGCATTTTATTTGGGGGTCTGTTCAAAACTTAGGTGCCAATCAATATGCTTAAATATTTCTAGGCCCTCAAGGAGTTAAAGCTGAGCTATATTGTAATATAACGATTTTTTTAAATCCTTCAGGGGTAATAATTGATTAAATCAATTAACAAGTAGCATCCCTACAAAGAGTTTTTTTATTATTCAGAGGCCAACATAGTCGTGTATATATTCATGCACGCAGCAAAGGATATATGTTCATTAATATCTATGCATAATAGCTAGGTCTCAGCAGGCATTATAAGCTAAATAGAAGGAAATTATACTATATATGTATATATACGTTCATATGAATATAATTAACCTCGTGAGACTAAGAAGCTATAGGAGATCTATATATGCTGGGATCGATAGTCTGCACAGCAGCATTTATTTTGCTGCTGGCCAGCATGTATGTCTCGTTGATTCAATCTATCTTATGAAAACTACACACAGTACATATATATTATGCCTAATTTCAGCATTCTGATATCAGGCACTTAATACGTGTACTGTTACTACATAGGCTACATATTCGTGGAATGGATACTGGCAAATTAATGAATAAGGCTACTGGTTGTCTAAGACAATTGTAAATTAGATATTTATGTTTCTTAGTTTGTGCATATGACTTTGTAGAATAACATTTTGCATTGTGACAAGTATGCCCTCAAGTGTACGAGAGAGAGAGAGAGAGAGAGAGAGAGAGAGAGAGAGAGAGAGAGAGAGAGAGAGAGAGAGAGAGAGAGAGAGAGAGAGAGAGAGAGAGAGAGAGAGAGAGCACTCGGTGTGAAATTAGCTACTTGATCTACATATTCTCATGTTGTGTATACTTATTTCCTGTGTGTGTAGATACCAAAAATTACTAGTAATTTTGTGTATTATAATACAAGTGATGAATATCAATACACGACAAAAAAAATTTTTATAATTAAATTTATTAAAAAGTAATATTTGTTCGGATGTGTCTTTAAAATATTCATTTTCTCTTATGCATATATGTTGTGCGAAGATGAATAATTCTAAGAGAATATATTAAAAGTTTTATACATATGTATGTATGGATGGATATATGTACACACATATATATAGTTGTAGGTTCATTTTTGAGTTTACATGTGCACACTGTATTGTATGCATAATCATAGTGCGTGCAAGAAGAAAAAGAGATCCTTGGATTAGTATAATATATTGGGTGCGTACATAGAGGATATTTACACTTATAGTGAAATTTCTAAATTCATCAAATTAGTAGAGTTTACGTGAAAAAATGGATCTAGACTGGGGAAAAAAGCTTCATATTTGATTGTCCTTACAATCACATTATTTCTCAGTATTTGGCACACATATATCCGTCTGTCAATAATTCAAATATATCAAAAAAGCTATTTGATCTCCTTATTCCATGGAGTTAGCATGTGAAAGATAACTTAGAATTATTCTTACGCGAGAGAGAGAGAGAGAGAGAGAGAGAGAGAGAGAGAGAGAGAGAGAGAGAGAGAGAGAGAGAGAGAGAGAGAGAGAGAGACTAGGCTTGTGCCTCTGATCAATTAAACACATAAAAGAAGGGCCTCTAAGGATTAATGATTTGCGTGCTTCCATGCACACGTGCGGGGGGTGCCCTTAGTCCCAGTCCAACAAGGAGCCACCGCAGGCAGATTAGTGTTTGCTCAGAAGGATCAACATAGGCTCATGGGGATACCTCTACCCTCCCCCTCCCTCCTTCCCCTCACAGTAGTCATGGGATCTTTGATACAGGCTTCTATTTGTTTTCCCAAATACTCCACAGTCCACTCTCTTCCCCTAATATATATATAGTTCATGTATATAGTTTGATATTTAGGTGGCCTTGGGAAGTCTTCCAGGTCAAAAGGGCTTTCATTCCAAAAGTCCCTATGGTTTGCGTTCTATCGTTTTTTAATCATGGCAGCAAGCCCTTTTGGATGTTAATAGAATAAATTAATTAATCCTTCTGAGCATTCCTAGGGTTTAGCGGAGGATTCGATTTGGAAAATGGGAGGGGTCTATGTGAGACAAATACTAGACATGCATGCTTTAATCTAATCATCATCATTAGTACTATTAACCTCTCTCTACTCATTCTCTTTATAACAGCCACCGACTTATTATAAAAGTAAAATTTTGCTATACAATCGAATTATTGTATAGTGCGTTGTACGCTCATGATCGATATATATATATATAATCATGCCATCAGATATTTAAAACCCAAGTAAAATATTTCCTTATCAATGATTAAAATTTAATCGTTATAACTAAAATAATTTTAATCTGATGACTCATATGGAGTGATCACATATGTATACATCCATGACTATATGCGCGCGTGTGAGTGTGAGAAAATCAACTTTATGAAACTTGGAGTGGAGCTAAAGAGATATGAGATATCTAGCATTTGGTCAGCGTAGCCATATATCTATTTGCCTATACGCAGTTGATGATAATACATATAAAACAGCCAGGTTAATGGATTCATGGTGTAACTATAATTATAACTTAGCCAAATTATGGTGCATGTATCCCAAAATCACGCATCATTGGAACCAATGGAAGAGTAAAACGCCTGCCTAGAAATATTGCTAAGCTCGAGGGCGTAGCAAAATTTAATGGGTTGAAGCCAACAACAAGCGGAAATGCAAAAAGACCCTAATTAAGATATCAAAATCGAGCTAAAAAAAAGATATCAAAATCAACAAAATATGATAATGTGTAGTAAACACTACTCTTCCATTCGGAATTTAAGTGATCTCCAGTTGATTGATTCCATTGATGGTGAAATTATTTAATGCAAATAAGTACGTCGTGAGTGTACACTCTTCGACTCATTCACTAAGAGAGCTCGAATTAGATTTCATCACTGAAAATAATGTCTTTTTAATTTTTTCTTTAAGCTTTCTTCTAATGAAAAAAATTAGTGCATGCAACTATATATTAAACTTTATTAATAAAATGTTCCGATTAACTATTAATGCATGTTGTGATACAATATGGATATAATCACAAAACAACATATCGATAAAAACACAGGCCTCAAATTCGTCAATTTGCAACAAATTCATGAGTCCAATTTTCATAAAATAATATTTAATATCTTTAAATGTTACGACATGTGTAACTATTCAAGTTAAACTATATATGGTCATCCGACAATTATGGTGACGATCGATTTAGTATTTTGATGAAATTGTGCTATCTTTCTAATTTTAATTTGGGACTCCAATTATTTTACTGAAAATAGGTTGATATATGATAACTAAAATTCTAGTGAAGTGGTTGATATTCATGTTTTATAGATGAATAGTTTTCATAATATAAAAGCAATGATTAATGAGTATAAAAAGAATTTCCATTTGAAAAAAAAAGTATTTAAGCTATAGTCAACATAAAATTATTTCCTGATATTCTTAAAAGTGAAAAGTGGATAAGTTCACTTAATTTAACCTCTTAAGTTTCTTGTTTTTTTTTCTAAAAATAAAATACTCTTAAATGACGCATATATGTTCAAATTTCACAAAACCAATAGACCAATACTTTGCAACGAACTTGAATATAATTTGTTAATTTGTCAATCAAAATCCATGCAACTCCCTTTTTCCTTCCCTTTTTCTTTTGACCCTCAAACTTTGTGCATAGAAATTATATCTTCACGTATTCGTTCCGAGGAGGCACGGGCACTCCGCTGATTTCTCCGAGGTTTACCATTTCCTAGGGTTCTTTGAACTTTGAACACTCCTCCTCCTCCTCCTCCTCTATATTTATTACTATTACTATTACTGCCATTACCACCCTCACCATATCTCACTTTAGTCCTTTAATCCTCCTTGATTCCCGAACCCCCGAAGACCAACTCGTCGACACTTTAATATTGTGTTAATTAATATGTATAGTGATCAATTAACTGTATTTATTAATATTATTCTCGATCATTGATTGGACACTATAACTCGATAGAAAGATGTAGGCATATTTATTTGTAAGTCAAAAATAAGGAAGCTTATATATTAATCTACATGGCTCAATTAATTGAAGGATAAGCTATGAGTGTGAATATATTTATAGCAAGCCCCATGAAGCAATATATAAATGCCGTAATTTTGGCTTGCAATTTACTCTCCGTGGACGAGACGTCGTTCGAGCGATCGGCTACTTAACACACATTAATTAATTGATGCTATAAATATAATACGGATAATATATACGGTCAGTTACTCAGTTAGGCAAAAAATTTGTTTTTCCAACTTTATCATATATATATTTATATATTTTCTCTCTCTAGACCTTTATGAAGGCCGACCAACGGGCACGTGTCTGTGGCCGCCCACCCGGCCTCTCTTCTCCACCAATGGTTGCTCTCCTCTCATGAAACATCGTGCCCTTTACTACCTTACTAGCTCCCCCCTTCTCTCTCTCTCTCTCTCTCTCAAGCAAAAAAAAAAAAAAAAAAGAAAGAAAGAGAAAAAAACCATGTATGCATTGACGAGTAATGGGACAGAAGAATGATACAGTTTTCTTCACAAAGCAGTGCATGGCTGTCTGTGGTACTTGAGTTGTTTCATCTAAATAGAGCTCTTAATTGTTGAACGAAGCGATGAATTAAGTGGGGAGTGCATCCTTGGCAGCAAAATTAAATAAGGTTTGCATGCATGAAAGAATTCGAAAACAATATATAGAAACCAAAGGGCTAAGAGGACGGAAAAATAAAAACGTTTATTTATTTTACGTGCATGTAGACGGCACATCAACATATACGGTTTTAATGTTACATGCATGGGTCAGGTGCATGCACCTACGTGAAGCCTAATCACATGTGAATCCCACATGCAACGCATAATCCATCCGTGTATGCATCGTATATGAGGGGGTTTATATATAAAGATCACCATATTGACAAAATATTACTGATACAGACATGTACTCGTCATGTAAAAAAACTGAAAATAAGGGAGTAATGGTCTAGGGCTTTGGAGGAGGGAGAACAGAGAATGAACGCAAAGCCAGCAAAGTACCATGGCATGTGGCCACAGGGCGTGCGTGCAGGGCGCCCCCTTGCAAAACTCTCGGGCGTGCAAGACGTGGAGCATAGAGATGAGCACTGTGGTCCTCAAACCCTAGACTCTGATCTCTGTGTCAATTACATATTAATTACTTGTTTGTTACTATTTACCCCTCTCTCTCTCTCTCTCTCTCGTGTGGCCTTTCATTTGGTGTTATGATTATGATTGGATTACCGAGAGGCATTTATTTTATTGTTTTTTTGTTTCACACAGTGCAGCACACAGGCTTTACGTAGTAACTAATTATTAATTGGGGGATAGAAGGGAGGCAGAAGGGTTAAATTAGATACACGGAGGAGGTCATTGCATCATGTGTTTTACCATCTTTGATTCCTTTCTTGACGGTCAAACTTTCAACATGGTAAGTGCATCCATCGAGATGAAAAAAATTACTCTTTATCTTGTTCATGAGATGAAAATAAACAAAACCACTAGTTTTTTTAGTATTGGCCGTACCGAGATTAAAGATGAGAGAGAATGATGCATGATTAATATATATCAAGTATAATATTCGATGTATGAGAGAGAGAGAGGAGGTTGGATGAAATTCCTATATGATCCACTTCCAATTCATGCAATTCAATTTGGTTTGATCAGAGGCGAGAGGCCAGAAGACAAGGGTTCGTGTCCTCATATAGGGTGCAGGTGGCGAACCCTCTCTTCACCATGCATCCCCCACTCAAATATTTCATTTATTATCTATCTAATTTGATTTTTCGGCGTCCTTCGACTTATGTATATGCACTTCATATGCATATTTGTATATAGGAATTGGGACTCGAGTGGATTATTATATTTTGTCACACCTTGTCAGATACAAAACCTTGAACAGGTGTGTGCATGTATATACACCTTGTAGAGTGCAGACACCCTATTCAATCCAATTTTAACTCATCTCAGAGTTCATGACAAGTTTGCACTTTGCCAATGGAAAGTAATACATGCATGCATCAAACCTGTAAAAAAAATATTTACAGCTTAATTACCTTTTGCTTTTCTTCTAACTTTTTTTTCCTTTTTGTTCACATTGGGTAAAAAAAAGCTAGAAAATTGAATTTAGATAAGGCCAGATATAAAAGGACATATATACTACTACAAATTTACTAGCCTACTATGCATATATGCATGCCACAATTTTTTATCACATAGCTAATCGAAGTATTTTTAGCAAGACTGTCATCCATTAGGCTAACAATATATCAGCACTTTATTCATACCTGTGTGTGTGAGAGAGAGAGGGAGAGAGAGAATTATTTGCTGATACATATAAGACCGTGTTTGCTTGTTTTGAAATGCTACTAAATATGTTCTCACTGACCCTCTCCTCCTCCTCCTCTTCTTTTTCTTCTTCTTCTTCTTCTCTCCCCTTGCAAGCCCCAATGCACTGCCTTCCTCTGCAACCTCCCATGACAGTGCGATAACCCATCCATCTCGTCCCCCCTCTTTCTTCTCTCTTCATATCAGTCACCTCTACTGCACCTTACACCTTTTTTTGCATATTAGCTTTTCGTATCACTCTCATGGCTTCCATGAACAACTGGTTGGGCTTCTCCCTCTCCCCACATGAGGATCTCCCCGCTGCACAGCCTCACCCTTCCACCAGCCTCATCACCGGCGAAGAGGTCTCTGCCGACTGCTACGGCTCTTTCGGCATCCTGGAAGCCCTCCACCGACCAAATCATCATCCCCAGGGTCAGTTTTCATGCCTTGATCACTTTGCCTATATTGGTTTTGGCATCTTGAATGTCAACGCAGATAGAGTAACACTAGTTGAGCTCCTAATTTTTGGTCTTCCAACTGTGTGCATGTGGTATTCGTCAATTTCTTACCTTCTTTTCTTCGATCATGTACTGTGTGCGTTTGCAAATCGCCTACCAGCCAAGAAGGGGTTTGCCTTTTCCTTCCATTAATCGTGTACTGTGTGCAGATTGGAGCACGAAGAGTGGTTTGGATCAGTACAAAGGAAGCACTTCTGAGCTTTCCATGTTGGTAGGCTCAAGCAGCGGGGGGGAAAGGAGCGCCATGGACGAGGACCAACCGAAGCTGGAGGACTTCCTCGGCGGGCACTCCTTCGCGGGGCACGACCAGAAGCTGTCAACCATGTCCGGGTCGTACGACGGTTCCGGCGGGTACCTGTACTCGAACGGCGCCGGCAATGGTGGGGGCAACAGCGCCAGCTCTATCGGGCTGTCCATGATCAAGTCTTGGCTGCGCAACCAGCCGGCCCAACACCAGCAGCCACAACAGCCGTCGCAACCGCAGGGGGATGATGGTCATGGGTTCTGTGGTGATGTGGGCGGGGGTGCAATGGTCGTGGCGAGTTCGCAAAGCCTGTCGCTTTCTATGAGCACAGGGAGTTTGGCAGCTGCGGCGGCGAGCGGCGGGGGAGGGGAGAGTTCTTCGTCGGCGGAGAACAAGCAGAATGCTAATAGTACTGGTGGCGGTGGCAGTAGTGGGAGTGGACTGGACGCACAGAGCGGCGCCATTGAGGTGGCACCGAGGAAGTCGATAGATACGTTCGGGCAAAGAACGTCGATTTACCGCGGCGTCACCAGGTAAATTCGCTCATTGGAATCCCTTTGCTGTCTGTTATTGCTGCTAAATGCAGTTTCTTCCAATCGTGTGAGTCAAATATCACAAAATAAAAAGATATATCACAAAAGGAAGCCATTTGCATAGAGATTGAATAAAGTCATTGGGGTTGTTCTTCTGTAAATTTTTTATTAGTTAATGTTGCACAATGACATCAAAATTTCATCACGTCCATACAAATGCACTACCTCTTTTCGAAAGTGTGTGCATGATGGACAGCACTAATTTGAAATATGTATTCATGTTAATGATGCAATGACTTAAGGAAGAACTCTATTTATGAATATTCACCACTGTCTCATCAGGCATAGGTGGACGGGAAGGTATGAAGCTCACCTGTGGGACAACAGCTGCAGAAGAGAAGGGCAAACTCGCAAGGGTAGACAAGGTATGTGTTGACAGCTTCTTTAATTTGTGCTAACTTGTTCTTTTTAATTTGTGCTAACTTGTTCTTTTCAATTGCATATTTCTCCTTGGTACAACTGATCGGTCTTTCTTCAAATGCATGCAGTCTATTTGGGTAAGCAATCGTTCAACACTATTTCCGTAAATTCCTAATATGTTTATTGATTCCGCAGTAGATAAAATTTGCATTCCGTGCTGATAACCATTTCTGAACATGTTTTTCCGCTCTTTTCCTTGATGTTCTTAACAGGTGGATATGATAAAGAAGAAAAGGCAGCAAGAGCTTACGATTTGGCTGCACTCAAGTACTGGGGAACTACTACAACTACAAATTTTCCAGTGCGTTCCCCCCCTTTTCCTCTTGCAATCACTGAATTGTTCCTGTTCCATTTGGATTCACCTCTGATCATTAATTTTTGAGTCTAATTGACAGATAAGTAACTATGAGAAAGAGTTGGAGGAAATGAAGCATATGACAAGGCAGGAATATGTTGCCTCTCTAAGAAGGTTGGTCTCTTGATTAGAGCACTGTAACATGGTTTATCTTCTGTGCTAAGATATTTAAAATCATTGAGCTGTCACTATAAGCGATCTGAAGTTACAATAATGTTGAATGCAGGAAGAGCAGTGGATTTTCCCGTGGCGCATCTATTTATCGTGGAGTGACAAGGTATGCATGCATATGAGCGCCCTTGCTTAGATCTTTGATCATGTCGTTGGATATAAAATTTCTGTATGGTTTGTAGTGGTTGCTAATCTATTATCTTACTTCACAGGCATCACCAGCATGGAAGATGGCAGGCAAGGATCGGAAGAGTCGCAGGCAATAAAGATCTGTACTTGGGAACCTTCAGTAAGAAATCTCCAGTGCCCATAAACAAATAAGACTTACGGTGTGTGCATGATGATTTCTCATCACTTGCTCCGTGTCTTAATATATTTATAGGTACCCAAGAAGAAGCTGCAGAGGCCTACGACATTGCTGCTATAAAGTTCCGAGGGTTGAATGCTGTCACCAACTTCGACATGAGTCGATACGACGTCAAGAGCATACTCGAGAGCAGCACACTGCCAGTAGGCGGGGCCGCTAAGCGCCTGAAAGACGTCTCCGACAGCGATGCGAGCATGGAAGGGCGGAGGGCCGACGAGGACAGCATGAACCCGCAGCTGACCGACGCCATCAGCGGTTATGGCGCCTCCCACCACGGTTGGCCTGCGTACGGTTTCCAACAAGCACAACCTCTGACCATTCACTACCCGTACGGACAGCCGAGGGGATGGTGCAAGCAAGAACAAGATGCAGTGGTCGTGGCTGCACAGAGCTTGCAGGACCTTCAGCAGCTCCAACTGGGGAGCAACACTCATAACTTCTTCCAGCCGCAGGGGATCCACAACCTGATGAGCTTGGACTCGTCTTCTCTGGAGCACAGCACTGGGTCCAACTCTGTCATCTACAATGGCGGCGTAGGGGGGAGTGGTGTAGGTTATCAAGTAGGAAATGGCGGCGGCTACATGATACCCATGAGCACCATGGTCGTAGATCAAGGACAAAACGGTCAGGCTAGCAGCAGCTATGGGGACAATGATCAAGGCAAGCAGATGGTATATGATGGTATGATTGGCAGTGGAGATCCTTATGGTGGAAGCAGGAACATGTATTACCTTTCACAGCAGACATCTGGTAACGGTAGTGGCATGAAGGATAGCGAGTACGAGCAAGGTGGAGGGTGCAACAACTGGATGCCTGCTCCAGTGCATCAGGCCATTGCACCTAGGGGCAACAATGTTGGCGTTGGCCCTGGCGCTCCTCTTTTCACAGTATGGAATGATGCATAGTTCAGAGTAGGAGGTTGGTGTAGTGGAGGACAAAAGGAAGGAACAGAACAGATAGATAAAGAAAGGAAAACAAGTTCTACAACACTTGTTAATTAGCTTCTGATATTTGGAGATTTTTTTTCTTATGATGGCTTCTTTTAATTTCTTCTATGCTTAATGCATCTCTTCTTTCAACACTAACATGCGGACTAATCTTCTGAAGTTTTGGTCATAGCCAGTTACATTGGTGGCATGCGTTGTCACCAATTCTCATTCGCTATGAATTTTGGGGTGTGCTTCAGATGGATGAATCGTTGTAAATTCAGAACTTGAATTGATGCATGAATGAAACATCTCTTCCAACATATATCTTAACTATGTATGATTTCTCTTGATGCTATAATTTCTCCAACACATTACTGGCAAATTGTCTCACTTTTATGAATATTCTTTGTGGTTGTTGCGGTTCTAATTGGTGTATCTTTCAAGTTTTATCTTTGAGCTCAAGGGAACGTCATTAATTTTCTTGCAGCTAGTTGATTATTGATTTTTGTGCGTCTCTTCCTTCATCCTCACTTATCTTTTTGTTTGGCTACGAATGAGATCGATTCATGCGCGTGTGTTCGAGTCCAAGTCAAATTTCATCGTTCAAGTCGATATCTTCCTTTGATCTATGTTTCACTTGAACTAGTGCAGCTCCATCAGTGCCTGGCTCGATTGTTAAGTGCTAGAATTATACTTTAATCAGGTGTCGAGGCATGCAGATGCAGACGACTAGTCGTAAGGCGTAAAGAGTGATCAGGTTACACAACTTATTAAAGATTGCTTCAAGTACAGTACATGCCAAGCCACACAGATACGAGCAATTACTATGAGCCAGAGAAATGTCTGGTAGTAGACTGCACTTCCCATGCAGTGGCCAAGTTCTCTTCATCATCTTTTTTTATACTATTATATTAGGCTCAGATTTTGACCTTTCTTTCACTGCTCAAAAGGCCCACAAGTTAATGAGTATGAATATTTATAACATATATATATAAGCGTAAATTCTCCTCCGGAAGCAAAAGTAGTGAACAAAGTGATAGAGGACAAGATGGACAAACAAATAATAAAGAACAGATAGACACAGCTGCAGCGGAGGAGAAGGGGGGAGAGAAAGGAGAGGAAGGAAAGAGAGAGGTGAGTAGGTGGTGGTGCATTTTTGGAGCCCCAAGGTGCCATGCTCTCCTCTCAGCTCTCTGACTCCTAATGTTGAATGCAGAGATGCCACATCAGGTCTCTCACCAACCACCATGCAAGTAAGGGGAAAAGGAAACTGTAACTCTCACCAGTCACCACCAACGAAGCTGATTCTTCCAACATGGAGGCAGCATCGACCTGTGAAACCGTGTTAGCACTTGAATCAATACTAATGAGTCATCATCTGCTAATGCACCGAGGGTTTTTGGTGGGATATTAAGCAATTAGGTTCAAAGTTCAATACCCTAGTGCAACATTAACTTCTCAGCTGGTAATTGTTTACGACTCCCACGCTTAATTATTCTGCATGCCATGCCATGACCACCTTGGGAGTTGGATAAGGAAGAGCATAAATGAATTGAATGGAAGGGTTGTCCTTGAGAGATGCGAGCAAGAGGACGAAGAATTCCTCGACCTGGCAGAAGACTGCCGGCCCGTCCCTGACACTAAACATACAAATCTTATATATGCATATTATTGACACCATATGCACCTCCATAATCTATCTCACATATATGCACATAAGAATAAGAGAAGAAGATCTTTTTCTTTTTACTGCGTTTTCTTTTTCTTTTGCTTTGGATGCATAGAATCTATAGATATGTATGCAAGTAGGTAGGGGGGGAGAGAGAGAGACGCATGCACCGCAAAGGGCTACCAATCCTGGGACTGACTGCATGAAATGCTCCTGACAAGAACACTGTTGGCAGCATGCAGCAGCCATAAGGGAAGGTTGGCCGCTGCCCATTTTTTCCACCATCATCAGATTAATCTTTTGCTTTTGCTCTGCCCCACTATAATTTGCCTGCATGCATGCTGCATGTGTGCAGTAAAAAAAGGCTATATCATGAAACTAAACCTAAATAGAAACTTACACATACGACCATGCGGCATGTTCAGATGATTGGAACTTAGAAAAATACACGTATAACATATTTGTCTGTCACTGGAGAAGCCCATGACACTCCAAATCAATTTTATAAGACTCAACCCGATCGTCGATCCGGATTGACGGCTCAAGTTGGACCGATTGGACCGAGTCAGATCAAATAATATAAATTAATAAAAAAATAAAATAAGTTAAAGAGATTAGTATAATCTTATTAATATATAATATCTTATTTAATAATAATATAAAATATAGTGTAATAAAGTAAAATTAAATAATATAATAAAGTAACATAAATTAAGTCATCAACATAAATAAATTTTTTTGTGAATTAATTATAAATAAAAAATAGTGAAAAAAATTATATATGTGACAAGAGGATATTAAAATATAAATTTCAATATATATATATATATATATATATATATATATATGATATGTCTAAATATTTTAATAATTTTGTTTATGTTTTATTTTTTTCATTTTAACAATTTACTCGGCCGAGTCTGTTAGATCCGTCAGATCGTCCGATTGAATTCGAGTTTTGACTGAATTTAACCGGGTCAAAGTGAGTCACACACTTTTTAAACCCGTCGGATCGGCCGATTGAACTTGAATTTTGACCGAGTTTGATCGGATCAAAGCGAGTCAAACAATTTCTCGGGTTTCAATAGACACGCGGGCTGTTTTAAATTCCGGACATCGATCTGATCGGTCCAATCGACCGAGCCGGGCCGGGTCTGACAAGATTGCTCCAAATTGCATGAGAAGTTTTACTATGCCTACTTAATTATACATGATTGCCACTTTTTGTGAGTTCGACCGAGTTACGATTTGCTGTCTGCAGGACATAAAAGCATTGATTGTTACCATTGCGGCATTGCATGAATGTTAAATTTATAATCCTCTGTGAACAATCGATTTTTTTAAAAAAATGATATTATACTCTCGACATAGAGGAAAATGACTGCATAAAAAATTGATTTACAGACGTAAATGTTTAATAAGGACTTATATTAATTGAATTTTCCATGCAAACTATTCAAAGTCATTTTCCTATTCATGCAATATTAATCAAATCCAATTTAATTATTCTCAAATATCGATTTGACGTGTATAAATGGTTTAATTTGTTAACATTGCCACTATTAATTGATCTCATTACCCAATTTACAGTCATTCATAAAGAATAAAAACATGACAAGTACATATATAATTGCTATATATTATTTTTAATGTCAGATTATAACTTCGTAGGTTTCATACAAATGAAATTGGAAAAAAAGAGCACACAACACAATTTAATTTTCTAATTATAATTCTTGGAAGAAAAATGAAGAATATTTTTTAGTGACAAAATTTTGTTTATATAAAAATTGCTTTTGTTTCGATCATAAATTGTATTAAAAGATTGTAATAACTAATAACACAAAAATGGCAAACAAGCCGGGTGCGGTTCACTGGCGCCAAACCGACCGGAAGAGAGAAACCTCCCCGCGATCGTGTGCATCAAATCATCGTCTGCGGCAACCTAAAAGGCTTCGTCTTCTCTGCTTCATCGTCGACCGCATCTCTTCTCCGGTAACCAATCCATCTCCAAGGTCATTGTTCTTTTCTATATTTTGTACTTTTTGTTGTCGACATTGAATTCTTGTCTTCGCATTTTGGTCTTGTCTGCTGGTATATCTCGTATCGGATGGCTTCCGAGAGGATTTGGGGCGAACGGGAGACCCAAGGTGGATTTTTTTTGCATGCTGATGTGTTTTTTCATAGAGTTTCTTTAGATTGTGAGGGATAGGAAGATTGAACAAGGGTTTTGGATTTCATGTCGAAGGAAGGATGTGCGGTGTAAATTTACATGTTTGAGATTTAATTTCGTTGAAGAGTTATTGAACTTAATTCAATTGGACGATCCAAGTAGATTTTAACTGTGTGCTCATCTTGGGTTTAGAGTTTGTTGAGCTACCTTCAACTGGAAGATCTGTGCTTGGATTTATTTGTAAAGAAGGGCTTTTGTAGCAAACTTGTGTCAAAATTTACAGGGTTTGAAGCAATTGGAGCACATGGTTGGTCTTGATTGCATCTCCGGTTTGGAGTAAAAAGTTGAATTAGGAGCAACTGCACCCAACTGGGTTCTTTATTCTCCAAGTAAGGGCCTCTAGTGCAACTGGAAGGACCAAACAGTGCATGATGGAATTTAGAGCATCTATTTTTTGAGCTGTCAGCAATTTGAAGATCCAAGATGGCTTTTGTATTTCTTGTTTAAAGGACCTTTTCGAGTGAGTTGCATGTTTAAGTGTTCACTGGAAAAAAATTGGTTTACCCCAGTAGTCTTGTTTGTGGGTTGATGTTTGGGATAGCTTGTGTTGAAGAGGGGTCACTGCGAGTTTCTTCTCAATTTCATAGTGTGCTGAATTAGGATTCAAGTAGGAGTTTGACTCACCAGCAAAGAGAAGGAACTTGGAGAAATCTTAGCTTACTCCCATTTTGAGGGCTCTAATGAGAGCATGCAACAATGAAACTTGGAAGTTCCAATTATAACTTCTCATTCTTAAAGAAATGCAGGCCCTGTTGCCAAATTAAGGTTGCCATTCTATTGTGAAGTTATTCCACTTTAGTTGATTCATGATAATAGCATGCTTATTACATGCTGATTAGAGAATGGTGAATGTTGATGATTTGATAATTTCCAGAACTTCATATTGGTAAAGGGAAATGGGAATATGAAGAGAATGTTGATAACTTGTTCTTGAAAGAAGAATGTTGATAACTTGTTCTTGAAAGAAGAATGTTGATAACTTGTTCTTGAAAGAAGAATGTTCATAACTTGTTCCTGAAGGAATAATGTTCATTACCATTCTTTCTTGAATGTTAATTGTTCATTAGTTGACCAAAGTTCATTTGAAATGTATTGTACCAGGCTAATACCAGCTTCATTAGTTTGTATTTTTATGTAACATTTTTTTCATAAGATCTGAGAGATTTTCATGTGACATCAAAAGTTTACTTTTTGTTTGACCGAGTCACTTATTACTTTTAGCACTATTGGATAATTTCATGAAGTCAAGGATGTAAGCTATATTGTTTCTTCCTAATAAGTTATCTATTTCCTTGGTCTGTGCACTAAAAGGTGATTTCAAATTTTATTCTGAAATCATAATTTTCTGTAATTTAAATAAGTGTGTTACTTGCTCTCAAAGATATCTCCTTCTAACTTGTTTCTCTTTGGTCACATGTAGAGTTTGCATTATAGGGAGAGATCTTCTCATTTGTTAACATATAAAGGTTCCGTATGAAATGCAATTGCTCACTCAAGGTCGCAGAGGAAGCTTTTTGCTCTCTACATTTCAAGTGACTTTGATAGTATTCTAATCACATTCTTTTCTGAAAGTAGGTTTAGAGTTGATTCAGGTTAGCTCCAAATGAGATAGTTAAGTGCACAAACTTGAGTGTGTGATAGCATCTCATTTAAGTTAGGTGGCAGACTACAAAAATAATGGAAAAACCACAGTTTCATTATCTTTGAAAGATTGAAATTGGAGCATTTGCAAAACCTAGCAATAGCAATATAAAACTAATTATAAATGAGGATTCACAACAACAATATTTGAGAACTATTTTTTTTATTTCTATATATAGTAACCTTCCAAGTGCTTTAAGTATTTGGAAAAATTTTAACCCCAATGCTATTTTCCACTATTTTCACCCTATTAATTATGGTGCATTAGAATTTGTCAAATCAGTTGTTTTATTTGTTGGAGCAAAGTTTTTATTCCTTATATAATTATATTTTGATGATACAAACCTCAATGGCTATATGAATGTGGAACCTAACTCTGGGAACTATTATCCTTTAATCTACTTCAATGAATTTTGGCTCTTGAGGGACAAGTTGATTCGACTAAATGACACTGTGTAGGAAGTGCCACTTAATTTAGAGTTGGGCCCTATTAGTTTGACAAAGTGGCAACTGTTTCTACAGATTGAACAGTCATTTCAAATTCATCGTAGTTATGGAAGCATGCTTGAAGGCGAGGCTGATGAACTTAAGGTATAAAGTGATTTTCTGGTTGAATGACAGAGAAATTTGTCTTTCAAAAGGCAAAAGTTTTATTGTTATGGGTTTTCTGAAAGTAGATATAAACTTTATGAAGTCTGATTAATTATTCTTGGACAAGTCTCCAGAAAATTTTGCATGCTTGCAAATGTGGGTCCGAACCTTTCCTTCTTTTTCTTTTGTGAACCTGTTTTCGGTTTTGTTTTCCATCTCACTTACTTGTTGATGTATTCTATTTATGAGCACATGAATATGTTTTGGGAAAGAAATGATGCGTTCAGATAAAAATGCTTTGCTTTAGTGGTCATTATGTATCATACTGCTCCCCATGCAATATATTTCATACTGCTCTATATTGTTATCAACTCCGCCTATGTTTTATAGCCGGTCCCAAGCCCGGATAAAGGAGGAGGGTTGTGTTAGGCCCCGACAGCCAGCGTAAAACTCTGTCGAATCTCATGAACATGGATCAACGAATATGACGTCATATGATCTATGTAGCCGACCCCACCTAGTGGGATAAGGCTTTGTTGTTGTTGTTGTTGTTGATACAAACCTCAAAAGAATTGAGTTGTATTTTAAAATGTCAAAAAAAGTTTAAATAGAAATGAATCACTTCATGCACTAAACTTTCGGTTAATATTTGCCTATGTTCCCACGAGATTTACATTAAGAGGTGAATATAAAAGTTATAAATAACTTTCTTATCTTTGTAGAAAATGAAGAATCACCTCATTGGGACAACCACATAAAACATTTGTTTAAACAAGTGAAGCTTGAAAAGTTCAAATTGAAGTTGATATTTTTATGTACTTAATACTCTTATCTTTTCGTAGAGTTAAGAATCACCTCATTTAGACAACCGTATAAAACATTATGCCAAAAATAGTGAAAGTCGGCAAGTTATATTTGAAGTTGATATTTTTTATGTGCTGAACTTGTATTTAATATTTGATTACTTTATCAACCGATTTGGAATAAAAGGTGAGCATGAAAGTTGTAAATAAAGTTGTAGATTTTTATAGAAGCAAATATCATCTCATTTGGATAAAAGTTATGTATAAAAAAGTAAATGCCTAAAATGTTTCATTTGAAATGGACAACTTTGTGTACTGAAATTTCAATTAATATTGGACTATGATCTAATTAGATTTTGGATGAATGATGAATATAAAAGTTGTAGAGAATTCTGTTATATTTCCATAGAATAAAAAATCATCTTATTTGGATACTCGTATGAAAAGTTATGTATAAATGAGTAAGGTCTAAAAAGTTTAATTTGAAATTGACAACTTTATGCACTGAACTTTGATTGAATATTTGACTATGATCTCATTGGATTTTGGATTAATGATGAATACAAAAGTTGTAGAGAATTTTGTTAATTTTTAATAGAATTAAAAATCATCTCATTTGGATAATTGTGCAAAAACTTATGTATAAAAGAGTGCAAATCTATTAGGTTGTCGATGACAAAACGGACAAAATGTTTCGGTCGATTGCTGGAGATAAAACGGACGCCCAAAAATGCTAGTGCAGCGACCGCTGATTACAGAGAGTGCAGACATTTTTAAATCGGATGACCGAAACTCTAATGGTCGACCATTCTGGGAATAAAGAACAAAAATATGAAAATCGGACGACCGAAGTCACTGCATGGACGACCGCAGACTACAGAGAGCACGGACATTTCTAGATCGACCATCATGGAAGTAAAAATTAATTAAATGGCTAAAATCCTTCTACGGACTACGATCAACGAAAAACTGCACAGAAAAGACAAACGCAACTGCTGTTATTTTATATAAAACAGACGCTCGATACTATAATGGATGACCCCTGAACATATGACAAAGGCTTAACGGCTAGTTCCTGTACAAAACGGACGATCGATATTGAAACGGGCAACCGTTTTTGAAATGACAGCACAACACTTTTCAAATTGATTTACAAAGGCCTTATTTTCAAGAGAAGCCTATAAAAGAGATTCAAAAGGCTGAAGGAAAATTATCTAAGGCAAATCACTCTAGTGCTTTCTTCAAGTCCAAAGCATTTTTTATGAGCTTAATCTTGCAAATCATCCCTTCCCTCCTTTAGTTTCTTAGTGTGAACATTCTTTGTAAGAAGAGAAAATTAGAGGGAATTCTTGTGTTCTTATTTAGAGAGTTTTGAGAGCTTCTTGTAAGAAGAGGTTGTGCCTTACTTCTTGAGCAAAAAAGAAGGCATTATGGTGTAGAAAGAATTATTCTCTCCCCAGAAGAAAAGAGAAAGCTAGTGAATCTCCGACGGTCTCGAAGTCGGGAAGTCGGAGCGGGGACGTAGGCCAAGGTGTGGCCGAACCTCGATAACAAACCACCGTGCATCTTGTATTTATCTTTTTCTCTCCCTTTCCTTCCTACTCTATTATGCATGTGATTTGATTGCTATTGTGTTGGTTTAAATATTAACGAATCGACTTTAAGCTTCCGTGACGATTTTCGGAAAATCGATATTTTCGACTAACTGCAACTGTCTCTCAAAAAAACACTTATGAAATGGACCTTATATTGTGTTAGTTTTTGGTTCTAAAGAAATGTCTACTGCAGGATGGTTAATTGAATATAATTTGGGCCAATGGTCATCCATCTTCCTATTCTTCACCCTCTAAAAAAATGCTTGGTTTCAATTTTATATTGCATAGGTTTGATACAACTTGGATGACTACCCAAGTTCCGTAGTCATCCTTTGTTCTTAAAGAAAGGTTTGTTTATACTAGCAAATTATTCTATTCTTGATTTGCATCCTGTGTCGATTGGACAACTTAGACAACGTGTACTAAAAATATTTTGGTTCTCTTGTCTAGTTGTTTTGCTGTTGATTTCACCATGGATCTTCTACACTTAATTGCGAAAGTTTGGTACTTTGGTAGAATGAGTTGAAGCCATTGTAGATGCCACATTAGCTCTGAGAAGGAGGCTATCTTCTGCCTGTTTTCACTTAGACTGAAAAATGTGTTGCCTTAGAATCTCGCATTCATTCAGCTCCAGTCCTGCTAGTTGTTTCATGTGGAATGTGGAGCTTTTAGTGAATGAAATAAGCCTCCAATATTAGGCTGTTATAAATATGATTGCTATATTAATTATCTATTTGGTGCATTGAATAAGCACCCACCTAGTGGGATAAGGCTTTGTTGTTGTTGTTGTGGTGCATTGAATAAGCACCAAGATGATTATACACTACATTTTCTAACATAAATTAGCATGAAGGAATTTTGGTTAACATGCACACCACCTTGTCATCCAACCTGGGATCACCCAGTTAACTGGGAATACTACTTTACATTGTGTTTCCTAAATATTCATGATTCTCTGATCTCTTCTGCTGTTGAGCTATTTTTAGTGCTGTTTCTGAGGTGGAGATGAAAGTTCACTTAAGATGGAACGATCGACATGGGTGGATCCAAGTGTAAGTTGACCTTATTACTTAAAATGGAACAACCATAAAGGGTGGATCCAAGTGTAAGTTGACCTTATTTATCTGAGTAAATAGGTCTATTGTGCTGTTGCTTATGACTGTCTTTTGTCTCTAACTACATAATACATGGCCAAAGCAATATGGAGGAGCTGTGTCTTAGTGAATTTGACTACAAGAACTATTGATTGAGACGGAAGAACAAGAAGCCACATCAATAACCATTCCTCAGTGACCTCTTGAGGATAGAGAGCTGGTGATTTGGCGAGTTTCATTTTCACATATATGAATGATTAAGCTGATGGTTTCCTCTGTTATACTTGCTTACGTGATAGAATGATATGCTGGGTGGTGAAGAGGCCGCGTTGAAGTTGGGTTCTGTTGATAATGCCAGGAATATCGAGGATGGTTCTAATTCGAGATGCAACACTTTTGAAGAAATCCAATGTTCTGAACCTAAAAATATGGATTCTTCTCAAATAAGCATCAGGATAAATAGTACTGCTACTCATATGGAGAAACCAACTATAGAATCAATCAAGAAAAAGGTCTAGCTCAGGTTCTTCTCTTGTTGCTGGTCAAGAAAATAAAGGAAATATTTCAGTCACTGAAGAACAAAGAACTGACTGATCATTCAAGTGCTGCAAAACCAAATGATGTTCATCTTAATTTTTGTATTCCTGATGGGAACAACCTTGAGATGAAATTTACGTCCACAGATACTTCAAGATCAGTAAAAAACTTTGTAGATGAAAAACAAATTAATCAGTTAGGCTCTTACGATCTTGCTGTGCCTTACCCATGGAAGCAATTTAGTGTCACTGGCAAGAAAAATCTGCCTAAGCTGGTTAAGTTACATTTTTTTTATCGGGTTCAAAGTACATGGGTTACGTTTGTGGTTGCAATGTTTCTTCTGGATCTGCATGATATCTGGTATTTCAGCAGAAGTATTCTGCATATGCAGTAAGGCAGATATGGTTACATATGCAGATATGGCTTTACTAACTGAGAAATCTTGATGGTTGTTCCAAATCAGAGTGCAAGTATTCCTCCAAGGGGCCTGTTATCTTTGAATGATGGTCATAGCACATTGAACACAACCAACTTGAGCGAGAGTAGCAGAGGATATTTTTGTTTTTGTGCGATTGGTTTTATCATACATGAAACTGCTCTCTTATTTCAAGGGCTCATCAAACCTTGATGCCACCTCAGCTGATGCCTCGAGGCAGTACAGCGAGTTATCCTTGTTTGTCATTCTGTACATACTTTGTATCCTCAAACATTTCCAGTGTCTTTTTTGTTGTTGATGCGTCCTCGCATATTTTTCATGGCGAGTTATCTGTTATGTCTGAAACGCTGGCGTAGTGATTTTTTTTTTAATGTCTTTCTCTATAATCTTTATTGTTAATTTGGTCCACTTTAACTTGAGAAGAAGTCCTTTATTTATTTGCTCTCTTTTAGATCTTGGCGACTTGTCCTTTCACGTAGTATAAATATTCCATGTTTTAATTTCAGTAATCTTCTGAGGTTTTTTTATATGTAATTTGGGTTCGTTTAGCTAAGCACAGATATTTGGGAAGAAGTATTTGCGACATTGTACACTCCTACAGGTTGACAATGTTGTTGAAAATAATAAACTGGGGAACTTCTCTATATATTTTTTATATGGCTTATAAGTGATTTAGTCGAATTAATTAATCTATCGTTATAAATATCTTCATCATGAAAAAAAAATGTGTTTCCCCTTCTTTTTCTTCACCTTAGAGCCAGCAATCTCAAGGGGGGCGGCCCCGTTCAACTCAAACGAGGACAATCGAGACACTGGAGGAAGAAGAAACCGTGGAAGAGTGTGGATCGGTTACTTTTATTTTATTAATTAACAATTAATTAGAATATTTTATATGCTAGATGTCACTTAGATTTTAATTTACAAATTATGGTTAGATTAATATAATCCTAATTGACATATTCTAAGGACATTTTAGTTTTTTTAGCAAAATAACTTGGACATTTTTTATAATTATATTAAAAAAAGTAAATTCAAGATTTAAATTACTTATCAACTTATCGGCTCCACAGCTTATCAACTTTCTAACTTATCAATAATCTTTTATCATAAAGGGCTCTAAACTATCATTGACATCATGGAAGAAAAACAAAGCACAATTTTTTTTCTCTTCGCCAACTTTGTGACATGAAAGATGAAAAAAAAAACTCTGCAGATAATTTAAGACCATTGATTATGCATAATTTGTACACTTTATTCAGTCTGAATTCATGCTGAAAAATCTAAATTCTGCCCATCATGGATCTCCTTGTTGAGGCTGCGTTGCAGCATATGACACACTTGATGTTATCATCTCTGATACCTTCAAAACAACGAAAGGAGTCAATTAGGATGTGTTTCTCCCCTCTCTTGTCAGTTATTAACAATCATCACAGCAATTGTTGATATCTGTTTGAGGATGTTATTTGATGGCTAACAGAGTAAATAATATATTTGATTCCTCCCTTTATCTGGATTTTTTTTCAGAATTGAGTAGAGTATACTATCCAGTGTTTGCATTCTGTTTTAGAACAGAAATTTTTTCTTATTTATCAGCAATGATTTAGGTTCTTCTGCCGGAGTTGTTACCTTAAAAGTTCTTGGCTCCAAGTTCTGCATAAGTTTCAGGTGGTTGGAGCTATAAAGAAGAATCACGATCACCAGGATTGTAAAGATAACATACCTTCTTCCTCCACAACCATTCTCCCTCTGGCAATTGAAGTAGACGGCAGCAACGGGATCTCCGAGGTTGTAAAGCTGTGAGAAGTCCCTGGTGTTGAAGTTCTGTCTCCACCCAGGCGCATATATGATCTGCCGCACTGACTGCCGGAACAGCACGAACACAAAACGATGGATTCCGGCCGTTGGCCGTGGACTCTCATAACTCACGATCTCATTTCCTGCCAACAAATTTAGTCCGGCACCAGTTAGAATGGATTTATCTGAAGTGACTGTTGATAAGATTCTGTCAGCAAGCAGCATCTAGAGACTTAGTATTCTATCCAAACAAAGCAACTATCTTTCTTATGGATATGAGTCTATTCTACGAATACTACTTACTTCATGTTTGGGGACACCAAGCACAGCTTAAATCCCATATATATAAACAAATTTTGCTGAATGATATGTGCTACTGTTTTACTCACCATAACTGGCATCAGTTGCTTCAGGAATGTCAGTCACCAACCTAAGCATATGCACAAAAAAGAGAATGAAAGAAAAAAAAAGTTATATATGAGCACTCAATTATATTCTCAAAAGTTGAAACTTTTTTTTTTACAATAATCATATTTTATTACCAATGGAGGTGCTCTCTTCTTGTTGGATTGCTGGGGCTTGGCGCATCAGGGTCCACCATCACCTTATCAATTCATCAATGTTGATAAGTGGTAAGAACTCCAAAACTTAGTTACATGGTGGAAAGTTTCACATAATTTAAATTCTAGCTAGCTGCAGAGCTATAGAATGCTCACTACATGTCGTGACTTAATCTGCTTTTTAATTAATTTATTTTTTGTCTGCCAAGAAATATGATCATTAAACGCCGAAAGAGCGAGCAATTATTGATACACTAACAAGTCAACAAAATAAGAAAATTCACTGCTGTTTCAATTTCCCACATCATGGGCCTCCCTTAATTTCACTATTCCAAGTGTCATCCATTTCAGCAACATTTAAAATGCCAAGAGGTTCATGCCATGAAGCCTCGAGTGGTCCAATGATGAAAAGGCCTGGGCAAAAAGAACGGCACGTCCGCTCAACTGGATCAGAAAAGCACCCTCATTTCAGACTTTTGTGCCCAGCACCATATCCCATTAGTGGTAAACAAACCACTTAAAAAGATCATTTGGCCTCCCTGCATCACTAGTAGCTTTTCTTATCTAACCATATCCATATATCATTCCAGTCCACAATGATGGCATTATTATGATATCCCAATCAGAAACATATAATATCTGAATGCAACAGACCCAGACGAAGCATTGGACAGCACTAGTTTCATCAGCTGATGACATGATAATCTAAAGAGAGACGCATGATGTAAGCCTGCTATTTGCAAGTTAGTTCAGATATATCGAGTTCAAACAAGAGCTAGACACAATCTCGCTGATTAACTTCTGACGGAAGAGGAATAAAGTAAGAACTTACGAGGGTGTAAAGGTTTCTCACGTCGCGGCCTCGGATCTCGACCCGGGGCTCGTTGTGAACGGCGGAGGGCTTGAGCTCCGACCCATTCATGAGCTCCTTGGCGTTGTACAGCACCCTCAGTGCCGCGGACGTGACAAACGGGTCAAGCACGTCGCCAATGATGTGACCTACCACCAAAGGATCCCTCGACATGGTACGATAGCTAAGTAGCTGAGCAAGCAAAAGTAAGAGGCACCGCTACTATTCTCAGCTGCGCTACTGCTGTAGCTGCTGTAGTAATGCGACTCGGTGGCATCTGTCAAGAGGGGGAGGTGCCACATTTATATAGATGAAGAAGAAGAGGATCAAATAATATGAGAGAGAGATTGAAATGTAGAGGGGAACGAGAGAGCAGGTAGAAACTTGGCATTCTCCCTTAAAGTTAAAGGGACCCTGCTGGAATCTACTTTTAGTTTGCGCCATGGATTTAAGAACTGCTATTGGAGTTGTGTGCTAGTAATAAGTTTCGGCTAGTGGAGTGACATGGTATATGCCAAGACACCATGTGAATAAAGCCCTCCTGCATGCAAACGTAGCATCCGATGGAGCCGACTTTATATTCCCCAAATCTATGAACCCTCAGTCATCTCCTTTGAATGCATGCACCATATATATCTATATATATATATAGATATGAGCAGCAGCAACAGCAGCGGCAGTAAAGTGTGAGGGCGACCAGAACAATATCTTGTTCGAATCGGGGAAGTTTGGTACGTTACTCCAATAGTCCTCATGAACATGAACAAGTTATTTTATCAGCACAGAAGGATATATATATATATATATATATATATATATATATATATATATATATAAAGGATACACCGCATTTGCTTATTTGTGACATCATGGATGTGTTCTAGCACAATATCTTCCCTCGTTTGCTCTTCTTTGCTGGTTTGGATCCGGGCACAGGATTCCACATGCACTTCAAGTGGAGTGAGAACGGTCTGAGAGTTATATTAGTATAAAAAACTTGTGTTACATTTTTTTTTTGGCGACTCTCCTTTTGACGTATAAATAGTTCGGATCGAGGATGATATATATATTTGATGTTTTGGAAATATTGATTAGGAAACCTATATAATTAATGAGCATAATACACTTATCCACACGAATCTTTATTGTTACACATATGATCAGTTATATATATATATACATATATATATATATATATATATATATATATATATAAAGTGGTTTGCATATAGAAAGAAATTAATTAACGATGCGCATCCACTAAATGCATGAATAAAAGAAAGGGAAAGGAAAGGCCTTGGATGATTTGCATTCTTCTTTTTGCTTTCGAAGTGCAGTGAGGATTCTTCTCCTTCTGATTAATATGCAATTAGGACAAAGCATGCATGGTGTTCAAGTAAAGGAATTGCAATTAATATGTCTCGATGACATTCTAGAACCATTAATACTTTCAAACCTCGATCCATGGATCATGATCACGACATATATTCTCAAATATGACTGAGCCCAATCCATACGCATTCCTTGGAACGTTCCTCATTTTGGAAAACCTAACATTCTTCCATGTTTCCCTTTCTCGAGGAGTCAAGGACCTTGATCTAGCTAGATGCATGCTCAGGAGTTGTTATTGTTTTTTTCTCGTGTCTATGTGTATATATATATATATGAATAAAATATATATGTATATATATATATATATATATATCCATATAGAAGTATAATAATGTGCATCGGTTCATAAAATTTTAAAAATAATGAATATAATTATTATTGATGATTTAAATCAATTTTTTATTATAAAAAGAATAAAAAAAATATGTGTAAAGGCGTTTGGCACGTGCTTGACATGCACATTATATATATATATATATATATATATATATATATATATACACTTTACTAATTAACGTTAGGACAAAAGAAAATCTGAACTCAATTACCACAAATTATGAGTACATTGATTTTTCTTCCAAAAAATTTATCTGACTTTTTTTAAACGAATTTTAAATTAAGAAACATTGTTGGATCAATTCTTTCAGGTAATTTTTAACCCTAATTTATTATTATTATATTTTAATTAGTGAGACAATAAATAAAATTTAATATAAATATATTTGAAATTATAACTAATTGTATAAAACTTAGCATGAAACTTTAAATATATCATATAAATCATACTGTAACAAAAAATATTGAACTCTAAGTATTGTTATGTTCATAATAAAAATGATCGTTTATGAATTAATAATATAAATAAATAACATAATAAGAATGGACTCTCGTGACTCCACGTGGATGGGGTCGTATTTTGAACTTGTAGAATTTAAATTATAGAGAAGCCACCTTATAATCTAATCATATTCCTAATTTTTAAATTTCGGTTCAGATATGAGACCTCTTTACAAACATGCAGAAACTACTACTTATATTAGTCACATCTCATATGTTGGAATTTGGAAACTAATCTCTCTTTTGCCGAAATAACATGTCAACAATTATCAAGGCCAAGACCTTGCTAAGTTACAAGCATTAAAGACAAATCATGAATGGCGAGCAACTGCATGCTGCCTTGGCTTAATTGCTTTCTAGGTGTTTGTTTAAGCCATCTATATAAGGAAAGAAATATAGATCAACTTAGTCAATCAAAACCCAAGGGTGGTGTAGATTGACCTTAGATGTATGTTATTGCATCCACACTGGACACAAGGCAATGGCTTCGTTCCTGGGGAAACACTCATGCTTGTGAAAGTTATATAGACACTTAGACAGGCCATGTACAATCTATTCGTGATGTTGATGGGACCTATTATATGACCCCAGAGGTCCAGAGCAATAACTGAGCTCCTTGTCCATTGAAACTAAGCATTTGCACTTTACAACATTTTTCCTTATTTGACTTGTTATATATAAGTTGTGGATTAGGTTAGACCAATTAAGCACAGTTTCTTCTTTTTTTTTACTGTACCATAGCAATAATAAGATAGCCAGTTACTTCTGCAGATGGTCAATCTGATATATGTATTCCAAAAGAAGAACTCAATATTCTTCTATTTATTCATGTCTAGAGTATATATTTCAAAAGTGTAGAAAAAAGTTGCACTCCTTTCTTGCTTTATGTGCATACCATATGCATCCCCTGTTAGTGGGTTTCACCAAACCTAATCAAATCTTTCTGTACATTGTAGCAACGTAAGCAGCAGACGCAAGGCTTAAGCACGTTGTATAAATTAACAATATGCACATTTGTGGGCGACCGTAAAGCAACGGAATCGATCGATCAACAACTTTTGACAAAATCTCCGGGAAAAAAAACTACACCACATGATGAGAAGAATAAAGGGAATAAACTACATGGTCATGTATTATTGGTCATATGAAAGAGTCAAAAGATGCGAGATTAATTAAAACATTAATGACCCTTATTAGTCTCATGCATGTAACCGGCCATATGCATGCTCCATTTTGTCCTTTCCTTTTCTTCTCCATCATGCTTAGTTTAATAGATGGGTCCTGACTGCAGGTAATGCTATATATATATATATATATATATATATATATATATATATATATATATGGCTAAAAGAAATATACAACCCAATTTTGAAATGTAAGTTGTAGCACAAGTATTAATTAAATAAAAAAGATAAGCTTTTTTATACAACTTATTGTAGAGTGTGTTGTGCGCTCCTTGCCCTATTAAGTACGTGTCATGTGCATGACTTCCATTTCTATTTGATATTAAACTACCTTTGCTACATCCTTCACGTCTCTCCATCAGAGTTAGTTAATTGTTAGCTCTAACTAATTGCAATCAATTCTTTTAGAGGAGAGACTAAAAAGGTTGAGTTGTAGTACACTTCATTAGGACGTACACTACCATTATTTCTTACCTTTATTAGTGAAATATATGTCAAAATAATAGAATGGTTATCACAAGCATTTCTGCAGGTGCAGATGGCCACGAAATCTTTATTATATGCATACGCACACATATATATATACATGTGCTTTGTTATTGGTTGTGTTGTTCATCAGTGGAACTTGGAATAACCCCTTTTATTAATTAACCTCCTACAGGATCCGTTGTATGTGATAATTTCTAGTCAATGGTTGTTAAAGTGTTTAATTGTCGACAAATGATTAATTAATATTTGTTAATAGAATCTTGCCAAAAATATTACAGCTGATGCTTCCAGCTATATAGGGACTAAATCTCGCATATATTCTTTGATCAACGGACTGAGCTGTGTCATTAATTCCTAACGAGCATGAAAAAGCGACTCCATTATAACACTCGTCACTAGATCGCAGACTTTTGTGTTTATTCTCCATATATATACACCCTAGATATTTCTTGTAACTATTTCAGCATATATAGCCTTTTCAGCCCTTTTGGTATTAGAATGTTGTGAAGAAGCTAAATAGAATCTTGTTAAATGAGTTCAACGTGAAAATAGACCAAAGTATGATCGATTGATATCTATGCTCTAACTTGATAACGCCAACGTGGCTATGTACGGTTGGCATATAGTTATAAGTGCAATTAGCTCGTCATATATATATATATATATATATATATATATATATATATATATTGTGGTGGAGTCACTAATGTTGTTGAACTCTCAAGTCAAATTTTTAAACTCTTATGAAAGTTTAAATAAGTAAAATGAATCAAATCGATTTAAATTTTTAAATAACTTAAAATTTTAAATTTTACATAAATTTTAATTGTAATAACTTCGTAGAATCTTATAACATTTATACGATTATACATGAATTTATACGATTATATATTATTACACACATTCTTTAATTTTGTACATGAAAAGTTTGTCAAATCTTAAATATTTTATTTGATTAATGTATTTATGATTAAGAGTGAAGTTATTATCGTGATTCGAATTTCAACCATTTTACTTATTTTTTTATTTTTTTATAAGTTTTCTATAATAAACATCTCCATTGATAGTTAGTTAGAATTTATTAGTTGTAAGTGATAGAACTTATGTTGATTACTTTCATATAATTTTACTTAAAAATATATTAGTTGTTTGTAAATTATAAATCATAGATATGTGTTTGTAAGTGGATAATAATTTCTTAAATAATTAAACTTATTTGGCACATAAACACTACTAATTCATGAGTTGATTCTACACGAGATTACGGGATAAAAATGAGTTTACTTAAACTCTCTAACTTGACAACATAGGATAAAACCATGTGTATCCCTCCAATTTTTGTATCACCCTATATATATATATATATATATATATATATATATATATATATATATATGTGTGTGTGTGTGTGTGTGTGTGTGTGTGTGTGTGTGCGCGCGCGCGCGCGCGTATGTATGTATGTATGTGCGCACGCGCGCGTGTGTATGTGTGTGTATATATAGAGAGAGAAGAATATTAGAGTGCATACACACATATGTGTATACATGCAATAACACTCCATCTGAGCCATCATATTAAAACTATTTAGTTATAACAGTTGAGATTTAATCATCTAAAAAAATGTCGGTCTAATTATTGTTCACCACCAGTTCTAAAAAAATAGTCACCTTCTCCCAATCAATTCCCAGCTTAGAGAAAATGGCGGCCTCTCCTCTCTTTTCCCATCCCAAATGTCGCCCACCTTCAACGTCGGCGTCTCTTCTCTCCTTCGCCGTCGGCCTCTCTCTTTCGAAGTCGGCCTCTCCTCTCTTTTCCCGTGCCAGAGAATGTTATCATTTGCCTTCAACACTGGCCTTTTCTTCTCTCCTTTGCTGTCAACATCTTTTCTCTCTTTCTTGTGTCACATAATGTTGTCGACCTCGTCATTGGCCTCTCCTATAGCTTTCCCCGTGTCGAGAACATTGACGATCTCTCTCCTTCATCGTCAGACATATATACGATGCCGCAGAACACCATCAGCCCATCTCCCTCTCTCCTCATTGTAGGATGCAATTGTCTACCCATCTCCTTTGTCTTGCAAGATGCCGCCAGGAGCCCCCACCCCCTCCCCCCGCTCCTTTGTGTAGGCCATTGTCCAAGAGTGATTGATGCCCAATGTGTGCGCTGAAGGGTATCGTCGATGTCCGCGGAATCAGCCTCGAATCGGATATGCACGGATGCATATCCAATCATTGAACTACGGATGCATATCCAATCATTGAACTAGTGGTTTACTATAGATGTCATCATATCCCTTCAATATCAATCGAACAGTCGAGATGGAGTGATCGCATGCGTATACACATATGTGAGTATGCACTCTAATGTTCCTCATACACACACGTGTGCACACACACATATAGTAAAACACCCCCCCCCCCCCCCCCCCCCACCCACCCACCCACCCACCCACAACCACCACTACACACACACACAAAATTGAAATTATTACGTTAGAAAATTTTACGAATTGATCTTCTTAAATTAACTCAAAATTTATTACTAATACAAGAAATTGACACCTAAAATTATCTATAAAGCAATGTTGATTTAACGTTAAAAACAACAATGACACATTAATATTTTAAATTTTAATTTAATTTTATAATATTAATAAATTAGTATTTTTATTATTTTAAAATGTAAATTTGGTTCTCCTTTTAAAAAAATTTTGAGTCCATCTTGCATGCATATATTTAATATTATCATGTAAATATAAATGAATCATATATATAATTCTCAAAGGTCTTTGGTCTTTCAATTCCATAAAATTATATAAAAATGATAGAAGGAAAGGATACTATGGCCAGACTGTAGCATCAATGGGATGACTATGGTCAGACTGTAGCATCAATGGGATGACTATGGTCAGACCTTAACAAATCACAAAATAGTCAATAATGATTATCATTTTTTTGACAAACTTTTGGAATCTGATTATTCATCATCTCACGATCCTTGGTGAGGAATTATTTTGCATTTATCTAAAAAAATTGAACACCATTATTTCATTAAAACTCTTGCCTTCACCTCATCTTACTCATTCGTACTCTTGTTCCTCATGCCCTCTTTATATCTATGTGGTTGCGGCAAATAAATCAAGGGGCGACAATATCTAGACCCAGATGTTGGAGGACGTCAAAAGGAGAAGAGGTTGGGACTAGAATGTTGGAACATGAAGAATGACCATCGTCGTAAGGTGTATTAAATGACACCAAATAATGAATTTATATGTAACGATCTAGATTTTCAGGAAATAGATAAATGATATTTATCTTTAATTAATGAATCTAAAAATCTCAATGTTAATATTCTGGAATTAATTAATTTTGAAATTGATAGAAATTATGAGATAAGATGGTTAAAGAGATAAAAAGAAATTTGAGAGGGATTGGATTTAATGGAGTTGTTATGATAGGAAATTAATTAATCTCGAATTTGATTAAATATGAGAAATTATGATGTAATGAATTAGTAATGGATGGCCAAGATTAATTTTAAAAGAGTCCAAGGCTTAATATAATTGATATTGCAAATCTGCACCTATAAATAGGCATTAAAGATGACTGGAAATTCCTTTTTCTGCCAAACAGAATTTTGTCCTCTTTTTTCTCTCGTTTGCACGTGAACCAAGGCACCTCCGAGAACGTGTGGCGGTTGGTTTCAAAGCCTGCACATAGGAGAAAAAGTTTCAGGTGGTGGCCGTGAGTTTCGAAGCGAGGACAGAGAGCAATTGTCGGCCAAAGTTCGACGTTCGTGCAGATTGTCAGAGAAGGGACTCCAGTTGGTTTTTCAGCCAACTTTAGGTACGTAGGGGGAATCCCTATGTCATCGATTTTTCGCAACATGAAACCATAATCCCTTCTCCTTTGTACCAGGATTCTATTGATGTATTATATGCATAGTTTGAATATTGTAGGGCAAAGTTATTATGGTCGGAAAGTTGCGTCGGAACGCACTTTTTCGTCGACGGTAGAACCTGGCCCGGGTTCTGCTGTGCCCGGCTCGGATTTGGTTGAATTCGAATCGAGTTGGAATCGAAACCTAATCGGGTTGTCCAACCCGGCCCGAGTTTCTGTTGACCCGACCCGGGTTCTAGCTTCGGCTCGACTTGGGTTACGGCGTGTTTTCAATCGAACGTGAACCAGCCGACCCGACCCGAGTTCACTGTACACCCGGCCCAGGTTTCCCCTGGCCGAGGTGACATTAGTCATTTCCAAACGCAGTCCAGGTTCCACCCGACGCGGGCCAGGTTTTAAGGACAGAAATTATGACTTTGGATAAATTATTATAGATAATTGTATGACTACCATAGTTTATTGTTCATGATCATCCCTGATCATATCATACACAGATCTAACCTCGTCATATATTTCAGATTTAATTTGAGATTTATATCATTGTTATCCTATCATATTGTGTGATCCCTTATGATGTCGATCTAATAATTTTCCCCTGATTGGATCCTTGTCTAACCTAAAGTGAATTGTTAAATATAGGTCTTTAGATTAAACAAGATAAAAGATGGAAATTGTTGGGTCTTCATGTTCTCCGATTGTCTCTAAGCCCACTGGGCCATTATTATTATAGTATTGTATGGGGCAGATAGTGTACCTAGAGGTTTGAGACGTCATCCTTTAGGGAAGCTATGGCTGTCCTGTGATGGTCATGGTCCCCAAGATATTGTTAGCGCTATCATTGGAGAGCGGCTTGCCGTTGTTTGATCTTCCACTGGCCTACATGAAAGAGACATGGAGTTTTCTATAATTGGTTGAGCGGTCTCTAATTGAACTAAATTGAATTGAATTGAAATTGCATAGAATTGAATTGAACTTTGGTCATTTGAATTTTGACGTTGATTGGCTCTACTTCCGCCTATGGAATAGAATAGAAATTGTTAATTAATTACCATAGATATTGATAATAGAAAATTATTAAATTGGATAGATGCCATAGTGATCAGGCATAATAGATAATTGATATTGATTGATCCCTTGATCTCTTACCTGATCCCCTTTATTGATTCATGGTCTTATTCATAGATTATTATTGAGCTCTTCTTATATTGTCCTATCCTGTGCTCTATTGATTATTGTTCATTATTGATTATTGATCTTTGAGCACTATTGATCTACTTATTATTATGGTTAAACTCTACGTGCTGAGTATTTTTATACTCATGGGTTTTCCCCTACATCTGGATTCATGCAGGTGAGATGATAGAAGATGGTGATGCAGGTGGTCATGCTCAATGACAGAGATATTGCACATGATGTAGGATTTAGTCCTACTAGATTATCAGTTTAGCTTTTATTTCCGCATATTTAGGATGATAGAGTCATGGACATTTTCAGCTCCTTGATATTATATTGTTAGACGATCTTATTTTTGCATTAATAGAGTTTATTTTTCGCAAAATTTATTTATATAGAATTGCATAACGCTTTTGGGATGACTCTGAGCACGTGATAGTCACGTGGGTATTGAGGCGTTACATTATATATCTTACTAGATCTGCATGTTTTAGGCTATAAATCGTACCAACATATGCATGGCTTTACCTTATCATATTCTTGTGCATAAATCATGTTTTCCTAAACTAGGGTTCTAAATATTTGATCATAATCATGAGTACCTTGTTATTCTTGATCTCATGAAAATATTCTTATAGAAATCTTTTTTGCACGTTCCATGCCAATCTACTAGTTTAGGGTCATAAGGCTTATGATCATGATTTGGCGAGCCATCAAATTCTTAATGTCAAAGGGGATGATAAAGTCTTGAATCTCCTATACTAGTGTTCTTCATTTATCCCTAATTAGTTCATTCATAGTGTGAAACTCCTCACATGAATTCTTTCATTTAAAATTGTTAAATTAATTTTATGAGAAGAAATGCTTAAGCTCTATTAATCTCAAACAAGCTGTCTTTAATTTTTTTTCCAAATTTGATGTAACCATGGCATGAGTGATATGTTAAGGCATTGTATTTGTTTCATTATTGCTCGCCCTATTTATGGATTCATTAAGGCATCATTTATGATAAAATTTTGAATCATCTTGATGTAATTAAATAACTTTGATTGTCATTACCATTTTGTAAGCACTAGAATTGCTCAAACTTTAAGAAGACAACATTATCAAAACTTAAACTATCTCATTAAGAGGCTACACGTTCAAATCTGCATGATTATAGTTGCAGAGCGATCATTATGATCCTTAGGTGATTGCTACGTCCCAAACATATGCACTATGATTTTCATACATAATCTACCCATTCTACAATTCAATTGTAGTGCATCACGAAAATCATTATAGTATTGATCATAGTGCAAATATGAAGCGCACTACGACTAGGTCGTAGCAATTAGACCATGCTATGGCTTGGTTGTAGTGTAACCTTGACCGCATGACAATAACAGAATCGTAGCACACTACGGCTAGACCATAGTGCGCAAAGACCCCTGGCTTCTATCACACCCTATTGAACCCTATTAATCTCATGCTTAATTAATTTTGGTGTGATTTATCATCCCAACAGGTGCGAGTACTCACTCTTATTAATTATGATTTACCGATGATGTACAAAAGGTAATTAACATTTTAATAACTAAAAGATATAGATCAAAGGATATCATTGTCTATACTTACACACTAGAGATTAATTATTATCGTTATCAAAGGGTTATGAAGTCTAACTGAAGGTAACTACATGAGCGGTGAAGTCGAAACACCAATAGCCATTGTTTCTATTGTATGAGACTTTTTACCTCATACAATGAAGAGCATTTCACACAAAGGGTGTGATGCATCCTTCCTTAAAAATTGCAAATTTTGTGGGTTGATCCAAGTATGACATACCTTATAAATAGGAAATCTCTTCCATATAATAAGGTAAAAAAAATCAAAAGAACTTATGGTGATCATTGATGTTAAGAAGGAACATCGACAATGGATCCTTACAGATATTGAACATTAAATCATGTCGATCTCATTGAACTCGCATGAACTACTAATAAATTGACAATATTTCACATGTGATTTTTTATTATATATATTAACTTATCATCTTGTTGAATATATATTCAATAAAGTTCTGTATCATACTTCAATATCTTATCTATGTTCATTGTTATATTTTTTTTCGTATAAACTTCTTCAAAGCTTACATGAATGGACTGTCCTGCATTGATCCATATAGATATGGTTTCTGATAAGTTGATTTGAGGTGTGTGTGTGACGATAAAGCTCTGCATGGATACGACACTGTTATATTTTTATATTAAGTTTTATTATGTTGAACTCCGAATTGTATGAAATACCAAGTTTGGATGTCATTTGGAGCATGCACTTTGGAATTGTATTTGAAATGGTCCTAATATAAATATTTACTGTTCCCATCATTATGTATTATTCTTTTATCTTATTGTGTATTTCTATTGCTAATTCCGTCTTTATTTATTATTCCGTTTATCTTATTGTGTTATTGCTATTGATACATTTGCTTCATTTGATCAATATATGTTTTTTTATCACTGGATGAGATGTAGTAGCCAGGCTCCCATGCATGGTAAGATCGTTCTTTGGCAGCATGGAAGAATTAATGGTGGACCTCCAGCTAAAGTGGGAACAGGATATATGGTGGATCTCACATTCTACATGGCGTGCGATCGATCGATATCTTGGCGTCATACCCATCGTGGTCTCCGACCAAAACATAGCAGTTTGGATACTCGGCAAAATTCATGCACTTGCCGCACCCAACACCCCACCACCCCCCACCCCACCCCACCCCTACCCCTGCACCCATCCCCAACCCCACTTGAGCCGTGCATGCCTGCACCGCCCTAATGATTGGCTCAAGCATTTCGAAGAGCCGTTTGAGTACTCAATGAATCGAATTCCTGATCTTGTTCAAATGAAACTTAAACATTGGACCAACCAATGACATGCATATACGTACATATGTCATATATACCACCACACATGCAAGCAACGTAGTACACATATATATCAAGCTTGCATGATTGTTACTTCTACCCTGCGATATCTCGTCGGCAGATGAAGCCAGCTGCAACGCCATGTTGCATTCATGCATGCATGGTTGAAGCTGTAGTGCCATTGATCAGTGGAACAACTAACATGCTCGTTTTACATGGCTGGGAAACTTCCACGTAGATACATGATGAGACGTACTTGATCGTATGCCTTGTGATGCCCAACTTTTAGTTCATGGAGTGGTACTGCGTCCGGGTGTACTCATGGAGTGGTACTGCGTCTGGGTGAAGATACACTTGATCACATGCGTCAAGCTCGATCGTGTACCTTTTGGCATAAAAAGTTGGCCGAGAGGTCAACAATTAGCGGATCTACGCATCAAAGATGAAACCCAACGTGACAAAGTTCTCTTGTGCCACATGCATGGAGAATCATGCATTGGCCACTAGGAAAGATTCACCGTCATAATTATAAGTTGGAAACCAATGCCAAGGCACATGAATCATGAAACTCATATGACACAACAATCGCATTCATGTACTAAGATAACGGGTACAAACTACAGCAATGTTATCTTTTTCTTCAAAAAGTAATATAGAGATAAAATAACATAATAATTTATTACAGGCCATTTAAAACAAACTGATTATAAGATAATTATTTAGTATACACCGATTACACCATTTAAAATTAAACATAGACGGTGGCAATTTAGGGATATTGCTCCTGTACGTATATATTATAATTTCAGATCGATCGGCTAATTAAATAAGCAATGTAATTTTTTAAAATACAAAAGATAAAAGTTCTAATTTGATTTAGGTCGTTTTCTAACGTAAACAAATAAAGATTTTATAAATATATAAATTAAATAGCAACGACAGTAAATAGCAAATAAATAAAACAACAAATTGAAGAATATGTTAAGGTTAGGAAAAACTATTCAACATAAATGTATACGTATGTAAGATGAATGACTTTTTTAAGAGGTAACATCACCGGATATTTATTAATAATCATTCAATTCATAATGAACAATGGATAAAAAAATTATTCAAATTGATTAATTTATTTATTCATCATAAATCACGTCTAATAGTGTTGCTTCTTTTAAGAGGTAGCATAAATATTAAACTCTTAAAATATTATAATAAATTATTGTAAATTTTACTTATAAAAAAGTAAATGGGATTAAATTGTTGTTGAAATGTAGCTAAATAATATTGATATATGATGCTACTTATGATATGCCTAATGATATAATCTTAAAATTATGGGGTCAACTGGCCCCATAGTGGACCATGTAGGTGCTCCCATGCTCATACTCACACTACAGATACATTGCTCTTTGAAGTGGGTCAAATATTTCAAGCATAATACATAGGACTTGCTTGACAATGCAAATGATATGTTGTGGACCAATTCCAGAATGTACTTATCAACTCCCCAGTGGAATAACTAAAAATTTCAAAGCCTGCCAGCTAAAGAATGCAGTTTAGATGAGATTTAATGTGCAAACTCGATATCAGATTTGTCATCATAATAAGGATCTCAAAGAACTTACCTCATCGAAATAACAATTTATGATCAAGTCACCCATTAGAAAGTATGATTTAGTGCAGGGAAAAAATATCCATCTCTATGTATGACATGATGATGATGAGCAAAATTAAATGTCAGCTGACAGTTTCTTTTTTTAGTTCCTAACGTAGTTACAACTCACAAATCTACACTGTTGCCTGTAATCGACCATCAGAAACTGGGAACAAAGCCCTTATTTCTCTTCATAACCAATCAAATATTGTTTCACATAGTAGAAATTGGGAGGGAAAAAATAATCAATCAAAGAATAAGAAATATGTTTCCAAACGTTAAGTAAACAAGCGTCGAGCATTGTCAGAATGGACGAGTGAAACATAATACAGAGATGCAACAAATGTCATTATATAGGCTTGATGTGTCCACGAGTGCCAACTGCTCAAGTAATTTCTACCTCCAAGTGATGTTGAAGAAATTGATTCAATTCAATATCTATTTTGCTCTGCAAAACTCCGGTGGCTGCTAGCTAGCTTCTATATCATTTTGTATGTCATGAATCCCCGAAACATTGTGGGTGTCTGAAACTCAAGCCATTTTTTGTCCTTCCCAATGTCAGGAAATTATTGTATCAGTTTGACGACTCCTTTCTAATTAGACCAATAAGGAAGTATTCTCTCCAGAAATACCTGTTCCATAGATAGAACATCATCACAATCTCATATAAATACATTACTACAAAGAAGAACAAACTAAATATCAAGTTTGCTTTTTTCTATTCTGTGCAACTAATCTTGGTATCAATATCCATAGAGAATCTGAACTAGGATTCAGGGCTTGAAATGATATATTTTCTGACCATCACAAAATTCTATATCCTCTTTCCATGAAAAAGACAATTGCTTTACTTGGAATACCTTAACTTAATTGGAACTTTTTTCAAAAAAAAAAATTTAATTGGAACTGGAAAGCATTTCCAATCAGGTATGACAAGAATGGATGGATTTTTCTTTCCTTTCTTTTTTTTTTTGTTTTTTGAGAAAGAATAAGATGCATAGATGAAACTCAAACATGGTATCTAATAATCTGAACCAATTCAGATTTCCTGGAGTACATTATTGCATTGCCAGATAACCCAAAGATTTCCTGGAGTATATACATTATTGCAATGCCAGATAACATGTCCACAAGGCAAAGAAGTGATGCCTTACAAGTTTCATCAGGTAGGAAGAAGTGGTTCTCGCTCATCAGCTCCAATGATGTGGCTTGCCTGAAAGAGGCAAAAAAGAGAATATATCTGTAAGATTGCAGCTCAGAATAAAAAATAGTTTTGCACAATTAATTTTTTTCCTTACATCCTCAGTGGCGCCAGCAGTCATGTTTATAAAGGAGGAATCTTTTGACCTGCAAAAATGGAGAGCAGCATCAATTATACAAACCATGTATCCGGCAAAGCAAATGGGAGAAAAGAGAAGGCAAAAAGATGTAACCCTAATCTCTCAGATAGGCAAAAAATTTAGTAAACTGGGATATTCTGAATATACAAAACATCCCAAGAAAATCATCTCTGTATGTAACCCTGAAAAGTCCCAGAGAATAGAAACATATTTACAGTAAATTTTCAACTGATACATCAATCAGAATTCAGAAGTACTGCCAGAATAGAGTTGGATCAATATATGTTTGGAAGGGTGTGTACTTCTAGTGAAATGTATGCAAAAAATGTAAATTCACAAATGTAAAAATATGTAACCTCATGAAGACTAAGTAATTATGCAATGTTGCATGTGTGGTTGAAAGGTTCCCATTTCAATATTATTGGAGGATCCAAATTAGCATATATTTTCCAGACTATTATATCTCCTATATTTATTGATAAAAGTGATGTAGAACTTATGCAGTGAACAGAAATATAAATTATTATAGGATAGAACCAGTACCTGATATGTTGAGAATCCATCATTTCCAATTTTCCATTTGATGGCTCATCTTTAACTTTGGCAAGAGGAGAGAAAAACTGCAGACATTGTGTCAGAAATGTATAGGAGATGAATAGCAGGAAAAATCTTAGTAAAACATGTTGAGGAAATACCTGATGCATTGATATGAAAACTATTGATATCCCCAAGATAAAGTTCATGGTCAACGTGTGACCAAATAATGCAGCAGATGCTATGCCAGTAAAAATTGTGGCAACAGTAGATGAATATTTCTTCAATATTGTGTCTGCAAAGATAACACCCCAAAACTAGCATTAGAAATTTGCTTTATTCATAAATCATTAGAGGGAAATTGAAACAAGTCTTAACTAATAGAAATATTTCCAACTCACCAGCATATTTGAAGAAAAATGAGGATAATATACCCTGTGCTGCATTATTGCAAATGAGGAACATCGTGGCCTTTGAGTGGCCTTCAAGGATATTGAAACTACTAGGTCCTACAAAAGGTTAGTCATATTGGTACTTATTAAGCATGAGTTCAGACAATATGAATGTGAAAATATGAACACCAAAAGAGAAGTTTTTTTTAGCATTATAACAAAATTCCACCGTTTGATATTTTAAATTGTCACAAACAAAGCAGTTATCAGTTTAGTTTTACCATATTCGGATGAAGCATACAGCACAAGCTTAAAAGAAAACAAAACTTTAATATATGTATTTACATATTAGCTGTATATACATGAATATATCACTGGCAATTTTTTAACAGAAATAACTGGAGGCATCAAATTCAATTGTTTTCACTAATCATTAGCTGGCCAACTAAAAAACTAACCCGTCTATCAACTTGATTAAGCCAAACAACAACCTGAAAAGATTAGCTTTCGGATTTTGAAGGGGTCAGTTATTGTTTTTAATGAAGGTTGAACATACCTCTCACATTTTAATGTTTTACAATCACATTTCCAGTTTAGAGCAATGTATTCCCAAAAAGGAGTTAGCATACCTTTGAAAACAGCAGTTCCTATGATACCCAGAAAGTTGAATATTGCACCATAGCCATACAAAAATAAGTTCTGCAGAACACATGAATAAAGCTGAAAATAAGACTAGATTTTTGCATGCAATACAAATTCAACAATGCAGATGCTATGTCCAATACGAGACATAAATGAGATCATGAAGTCCATTTTGCTTTTGCATATCCAGCAATCAAGCAACTACATCCATTGTAAAATAAGTCATTCACCTGAAGATAAATACTCGTCTCAAACTGACTTTTCAAAGCATACTCATTGTAAACTGAGGCCATTGATGGAACAGTAACCTGAAAAAAAAATACTCCAAATCATACACAGTAGGAGTATCAATAATAAACATCTTATTTCAACTGGGGTTCAAGAGAAACAGGTAGTTGATAGAAATATAGATCAAGCACCAAACAGGATATAGCTACAGTTTGACAAATATGTTATCAGATGTGTCCAAAGATACCTCACTCCATACTTAATACACATAGATGTATCAAATTGCAGAACAAGAGCGAGACCAATAAGTAACAGCAGTTTATATTGCAAAGTTTTAAATTTTGATCGTATGTGTTAAATCAAGCACCAAACAGGATCATTTTTTGAGTGATCATTCATCTTGGACTTTGATTTTTGAAATGAAAAAAAAAAGAAACAAAAAAGAAACAAAAAAACAAAACGGGTGTCAAGGATGCTGGCATGTGCCTCTCCTTTTACTAAAGGCTGACATAAATCTGATTTCATCATACTGCAGCCATTTCTGAAATCAGGACAGGCTGATGCACCTCTCGATATGTATATCAAATCCTTTTTAACCACAGAGGGAAGGGGGAGGAGCTCTGATAGGATATTGAAGATGAATCCCCAGAGCACTTGCATTCTCAAATCTACAAGGTTGATAAGGCAGACAAAAAAACTAATGTGAGCTTGCTGATTTTGTCTATTAAGCTGGTATTACAATCATGCTTCTCTTTTTCTCTTTTTTTCGGAGGGATGACTTGTGTCAATAAAAGTGAAAACTTGCTTGGGTAAGAACTAATATCCATACAGAATGCATGTCCAGATGTTTAACGTAAACACGCATATGCAACATGTAATGTGTAAGAATATAAAGAGCACAATAAAGTTAGCAAGAAAGAGAGGAAACGTTTAATAATGAAGATTTATAAGACTTACAAACACTAATGTGTACACATAAGCTATCGTTGTAACTGGAAGGCCTAATGCTACAGAACCCTCTGGCAACGACCGAAGCTGATTTACGCTTATCCCAATCAAAAGAAGTGCAAGAGCTTCCCACTGCACATTAAAAAAGAAAATGCAGATAGTTTTATAAAGCAAATAATTAAGTTAATGTTTTAAGAAACATAACTAGGAACAACATTATGTATGAGATCAAATAACTCATTAAGATCCTTGCTTGACAGTATAAATGCAGGGTACTTACTCCTCAATGTGGCAAACTAACATCAAGGCTTACCAAGGCATCACTAGAACATGCAAACTCACCTGAATAATGGAGAAACGTCTTCTCATAATAATCTTCAGTAAGACAGCTATAACCAAAACCTGCATTAGTTGGTGCCAGTAACCATTAAGTAATGCTTATTCAAAAAAGAAAAAAACCAAAAGGACAATAACTTCCTCCTCCAATAGAGAAGTCTTTGGCACAACATAGGAATCAAAATACTTCAAGATGAGAAATGGAAAGGAGTACTTTTTTAAGAAAGAAAGAAAGAAAGAAAGAAAGGGCATTTGTGCCAAGAAATTAAAAGATCACAAGAATAAAAGATAGATTAGCTTAAGAGAACGTGTGTACTTCTAGGAGACTAGGACATCATCAAATATGTACTGAGTAGGAGATAGTAGATAGCTTGATATATGTAGGCATTTTTTAGAGGGCTTACTCCTTAAGTAGAATACTAAAAGAAACATGAAGATCAATTACAGTCTACAGATTAACATTCCATGAAACATGTATGGTCTCACTCATAAGTCTAACTGTTACCAGGAAAAAGAACATAAGCTGATGGGAGATTTGGCAACTATGGCATAATAACAATGCCCACGAATATTTCAGATATATTATGAAACAAAACAGACATGCATAGTGTGAAAGACTTTGTGACAAAATCTTTAGGAAACAGAGAAAAATGATATTTTTTCTAAGCTTAATTCTCTGTTCAGCCTCTTCAATTAAGTAACAATGGTTATATGCTAAGATTATCACAAATTCATCACTATTTTCCCTGCAATGTCAAAAATATCCTGTGGAATATCCTACGAGAAATTTAAAGAAAGAATTCACTGCATCATTTGGACCAAGTATGCTCTGTGCCTAAAACCAATATCAAGGAAATGACACAAAGATAACTTTCTACAAGCACTGTCTTAAAAAATAAATCAAATGTTTGGTACTAAAATTTTCAAGAGTAAAATAGTACAAGAGGGATTCCACATAACAGATATGCATTGTCAGCAGTCTCACCTACATCCTCCACTGTTATTCACTAGGATGCAACCACTAGGACAGATGGAAAAAGATCATGTTTGTTTACACAATTTATGAAAACAAGTTGTGACAATCGAAGTGATTGTTTGCTATAAAATGAAAGCAAACTAAATAACTTCTTTGCATCATTGTTCAAAGCACTAACAGCAAAAATTTAAGCAAAAGGGATCTAAATATAGCATACATCCAAGTCAAGAACAAGCAAAATATACTGGATAAATCTTAAGAATTTGAAAAAGGAAGAAATATGACAACAAGGTTAACATAAAATCGAGAATCCTAGTTTTGGAAAACTACCTTCAAGTTGCTAAGCATTTTGACAGTTGCAGGATTGAAGTATAGCTGCATTAAGAGACAAATGAATAATATATAAGTACATAATGAAATAATCGTGTGAACCCGCTATGAGTAAATCAATGAGTAACAAAACGTGTTAATTTAGGTAGGGTTTGAATAGCCACTAACCTGCATGATAAACTTTAAATAGTTATTGATAGCATAAAGAAGAGCAGGAACAGCTAGAAGAACATTATTGCGAGCTGCCTGAAAATGTCAGAATATGATATAAGTCAATAGAAATTAGAAAGATATACCAGTTAAAGGATCACAATATCAGTTTCAGACATACCAATACGAATGTGGAAACAGAGAGAAGAGGTTTCTCACCCACCTTCTGATTTTTAGCCTGTTAATTTACAGAATAAACCATTAAAATTCTAAACTAAAATAGTTATATATCACAATACATAGACATATGTTGTATTCCTTACAGAATTGTATACACAAGCACTTAACCAAGACATAATTATTTAACATTATCATCCTTGAGTAGAACCTTGCCCTAAAAATGTAAAGACTTTATTTGAAGAAGAGACTGTATTTCAGTTGACCATTTTCTGCTTTATCCTCATCCTCCTGTCTTAGATTTTATTTTGTACTTGTGCCTTCTAAATTACAGTCAAGGACATCTAAAAGAAAATTTATATGGAGCAAAAGTTATTTTGCATTCTTGTATTATATCAGAATGAAAGGTCTAAAATTGGTAATGAATTGTTGTCCGAGTCATTAGATATGTTAGTGCACAGAAAAACAGCACGCCGTCTCCACTTGATGAAACTTAAAACAGATGAAAATTATGAATGTTGCTAACCAAGTTATGACATTGTAGATGCTATTCTGTTTCAAATAGAGAATAACTCAAAGCATAGAGTTGAAATTTGTCTCTCAGATGTCTGATGTATTTTTCAGAAGTGTCAAAGTTAACTACTATGTTGAGCTTCTTCAGAGAAACTGAAAAGGAAACTATCATGTGTGCTGAAATATGTCAGACAAGTAAATCAACAGTTCAAACAAATAAACATTTTGGTTTTATATCAAAGTAAAAAATGACAACACAGACCTGGATGATTAGCATGATGATGGCAAATAACACCTTTGTAACTTCTGTCAAAAAGTTTACGCTAATGGGGCTGAACATGAACTTTCCATCCACTTTAGACATATAGACCAATATAGGCTGCATACAACACAAAGGCATGTTACATAGGACAATAGGGGAATTAATCTTTCATGTACTCTAGATTACTTTTTTTAGGGAGATCATTTCAGAACGCTACTGCCTGCTTGAGGTTTTCATTCTCCTAAGAGATTTATTTTGGACTGTTCCTTGATAATGCAACATTGAAGAAAACTATCAACGCTTATAAATAGTTAAGCTTTATGAACATAATTACTCTAAGAACATTATAATATTAGTATACAGAATTTTTTTCATGCTATACAACATCATGATATTGATACAGACAAAAAGATAGAGTCGAGCAAAGTTTGTTTAGATGTTTGCCCAAAGAGTTGAGCAAACTCCGCCTATGTTTTATAGCCGGTCCCAAGCCCGGATAAAGGAGGAGGATTGTGTTAGGCCCCGACAGCTAGCATAAAACCTTGTCGAATCTTATGAACATGGATCAACGAATATACTAATAGAGCGGAATGGCGTCGTATGATCCGTGTAGCCGACCCCACCTAGTGGGATAAGGCTTTGTTGTTGTTTGCCCAAAGAGTATAAATTTAAACACTTGTTTAAGCTTGCAAAAATGTGAACGGACAAAATAAAATTTGTTTGACCATATGTTTAAGTCTTTAAGATATGCCTAGTCGGCTTGGATTTGCATTTAGGGGATTTGCCAATAAGTACTTTCAAGAACTCATGGAGTCATGTGCTGTGAAATTGAAGATTTGCAATCATTATATATTTTAATAGATATTCTCAAAAAAGTAATAATTTGATAGATCTCAAGTACAAATTTATTATGTAATCCCTATGGTATGAAGTGAACATAGATAATATAAGTTCAGTAGAACTTGGTGACTATTTAATAAAATCCTAACTAATTAGTGGTATATAGCAGAAGAAGCTACATATTATTTGCCTTCTTCAATTAAGTTAGTGATCCCCTACATATTACTTGACTTCAATTAATTTAGTGATCCTTCTTGTGATGAAATTGTATTTTTCATCTCTGTAAAAAGGCAGATATCATTCATTGAGATCAAATATATATGCACCTTCAGTCACTATAGCAAGTCAGAGAGATGCATATGGTTTTTTTTTTTTTTTTTGAAAGTGAAAAGGATGATTGCCATGTTTGCAATCATCCAACTTTATTGTTGTGGGCTAATATGTACAAGTTCATTGATTTGTTACACAAGTGGAATAAAATTCATTCATTGCTAGATGCATATGGTGATGACCTTTTTTTTTTTGAGGAAATGATGAATCATTTATGCATGAATTATTTTTTGTCATCAGTTAACTCTGTAAATAAAGACAGTACGAAACTTCTAAGAGATGCATATGGCTGAAACATATGATACAAGCCAAAGAAACTAAAATCATGAGATGAAGAACAAAAGCAAATATGCAGTTCCTCTATCTTTGCTAGGAAAGCAAACATGGAAAACCGTGAAGATTATTCAGTAAATTTACCTGAAGGCCAACCAGGATGCAGTCTCCTACAACCAGAAGGAAGTTGAGAGCACGATACTTTGATGACACTTTGCTCCTGTGTCTATCATATGCTCTTGAGACACTCCTTGGGCTTGGTGACACCAGCTTGGAATGACATACACTGCATTCCAGCATCCCATTTTTAGACATCTTAAAAGCTAGGTCTTCACTGAGGGTGACAAAGCTTCAAAGCCTATGGATTGGAGGCAAATTGGAATCCTGTTATCCTAGGTAAACATCAGCTGATCTGACAAAATGATATCACATAATTAATTAATCTGTAAAAAATCAAATAAGAACCTAAAATGGACGATTCTATCAAACAGTAACAAATATTCGAGCCTGAAACCAATGTACAAAATGTAAACATATCACTTGTAATTTCATAAAATATCCTCTACGATCAAAGGATAAATGGGTCATCAAACGTGAAAGAGTAACTGCAAATAAACCAAAATGAAAGCATGAAAAAATACAGATTGGTTAAGAGAAGAAAAAAAAAATCTGTCAACAGGACAGAGAAAAAAAGTGACAGAAAGGGGGAAAAGGAGAAAGTTTTTAGCCAGCAGCATTCTGAAGCAAAGAATGAAAAGAGAAGTCTGGGCATATGATCTTAAGATGCTCTTGAAAATGAGACTATATAAAGGCCATGAATTCTTTTGGAACTCCATCAGAAACCTTCCTACTGAATTCCCCCAGAAAAAGAAACAACTTTTCTAACTGCCCCAACAAATTTAAATTAATTTCCATATCTAATCAACTCAAATTGCTACTGCCAATACAGAAGAAACACTAAAAACCATGCACCAAAAAAACATTTTTGCGATAAAAATATTAATTATTCCACTTCATGGCGCGTTCCTTTTATCCTATAAGACTACGAATTCATCAATGACGTAAGAAAAGATTTTCAAATACTTGAAACGTTAGTCCACTCAGAAACCATGCTTTCGCTCACAGAACAAACAGAAGGCCACCCAAAATTTGGAACTTCAAATCAAGGTTGCAATTTTCCAATATAATAAGCTTTGCATCTGGCCTTCAACGCAAAAACTAAAAATAATACTCAAAACATATCCCAAGCCAAGACTCGAACTTTAAGTAGAATCCAGTATAGATCCCCCAAATATCCTGCCATCACCGCATCCAATCCAATCCCACCCATCCATGCAACCAATGAAGAAACAAGAACCCTCAATTGGGACGGAAACGGGGAGAAGGGATGAGCACAGGACAAACCGAGAAAAGGAGATTCAGATCCATGATCGGCGGGTACCAGAGCCAGCCAGATCCAAACCCACCCGCCTCAGGAACCGACACCCCCCACCGTGCCTTCGGATCTCGGGATCGGAGCTGCGATCGGAGGGGAGCGGGGATTGGGAAGAAATCTGTAGGGTTTTGCTCCCACCGAGATCTAGATTCGGAGGTGGAGACGAAGAAGTGGAGGAGGAAGAAGGCGGAAGGTGAAGGGGGAGGATGAAATAAACGGGAAAGCGGGAGGGCGAGGAAGTGGGAATTTATGTGTACAGATGAACAATAAATTAATAAAGTTATCGCTTACCAACATAATTTTTAATTTATTTCTTGAGGAAAAAAAGCAATAAATTGGTCTTGGTGCCCTTTGCGTGAATTTTACAGCAGCAGGAACAACAACAGCAGTATTTTTATAAGGAAACTTGTTAGCATGTCTCCTTTACAATTAATTTTTAATTCAAATATTAAACTATAGATAAATAACAATAATTTCTAATTTACCTTAGCGCAAAAAATAAGGAAGGAATAAAAATAGGATAGCGAAATAAAAAAAATATTTTCTTAAATTTTGTGAACTATCACGATTTTTTTGAGTAAATAGTTGTCGGTGCGATATTTCTAAATATTATCATGATTTTCGCTTAATTTTTTTATGATGTTGTTAACTTTTATGTTGCTTTTAATTTTTTTTATTTGTGTAAAAACTAAAATATCTTTTCAAATGACCTATATTTTATTATCTAAAAGAAATATAAAGTAATATAATATCTGAAATTATTTTTAAAAAAGAGGATCTTTGATATTATCAAACTATTTTATTTTATTTTAAATATTAAAGAGAAGGCAGTAGGTGAAAGAACTTTTTAATTTTTTATAAATATAAAAAATAATATAATCTAAAAATTAACATAATGAATAGAAATTTTTTAAGTGAACATTATGATAAAATTTAAAAACATTATATGGTAAGTTCTTAATTTAGAATTAGATCAAAAAATCATTATAGTTAAGGAATATTTAAAAAATAATTCTTTAAAAAAAAGGCAAATTATCAAACTTTTAATATTTTCTGGTGTAGAAAAAAGACGAGTCATTTTTTTGCTAGAAATCTAAGGCTGTCAAGGGATTTACTAATAATTTGCTTCTCTCTCATTTTGGCGTCATCATTTTTTATGAAAAGTAAAATACTCCAAAAATTATAGGTTTGAATGTTTTTTTTTTAAAATGATTCGGACTTGGGGTTGTTTATTTCAAGAATTATTATTCTAAGAACAAAAAACATGAAAATGAGTTTTTTTTCAAAATATTTATTGTTATTATGTTTGATTAGAAAAAAAATATGTTAAGTAGTAATTAAAAAATAGTTTAAAAGAGGTTAGTAATTCCTCTTATCAAATAAATACTAAAATTAAGTTAATACATCATTCAAAGTGTTGACTGAATACATTATTATTTCCCTTGTTTTTGATTTAAATGGATGATTTAAAAAATTATTCATCCATTTGAACTTTCGATTCTGTCAAACATTGTGACGTAAAAAAAATCGAGATAGAAATGCGAACATGGGATCAGACGTGATGTCATCTGGTTCCATTTCTCACTGTTTCATCATTTTCATAGAACTCTCTCTTACTTTTTTTAATGTAACCCTTTCTCTCTCTCTTTTATTTTTTTTTGGCTTGCATCTCACTTTCTCTACACTTTATATATTTTCCCTGTCTCAATCTCTCAGTTTCCCTTTGATCTTACTAATTTATTTTGATCTTTTTTAGTTAACTAAATCATATAATTATAAAACTTTCAATTAATAATATTTTACTATTAAAATTTAACTTATTTAGCTGGTTAATTTAAATTAATCTTGAGAAATTGGATAGTTAAAAAAAATTTCCCGATACATAGTCTATATAAATATATACAATATGTATAGACAAACCATTAGCTAATTAGTCAAGTCTAATCTGAACTATATATATTCCGTGATACTGCATGCTATCAATATAATTAACATAAGTATATTATTCCGTGTTAAGTTGGAGCACGAATGTCCAAAATACATAACTTGCAAAGAAGGAAACGAGAATTATCACGCCCAAAGTGTTTTTGTCATGTTATGATATTAGTGAGCTGGTGCATATTAGATGTGGGAGCAGCTAACTATATCATGAGAAAGGTGCATGTTATCGAAGAAGCTGTCAATCAACCTTAATATTTAGTCCATTCATGCATAAAATTGAATTAGAAACTTTGTGAATAGTATGATAATGATGCACACAAAGAGAACGAAGAGGTGAGCGAAATCAAAATAACTAATAAAGCTGCAACACTATGAGAAAATTGAAGATTTTCGATGGAGCGTTTTCGACGAGTATAAATCCTTCACATTTTTTGACAAATTTTATGATGGCTCTAAATTTCTTTTAAAAATACATACGGTCACATAAGAACCTTCGATAGTACTGACGGCATACACCCTTCGATAGATTACCGACGGAAAACTCCTTTGATATTACCAACGGTGTATCATCCCGTAGGTACCACCGAAGGCCGAATCCGATGATACAACAGAATAGAATATGATATCTCATAACAACATGGGCAGCATGTCCGCGTAACATTCCGACGGGTGCAGTCGTCACTGGCACTGATGGTTGCAATGTCGTCACTACTTGAGAAGACCATTTGTCGTCGAAACATGTTCACGTAACTAACTCATGTGCCCATCTCTCTATTTAACATGTTGTGACGGTGCAACAAAACAATATTCAAATTCAGCGAAAGAATGACAATCATATGTTAATGTTTTTTTTTGTCTTTGTCATCCACGAAACTGAGGAATCACCCAAGGGGCCAACATAGTAAACATCACAATACATAGTCAAGTTAAGAGATGCCTAAGTGAGTAAAATGATTTGTCCATGACTTGATTTTAAATAATGCAGCTCGAGTTGAGTAAGGCTATGGTAAAGGCGCAAATGACCCACAAGCAGGGGCGAGCCCAAGTAATAGGTGAGGGGGGTATCTAAAATAAGACACAACTTTTGGTCCATAAAGAAACGTGGCAAACTTGCCACAAATCCACTATCAGATAGACTATCAAGAGTGCTTTGGTGATAATAACAGTTAGAAAATTTTGAATTGGAACTAATTTGGTGTTCAGAGCATAAGTATCACGAAAATCTTGATCTTCAATCTACATGAACCATTTAGTTACAAGATGAGCTTTAAAATGCTCGATGGAACCATCAACACCTCTCTTAATGTTGTAAACCTACTTACAAACAAATTAATGCTTACTAGTAGTTAGTGGTGCAAGTGTTCATAAAAAATTGTAAGACCCAACCTAATCATCAACCCGACAATCAATCCAAATGGGTCAGGTTGAATCGATTGGACCTGATCAGATCGAATAATATAAATAAATAAAAGATAAAATAAGTTAAGGAGGTTATTGCAAAATTGCATGTATATAACATCTTGCATAAAAAATACTTAATAATATATATAATAAAATGTTATAAAATAATTCAAATCAAATAGCAAAATAAAGTAACCATAAATTAAGTCAACAATCAAATATTAACTAAACAAAAAATATTATGAAGTAGTTATAAAAAATAATATCGATGAAATCTTATAATGTAACTTGAAGCATAAATTTCAACCATATATATAATATTCAAAAAAAATATTATTTTATGTTTTATTTTTTATTTTATAACTTGATTCGATCGGTCGACTGGAGTTTTGAGTAGGTTTGACCAAGTCATGTACCATTGACATTGGTTCAATTGGTCTAGCCAGGCCAAATTTTAAAACATTGGTGTCAATGTGCCATTGTTTTCAAGGACTCATATATTCATGGCATCACATCATCGATGTCATTAATAGCCTCGTAATATGGTAATGCTTTTTGTGAGATTTGAATAATCTAACATAAGTAACAAAATTTTCAAGATGATAAGCCTTACCTGAAGAGGGATCAAAAGTAGCTAAGTTAAAGAAGGTCCAGAAATTGAAGCTGCGTTGTAAATAAAGTCATCATATTTTATAGGCCTCCTAATTTTGTGGTGAGGACTCAGAGCTGTTAATCTCACTATATATAAAGTGATGCTATATAAAGAAGTTGGATGAATAGGCAGATTAGTCTATATGCAGGGAAGACAAAATAAAAAAGCAATGCTCGAGAGTGATTGCCACATAGTCAACAAGTGATTGTGTGATATCGGAATTTAATGTGAGGTTGGTGGTTGCTAAAAAAATAAAGGTAGAAGTGTAGAGAATTAATCAATAAGCAAAAAAACAAGGAGTGAACAAGAAAAAGAGTTGAAGGCATGGTGGGATGCATAAAAGGCATCTCAGAAAACAAGAATCTCATGTGTGGAAAGATAAAAAAATCCTCCAACCATTTTATCATGAGTGTATCCAATAAAAAGACATGCAAGTATGGAAGCCATTTTATCACGAGGATGCATTTTATGTCAAACATAGTAGACAAAATAAAAAAAAACACATAAATGAGAAAGAGGAGATATATCAAATAAGCCCTCATGTGATTATTTATTGACAAGATAGGAGAGGGAGTGTAATTTATAAAATAAATAGCAGTTAAAGTGCATTCATCCTAAAATTTAAGAGAGAAGTTACTTGAAAAAGGAAAGCTCGAGAAATATGATGTTTGCACTCTACTCGGCCCTTTTCTTGTGGGGTATTATCACAACTAGTTTGTTGATTAATACTATGCGAAGTATAAAAAGAGATCATTTATTGAGAAACAAAATCACAGCCATTGTGACTAACACAACCATTATGACTATGTATATTTTAAGTTTGTAATTGAATTATGTGGCAGTCATATTATAAAAAAGGAAGAAAGAAATTGAAAAACTCCAAATTTTCACACATGAGACAAGCTAGGTGCAATGACTATGATAATCAACAATAGTTAAAAAATAATAAGCACTAGACAACTAAATGATGTTATAAGGGCTCCCATATATCAACATGTAATGGCGAAAGCTTTATTTGTACTTAAAGGAAGGATAATCAAGATGTAGGTTCCATAATTGTGGAGAATCTAAAGTTTTGTGATAGAAAATTTAGATGATTGCAACACTCGTTTCAAATAATAAAGCCCATCATGCAACTCACCTGTTCTAATTGACCTCTTCGTGGTTAGAACTTGCATGAAGAAAAAATGAGCAAAAATATTACTAAACAATTAAAATCACGACTAAGCTATTGAATTAACAACAAATTATAATGAAATTCTAGAACATATAAGGCATTCGTCAAACACAAGAAAGATCCAAAAGAAACACTCTACCTAATTTGCTAGTTTGCAAATTTTTGTCATTAGGAATATGAACTGTAAAAGAAATATGGAATTTCATGCATACCAAAAGGATTATACAAGATCCCTGTCATATGGGTCAAGACTCTTGTGTCAAGGACCTTAGCTTTTGTCACTATGTTTATTTTAATTTTGCAATTGAATTGTGTGGCAATCATATTATAAAAGGTAGAAAGAAATTGAAAACTTTAAATTTTTCATGCGCGAGACAAACCAAGTGAAACGACTATGATATCAACAATAGCTAAAAATAATAATAAGTACGAGACAACTAAGTGGTGTTGTAAGGCTCCTTATAAACAAATAAAAAATGGCAAAAGCTTTATTCGTACTAACAGGAAAAGAATTACGAGTTTGTTTGAATTTAAATAAATGTCACAAATTCACAATATTGATTAACAATAAGAGAAGAAAACCCAAAGTGTTGGAGAACTTAAATGAAGGGTGATCATGGTGTAGGTGCCATAATTGTGGATACTCTAAAGTTTTGTGGTAGAAAATTTAGATGATTGCAACACTCGCTTCAAGTAAAGCCCATGAGACAAGTCACTCCTCCAATTGACCTCTTAAAATATTATTGAACAATTAAAATCATGACTAAGCTGCCTAATTAATAATAAATTACCATGAAAATTCGAGAACATATAAGGCGTTGGTTAAACATAAGAAAGATCCAAGAGGAACGCTCTGCCAAATTTTCTAGCTTGCAAAAATTTGTCATTAGGAATACAAACAATAAAATAAATATGAAATTTCATGCACACCAAAAGGGTAATTAGGTCCATGTCATATGGGTCGAGACTTCTGTATGAAGGAACCAAGCTGGTAGCCTGGATAGAGGAAAAGAAATTACACTTGCAAGATTGTCAACTAAGTTGGAAGAGAATCTAAGAAGGTCCCACAATTGCTCAATTTCGCTCAGTTAGTAAAAAATAGTCATGTTTGGTGTAACAAAAGAGTTCGAGAGAACCTTCATAGCATTGGTCACAATAATTTTTAGTGAATCATCATCTCTCTTGGATTTATTAGGGCGATTGTAATAATAGTTATGAGGAAATCCATGGATATTATAACCAACATCTTTAAGATGTATAACCTTTTTCGTAGTGTTCGCATCTTGGACAAAGCTTGAAGGAAGCAATATGAGATTGCTAGCAGCAAGATATATTGCATCTTCAACTCAAGTTTCACATCCACAAAGCAACCACATGTTGGGGCTCTTCTTAAGCAACAATAGGATATGCTTTTGTGATGGTCAAACGGGGTTCTACATTCAAAATATGTGAACACACAATGCTAAAAGATTCAGAATTCAAACACGTGACAAAATGATAGAGTTTTTCTTGGTCTTGTTCTCAGATGTGCTCGACTGTAATTGCACATGTACATGTTGGCATTAGAGAGTAATTGTCGAGTTTATACTATACCTTTGAGTTTGGTATAATAGGAGGCCACCGCCATCTTGACGAAGATGATGTATTCACTCTTGATTATAAATCCTTGGTGTGTTACCTTGAAAGTAACAATTACAAAAATTCATCCCTTGTGTCCTTTGCATTTTGGCATAATTAAAATACTTATATGTGATCTTATTGAGGGAATTGAAGATCCATGCAATGATGGATCATGGAATTGTAGATCCTTCAAGCATGCATCTCGATTCCATGATAGACCCCCCATATATTAATAGCTCTAGAGCAAGTAGGATAATTGTCACCCATAAGAAAACATATAACAAGTTTTTTCAAGATTATCCAAAGTAGTGAGGAAATATTTATATGTCACATCAATAAGTTTTCTAGAGGAATTGATGTGGATGAGGCAACTATTGATGGAAAATGAGAAGAGGGCCAACGAAGAATAAAAACAATTATGAATAAGCTCGTCACAATTGCTCATATCATGAGAAATTAGATATGTAGATTTTTTTCACATGCTAATATGTATATAATCTATATAAAATTATACAAGATATAACTAACAAGATCGGTAATCAGTCAAGTCTTATATAAACTGTATATATTTTGCTAAACTATTTTGTAATATGAATATACGATTATAAATCTAATTGAAGTCTGCTAGATCTCATTGCAAAAATATTTATTTTAATTAACTGGCTACTTAGTTAAGTATCATACATGTTTTATTTATTAGGTGTTATATATTTATTATAAATGTATTACTTTTATTTAATATATTATATTTTTCCAAAGAATTTTAATTATATTTTTGAAAATTTAATCATAATAAATTTTAACTCAACTTAATATCTATCTCTTTTTTCTTAAAACAACTTTTTCCTTTATTTATATTCCATTTGAATATCTGTTATACTAATTTATCAAATTAAAATTTTAAATGTATAATGTGCGTCCTCTCATTTTCTTCGTCGTTTGATGGACAATCGGTCGAGTATGCTCTACTTAGTTTCTACCTGGTAAACCCATCACTCCTCTCTCCATCCCTCCACCTCGATCACGAAGCGTCCGGCGGAAATGCGACCGCCTCCTCTCGCTGCCCGTGCTCACCATACTGTTTGTCGCGCACAGCCTTAGTGCAAGCGCCTAATGCCTCCTCGACGAAGCCCCCCATCGTCTCAATCGCAACTCCCAGTGTTCCTCCCTAATGAAAAATAGCATACATGGAACCTTAGTTACATCGGTTGTGATTATGTGTACATATATTTTTTGGTTTTATGTTCCTGTCTACATAACAATCAAGACTGTTACGTAATGATATCAGTGTTACTATATATGGCTGGATGTGTAGCAACACCATATAAAAAGCCTTTTGGAAGGAAGAGTTAAAAATAATTTAGGGAAATAGAAGAAAGCCGATTCTTTCCCAAAATCCTTTTTTCTCTTCCTACTCCATAGGATGATTTAGGTCGTTGGTCCCATTACCAACATGGTATCAAAGTTGTACCACAGATGATTCAGATCGACTGAAGCAGAACCTGGTGAGATTAAATCTCCTTACATTGCTGAGTTTGACAACTTCGGGTCTGAACGTCTTTCTATGTTTTTTGCGATCGAGTTCTAGTCTGCGACAATCATGTCTATTTCAGACTCTGGTTCCTCTTTTGTGACTACACCGATGAACATAGATCCATCTAGCCCATTGTTTTTAAGTGAAACAGACTCTCCTAGACTAATCTTGAACCCTGAAATGTTAACTGGGTCAGAAAACTATCCTGGTTGGAGCTATCAAATGTTCAATGCACTACTAGCAAAGAACAAACATGTGTTTGTTGATGGGTCCTATACAATCGACAAAGTAGAAGAACCTTTGCAGTTTCAATGGAGAAGATGCAATGCACTTGTGTTGTCATGGATCAACTAAGGGTTTAATCAGAAAGACATCATTCTCATAGGGAGCACATGTGGTTTGGGCCGATCTCAAAGAACGGTTTGAGAAACACAATGCCATGAAAATATATACTATTCAGAATGAAATTTATACTCTTGTTTAAGGGTCTATTTCTATCTCTGATTATTATACCTGTTAGAGATACTTCAAAAGACTATCATGAATACTTAGCTCAATAAAACATGTACAAATTTCTGATGGACCTTAATGATGAGTTCAATCAAGCTCGCACTCAGATCTTCCTAATGTTCCCCTTGCCCACAATTAATCAAGCGTATTCCCTTCTTATTGAAGAATAACATAGTCATAGGAAACTTGTGATGTAGAACACTATCAGGCTTCTAAATCTCGACCTATATTTGGAAAACAAAAAAGAGATTATAGTATTGTGTGCGAGTATTGTAAGAAAGCTAGTCATAGTAAATCACAATACTATAAGATTATTGGTATCCTCCCAATTCCAAGTTCAATAGATATAGAAATCAAAATACTTCAAACAACCCGCAAGCCTTGAACATTACCGTCCAGCATCAGTTGACAATGCAAGAGATTTGAAGAAAGACCCACTAATAATTGAAGATCAATACAACAAACTTCTCCAACTGCTGGGAAATGTTCAGAAAATTAGAAAACACTGCAAACATGGTAGGTATGGAAAATACACTCACTGAGACTAATAGTAGGTCAGATTGGATTCTAGACACAGGTGCCTCAAACCACATGACATCTCACATGGAGTGGCTCTCTGATTTAAGAAAATTATCTCATAATAGCCAAGTTTCATTGCCAAATGGGAGCAGTTTTGCAGTCACACATGTTGGCAATTATATCCTTAGTAATGTTGGATGTTTATATAATATTCTTTATGTGCCAGAATTCAAGTTCAACTTGATTTCAGTGGCTCAGTTAGTTACAAATCTTAATTGCATAGATTCATTCAATCCTAAGTCATGTTTCATCCAGGGATCACACAATGGATGGGTGAACCATATTGGTGAGAAGCAAGGAAGTCTCTACTATCTAAAAAAGGGATTTCAAAAGGAGCCTACAAGGAATACAAGTAGCATTGCAAATGCAGTTATCGCTGATGACAATGTGAATATTACTTCCATTACTCCATATAAAAGTAAAGACACTCTAAGATGTGATGTTTTGCCCTTTAGCTGGACAAACAAGACTTCAATTTAATTTGCACAATGTTTCTCATCATGCTACTGCTTTTATGGAATTAATTCACCTTGACACATGGGGTCCATTTAAAATACCCGCACATAATGGGTATAATTTTTTATTACCATAGTCGATGATATAGCAGATTGACGTGGGTCTATCTGATAAAAACCAAAGCTGAAAGTAATCTTGTTTTGAAAAACTTTCTCAATATGTTTGAAAGGCGGTTTAACAACAAAATCAAGACAGTCAGAACAAACAATGGCTTAGAGTTTTTAAACAAAGGTTGCAGTGATATGTTGCTGGCAAGGGGAATTACTCATCAAACCTCATGCATCTACACACCTCAGCAGAATGACAAAGTTGACAGAAAACATAGACACATTTTGGAGGTGGCTCGATCACTGATGTCCGAGTCCAATCTTCCATTAAAGTACCGGGGAGAGAGTGTTTAAGCTATAGTACATGTAATAAACATATTGCCGCTCAAGGTACTAAACAATGTGTCACCTTATAAAAAGGCTTTTGGAAGGGTTCCTGATTTAAAACATTTAAAAGTGTTTGGATGCTTGTGTTTTGCCACCAACAAGTTGATCTTAGAAAAATTTGATAAAAGAGCAGTGGAATGTGCATTCATAGGCTATTCAGTGACACAAAAGGGCTATCGAGTGCTGGAACTTCAAATAGGAAAAATTTACATCAACAGAGATGTGCAGTTCTATGAAGAAAGGTTTCCTTTTTTAAAAGGTTCAGAAAACCTAACTGACGATAACTCAGGTAGAATCCAAGTTATTTTTCCCATTGATGATCCAACTGAGATATATCATGATTCTCATCCAACTTCTGAAGAAGATGGCCAAGTTACTATTGAATTAAGTGATCAGAATGTTTCCCCAGCTCTTGATCATGTAGATTTCTCAAATTTAGAAGCTGCAAATTCCTTAAATTCAGAAGCTCCCACAATGCCTGGTGTATCCAATTCTAATAGTTCAGAAGAACCAACAGTCATACCTGCAATCAAGCTAAAACGATCCACTAGAGCACCGGCCTGAATGAAAGACTACTTCGTTGGAAACCATGCCTCAACTAAATGTGTTTACCCAATCCAAGGACACTTGTCATATACAACTTGCTCTACACAGTGTACCACATTTTTAACAACACTTTCAAGCATATTTGAACCCCATACATGTCAATAGGCCATATCAGATTCTAAATGGGTCACAACTATGGAGGAGGAACTGAAAGCCTTGGAAAAAAATAAAACTTGGACCATAATTGATTTACCACCAGGAAAAAAGGTCATAGGGTGCAAATGGATATATAAATTGAAACTCATCGCCAATGGCAAAGTAGAAAGATACAAAACTAGGCTAGTAGCAAAGGAATACACTCAAAAGAAAGGGATTGACTCAAGGGCGGGCCGAGGGGGTTTTGAGGGGGGGGGGGGGCTTGGCCCCCTCAAAATTCTTATTTTATGCATAGATTTATATAGAAAAATTAAAACTATATCAATATTATATTCATGCCCCCCTAAATTTTGGGTTGAGTTCGCTCCTGGATTGACTTTAAGGAAACATTCTCACATGTAGCTAAGTGAGTGAGTCAGTGACAATTAAAACACTACTAACAGTCGCTGCACAAAATCAGTGGGCACTTTTGCATTGGAATGTCAACAATGCATTCTTAAATGGTGACCTACATGAAGAAATCTATATGAAGATTCCAGATGGATATGCAATCCCAGGGAGTATCAAGGGAAAGTATGTAGGCTATTAAAATCCTTGTATGGATTAAAACAAGCCTCAAGACAATGGAACCTAAAATTCATAGAAATATTAGTAAGCGCTGGGTTCATACAAAGCAGAAATGATTACACCCTTTTCACAAAGTCAAAGGGTGATGGTTTCATAGTACTTCTAGTGTATGTAGATGACATTCTAGTGATAGGGAAAAAATGCACTTGAGGCAAAAATTAAAATTAAAGACTTGGGTAGACTGAAATACTTTTAGGGCATGGAGGTATTGAGGTCTTCAGAAGGTATCTCCTAACACAAAGGAAGTATGCCATGAACTTGCTTGCAGATTATGATTTCACAGGATCAAAACCAGCTTCCACTCCATTAGAATAGAATGTCAAATATACAACACATGAGTATGACTTGAAAGTTGGAAGCCAGAAAGACACTTTACTCACCAATGTTGATGGATTTCAAATGTTAATTGATAGGCTGTTATACCTCATTCATACTAGAGCTGATATAACTTTTGTTGTTAGACACTTGAGCTAGTTCATGCATTGCCCAAAAACAATCTCATCTTGACATGCTTCGAATACTTAGATATCTAAAGGTGTGCCAGATCGAGGCCTGTTGTTCTCTACTACAAGGAACAACTCTATGGTTGTTTACTGTGATGCAGACCGGGCTTCGTGCCTCTTTTCTCATCGATCAGTCTCGGCTTTTTGCATTAAGGTGGGTGACTCCCTGGTATCCTAGAAATCGAAGAAGCATACGATTGTCTCTAGATCGTCAGCTGAGTTGGAATATCATAGCATTGCACTAGCAGTTGCAGAAACTATTTGGCCTGACAGATTGTTTTCGGAACTTGGGCTGTCATTGGAGAAACGCATACAGGTGTACAATGACAGCAGAGCAGCAATTCAAATTGCCGAAAATTCAATCTTTCATGAGCACACGAAACATGTGGAAGTTGATTGTTATTTCGTGAGAGAAAAGGCAATACAAAAGCTGATTGCTCTACATCATGTTCCCACTTCAGAACAAGTTGCTGACCTATTAACCAAAGCATTCTCATCATGACAACATTCATATTTGCTGCACAAATTGGGGCTCTTCGATATTTTTCGACCCCAACTTGAGGGGGAATAATGGAAAATAATGTACCTATCACCTTAGTTACAGCGGTTGTGATTATGTGTACACATATTTTTTGGTTTTATGTTCCTGTCCACGTAACAGTCAAGACCGTTACGTAATGGTATCAGTGTTACTATATATGGCTGGATGTGTAGCAACACCATATAAAAAGCCTTTTGGAAGGATGAGTTAAAAAATAATTTAAGGAAATAGAAGAAAGCAGAATTAGTGGTTTTCTTCTCCAAAATCCTTTTTTCTCTTCCTACTCCACATGGTGATTTAGGTCGCTGGTCGCATTACCAACACTCTCCTCCACTATACCTCCCAATGACCTGCCCCCCTTGCTATCCCCCCGTCCTCCCCCTACTCCCGTCGCCCAGGCACCTTCTTCTCAGGTTTCCGTCTCCCCTTCCATCAGCCTCCACCCCTCCATCGCCACTTTTGACCCCTACGTCCGTGCCTTTTGCAATCACTAGTTTCGGTCAGATAGATCGCTCGTGCTCATCGCCTTCTAGTTCACACGAATCTCGGTGGCAAATCTCAATTGTTGATCGTCCATCGAACGTAGAGAAAATGAGAGGTCAGTTAAGTTGGGAGGACGCACATTATACTCAAATTTTAATGCTCATAATTCTATCTAATTTTATTAATCACGCTTCAAGTATTGTTACGAATATAAAATAATCATGTTTCTATTATTCACAAAGATCATCCCCCATTTTTTTCTTAAATTAGTGTTATTAAAAATGCCTGACAATTTATTTAGTCGATACTTTTATTATCAAAATAATTTAATAAATATATATCACTTCATCCAGTAGATATATAATTAATATAATAATAAAATAATAAAAACATTCTACACTTTTAACATACTCGTCCATGTAATCCACATCAATTCCAACACCACAAGGGATGATTAAAAAAAGTAGAATTAATGTATTTACTTTTTTTATAAATAGGTAAAATTAATTCCTAGAACTATAATGCTAACCGAGTAGGCAGAACAATCGACAAATTGAGCGAAAAGTCATGAAATTAGAGGACTTGAGATGTTCCTAGTCACCGTGGATGATATTTACCTTTTACCAAGTTTTCGTATATATTATATTTACCATTGGAGAGAGAAAGAACAAGTAACGCCGCAACGGCTAGTGAAAAGAATAAAAATAATTACATTATAAGGGGGAAAACGAAATTAATAGAGGTTTGTTTTCTATTTTGTTATGTTCATTTTACTTAATTTCCATTTAGACATTATAATTTATCTATTATAATTAAAATCAAAAAAGGAAAACCGACAATATATAATATGAGATTAATGTATTTTCAGAGCACCTTTTATTTTAAAAAAATGTTGATCATATCTCAATCGTTGATTAAAATAATTAATATTTTTAAATAAATAAATTTAATCATTTTTTATTAGATTCATTGAAAAGTGTTTAATATCTCTTTAGAGCAAAATGTGCTTTAAAAGTATATTAATCCCATATATCATTGGGATTATAAATAATTCAAATAAAACTAGAACACGCACCTACTATGTTTGAGTACTTTTTTTATATATATTTGTCGCTTTTTTTTCTCAAACGTCAATAGAGGGAAAATATGTAAACTAAAAGATGCTACCATGGAAGCCACATGTGTGATGTACAACATTGCTTTTATATGAAAGCATAATTAACCTTTTATTATGGTATTATTATTTTTTATGTTATCGTAAAGCAAATAAATGAATGTTTTTTTCATAATTGGGAGCTATCACAAAAGTAATCATAAAAACTTAAAATTCAGTTTTCTTTATCTGTCCAAAGAACATGATCTCTTTTCGCTTAAATAATATATAAAATTCGATTCTTTATACGTGAAAAACATGTCACACTCTAAAATAATAATAATAATAATAATAATAATAATAATAATAATAACTAGAAAGTCAGAGTGGATGCTGCAGAAGAAGGTGAGATGTGAACATGTTGTTTTTTTCCTTCTTAAAGGAATAAAATAAAAAAAAAATATGAAGAGGCGGATTTGTTGAGACCGGATCCAGATCCGTTAGCCCGCAACATGAGAACAAAAACCAAAACCCAGACGCAAACCCAAAGCCAGGCAAAGAGCAGAAGATTGAAAAAGACCTCGCTTTGTTTTTTTTTTACCTTCTTTCATCTTCAATATTTTTTCTAATCCCTTTCGTTTAAATTGCGAATCAGTGGCCGAGCGATTCACATTTGCTTCCTTTCCAGGCGATCGATTCGTGTCCTTCTGTAGGTATGATTTTCTCTTTTCTTGTCGAATTTGGAGTAGTTCTTCTTTGTTGCGTCGTTTTAGGATCAAAGGTCGTTCTTTTGAGGAACCAGTAGAATTTCACATCCTCGTGTGACTGTTTCAGAACTTGCGTTCATCGGAGTAGATTGCAAGTTTGCATTTTTGTTCTTTGCCATATGATAGTGCGTCACTTGTTATTCAGTTTCTTTTTCCTCATTTGACTTCTTTTTTTTTTCCGAGTGGAAGCTATTCTTCGTCAAGCCCTTGCTGCTTGCACAACACACGATGTTAGGGAAATTCATTTAATTGTATATCCTGCTTTTTGAGGTCACAAGTCAGTCGACTTTGGTATCATCTTTCTTCCTTTTGCCCCATTGAAAGATCAAAATTATTTTGTTTTGACAAATTTGTAATCATTCATGAAATTGGTTATATAAGGTTTATACTCAATAGTAGAAAATGGTTGCAAGATTGCATGTTTCTTGTCCTTTGCAAAGGGATAAGTCCTTGTTCATTATTTATTTTGCTGTATGTTTTTTTGAATATTCAAGTTTTTTTGCTATCAACCTGGTGTCCAAAAGTCCTGCTGGGTGCACGAAGAGAGAAAGGGAGAGGGAGGGAGAGAGAGAGAGAGCTGGTCAGGTGCGGCAGCAGCAGAGAGTGGCGGCGGCAATGATAGGACAGCAGAGGCGACAGCAGCATATGAGCAATGGCGGCAGCAGATGAGCAGTGGCAGCGATGGCAGGACAGCGGTGACAGCAGCAGCATATGAGCGGTGGCAGCTGACAGCAGAACAGCAACGGCATCAACAGCGGAGAAACAGTGGCGGACAGTAAACAAAAGGATGAAAGGAGGAGAGATGAGTGCCTGTCGCAACTTATAAAAGGTAAAAAAAAGGATTGTTGTCTCCACTGATCTTACGGGCCGGCACGCAATCCTACTGCGTGCTGGCCAAAACATTTCTCGAGGCATCTCTTATTATAAACTGGATCCATAATTCATTGTGATTTATCACAGAAGGGACATTGATATTTCTATTGATTTTATAATTGATAAATGAACAAACAATTAATTATATACTGGATTCTTCTGCAGGTTCTGAAAGAGGATATAAACTTCTTGTATTTTTGGTCAAAAGCTTAGTATAAGTTATATTGTTCTGGTCATGGCGTCAGCTATGTTTGCTCAACTGCAATGGGTCTGGCCTTTCTCATTGTTTAAACCGGATGATCTAAAAACTTCTGCTCGATTAGTTCAGAAGCTTTCAATCCCAGACCAAACTAAACAGTTTGTATTTGCTCTGAAGGATCCTACTTCTGATGCTGTAGTATACATACTTGCTGTTCAAAATCTATCTGAACGATGTTCCTTGGATGCTGAGTATTTGATCAAGGAAGTTAAGCCGAGAGCTGTTATTGTTCAGGTTGCACCGTCAGCCCTATCTGATATCCAAGCAGAGGAGAAATGGACAAAATATGATCAAGTGAAGAGTGTACCAACTTCATCCTTTGAAGTCCTTAAGCGGTGCTTCAGAGAAAAGATAAGCAAAGATCAATATGAAAACTTCGCTGGTTGTCAGGTGTTACAAGAGATTTTTGGAGTTGGATTTTATGGTCATCTGTTTACTGCAAAAAGAGCCGCAGAAGAAATTAATTCACGTTTCTTACTACTTGAGTCACCATATGGTAAAACTACTGTTGCTTCTTCTCCAGACAGCAACGGAGAAACAATTGAGAACTCAGGTTTACAATTCCATTTAAGTTCCTTTGTTCCTGGAAATGTTGGTTCATCTCTCTACCCAACTTCCACAAGATTTGGTCTGACTGACAGCAATCAGTTCCAGATAATTAAGTCGTTAATTCCTAAACTTGATATGATAGCTTCATTATCTGATGGTAATGGTTCTTCTGAGCAGGAGACAGAAAAGTGCCAAGCACTTGATAATTACCAGGCTCCATCCTTTGCTCAATCATTTTACCCTTTACTACAGGATTTGCACGACATATTTGCTGATCTTCCAGACATTACAAAAGCTCTGGCTTCTGCGCAGAAGATGCTTTCTGATGTCAATGAAGGTCAGCCGGTACATACAAAGACCTTAGCCGATGTATACAACTTCAGAATTGCTGTGGAATTTCTTAGAACAGCTTTGAACGATGATGCTCGTATTCCTATTGATATAACTCAGAATAAAGACTCCAAGACTTCAGATTTCTTCGAGCTCTCTCCTGAAGAGCAATCCCATGTTCTTTTTGCACATGCCCTCAAGAGTCAAGCAATGATGTCTGGGACTGTGGTAGTATTAGTTGATGCTAGCCATGTAACTGGCCTGAGGAGACACTGGAACACATCAGTGCCCATTAAGGTTGCAGATATTACTGATAATTGTTTCAAGGACTACCAACATGATAGTCTTGAGACAGACTTAGAAGAAACAAATGAAACAATGGGAAAAAAGAGCCTTTTAGCTGATAAGCCTGTGATAGCAGTCGGTGCAGGAGCAACAGCAATCGTGGGTGTTTCTTCATTATCCAAAGCTCTTCCTGCTTCCACGGTATTGAAGCTTGCCACATATAAGATTCCAGTGGCCTTAAAATTTGGATTCTTCCAGTTGAAAAGAGCTCTAACTTCCTCCGGCCTTGCGAAAATATTTGGCTCATCAAAGCTTCTGACACCTACAATTGCTAGTGCTGGAACCAAGACATCTACAATAAAATTCACAGCATCAGCTGAGAAAATTCATACTGTGACACATACCATTATCGCCTCAGCTCAGAGAACTAGTTTGTTGGCGATGAGAACCTCATTCTATGAGATGATGAGGCGTCGGCAGGTCCGGCCATTTAGGTTTGCTCCATTGGTTACCTTCACTTGCAGCATGGCAACCTGCACCGCACTTCTGAGTTATGGAGATGGTATTGAGTGCGCCACGGAATCAATACCCTCAGTGCCAATGATTATATCTTTAGGCCGTGGGCTTCAGAGCTTGCAACATGCATCTATGGAATTGAGACAGACTAGTACCAAGATCAAGAAATCTCTACAGTCCCTTGTATATAAGTTGAAGCAATAACATTTAAGATTGGCCTTTATTGTGTTTTACAGAGTTTACCAAAGAAAGCTAATAGGAAACTGCAAATGACATTCCATTATCATGATTTCAGCATACATCAAGCCTTTAGCCAGTGAGGGCAACATGAAGATGAGATCTTCAGTTTGCTGGAAGTAAGTCGTTACTGGAGAGTTCATAATTTTGTTTCAATTCAATTGTGTATAGACAAGCAGCTGGTATCCTGTTTCTTGAACATTCTCAACGTGTTCAGAGAATAAAGATGCCAAATTGTTTCGAAATAATAAAATGCCTATGATCTCTTTGTTGGGCTATTTATTTTACAGTTTTTTGACAAATAAATTATTTTTTTTTATTATTATAGGAGAAATATTTCGATGATCATATGAATATCGACTATCGTTTTTCAACTGAAAACACGATTGCTGTCATTATAAGATGACACCCTGTAACAGTTATTGAGCAACTCAACTGGAACCACCAATTGCACGCTTTAACAAACACAGCTGCAGTGCGATTTTTATTCAGTGCAAGAGTGAATGAGCTTGATAAAATGTTTCAAGTACTCATTAGGCATGAAGACCAATTCTCAAGAACAGAGGGGGATATCTTTTTCCTAGTTTAGACTGGCAGTGCACAAATAATTTCACGGTCATGCATAATCTCTACAGAATTCCTTTATAATTGATAAGGCTTCAGAACAAGTGACTCAGCATTATCATTTTTCCAAGGTTGACTATTTGTTGTTCTCCGATCTTCAGCAACTTCAGGGAGGCTATCTGTCTCACATCAGCACCAGTTGAATCAAATCCTATTTGCTTGGGTATTGCAAAGTCAAAACAAACTTAAGAGTGAAAAGAAAAAAAAAAACAAATTCGGGAGCAATCATCGAGTTTGAGCCGTGACGTGTAATAAGCAACTCGCCTGATCAACTGAGCCCAATCAAGGGCCCTCTGTTTTCAAGATTGACCTGTTATGTCGATGGAGGAAGAAAGAACGTGCAAAAGAAAGTTTGGCATAACCCAATCTTAGTTTCGAACTGGTCTTTATTTCAACTTTACTCCTGTACATTTTTACTTGTCCCTAGTAGAAGAATAAATGCGTAGAAAACTAGTTAGAAGAATGAGATGCGCGTTCTGCCATAGTTTCCGTTACAAAGGACTTTTTCCATAGCTAAAATGTATCTAGAATAAAAATAGTCTCATTGAGGATGGAAGGCTGAGAAATGAAACGTGATTACACCAACATACGAACTTTAGCTAGCTTTTTCATCATTCATGGGTGATGCCTCCGTGTTAGAATTTAGCGCTTCTCTTCTTTTGGCTTGAATTTGATGCACATATTCAGCAACTAAAAGATTTAACTTGAACAGAGGCTTGTTTGAAGAAGATACATTCACTCCTGCCCTTTTCATGGCTTGTGTGATGCTCCTCTGGTATCTCTCAAAATGTGTGGGACAGAGAGAGGGATCTGCACCTCTTGTAACAGGCTTTGCACAAATAACTGGTCCACTTTGTCCGCAGCTGTTGGCAAAGAAGCACACTTAGAAACCAAGATATGATCATCCATACAGTCAAAAGAGCATTAAACAAAGACAGTTATCAACTAGCATAGCCAACGAGGTTAATCATGATCAAAACCCTTTGTACACTTTTTTTTGGATACCCACTCGGGGCCCTTGGTATTCAGGGCTACTAGCGCCTCACTAATCCGGAGTCGGGATAAAGAGTAGAACGGTATTCCCCTAACCAAGTGATGGCTCCAGGAACCCTTTGTACAGTTTACTAACATCCTACCGGAGACTTTACAGTCAATTTCGACAAAAGAATCTACTTAAGCAAATGATTCATCTTCCATGACAAATTAGGTTGAATATACATTAATGTGGTGCATAAGTTACAATGTTCAATGTACACTACATAATTGCTTCAAAGAATATCTCAACCTGATATGATGATAACTTCCTATCATTCAAATCAACATCATTGAAGTTTGAGGTAAATTAGGGAAATAGGTTGGGTGAAATCCAGATTGCACAAACCATTTGAGTTCAAAAAAAAATCATCTTTCATAACATAGATGGGTTGATTCAATGGGTAAGGGGGAGAAAAGTCACAGGTTTAATTCACAAGTTGGACTAGTCAGGGAGCTAGTAACCCTGGACATCATTGGGAAATCTAAAAAAATATAGTTATTTTGAAAATTCTAGAATCCAGAGCACATCATTCTATAATATTTGTTTCTGATTCTAGTTCACACTAATAAGAATGCCTCAATCCCTGTGTATGGCCATCTACAATGCTTCTAATTTGTTGTTCACAGTTTCAATAGCATCCACTGTGACTCTTCTCTCTACAAAAGGAATCCATCGTGACTAACAACAACAACAACAACAAAGCCTTATCCCACTAGGTGGGGTCGGCTACATGGATCATACGACGCCATTCCGCTCTATTAGTAACCAAGCCTTTCGGTATATTATTCACCAATAGATCTTGCTCTATTAGTTCGCCAAGTGTCCGTCTTGGCCTCCCTCTCCCTCTTTTAATCGGACTCCAGATTATTTGATCTACTCTTCTTACTGGCGCATCGTGACTAACATGGAAAGAATAGGTTGAGGTACCAAAATATCTTTTATTGAAATGTAAAACATCCTTAGACGTGCATAATATAGTCATGGCTGAAGCCCAAAAAAGTAGGCTAATCAATTTTAGAAGGACAAAAATGAGTGTATTATCCAGATTAAGATACTCAATGGCTACTATTTATACTTTATAGGTAAACAGTAAAAAACTCTGAGCCACACCTAGTCAAATTAGGACTAACCATCAGGGCGCTTCGAACTATTACTAACAAACATGAAACTACTCATAGAAAGAATGAAGCAAAAGATAAATGCCTTCCATTGTCTATTCTTGATTTCCTGGATAAATGCTCAAAGTCAACATACAAAAAATAAAGGTGAAGGATACAGTGAAATATTCACCATGATGTCTAAATATTCACCATTGAGATACAATATACACATTGTAGAAGATTCACCAAGCAGTGTAAATAACTGATTGAAGTGAACAATTTATTTCCATACTTTCACATGACAATGACATTTGATAGGGAACGTGTTGTAGCGAACTACAAAATAAGATGTAAGAATATGGACCCACTAAACCAGCACAATAAATGTTCTAAGGAAATCTATGTAAATTAAAAAATAACTATTCCATCTGTTGAAATAAAAAAAGCTCATGATATAAACACAGAAGAAGATAGATCTGTAGATTGATGGATGTTCATAGGCCTGAACAGATTTTGTATTCTGCAATTAGTCAGTCAAATTTCATATCAAAAATCAATTTGTAATTTTTTTATTTGTATAAATAGATGTAGTTGAGTTGTAACATAAATATCATTGGAATGACATAATAAGATGGAAACGTATTCTCCCTTCCAACAACAACAACAACAACAAAGCCTTATCCCACTAGGTGGGGTCGGCTACATGGATCATACGACGCCATTCCGCTCTATTAGTAACCAAACCTTTCGGTATATTATTCCTTATTAGTCAGTCAAATTTCATATCAAAAAACGTATTCTCCCTTCAAGTTAAGTATAATTGTGCAAGGGTAAAAACTAGCGGGCTAACATGCTAACAGACTTTCAATTTGATTTAGGGAACATTGCATATGTTTTCTAAAATCAAAAGATGATGAATTGAATTTGTTTCTCGAATGTATCTGGATGCCATGGAACAAGAAGTTAACAGATCAAGAAATCTAATAGTTCTGCTAACAAAACGAAAAGAAGCAAACAACTCATACGTGTATAAAAGAACTCGGTGACAAGGAAGACGGACCTCTTCATCACGAAAGTGCAAGGTTTGTAGAGCTTCTGCCTCTTGTCCGAGAGTATGTGCGGGTGACAGTACCTCGTCAAGGGCATAGCCTTCGACTTGCACCCGGCGTACGCGCATTTCTTCCTCACCTCCTTCTTCCCCACGCCGTCCCCCTCGAACCCGAAGCCGACCGGACCCCCATTCTCCTCTCCACCGCCCAAAGCCGGAGCATCCGTCGATTCCACGCCGCCGTTATCTCCCGCCCCCGTCCGGGAGCCTCCGGCCTCCTCCTCGAAGGGGCTGACGCCGAACTCCCAGTAGTAATCTCGGTGCTTGATGCGCAGTTCCTCCATTAGGGCCCAGTACTGGCGGCGGTAGCACCGGGCGAGCTGCTTCACGTGGCGGGAGCGGCGGCGCAGAACCTCCTCCCGGGTGAGGGCCTCTGCGCCTCGGAGGTACTCATCCTCGAGGTCGCTGTCGACGGAGGCCGACCCAGAGGGAGCCGTGGGCCGGAACGCTTCCGACGAAGGCCCTGCGGCTGCGGCAGCGCCAGCGTCGGAGGCAGGGGCGAAAAATCCAGGGTCAGGGTTTGGGTTGGGGTCCTCGACCTTCACCGCCGGCAGTTTGGTGGACGACGACGCCTTGGATGAAGACATCACAACGATCTCCGTCGCCGGTGGAGGAAGAAATAAGAGCCAGAACTGAACCAGCAGCTTATATAGAAGTCGGAGGAAGGAAGGAAGGATTCGGTGTGAGTCCGGCAGATACACGGAGGCATAAATTTGTGGAAGAGCCCTTATTTTTCGGTTTGAACGGTTATTATTATTGTTATTGCTATAATAATAATAAATATATTGTACCATAAAAGTTATACCCCCCAATTAATGTCGTTATAATTAAATATTAAGATTTCTCCATCGTTAATTATTAATTAATTTCTATAATGGAGGAAAAAATATTTTTAAAAAAGGTTACCATGTTTTGGTTCTTTTTCCTATTTTATCATTTGGAATAGTTTCTTGGCATCCAAGGAACAAAATTGTTATATAGGCAAATAAAAAACATAAATCGAAAACATATACTAATCTCAATGTAGCACCATTTACCTCCGAGCAATTTGTGATTATTCAAAAAATGTTATGTCTACCAACTTTGATAGATTAATGGTCAACAAAGGTTACATTTTTCTTTTTTTTAAAAAAAACATGAGTGTGGTGCAGCAACACACTTTTTAGATGAAATCCCATTGTGCCTTTTATTTTTAAATTTATCTTTTCTTTCCTTTTTTTAAATTAGGTCTTATGCTTCCTCCTATAACTTTAATTTTATTGTTAACCAGCACCGTTTGAAATGTGAGTAAATAACAAGCCGAAAAGATCATAATATATATCCAGTATCATCTAATATTCTAAATGTCAGTTAAGTAGATATGATATCATTTCCAAAAAGATCTCTCTCAAACGAAAAAACGTTTTTGTTCCCAGTGTGAACAAAAACTCCTTTTGGAAAAAAAAATGTAATGCGTATCTTGATTTGTATTAATAGCACAAGACGCAAATGGAAATTTATTTCAATTTTCTCATTAGTGAATTGAACATAACTTCATATTAAAATCATTTTCTCATTTCTCATTTTATAATTAATGCAAAATTTAAATTATTAGTGAATCAAATCAAAATCCTATATCACACCTTAATAAAAATATTTTGAAATATAATACAAATTTGTTGTTGGATACTTTTTATTTTAAAGTTTTTTATCATTTTTTTGGCAAATCATGTATTTATATTGACCATAAAATTATTTTATAAATCAACATCAATCAGGTATCACATTTCATAATCTTATATTTCGGTTTGTATAACTTTTAGTAATATGTATTTAGATATTTTTTATTTTTAATTGAGATGTTTTCGAACTATGTAATTTACATTACATTTTTAATTCTTTAGATCTCCATGAGATTTCTTGAATGATTTTGAAAAATAAAAATCGTCAATATTTTTTGAAAGATTTTTCATTTTTTTCCTATACCACCATCTAATATTTTTCTCACAACACGATTGACCTTTTTTTATTCCGAAATATTTATTTGATTTTGGGTATTTCAGTAACAAGGTTTTGGTCCGCTTTCCTCCCCGAGCAAAAATGTACAAAATCCGCAGCTGGTACTTCTCCTTAGCAGCGCTGGGATTTGCCTTTCTCTTCTTCTACTACTCTCCATCTTTACACGACTCTGCAGTGGAAGGCATCCCCAGATCCATCTATGACATCACTGTCAAGGTTAATAAGAATCCATAGCTTGTTGCTTTTGCCCAATTCCGTTTCATTTGAGCCTTACTCCGATTATAAACTTAGTTCCAGTTCTGAATCTTACTACTTATTTGGTTTATGCATCTTTTTCTCTTCTTCCTCTCCTGTTGAGTTGCAGGATATGAATGAGAATGAAGTAAGCCTCAGCAGCTACAGAGGGAAGGTTCTTCTCATTGTTAATGTTGCTTCTCAATGGTAAAATGTCCACCTGTAAGCTAACTCTGTAAGCTAACTCGAATATGAATTTTACTTTCTGACTACTGATGAAGTATTTTCATGACATAAGGCCTTCATCCTAGCAGTCCTTCCTGTACACTAGTTACAATCCAATGTATGATTTTGAGCTGATCTCTTTTTAGACAGGGTTTTTGTGAATTATCGGAATGATGCCTATGTATTTGTGCCAACACCAGAAAGATTTATAGCTACGAAATGCAAAAAAGTTTTTGTCCCGTCGACTTGTATCTGATAGTTCAATTAGTAGTAATACTGCTCTTTGGCCCCTGGGATCTGTGCTTAGGCGTCGAGCTCTGTAAATGATTGCTGTTTTCGCTATGCCATTGTTCATATATCTCAGGTAATAGAGCATCTACTCTTGGGAGTACTTTTGTAACAGATCTACTGATCTTTATTTAAATCAGGATACATCATAAGAAGTTAGGCTGTTTGGTATGTAGTAGTATAGATAGATTACGGGCTATTTTATCTAAAATTTTCAAAATTCACTACATTACCATATTTGACGGTGTCATATTGCGATAAATTAACTTCTCTGGTAATCATAATTATCACCTCATTGGTGATTCTGATAACCAATATGAGATGTGTCTTTCAAATTATCAATTGTGTTGAATGTATTTTGACTAAATAATCATTCAATCAAAAATTTAAGTTTTTTAGTATTTTATTAGTAAATAATATATTCAATTTCATCTTCTTTATTTTTTTGAATCTTGTACGAATAACCTGTGATCTTAACTCCTCTTCTTTTATTCATATCCTTTTTTATTACTTTTTTTCTTTGTTTATCTATGATAATACATGATAAGAAAATTAAAATATTTTTTGGGTGGTATTTTAATATTTTTTCTTTAATTAATTAATTTTTTACTTACATCATCGATGATTATCAAACACTATAACGTGATAATACTGATGATTTAATATGTTGTAATGGTGATCTAAATTATCGGTTAATTAAATTAGTAATGTGCAAAAAAGATGCCAAATGACTAAATTCTCTTTCAAGTGAGACCAGGAGTTTGTAAGACACAACACCTGAACTCTGGAAGGATAAAATAACATACTGATCTCTTTGACAGATTACATCATTGGCAAGTTGGATTGTTAATAAGTACAGGTCATGATGTTCTGGGCCTTGTGGAAACCTATAAACTTGGAATTTTATGCTTGCCATTCATGTCTTCATAAGTTGTCATATCTACTTATATCTTTTCTTTAAATATATTTTGTTGTTGCACACTTAGAAAAAGTCATTTTTTTCATTTATGTACCCACTTAAAGTAATGAAGAATTTATGTTTTTAGGCAAAAAACTTATTGTAGATACTGTCGCGGGAATTCAAAAGTTCCCTTTTTTACCTCCTTAGGTTTAGGCAATTCATTGTCATTGAGTTGCTCTGATGGACAAGGATATTGCATTATTCAATCCACATATGGAGCTTCAGATACATGCATTGTTTGTCGACCATTATGTATTTCTATCTTAAAAAAAAAGAAGAATTATTAGGTATTTCTTCTGCCCTTCTTTTGTTTGATTCAATAGTTTATACCCTGAATTGCTCTTAAGAGTAAAATATAAAGTTGTAGTAACTCGATACCTGGTCTTAAGCACATATGCTAATAGCATTTATTTTCATTAACTTGTTCTTAAGCACCTAAAAGGAGCTCTTGTTAGTATATCAGTTGCTCAAAAAGGACTATTATCTTATGCAGTGGATTCACTAATTCCAACTACAAAGAAATGAATGTGCTCTATGATAAGTACAAAGATAAGGGTCTGTATGCTTTCCCTCATGAGAAAACTTGTTGAATAAAATTGAGTAAATATAGTGGGAACTGACGTCATGCATCTTTGTTACTTGTAAATAGGCCTGGAAATACTGGCATTTCCTTGCAACCAGTTTGGTGGGCAGGAACCTGGAAGCAACGAGCAGATCCAGGAGTTTACATGCTCACGTTTCAAATCAGAGTTTCCCATCTTTGATAAGGTAATTTCATTAAAAGTGTGCTTATATGAAATGAACGTGGCAAATTGAACAATAAGATTCACAAATGCTTAGAAGGTGAACCAAATGCATAGCGTTGTATACAATTTTATAGGTTAAAAAAATTAAGAAAAACTCATCATATGTACAATTAGTCTAAAGCATAATAAAATCATGCAGATGAAAGAGGACATTGTCTTCAGTATCTTAAGAAATGGGTGCTAGATTGAGCCTTCTCAAGATGGCTCAAGGAATCTGTGGGAGAGTATATTTGGGTTATGCAACTGGATGTCGTGGATAGTGGCGAAGAGAAGAGTTATTGTCCGTGGTCCACATTATAGTACAAGTTAATGAATGTTTAAAACATATTTCATACGAGACCATGTGAAGCAAGTTTTGTCCCCTGGTTGTGGTACTGGAGAAATGGTGATTATTCAACAATGACATACTAGTTACTACGACACACAAGAGATCACAACACTTCTAGACAAGGCCCAAGTTTTCAGAGTTCTAGCAAGAGTACAAATAAATTACTTAGGAGCTGCCAGTGGATTTCGTGAAACACACCACAACAGAGCTTCATCAAAATTAATATGGATGGGTCACCGACCCAGATTTCTGGGAAATATTCCAAATCCAGTATGTAGCCAGTCCGGGACCAGTTCTATGTTGGAGAAAATCTAGTCGGTTTTGGGTTAGGACCTGGTCCGGTAAAATAAAATTATTATAATATATTAATCTTATCTAAGTTTAAAATATCCTAATATGATTTACCAAACCTGGTTTCATTAACTAAAATATGATTATAATAATGTATTAACTCACCTAAACTCTAATTTAATTGTAACAATATTGAAATTACTTAATTTTAATTGATTCCCAGTTTCGTCCCCAATTTTATTCCCTGTTTTCCGGGTCCGGCCTCCAGTCCTGGTACTGACCGGGACCCGTAGCGGTTTTAAAATTTCCAATCCCGGCATAAACCTGGTTAGGACCAGGTCTGGGTGGACCCCGACCCGAACCTAGTTTTGCTCTGCCCTAATAGGAATCCGGGCTTGGTCAAAGATGGTGGTGCCATACAGGAGTTTTGTTGATGATGTGGAAGTTTTACGTGCAATACTGGGATCACAATGTCAGTGCAGGCTGAAATGTGGGGTGCTTTAATTGGACACAGGATACAACAACAACAAAGCCTTATCCCACTAGGTGGGGTCGGCTACATGGATCATATGATGCCAATTCGTTGATCCATGTTCATAAGATTCGACAGGGTTTTACGCTGGCTGTCGGGGCCTAACACAACCCTCCTCCTTTATCCGGGCTTGGGACCGGCTATAAAACATAGGCGGAGTTTGATTAGACACAAAAATTAATTAAGATTAATATTAAAATCACAATAAGATTAGACACAAAAATTAGGTATATACAACAACAAACAACAACAAAACCTTATCCCACTAGGTGGGGTCGGCTACATGGATCATACGACGTCATATTCGTTGATCCATGTTCATGAGATTCGACAGGGTTTTACGCTGGCTGTCGGGGCCTAACACAACCCTCCTCCTTTAACCGGCTATAAAACATAGGTATATACAAAATAAAGTAAAAATAAGAAGAACGAACAATTATTAGAAAAATATTTATTAAAATAATTAAGTTTCTGAATAGTGTTTTGAAAATCAATTATTTGCAGTTAAGCAAATATTTTATTAAGACATGGAGAAGAATTGGATTGGATCAACAAACTAATTAATTAATGAGAGGTTTGACATCAACTTGATCATTAGTATTTTTCTTCAAAAAATGAAAAAAAACGTACACTTAGTAATGGTTCAAAGAAACAATTATTTAAGAATAAAGACAGTGAAAATGGAAATAAATTATTATAGATAAAAAGGTGAAAGTCTCATTCCAAAACAATTACATATATTGATTATTGGTCAATTTTTCACAATTTTTTATGAGCTAATTTATTTTTATTTTCAAAATAACTTTATATGTATATTACATTATTTAATATTTCTTCAATATCATCTTATACAATATTATTATGTTTAATAAGTTGGTTGGGTGTCCACGAGATATATAGAAAAAAGAGTAATACATAAAAATGATAATATATTAAATTAATATAAATTAGATGGAAGATGAAGAGGCAAGAGAATATATTAATAATATTTAAATAAAAAAGGAGGTAAAGATTGGTCAGAGAAGAAAAAAGTCATTAAAAAAATGAATGGAAGATGAAAAGGCAAGAGAGTATGAATGAAGGATAAAGTTATCACTTTGGAGTGGCATTATGAGCACCCTTCAATTAAAGTTGATGTTTAGTTATTAGTCTCTGTGATAGGCATCTGACCTTTTAATTAGCTATAAAGACCATGATTAAAAGTAGTTTCGTCAAGGGTGGAGATTGATTATTAGTTTCAAGCTCACAACAAACAAAGTTTTCAGCCATTATCTTTTATCAATATTACAATTTTTTGTGGTTTTCTCATAAACCCTAATTGTTCCTGTAATTTTTTAAGACATGAAATTTGGTGTGCCACTTTTCGACCAAGAAATCAGAAAGTAGCATGTAGACTGAGTGGTTATATTCCTAGACTTAAGAATTTTACAAAGAAGACACAACAAACATGTTGAAACAGGAAAGTACACAACAGAAAAAATTGATCACATAAAGCTTAAATGTAAATCCAACTATAAAGGGTTAAATTCAAATAACACACTAGTCGACCATTAGATGGATGTGTGGTCATACAAGATTAGATAAGATTAGGAATGACCATATACGTGAACGAGTCGGAGTGGCTCCTATTAGTGAGAAAATGGTAGAGAATCGTTTGAGATGGTTTGATCATGTTCAGAGAAGACCATTAGATGCGTCAGTAAGAAGAATAGATCAAATAATCTGGAGTCCGATTAAAAGAGGGAGAGGGAGGCCAAGGCGGACACTTGGCGAATTAATAGAGCAGGATCTATTGGTGAATAATATACCGAAATGTTTGGTTACTAATAGAGCGGAATGGCGTCGTATGATCCATGTAGAGGACTGGATAAAATGGACACAGGATAGAATGGCAAAAAGGCCACTGGAAACCTATGCTAGAGGACTCTCAAATTATTATGGAAATGATGCAAAAGAACAAGAACTGGTTGAAACAGAGCACCGCACAACAGAACTAGCACTAAGGTTTAAACAGAGCACCTCACAACACAGCTAGCACTAATTTTGGATCATATTAAAGGGACATGAGAGGGATTGGATGAGAGTGGTACTGCACACTTATAGGAGGGAGACTTGTGCAGACTGGATGGTAAGGTGTACTTTAGTCTGCTCTTTAGGAAATCATATATTCAAGGTTCCTCCTGCTGGATTTGGCCTGTTACTGCCAGGCGGTTTAGCTGAGGCTTTCATACCTTGTCCTTGCATTATGTAATTCTTTACATACTTGGCTCAAGCTCGGCTTCTTTACACAGGAAAGAGGACATTGTAGCCATTCTACTCTACAGAAAAGTACTGCTGGTTTAAATCGCCAGTGAGCCATCTGGAATCATACATGCATTCCCAAGAGATCTGTGTAAACATTTTCAACGCCGGTGTTTTGAAAAACCATTGCTAAGCCTGCTCAGAAAAAGAAAAAACCATTGCTAAGTTAGACGATGGGATATATAACCAAAACAGTTGTCATAATTGTGATTTTTATTAAGTTTTATTTGAGTATTTATTGCTTACAACTGATGGGAAAATCCGAGAACAAGTAGAGAAGATCACAGAGAGATTGCAGAAAAATAGAGGAGACACACGAAATTTACCCAGGTTCACCCTTGAGATTAGGGCTACGTCCTGCAAAGAGGTTCCACTATATCGTTTAGGTTTACAGCCGCCACACAAATTACATCAGAAATTAGGCTATTAATAGCCTCTCCAAACCGGGTTTAAAACCCAAACAAACAGAGAAAAAACCTAATCCGAACCACACGGGCTAGCTAAACAAAAGCCCAAAACCCCCCCTTTCGTTCGTACGCCAGCAATACTGTTAATTGGGTAATACTCAGATTCTCCTAAGCTCACGTGGGCGAACCCGGTGTGAGAAACAAGGGGCCCTGAAGTATTCACCAACTCTAACATTCTCCCACTTGGTGGATACTTCACACCAATGAGAGCCTTGCCAGCAACATTCTTTTTCAATCCGACAGCAGTAGAGCACCACTCAAACTTTACACCTGTAACTGCTTTAGTCAGAAAATCAGAACTATTCTCTGTTGTATCAACCTTTTCAAGCTGAACCTCTTTCTTTTCCACCTTTTCCCGAATAAAGTGGTATTGGATGTCAATATGCTTTGTGCGTGAGTGAAATGCGGGATTCTTAGCTAACTGAATAGCACTTTGATTATCACATCTCACCTCTATAGCACCTTGCTCAAATCCGAGCTCCAAGCACAATCGTCGTAGCCATATGGCCTCTTTTGCAGCATGAGTAAGAGCCATATATTCTGCTTCTGTAGAAGAAAGTGCTACCACGCTTTGTCTCTTGCTCATCCAACTTAGTGCAGCCCCAAATAATGTAAAAACATATCCGCTAGTGGATCGTCTACCATCAATGTCTCCACCCCAATCAGCATCTACATGGCCCACAATATCAAGCATCTTTCCTTTCCTTGTACCTTCAAAACACAACAAAAAATTTGAAGTTCCACGAAGGTACCTGAAAACTCTCTTGATAGCATTCCAATGTTCCCTGCTTGGGTTAGACATATATCGACTCAAGACTCCCACTGCTTGGGCTATATCTGGACGCGTGCACACCATGGCATACATCAAGCTGCCCACTGCACTTGCATATGGCACACGATCCATCTCTTCAGCTTCTTCATCCGTCTTCGGGCATTGCTCTGCAGAAAGTTTGGTTTCTAGAGACATAGGAGTACCCACTGGCTTGCAGTTCGACATGTTAAATTTCTTCAACACTTCTTTTATGTACTTCTCCTGTCCTAGCCACAACTTTCGCTTCTGACGATCCCTTCTAATCTGCATATCCAAAATAAAATTCGCTGGCCCTAAGTCTTTCATCTCAAACTTCTTGGCCAACAAACCCTTCACTGAATTCACCATCTTCATACTGTTTCCAATCAGCAACATGTCATCCACATACAATGTAAGAATGACAAACTGATCTCCAACTCTCTTCACATAAACACAATGATCTGAATCTGAACGTACAAACTTGAGTTCGAGCATGTACGTATCAAACTTCTGGTACCACATCCTTGGCGACTGCTTCAATCCATACAGAGACTTCTTCAATTTGCACACCAGCTTCTCTTTACCTTGAACCTCAAAGCCTTCTGGTTGTCTCATATATATCTCTTCCTCCAAGTCCCCATGAAGGAATGCCGTCTTCACATCCATCTGCTCTACCTCAAGATTATATGCTGCTGCCAGAGATAGAACAAATCTGATTGAAGTCATTTTCGCCACGGGAGAAAAAATTTCATCATAGTCGACTCCCTCAATCTGAGAGTACCCTTTAGCTACCAGCCTCGCCTTGTACTTCTCTACAGACCCATCTGGTTTCAGCTTTCGCTTGAACACCCATTTGCAACCAATTGCCTTTCTATCCTTAGGCAATTTACACAAATTCCATGTTTCATTCTTATCCAGTGACTGCATCTCATCTGCCATAGCAAGCTCCCATTGATTTGCATCATCCATAGACCTTGCATCTTTTACAGAATTAGGTTCTTCTCCGATGATGCTCAAAGCATGAAACGAACTCAGAGCACTAAGAGAATATCTCAAAGGTGCTCTTCTTTCTCGTGTCGATCTCCTGAGAACTGGTATGGTAGTACCAATATCTGGGTCTTCATCTGAATCTGCATGTTCAACTTCATTAACCGAGTCCTCTTGATCCGGTTCTATAACAGACTCAACTGAAGTATCTTGTGCATCCACCTCTGAAGTTTCAAAATCAGAATCTTCTTCAATCACTACCACTTTCTTAGGTTCATCACATTTTTGAACTTCAACTTGGGAACGTGATTCACGGAAAACAACATCCCTGCTATAGACAATAGTCCTTGACTTTGGATTCCACAGTTTGTAGCTCTTGATCCCTTCCTTGTATCCGACAAATATGTTCTTTTCAGATTTACTATCAAGCTTACCCCGCTTTTCCTTGGGTATATGAACATATGTGTCACATCCGAACACCCGAACATGAGACAAATTTGGCTTCTTCCCAAACATTGCCTCATAAGGTGTCTGATCCTTCACTGATGAGGTCGGTGAGCGGTTCTTCAGGTAGTTTGCTGTGGCTACAGCTTCTGCCCAGAATTCTTGCCCCAATTCAGCCCAACTCAGCATACATCTGGCCTTCTCTATGAGTGACTGATTTAACCTTTCAGCTACTCCATTCTGCTCAGGTGTATATGGAGTTGTCTTCTGCCTAGCAATACCATTGTCCACGCAGAAATGCTCAAACTTATCTGAACAAAATTCACCTCCATTATCTGTACGAAGGACCTTGATCTTGCAGCTCAATTGATTTTCCACCAAAACTTTAAATTCTCGAAACTTATCGAATACATCTGATTTATTCTTGATAAAATAAATCCAACTGTATCTCGAAAAATCATCTATAAAAGAAACATAGTACCTGGACCCTCCAATAGATGGAGTCGGAGTTGGTCCAAAGACATCACTATGAATCAGTTCGAGAATCTTCGTTGCTCTTGAACCTGTGTGTTGAAAACTGACTCGGTTCTGTTTTCCATGGAGGCAATGTTCACAGAACCCGAAGCCCACAGAACAATCCGGAACTCCTTCTACCATCTGACTTGATGCTATAGTGGAGAGTCCTTTTTCACTGATATGACCTAATCTCTGATGCCACAACATAGATTTGCTGTCTTCATCTTCTTTGGCCTCTTCAGAAATAAATCCGCAGCCCACAGATATTGTCTCTCCGAGCAACTTGTACAACGTGCCATAGCGAACCCCTCGTGCAATTACAATCGACCCTCTGATCATCTTGCACGAATCCTTGTCGCAACTGAATATAACACCCGAGTCAGCCATTGTACCAACAGATAATAGACTCCTACTCATAAGTGGTATATGCATCACATCTGGTAGAGTCTTCACCGTGCCATCATTCATCCTCAACTTCACCCTGCCACGTCCAACAATCTGAACCGCAGTGTCATCTTCGAGCATGACATCCTCACCATTATACTCCTCATATTCACAGAACCAGTGTTTATGAGGCGTCATGTGGTACGAAGCACCAGTGTCGATAAGCCAGACATCTTTATCTGACTGTGCCGTACATGCAGAAGCCACATACATATCTCCTGTCTCAGTCTCCTTTTTGTCCGAGGTTGACTCAGCTTCTTTCTTATGAACCGGCTTGTTTTTGCAATCTCGCTTCAGATGGCCTCACTCTTGACATCTCCAGCATTGCACCTTCTTATCCTTACTCTTCGAACGCCCACGAGATTTGGATCTCCCTCTCTGATTTTGATTTCTTTCTGGTTGCCTTCCTCTGGCCGCCAGCGCCTCTTTACCAGAACTTGCTGATCCCTTTCTCCGTATTTCCTCTGATAACAAGGCAGCACATACACTTTCATACGAAAGTTCTTTATCCCCGCCACCAATCACAACAATCAGATTGTCCCATGAATCCGGCAGCGAACAGAGCAATGTTATTGCTTTATCATCATCTTGAAACTTAACACCGATTGATACAAGTTGACTGATCACCGTGTTAAAGTTATAAAGATGGGTAGAAAACGAGTCACCCTCCTGCATCCGAAGATTGTACAATTTCTTCCTCAGAAATAACTTGTTAACCAACGACTTACTTTGATATAGGGATTCTAACTTCCTTCACAGATCTCTGGCAGTAGGTTCGCCCATCACATTCGTAAGAATTGAATCCGCGAGACACAGCCGAATCAAACCCTTCGCCTTTCTATCAATCCGATCCCACTCTTCGATCGCCTTTGGATCTGCCTGACTGGAGGAGGCCTCGTCCGCGACCTTCGCCGCCTCCATGCCTGGTCTCTCCTCGATTGCCGTCCAAAGATCTCGATCACAAAGGAGATCCTCCATCTTCATCTTCCAGAGATCAAACCGTATTCCATCAAATTTTTCTATCTCGATTCGCGACCCTCCTGACATCTCGAATAAACCCTAATTCCTTGAACAACTTGTGCTCTGATACCAATTGATGGGAAAATCCGAGAACAAGTAGAGAAGATCACAGAGAGATTGCAGAAAAATAGAGGAGACACACGAAATTTACCCAGGTTCACCCTTGAGATTAGGGCTACGTCCTGCAAAGAGGTTCCACTATATCGTTTAGGTTTACAGCCGCCACACAAATTACATCAGAAATTAGGCTATTAATAACCTCTCCAAACCGGGTTTAAAACCCAAACAAACAGAGAAAAAACCTAATCCGAACCACACGGGCTAGCTAAACAAAAGCCCAAAACCCCCCCTTTCGTTCGTACGCCAACAATACTGTTAATTGGGTAATACTCAGATTCTCCTAAGCTCACGTGGGCGAACCCGGTGTGAGAAACAAGGGGCCCTGAAGTATTCACCAACTCTAACAACAACTAGATGAAATCATGGCAATAAAATTTCCCACAAAAAATATCTTCTGTAATGATTTTTTTTTATCTGGGAATTTCATGTAAATTTAGCCATAATATTTTTTGTTTAAACTGCTCGCATAAACATCATTTTTATAGATTTCTATGGCAGTTAATAAAACTCTATTCTGGAAAAGAATATTTCATGTCTTAGGGAAACATTAAAAGAAGAGTAATAATTGAAGTATTTATGCATGTCCTGCATCTTTCAGATTGAAGTTAATGGAGACAAAGCTGCCCCTCTATACAAGTTCTTAAAATGGCAGAAAGGTGGTCTTTTGGGGTCTGGAATCAAGTGGAACTTCACGAAATTTCTGGTAGACAGAAATGGAATTGTTGTTGGAAGATATGCACCAGTGACTTCACCACTGAAAATTGAGGTTCTACCTTGGCAGATTAGCAAATTGAGATATATCCTTTATATTCTGCTATATGTTCACCTTAATGTTGTTTCCTCCCTTTCTGCAGAGTGATATTCAGAGACTACTAGAAGCTTGACGACATTAGAAGTTGCTTTCCGAATGTTAGCCTATGCTCTAAGCCCCAAGTAAAGTGTCACTTGGATGCTTCCTTATAGTTGGAAACTAATCTTCTTTCACAACTTTTGCTCTCTGAGAAATTTCTTCCAAAATAATTCCTCAATTATGGTAAATCCGATACTTGATGTAGGAGAACATCTCCTACTCTCAGCTCTACGTGATTTCATTTATGTTCTTGCTAGGAAAAAATAATGTTTTTCCCTAATATCGAGCTGGTGATTTTATGCATTTGTTTACGAGTTTGATTTTTTTTATCCGATTAACAGCTTTGAAGGGATTAAGGAAAAGTTTAAAACAACATGCCCGTCAGTCTTGTAAACTGAAGGTCCGTAGTTCGATCCTGCGTGAGGGCATTTTTTTCTTTTATTTCATTCACACGCGACATGTTTAACAAGTATTTAAATTCCTTGTGTATGGATAAATATAAAAAATGAAACAGCATACATTCAACTAATCACAAATGATAGGGTTTAGGCAGTATTGTAAAGACCCGATCGAGTTGACCCTATTTGCAGGTCAAAAATAAAAATATTAAAATTTTTTTGGACACATTACTTACATTTTTTTAAAAATTATGTTCCAATTTTTTTACATTTTTCATCCTAAAAATATTTCACAGTTTATATAATAATTATTTAATTGATAATTACTTTATTATATTATTTGATTTTTTTAAGACAATGTACTAAAATAGTTTTGAATTCTACTTAGATACCGAATTTTGACGGTGTATATTTTGGGGATAATTTTTTTTTCAACGCCAGTGTCCACTAATTCGATTTTTTATCGAATTTAATTAATCCGATTAAAACATGTCCGTTCAGACATCTGAGGTTTTTTCTCGAATTCGACGTGCTCTAATAAAAAATCCTCTCGAATTCGACTAAGTTGATTAGGTGCTCTAATAAAAAAAGTTGAAACTCAAGATTAGACGTTTACATTTTCACCCAATTTGATTGGAATAAGTTTTTCTAAAAATTGAATTTGGTGAGACATGACCCTTTGAGGGTAATTTTGGGCAATACAACTCAAGTGCGAAATCCAAGCAGATCCCTGCTCTTAAACCCTAATCACTTCTTTTTTAAAAACCCTCGCTCGTCCTGCTTCTTCCGCCGCCATCTCATGGTGCAGCATCACACAACAGCCCCAACAGTCCAACACCTCCTTTTCTCGTCTCCGTCGATTCATCCATATTCCATCCATCTAACGAATTTAACTCCATGTTTCTGCTACGCAATCTGTCTTTCTACTGCATAACTATCATTATTCGTGTTGCGGTGCTTCCAGATGTAATTTGTTCTTTCGTTGTAACTTCGTTCTGTTTGATTCGATTTCGTTGTGGGAGGGGTTGTAATGCAGCAAGTTTCAGCTTCTTGTTTGGATCAAGAACCCTATTCGATCCAAGCAACATTTCGTTACGCACTTGCAACAAAAAAATCCAGTCTCAACTCACCTGGAAATGATCCCCCTTTGATTTTCCGGGCCCTTCTTAACTGGTATAACATAATCTCCATCTCTCTCCCTTACTTTTTTTTTTATTTCCGATTTGTTTGCTTAATTTTTAGACAGCAAACTCACTCTGTCCCAAAACCGTCTCATTGTTTTGTGGCAATTTCTTCGTTTGCGATAAAAATTTCGTTGTTTTTTTCGGGAAATTCCACCAATACTCGTCCGCCGGTGATTATAATTTGATCCTGCGGAGGTGGTAGGATTACATTGCATTCGATTTATATCATTGATGCTCTTAAAGTTCGATCTTGAAGAATCTTTCTCGAGCACAAGTTGGGAGTAATGGTAGTTTGACCTAGACACTGATCTCTTGTAAGTGACAACATATTTCTTTGCATTCGTGGGAACTTTAATTTATTCATCTAAGACTTGCACAAAGTTCTCTAATTTGGTGTAAAAATGGTATCTTTGTTATTTTGTACCTTTCAGAAACACCATCTTTGCTTATACATAATGAAGCCATTTGTTCATGTAATCTTTCATAAATTGGAGATAGTTTCTCGCGTCTCTGCACTGTAATCATGATTTGCTACGTAGTTTTGTCTGTTTTTTTTCCCTGTATCTGAAAAATATTGATATTCGGGATGTGTTATTGATGAGGAAGAAAGCAAGTTCAGCTTCTTGTTTGGATCTATTGACCGTAATTCAGGTTCAGACAAATCTTGTTCTTACACTTGCAACATTGACAGAGAAAGCCAGTCTCAACTCACCTGGAACTGATTCTCCTTCCATGATTTTCTGGGCCCTTTTCACTGGCACATCCAAATTACATCTCATCATTTCTCCGTGTTTTATGAATTATTTGCTCATACATAATCCTTGTATTTTTCTAGTAGTCAGCTATAATCCTTGTATTGTTATGGATTAGTCCCAGACTTCAACAAAGAAACACCACCGAAGAGAATGAAGACTCCTGCCTCCAAATTGAAAGTGATCCTCCTACCTAGAGATTTGAGTTAGTGATATAGAAATTAATCTTGTCCATTGCAATGTGTTTACTTGGAGGGAATAATGTGATCTTTTAGGGGATTAATGAATGCATTTTTGGAGGGATATCGTGTGCATCTCTCATCTTTAATGGTTCAAATCAATGATATATTTAAATAATAAAAAATTTAATTAGATCATTGATAGAGCGAATCAATACTATTACAACAACAATAAAGTCTTATCCTACTAGGTGGGATCGGTTATATGAATCATACGATGTCATTCCGCTTTATTAGTAATCAAACCTTTTGATATATTATTCACCAATAGATCTTATTCTATTAGTTCACCAAGTGTTCGTCTTGGCTTCCCTCTCTTTCTTTTAATCGAATTTCAGATTATTTGATTTACTCTTCTTATTGGTGCATTTAATGATCTTCTTTGAACATGATCAAATCATCTCAAACGATTCTTTATCATTTTCTCACTAATAGGAGTCATTCCGACTCGTTCACGTATATGATCATTTCTAATCTTATCTAATCTTGTATGATCACACATTCATTTCAATCAATAATTGAGATAATTGCAAAAGTTTAGTGGAACATTAAACTCATTATGATATTTGAATGGTTGATATGCTGCATAATTGTTTTATATAAAATATGACTATGTTTAGGTTATTTTAAGATGTCAAAGTTTTTGTGGAGTATTTTTGCTTAGATATAATTTAATCCATTTTTTTAAAAAAAATCACATGATTTTTATTATCAAAATATCATATTTAACTAATCAATTTACCTTTGTTGGTTGCAATCCCTTTTTTTACTGATTTTTATCGCGTACAAATTTCGTATATACTTTACCTAGCTGTGTTCCTTGTTATTCGAGTAATTAAGATTAGTAAAAATAATGCAAGTATTAATATATTTGGAAATTAATGTGCTTGTTTATAGTTAGTTTAATAAGTTCAATTATATTTTATTTTTTCAACTATTATCTGAATAAAAATAACTGAAACAGAATCCCCTCAAATCTCAACTATATCATGACAAGTTTATGTTTTTGCAAATATATTGACGTTGCAGCAACGCGTATGCTTAACCTCTTATAAAATGAATTTAGGCCTTTTATAATATAATAACTTGTGAAGTTTTCTGCTGAATGAACATATCAGAATAAATCAAATCATATGTTCACGATGAGACTGTAAGAAAAATTACTACTATTGATTTTTCAAAAAACACTAACTATTATGATAACACATCTTGTTGGGTTTGAAATGTTTTATCATCTTTCAAAAAACACTAAATGAAGAATAAAACTTTTATCTTTTTCTATTTCTTGAGAAAAATAGGTGAAATTGTGATCTTCTATGGTCTAGACATATTTTGTTACGTAAAATAAAATGTCAAATCATGTCTTCTATCCGCACCATCCAAAGAAATCACAAGGATTTGGCATAAAAAAGTCTAGAAATTAACGATGCATTCCATTTTACCTTTCTTTTTTTTTTGAAAAATTAACGTTGCATTTTTGCGTTTGAGAAACTTGTGAAAGTTTTAGAAAAAGAAATTTATACCTTTCTTTAATTGGCAAATGCTAAAGAAATGTTGGTAGCTGCAAGGGGACCTCCCGCCATTTCCTCTCCAACGTCCACTCAGTTGGCCAAACAAACCGCAACGTTCTAAACCTCGTTCCTGTTCCTGAGTCCTCCGCTAGTCTGCTTCCTTTATCTGTCTCCGGCCATCTCATTCCCGGTCTCCTCCACGCCTCCTTCTCTCCATACCGTTTTCGACTCGAATCTCCTCTGAACGGAGTAGCTCGATCGTGATGTTGCCGTCGTCGTCACCGTCCGCCCCGCCGGTGGACCCGTCGGAGCTGAGGCGCGTCTTCCAGATGTTCGACCGCGACGGGGACGGACGCATCACCAAGAAGGAGCTCAGCGACTCGCTCGCCAACCTCGGCATCCGCATGCCGCCCGCGGAGCTGGCGGCCGTGATGGAGCGGCTGGACGAGAACGGCGACGGGTGCGTGGACATGGACGAGTTCGGCGAGCTGTACCAGACGATCCTCGGCGAGCGGGACGAGGAGGTCGACATGCGGGAGGCCTTCAAGGTCTTCGACCAGAACGGGGACGGGTTCATCACCGTCGAGGAGCTGCAGTCCGTGCTCGCGTCGCTGGGGCTGAAGCAGGGCCGGACGGCCGAGGATTGCCGGAAGATGATCGGCAAGGTGGACATGGACGGGGACGGCATGGTGGACTACAAGGAGTTCAAGCTCATGATGAGGGGCGGAGGCTTCGCCGCGCTGAGCTGATGCGCTGACCGCCCTTTCTTGCGTGCATGGCATGCATGCGTGCAAGCAGGCGTACGTGCATGGCATTTTCATTATGTCGAATAAATCAATCTTTTGCATTGGGACGTTGAAGAATTAAGCTGTAGATATTGGCGAGTTAGAAATTATTCGATACTTAGCATGTCATCCGTGTACCTTGCACGACTTATTACTAATTTAACATATGTCTCTAAATACATGTCATAATAATAATAATAATAATAAACCAAGTGGGTAATAGAATCTATAGTTCTAATCTTGATGGGTTCAACTTCCACGTCTCCGCATGTTTGTATATTTTTGCATTTTTCATTTCCTGACAAGAAATATAATGGAAACAAATCGAATCAAACTCCATGGAGAAATCATGCACAGAGGAGACTACATATAGATCGATGAGAATTACTGATCACAGCATGCATCAATGTGGCAGAGACATCTCACCTGCTTTAATAAAACTCTAGACACGGAGGACATATCAAGACTAACCTCAAATTGTTCCTACTTTCAACACTGCAAACAGATTATACTCAGATTCCTAAATAAGATTCTTAAGGGCTCTGAGTTGGTCATAAATCCATCAAAGTTTCCATAGGAACTTAATTTCATGGATTTAATCTCAAAGTTATCAGATATACAGGTATAATTATGTAATGCCGTTCGCAGATTTCATCCAAGATCAGGGACAATGAAGTACTCATCATCATCTGAAGCCTCAAATCGAGGCTTCTTAGACGGCTGGCTTGTTTTGTTGGATCTGTAGTAGCTGGCATTGGTTGCTTGCGAGGTCTGAAGCTCAGGAACTTCAGCAGCAGCCAAGGTTGAGGGGCTCAGTTGATCATTGAAAAGGCCAACATCTGAAAACCAATCCAGCTCTCCAAATCCTATGGGAGACCCCTTCTGCAGGCGAATGGTTCGAAATCTAATTAGTTTTCTGTTGCTAATATTTGGAACACAAGGATTCACGAATCTATCAGACTATCACATATGCAAAAGTTTGAGAAATGGAACCTTGTCAGTAGACTCGTAGTCTGAGAGCTGGAGGAAGTCATCAACAGCCCATGCCGAGTGTATGAAGGGTTGAGTGGCTTGTTGTGCTGGAGGTGCTTTTGCAGTAATTGCAGGAGGGCTCTGACTTGGTGGCTCAGGGTTGCTCTTCTGGTTCTCATTGTTGGCCATTGTACTCAGGGCCACGCGAATTCCAGTGGCCAGGTAACGCTGGTGATCACCCGAAAGAGTGCCGGCGATGTGAATAGGCTCATCGCAATCACGACAGAAAAGGGCTCTATCCTCCACACAGAAAATGAATGCTGCCTTCTCCTAACAAGATTAAATAACAGGCCAGAATATTAGAGCATCACATATTGTAGCTCGCTGATTCAGATGTTTAGTCTAGGCAAGGCAAGCATATTCTTTTGGTGTACATATGATGCGTATGATTTTACGCGACACACTCATGTTAATTTCCTTACACCCTATCTGTATTTGTTTATCCTGCATGGAATTAGGTTGTCATGTTGAAAGATTTTAGAAGGTTATAGTTCCCTGAAATAGGTTTCTATGCAAGAATGGCATGTTCATAAGTTCAATGATCTGTGTGGCTTCTGAGTGGATGGATGAAAATATTCTTTTTTGTAATGAAGGAACATAGACAACTAGTTGAATTGCAGGCATATGACGTGCAAATATGGAAAGAGATTATAGAAGGAACATAAGGATATAGAAAAAAAGAGAAATTTAAATCATGAAATATTCTAATATCACTTTCTCAAAGAATTTATATCCACCTTGACTAATAAAGTGAGCCATTATACATAAAAGATCCTCCCACACCTAAAGCAACAACAACAACAACAACAACAAAGCCTTATCCCACTAGGTGGGGTCGGCTACATGGATCATACGACGCCTCGTTGATCCATGTTCATGAGATTCGACAGAGTTTTATGCTGGCTGTCGGGGCCTAACACAACCCTCCTCCTTTATTCGGACTTGGGACCGGCTATAAATATGAACTTACATTTTACTTAGAATTACCAATATATTCCAGACTTAAGACACGCAACAACGAGTCTCAAATCTTGATTTATAATTGAGTTCAACTAAAATCCTTTGTCACAACAAGAGATGATCATGATAAAATTCATGTTACATGCTTCAGATTTAGCATCAATTGAGGCGACCTCAATAGCATGCTTGTTAGTAAGTTCATTTATTATTCAAGCTAATTATGATTCTGAGTGAAATACGCTATTTCATCCAACCGGTTCAAAGTTGAAATTTTGCTTGCATCCATTCGCAAAGCTACCACTCAAATCATCGGCAAATGCTCTGCATCAATATACTCAAAAGGTAAACTGAAAAGGTTACATCCCAAGCCGAATCGAGAAAAAAAATTCATAATCACACTTTATCATCCGGACAAAGATCCAACCCTCGCATCAACCACGTTGGATCACTAAATTGCACGGACTAAAAACAACTAAATAACACCATAACATCAAAATCAAACGAGGAGCCAATTTTCACCAAAACGAAAACAACAAGAGCGGCAATGCGATCGTCGATCGACACACAAACAGCAACAACACCTTGTCACTCGGGAGACGAGCCCTAGAATTCCTCCTCCGCTTGCTCTTTCTTCGATCTGCTGCAACTTCTCGCCGGAATTCTGCAGCTCCGACGGTACGCATCCTCCTTTCTCGAGTCCGCCAAATAAGTCTACAGTCAGTCGTGAACTCCTCTGGCAGAGTGGTAGTGGGGAGAAAGCAGATGTAAAGATTCCGGGTGGAGAGGGACTCCGACAGCCAAACCCAACCGTCCATCCTGGACCGGTCCGGGCGTAGGCCTGCCAGACGCTGCTGGAGTGCAAGAAACTCCGTGAAGCGCTGGTCAGATAGGTGCGATCTAAAATCAGGAGACCAAGCGCCAGAACCCGTCCCCCCCTCCTCCGTCCAAGTCTCCGCTAATGTGGCCTCGGGAGATGTCGTCAGGGCCAAGAGGCGGGGAAAAGCCTCCGCGAGGGAGTCCCCAAGGGACCAGGTATGCTGCCAAAAGTTCTCCCCCGAGCCAAGGGAAGGAACCATGAGAGGGCGAATCTGCGGGCCGTAGCCGCAACTCCCCGCCAAAAGGATGAAGCTCCACGAGGTAGAATGGTCCTCGACTCCCAGGATAGATCTCGTCCATAGCAGGTAAAGAATACCGTATGCCAAAAACAGTCCTCGGACCTCATAATCCGTCTGAACCACCGAGCTAGGAGAGCCCGATTGGCGCACCGAAGGTCCCGGACCCCCAAGCCTCCCTGAGAAGTACGTCGGCAAATGCTGGCCCAATCGACAAGGTGAACACCGCGATGCTCAGGTCCACGGCCCTGCCAGAAAAAACTGCTCCTGAGCGAGTCCAATCGTCTGAGCACTAGAGCCGGCAGAGGGAGAACTGACATATAGTATGTCGGAAGCGCCGAGAGAACTGATCGTAAGAGGATAAGACGTCCCCCACGTGAGAGAAGACGTGAACTCCAACCGTGAAGTCTGTGCTCCATGCGCTCAATGACTGGAGTCCACCCCCTAGAGGTGATGTGGCGGTCGCTAAGTGGGAGTCCCAAGTAGGTGATCGGGAGGGAGCTGATCGGGGTGTGGAGCTGAGCCGCACATCGCTCAGCCTCCTCAGTAACCATGCCAAAGGGAATGAATGAGGACTTGGCATGGTTGATCTGAAGGCCGGTCGTCGCGCCGAAAAGATCGATGAGAATCGCGACTCGACGAGCCTCCTGCTCCGAGCCCTCAATAAAAAATATAGTGTCATCCGCATACTGAAGGAGGGGTACGAGGCTCCCGGCAAAACCTCTGAAAAGTCCCGCCTCGCAGGAGGCCTGTGTGCACCTGGAGAGTGCGTCCACACCAAGTACGAATAGCATGAGGGCCAAGGGACAGCCCTGTCGAACCCCTCTCTGTGGCTGGACCCAGTCCCCTATACTCCATTGACCAAAACCGAGAAAGAAGCGGAGGTAATACACCGCTTCATCCAAGCGATCCAGGTCGTAGAAAATCCACGGATATGCAGGGCATGCCATAAGAAGGACCAAGATATTGTATCATAGGCTTTAGACAAATCGACCTTCCATAAGATGGCCTGAGAGGCAGTCCTCCTCCACTGCGCAACAATCTCGGTCGCGATGTAGCTGTCGGTGATGGATCTGCCCTGAATGAAAGCTGATTGTGCGGGATGGTTCAGCACTGGGAGAACCTCACGAAGCCGATTCGCCAGTACTCGAGCCACCAAAAGATAGATGACATTGGATAAGGCGATCAGACGGAAGTCCTCAACCCACTCCGCTGGAGTGCGCTTCGGAAGTAGAAACAACAAGAACCGATTGAGGCGCTCAAAACCTCGATTCCCGTCGGCAAATTCCCTAACTACTGCAACAACATCCACTCGCACCAAAGACCAAAACTCTCTGTAGAAAAAGACTAGGAATCCATCAGGACCAGGGGCCGCCTCGCTATTGAGGTCCTGAAGGGCCTCAAAAATCTCATCCTCCGTGATCGATCAAGCGATGACGACTGAGTGTCAGTGAGCCTGGGGATATCGTCCGGGTCCCACTGCCAGGGGCCAAGTGGCTGCCGTCGAGAGGTGGCGCGGAAATAAGAAGTGATAGACTCCCCGATGCTCTGATGGTCCGTGATCCGCTGCCCCTGAATAACTAACTGCTCGATCCTATTAGCCCTCCGTCGAGAGCTAGCATAAAGATGGAAAAACCTAGTGTTGGCATCGCCCTCCAGAAGCCAAGTTTGTCGAGAGCGCTACCTCCACTGGGTTTCCACTATCCGATCCGCGCTACCTCCCACACCTAAAGCATCGTTGCAAATTGCTATCACAAAGAAAGTTCTGAACAATTGCAACAGGTAATGGGATCAGCCATAGTTTTCTCCTTCCATATATTCTTGGTGTCAGGAATACTTTTCTGAGACTAGAATCTTCATAAGAACAGTGAATTTTCATCGAGTCAGAAACCTCATTTTTGTTCAGAAAATAAACCGTACGCTCCTTATCAAGTCTATAGTTTCCTCTCCATGTTTTGTCTGATTATGCAAGATTAAAGAATTGCGAAATGTTGTTTCTCTTCCAAATAAGTTGAAAGTGGATGCTTTAGAGGTTTCATAAAATCATTTGGTACTTGCAAACTTATGTTTACTATAAGCATTCCTAATCAACAGGAAACAAGGTTCAAATTTCTCTGCCTTTGTGGGATCATCAAATATAAGGATCAGGGATACCCTGTAATCTCACACTCAAGTTAGTGCTAGACTAACTCCAAATTCAGACCTAGCAAGGACTGCAGTGTCACCATTGATTTCTTTGGCGATGTTTCCGTAGAGTACTAATTCATGTTATGTGACCATGATTCAGGTTCTGGTCCTACATCCCATAGCAATTTTCAACCAACCAAAATAGATGAATTATTAAGCTACTCAAATGAGGATTAATGGTGTATTGTTTTCTCTTTTTCCATAGGAAAAGACTCTTTATTTTGTCATTACTGAAAAGAGGATATATGAGATTAGCCAACTACAACTTGCATTTTAGAGCCCACTACAAGAAGCAAATCTAAATTACATGTGTACTCTTCGGACTGAATTTACTTTAAAATCTTGAAACTAATCTTTTTTCCTGTAAAGGTGGACAGGTCAACTCACCATTGTAAAAGAATATCAAGCAAAGTAAGCTTGGGTGTCATAAGATCAGAAGAGATTATATGAGTGAGAGGTAGGCCAAAGAGCACAGCAGAGAAATATTACTTTGCAGATGTCGCAACGAGGGAGCCTGTCAGAGAGGCACTCCAGCAGAAGCCTCTGGTGCTTGCTAGCCAACTTGTTGGCTGCATGGATCTCAACATCACAGCCAGCGCAAAGCGCCGCCTCATCTGCGCAACATATTATAGTCGCCGGTGCTTGACACACATCACACTGGATCTTCATGTTTCTTTCCGGTCAAACTTCCTGAAATAATTGAAGGGAAACTGACTTAAGAACATGACAAACGCTATTTCTCAAACTATACTGTTTTAGGACACTCAAACTGAAAAAAGAGAGAAAAAGTACACTAGAACCATCCAAATGATGATACAAGGTATACGATTCAAAGTACTGAAGGATTGAATTATAAAAAAGATAAAACATAGAGAGAGAGAGCGCATATAATATCTGAAATTATGTAAGTAGAAATCATAGCATAAAGTTCAGAGATGAAGATGTTTATGTTCTTTTTTCTGTTTTCTAAATCTACAGTCTGCTGAACTCGGGCAAGTAAACTAGAACTTGATGAACATATATGAATAAAAGGCATGCGAACAGAACTCATGTAAAGAACAGGGAAACTGAGATAGAAAGCAATCTAACATCATGGCCAGAACGTACCACTAACCTTTGAAACCAAGCTTGGGAGTGCCGAGAGAGGAATAAGTTGTCGGAACAGAGGGCAATCAAAAGGAACAAGGGGAATCAGCAGAAGAAAGGGGAGAGTTGAGTTGGATCAAGGAAAAAAAGAGGACGAGGGGATAAGGAAAAGTTCGAGAAAGAGGTGTCACACGTTGCATCTCATGGTGGGTGCCGTCTGATTCTTGAGGTGCATCTTGTGTCGTGGGAGGACAGTCAAAATTGTGGCCGTGGAGGTCTCAGGAACTTGTGGCCAGGAGCATCCTGCAAATCAAATATTACCATAAAATACACCAATCGGCTGCTCGTGCCGGCGCTGTCCTGTCATATATAGGATCGCACCCTGTTACTTGTTTCAATATTTGTGTGAACAAAATATGAAAGATCTGATTGAAATTGGAAAAGTAAAATCGGACAGAGAAAATAACGTGTGTACTAATAGTGCTCTGTACTCTATATAACTATTTAGCAACTGAGGCATCGTTTCAGTAATTTTCAGAAGAATTCCTCGTCAATTTTCCTAAAAGAATTTGCATGGAAAAAATTATTTCGTGCACACCAAGGGACCCGGGTGCTCTTGGATTTTCCTGACAATGATGATGTCTGTGTGTGTGTGAGAGAGAGAGTGTGAGGAAGAAACAACTTTTTGTATCGTCTTTACTGACTTTTAAGCTAGTGACAGGATATTTTTCAATTTAGTAAGTGGATGGTGGAAATGGATGCCACATCTGAGCTCTTGGTTATTCTAATTGGAATCTCTTCATCATTATTGACATTTGTATCATATCTTTTACTGACTTTTAAGCTACTGACAGGAGATTTTTCAATGTAGCAAGTGAGTGATGAAAATGGATGCCACATCTGACCTCTCGGTTATTCTAATTAGAATCCCTTCATATATACTGCATGATAATCATGATTGATATCAGTATGAAAAGTTTGTTGTGTACCAAAGAATTCCGAAGTTTTGATTCCCCACATTAGCTTTTGGAATGACTTCATTTTTGTCACCTACCGTATCCACATGTGATAAGGATGTCTAGTGGCTTGCATGTTTAGATTCGGAGATTCCGAGAGTTATTATTTGAATATTTGAATATATATATATTTAAACACGATTTAGAATAAAATTAATTTAATCTTTTTTTAATTGCTTAAAAATCTTCAAACTATATTTTTTTTTAATTCCACAACAAGAATATAAATACTTTTCAATAACTCAAGAACTTTATATTCTCATCCTTTCCATTTCTTTAACCTTTTTTATTATTTAGCGATGTATTATTATATCATTACCTTTATTACTATTATAAAAACAAACATATTCAGCTATTTATAAATTATTTTTATTTTAAAATATTATATTTTTTAAAATTATTATTTTCAAATCAAATACGAGACATAATAAGCATATGTCTGCTTTATTTCGTTCAAATTTGTTTTCTAACTAAACCACTCATACTTTTGTGTTGTGATCTTATATTCACTTCTTGGACACAATAATTATGCCCAGGAAATGGTCTAAAAAAGGAGCATTTTGTAGTTTATTAGATATTTCACTGTTTGCTTGGAAAATAATTAAGTTTCATTTTTTTGAAGTGATACCTTCCTTGTGATGGTCATAGATCAGTTTCCCTATGATTGTCGTAAATAAGCATGTCATAACTCATAAGATAAGAAAAGAAAAGAAAAGAAAAAAATTAAAATAAATAAATGACTTCCATATCGGCACTGAGTGACAACTCATAAATGAGCTGAAATGTGTAAATTAAATCATTATCTAGAATCAGAAAAAAAACCAAACATTATCTAAGAGGCTTCAAAACATGCTTAAACTCCGAATAGTCCCAACACAAAATTCTGAAGAGGTTTGGAGGAGGGTTCCTCTTTCACCATTGGCTAAGCACTGGGATTGGAGGAGAATTTCTGGCTCAGGGATTGTGGATAGTTGTCTGACATATCGATACTCGCACAATCCCTACTCAATTAACGAGGTCGAGTGAATTACGATGAATTATTTTTATTCCATTAAAATTGAAAATATAATAACTTGTAAAATAACGGTCCGATAATATTAAACATCCATTGTGAACTATACGTCGCTTATCTCCTGTTAATCATAATTCACCTCGTGTTTAACTGTATTCCGATGGATTTAAGTTGTAACGCCCGATTCAATTAAAGAAAAAAAGAGATAAACTTGAAATAGAAAAAGAAAAAGAAGAGAATGGAAATGATTAAAATAAATAGGAAGATAAAATCAAATAGAGGAAAAGATAAATAGGAAATAAAGTTTTAAAATCTGAGGAGATTAAATTAAATCTTGAAATTCCAAAGATTCTCAAATTCCTTCCTTATAAATAAGAGGTCAAATCAAATAAATCAGTCCCTTTTATTTTTCCTACAAGCCGGCCCTAATTTTCTCTCCCTCTCGTGCACCTTTTTCGTTTCTTTCTCGTCCTTGATTTGCCGCCGCCAAGAGGGGACTCGCCGAAGGGAGGAGATGCCGTCGAAGCGTGCTTGAACTGAGAGGTGTGGAAAGAGGAAGAGGAAGAGGAAGAATATGACATCAGTAAAGTTTCTTGGACAGAAACTTCGAGGTATAGAACTATGGTAGATTCTTCCTAAAATCATGATTTTAGACTTGAAGCATGTTCTAGGTAGTTCCTGGTTATTGTATAATGTTCTATGATATTGGATTGTGCCGGCAATCGCCGGGAAAATCGAATGGAACGCGAACTGCGCGTCTGCGCAGTTGTTGCGTAAGAAGAACTCGGCCCGGGTTCACTGGAACCCGGCCCGGGCAGGTCCTTCTCCGGACCGAGTTCGTAAGAACTCGGCCCAGATCCGTCATTGCTGTGCTCTTCGAGCTCTGCAAATTGGTCGAACCCGGTCCGAGTTGAAGACGACTCGGACCGAGTTCCTTGCACGACGAGCAGTCGAGCAGAACAACGATTTCCAGAAGAAGACGACTCGACCCAGCTCGGGTGTGACACCCGAATCCGGCCCGGGCTGTTCTTTATTTTCCCGAGAATAATTTCCGATGAACTCGGCCCGAGTTTCTGTCTGACTCGACCCGAGTTCCGATACTAATTATGATGATCCTATGATGTTTAGGCATCTGATTCATGTGCTTAATCTCGATCCAAGTCATAATGATGATTAAGATGTTATGCATATATGATTCATCTCCATGATTCTATCTTGTAGCTCCAATTAAGTCTTATATAACGATGATGATGATTAGAACTCTTAATCTGTATGATTCGATGATGATCCGACCCGGCCCGGGTGTAACCCGAACCCGGCCCGGGCTCTCTCCCCTGATTTTTTTACCAATGACGAAGATGTATGAACCCAACCCGGGTTTCTCCCTACTCGGCCCGGGTTCCGACCTAATCAAGAATATGATTATGATTTCTTAATCTTTATTCCATGTGATTAATTCATATCTATGTATGATGATGATGTCGACCTTATCCCTGATTTACTCTCCATGATTATGTCATTTATCTTGATTTAAAGTTCTTATCAAAATATGATTTGTTAAATTAAAAGATGCAAGATAAAAGACGTAAAACGTTAAATGGAGAACTCTTTTATGATGGACTGGTTGACGATCAGTTATGGGCTGTCCTCGGACAGTTATGGGCTGACTACGGTCAGTTATGGGCTGGCTCTGCCAGTTATGATGATGATGATGGACGGGTTGAGGCAGACCTCCCCGTCGGTTAAAATATACCCCATTATAAGTAAAAGATGAATAATAAGATGATGAAGAAGATGAAGCATATTAATAATAAAATCCCTTCATGATGATTAGTGGCTCTTGCCACACCTTTCCATGATCTCTTGATCTATTATTAATATGAACTAAAGAAGATGATTCACTTCATGATTACCTATGCTCATACGATGATTTCTCCTGATTCTTTATATGATGATGATCTTATAATCATGATGATCGGCTTTTGCCTCCTCTATGATGATTTAATTTGATCTATCATGATCTTTAATCTTATGATCTCAAGAAGATGATAATCTATCAACTTCCTATCCATATGCCAAGTTATAGGATCTCTGTTACACATATGATGACGATGATGTTTATTTTCTTTCTTTATAATGATGATGATGTCTTTATGATTCTTGTCTAGTATCATGATCTTATGATTATTTCTATCTTACTTCCATACTGAGTTGCAAAACTCATAGGGAGATTTCTCCCCTGCATATTCTTAAATGCAGGACTATATCTTAATGATGAAGGTGGCCAACGGTGACAGATCGAGCTCGTAGGTGGCTGCACATGGTTATTGATTCCTTAGATGATGGATAGCTTTTTCTTTTCTTTTTAACATTTGATGTATTAGATTTTCTTTGGACTCTTATGAAATCAGTTATCAGTCTTCCGCATTTTAAGATGTCACTCTATTTTATTTCTAATGATGATTAATTATTCCACATTTATCGAAGTTGAGTTGATCAATCAAAGTCTTTATTTCGGTCAACATGAAGTACACGTAAGGATAACCCGTAGCGTCTTCGAAACGTATTCTGCCACGTGGCGGGGTGTGATTTGGGGGGCGTAAAAGTTAATTATCAGTGCCTAAAGTTAGGCCATTCTCATGTCCTAATTTTTGATATCATGGTCCATGTGCAAGTGCCACGAGCAGTCACCGCGCCACCTGAAGTTATGTCAAGTAAGTTTGTCATTCTTTCATGAGCTGAACGATTAAAATGACAACTCTTGACTCATGATAGTTGGTTATGCTAATATGAGTCTTATTGATCTTTAAAATTCCTTTCTAAAGATGATGTTTGATGATGAAGTACTCTGTGAATATAGAACATCTCAGGATGTGACAACTGACATGCCTCATATGGTCTTTTTATATCATTTTCATATCACAATTACTCTATCCATCTTGCTAAGATGATGAAGTATTGATTCAATGGGTTGATCAAATACCTATCCTTAATCTCATATGTGATCCCCTTTCTATATCATTGATCTGATTATCAATCAAAGAAGTCTTATTTTTATGATGATGTTTAGGGAAGGGTCACATCAAACATAGGTCATAGTTAAAGTTATTGATCTAGATTGATCTTATAAAGATGATGATTGACATAGTTCCAATATCAATCTTATTGAATCATATGTTGTCATTATCTACGATGATGAACAACGTTTTTAGTGAGCCCATTGATCCTTATATGACATAAGACACTTTTAAGGATGATGACCCTATGAAAATAATTTCATACCATAAAATATGTCCTAGTGATACAAATGACGATGGAAGATAATATATTTTCTTCACATCGATTAGGAATCCTTAGGAGAATTATGATAAAATTCTTAGTGTCAATTGAATTACTTCCTAAGATGTATAAGTATTATGCAAGACGAAGATAGATATCAGGACCCAAGTGAACTAAAAGTTTTAGTTAGAAGTTGAGTGTCATATCGACCTCCTTTCAAGCATGATCCTAATTTCAAAGGCCCCATGACACATGAATTGGAGAGTCAAATTTAATAACTTTAAGACAAGAGGTTTATGAGATCGAGGGTCTCACTTTTAGAATGTTCCATTTTTCTTTTACAAAGAAGAATGATGGCTCTACGAAGTTAGAGATTGATTACAAGATGTTAATCAAAACTATCATCAAGACACAAGTGTCTATTGTCATGTATAGATTACCTATTTAAGGTCAGGATGTTATCCAAAGTTGATCTATGGAGTACCAGCAGCTTCGAATTGTTGAAGAAGATGTAATGGAGATAATTTTCCTAGCAATGAATGATCACTATAAATTGGACGATGCCATTGGACTAAAGAACACTCCTCAAACTCTTAGGCCCTCGTGAACATTGTGTTCAAACTATGCCTAAATTTATGTAGAAAAATCTTAAAGTGTTCATCGATCTTAAGTATGCTTTCTTTTAGTAGTATCCTAATATGTGACAATGAAGATGATATGAAGTTTTTTGAAGGATTCTGAGTTCTCCACGAAGTACTATTTTGGTAAAATGAACTCGATTACACATGCACTCAGACACAAGTGATGTTCGCTAGGCTTCATGAGGCTGCGTATGAAATAATGAAAGAACTAAGCTTGTGAAACCCAAAATGATGAAGTCCTAAAAAAACAATATTTGATAAATAACATAAGTCTGGGTTGCGATCCATTAGGAAATAAGTCTTATACGAAGAAGTATTAGATGAATGTTATAAGTCTGGGTGATGATCCATTTGGGATTATACTTTATAAGAAAAAAGTATTAAAGGGATATTATAAGCCTGGGTTACGATTCATTTGAAAAGTACAAGAAGTATAAGGATGTAACCATAAGTCTGAGTTGTGATTCATTTGGGAACTACAAAGATGTTTAAGGATGAATAAATAGCAATGCCATAAAACATGAAGATAAAAAAGTATATTCTAAGTAGTTAGTACGTCATTGTGAAAAAGGTAGAGTGCTAGGAACCTTATGAAAAGATGATGTATGATGTTAATGATTCTATATAAATATGGCCTTACTTATGATGATAATTTTATCTAATAATGTCAATCATAATGATCTTTACGATCATGTACAATAATGATATGGTTTATAATCAATTGCGACTATAAATATGATGATTACTAATGATGATGGATTATGTTCAATGATATTATTTATTCTTGTACGATGATCATCGATGTATCTTATGACGCTACTGATCTTAATGATCCTCATGATAAGCTTCTTCCACCATGCTATGCTATGTCATTATTGATCTTAATGATCCACATGATGCTTATCCTATAATAAAGGAATGATCCTATGATGATGATGTACCTTTTGATACTGAATAACCAATTTTTTCTTGATTTCCTTATGATGTCTCATGGTTGTATAATCAACCATACTACCTTGATGACCCTTAATCGTAGGATTAACGATGATCATGCCGTATGCTCATGATTATGATGACCACTTTTATAGAATTAATCATGAGATAAGATTTTATTTTCCACCCATTGATGCTGATCGATTGTATGTCATTATGCATGATGACATTTGTTGTTAAAGATGATTATGTCATTCCTGAGGTTTCCTTGAGACCTTGTATAAGAAGGAGGAAGGTGAAAAGAAATTATTAAGTGCCAAAGAGGTGTGATAGCCAAAATGAACATGCCAAAAAAAATCGAATTGATATAAAGAGGATGAAGACAGCTCTGGCACCATAGAAATCTTATGCCACTAAAGGCGGATGTAGATAGATCATTAACTTGATGATCAAGTTGTATTAAAGGTTTTTCCTACCTAAGAAGGAGTTTGATTCAAATTATTGATTTGATCGAAAATCAAGATGTGTCCAAATGATGTCATGACATCATCATGTGTTTTTTTCATGATGATTTGGAGCTGACCTTGCTCTCAAATGTCTTAAATTGATTCCTTGTAACTAAAAGTTAGGATGTTAGGTTAAGAAAGATGTAAGATGAGACGAGGATTGTCATGACCTATTTAAAGAAGAGTTTACACCCTCACATGAGGCAACCCTCTATCTGACATATGGATGATTTAGATGTCAACACATTAACGTGTTGACTGAAGTAGATTTTTATTTTTCCAATTATAGCAAAAGCAAAATGAAAAGATGAACCGATGAAGAAAGGAAGAAAGAAAATGTTATATGATAAAAGGACCTTTACCTAAAATGATCGTCCCAATGCATATGATGATGGGAGGACTCTCTCCTTAAGATGATGAAGATGGAACGATGATGAACAAATGTCTTTCTACGTGTGAGATGTACCATTGCACAAATGATCAAGAAATTTTTTTCTTAGTAAACTCCTACCGTTGACTAAATTCGAGGACGAATTTTTTTTAAGGGGTTTATAATGCAACGCCCGGTTCATTTAAAGAAAAAAAAGAGATAAATTTGAAATAGAAAAAGGAAAAAAAGGATGAAAAAGAGTAAAACAAATAGGAAGATAAAACCAAATAGAGAAAAAGATAAATATGAAACAAAGTTTTAAAATATGAAGGGATAAATCAAATCTTGAAATCCCAAAGATTCTCAAATTTCTCCCCTATAAATAAGAGGCCAAATCAAATAAATCAGTCACTTTTATTTTTCCTACAAGCCGACCCTAATTTTCTTTCCCTCTCGTGCACCTTTTTCGTTCATTTCTCGTCCCTGATTTGTCGCCGCCAAGAGGGGACTCGCTGGAGGGAGGAGATGCCATCGAAGCGTGCTTGAATTGAGAGGTGCGGGAAGAAGAAGAGGACATCAGTAATGTTTCTTGAACAGAAACTTCGAGGTATGAAACTAGGGTAGATTCTTTCTAGAATCATGATTTTAGACTTGAAGCATGTTCTAGGTAGTTCCTGATTATTGTATGATGTTCTATGATATTGAATTGTGCCGGCCATTGCCGGGAAAATCGAACAGAATGCGAACTGCGCGTCTGCACAGTTACCGCGTAAGAAGAACCGGGCCCGGGTTCACTGGAACCCGGCCCAGGCAAGTCCTTCTCCGGACTGAGTTCGTAAGAACTCGGCCGGATCCATCATTGTTGCGCTCTTCGAGCTCTGCAAATTGGTCGAACCCGGCCCGGGTTGAAGACGACCCGGACCGAGTTCCTTGCACGATGAGCAGTCGGGCAGAACGACGATTTCGAGAAGAAGACGACTCGACCCGACCCGGGTGTGACCCGAACCCGGCCTGGGCTGTTCTTTGTTTTCCCGAGAACAATTTTCGATGAACTCGGCCCGGATTTCTGTCTGACTCGGCCCGAGTTCCGATACCAATTATGATGATCCTATGATGTTTAGGCCTCTGATTCATGTGCTTAATGTCGATCCAAGTCATAATGATGATTAAGATGTTATGCATATATGATTCATCTCCATGACTATATCTTGTAGCTCCAATTAAGTCTTATATAACGATGATGATGATGATTAGAACTCTTAATCTGTATGATCCAATGATGATCTGACTCGGTCCGGGTGTAACCCGAACCCGGCTCGGGCTCTCTCCCCTGATTTTTTACCAACGACGAAAATGTATGAATCCGACCCGAGTTTCTCCCTACTCGGCCCAGGTTCCGACCTAATCAAGCATATAATTATGATTTCTTAATCTTTATTCCATGTGATTAATCCTGATTTACTCTCCATGATTATGTCCTTTATCTTGATTTAAAGTTCTTATCAAAATATGATTTGTTAAATTAAAAGATGCAATATAAAAGACGTAAAATGTTAAATGGAGAGCTCTTTTTATGATGGACTGGTGACGACTAATTATGGGCTGTCCTCGGACAGTTATGGGCTGATTACGGTCAGTTATGGGCTGGCTCTGCCAGTTATGATGATGATGATGATGATGGACGAGTTGAGACAGACCTTTCCGTGAGTTGAAATATACCCCACTATAAGTCAAAGATGAATAATAAGATGATGAAGAAGATGAAGTATATTAATAATAAAATCCCTTTATGATGATTAGTAGCTCTTGCCACACTTTTTCATGTTCTCTTGATCTATTATTAATATGAACTAAAGAAGATGATTCACTTCATGATTACCTATGCTCATACGATGATTTCTCTTGATTCTTTATATGATGATGATCTCATAATCATGATGATCGACTTTTGCCTCCTCTATGATGATTTAATTTGATCTATCATGATCTTTAATCTTATGATCTCAAGAAGATGACAATCTATCAACTTCCTATTTATATGCCAAGTTATAAGATCTCTGTTACACATATGATGACGATGATATTTATTTTCCTTTTTTATGATGATAATGATGATGTCTTTATAATTCTTGTCTAGTATCATGATCTTATGATTATTTTTATCTTACTTCCATACTGAGTTGTAAAACTCATAGGAGGTTTCTCCCCTGCATGTTCTTAAATGCAGGACTATATCTTAATGATGAAGGTGGCGACAAATCGAGCTCGTAGGTGGCTGCACATGATTATCGAGTCCTTAGATGATGGATAGCTCTTTCTTTTCTTTTTAACATTTGTTGTATTGGCTTTCCTTTGGACTCTTATGAAGTCAGTTATTAGTCTTTCGCATTTCAAGATGTTACTCTATTTTATTTCTAATGATGATTAATTATTTCACATTTATCGAAGATGAGTTGACCAGTCAAAGTCTTTATTTCGGTCAACATGAAGTACACGTAAGGATGACCCGTAGCGTCTTCAAAACGTATTCTGACACGTGGCGGAGTGTGATTTGGGGGCGTTACATAAGTGGTTAACTTGCAACCACACAACACCTAAGAGATTCCACATGTTTAATATAAGAATATTACTATATATCTCTTTTTTACGTAAGTGCATAGAGATTCCTTATTTGAGGTTAAAGACAAGTAAAACATGTAGATTAGCTCCATTCTCTTATGAAAAATTCCAAATACTATAACCTCTTAACCTCACACACTCTTAAAATTCTCACATAACACAAGCATATGTGAAGAGCATAGAAATACCTTAGATTGGGCTTAAATCATTCGAAATAATGAAAATTTAAATAAATAAAACTAACTTCATATTTATAGTTTTATTAAAGTTTAAAATCAAAAGTGGCGAACTAATTAAACAAAATAATGCAAAGAATAATCTAGCCATGCATAAAGAGGTTAGATACAAAAGTTCATAATACACACCAAGATAAGCATAATTTCCATCATCACTTATTACAAAATAAGAAAGAGTTCAAACGAGAGAAACTTATGAGCTCCTTCTTCAATCTTCCCCATCAAAATGTTAGCCACCCCCAATATATCCAAATGAGGTTTCTAACATTTTTCTTAAAGTTATAGTCCTTTATACATCGTTCAATTTTATTCTTTGAGCGATTCGTCTCTGTCCACGACTTCGAAACGCGTGACCAACACTTAGACGATGATCTCTTATATGCCGGCTTCGAAACTAGCTGTCGAATGCTCTCTAGAATGCATCAATTTGCGTGAAAATGAGATACAAAATGGAGCTCGTGATGCAAAATTTTTATTTTGGTAATAATAATTTTTAGCCACTATTTTATGCCTATTTATAATTGCAGACTAGGGTTTTGACTCTATTGGGACTTAGACTCTTTTTGAATAATCCTGATCATCCATCGTTAATTAACCCTATGTTAAATATTCATGAATAATTAAATTCAAATTTAAATAACCATACTTATAAAAAATTTCACCTCTTATCAAACTCCATCTTATATTTCCAATTTCTCCTCTAATTTTCATCAATTTCAAAATTAAATAGTTCAAGAAAATTAAATAATGATTTTCTATAACCAAATAATTAATTAGAATATATTTTATTTATTCTTAGAAAATCCGGGTTGTTACAAGTTACCTCTTCTTGTAACACTATGTATGTTTTGTAACACCGTTTAATTCTTTTTGTATGAGCCTATCACTAGTGTAGGTAGCATAGAGTGTGCGTGTTGTGTCTAGTAGTCTATAATACACTTTTTAGTTTGAATAGAAAATCATTTTTACCGTTCTTCTTCCTCACACTCCCGCGACCATTTTCTGCTTCTCATCTTCATTTGGTTCTCTTCTGACGAAACCTATTGGAGCTCATGTTTTCCAACAATTGAGGCTCAACTGTTAGACTCTGATGTGGCGAAGATGGTGAGACTCCAAAGGTGCATCAACACATTGAAGGAGACTTTCATAGGGTTCCATTTTCTTATTCCATATTTGTTTGCATTTGGGTGTCATCCATCCAAGACTACTTTACTCATTAATATTTTTGCATTTTGCTTATATCTATTTTATTGCTCTCCCTCTCCTAATGTCTCTCCAGGGCCAGCGTAAAATCATGGCTATGCTCGTCTTCGTTGTCCATCCTACACAACGTGTGCACATCAACAATGGCATCCGAGAAGGTCCTTCAACCGGAGCCGACTGGAAGGGTGAGTAGCTCCCTGGAGAATCCTCAGTTGTCGGCGATCTTGACAACATCTCGAGAATAGGACTAGGCTTCCATCCTTTTTTTTGTTTTTTTCCATTAATTTATTTTTATTTTAATATGACATGGAAGAGGATAAAATGGGTGCTTTTTATTACGTCTATATGATTTGCAAGAGAGATAAAGTAGTTACGTTGCAATCACATAGACCACACAATCGGAAAATTGGCTATCACTAGTCAAATGGATCTCTGAAAAAATAAGTTAATAGTTAGAGGATAGATTCGATAGAGTATGTAAAGTTGGAGGACATTTACTAAAATTTATCCTAACTTTTCTATTTTGTTTCTTTTTTTTCAATTTGAATTTGAATCAAGTTTAACTAGTTAAAATAGTTCACCAATTTTTTCAATCAGATTAGTTTTTTTCAATTCGATATAAAAATAGTTTTGAAATCAAACCGAACTAAGCTGGCTGTCGATTTTGCGATGAAACCGATTGAAGTAGTTGGTCTGGTTCAGTATTAATAACATTAATTTTTCCTCTTTTTCCTTCTCTTATTTTCTCTCTTTCTTATATTTTTAATTATATTCTTTCTTCCAAATATTGATTATTGTATTTTAAAAATATAGGATTTTTTCAATTGACCTTCTTGAATTATGATTTTTTTTGCGTCTATCCCTCAACTATGCCATTTTTTCTACTTAGATCTATTTTTCAACATCTATTAAATTTCCCATAAATTTTCATTTTTTGGGACCTCGTAGAATTCATAAAAATTAACTTAAAATAATACATAGTAAATATAAAAAAATAAAAAAATGTTTGCCAACGCCACGAGGGGCACGTCAACCCTCCCCCCCTCCTCTTAAATATAGTTTTTACTTCAACTAAGCATGATATCTACTTTGTTTAGTTGGTTAGGTTCTATATATGTAACTAATAGGTCATGGGTTTAAACCCTAGTGGCATCACAAAAATCTTTTTAATATCACTTACTATCTTGGCGCCCCTCAGTTATGAAGTCTCGGTTCGCCCCTGGGCACGACATGACAAAGAGTCTAGGAAGCGAGCATGATCTCATCTCCCTGAGGCGATCCACCTCGAAACCCCTCACCGCCGCTTCCATCCCCCTCCACCCGTCCTCGTGCACTTCCATTCCGGTGTCCTCCTCCCTTCCATTCCGGTGTCCTCCTCCTTCCCTGTGCCTCCCCTCCACGCCTACCAAAAGCTGACCCTATCATCGGCCGCATCGTCCCCACCCTATCCGGTGCCTTTCGTGCCGACAATTACCTCTGGATTGCAAGGGGCGCGACACCCCTTTTGTGCATACCGGTGAGGTCGAGAGAGGGGTGGGGGGGGGGGGCAACATCGAGGTCGAGGGGGGCATTTACACACTCCTTCTCACGTATGGACTGTTGATAATTTTTTGTCTAGCCCAAGTCCAACACATAGACAACTAAGGGAGGAAATTACTTTTTAATAAGAGCTTAACGATGTTTGAACTCAGGACCTCTAGCTCTGATACTATGTTAAATTTGATGTTCTAACTAGTTTTCTTAAAAGTTTAAATCGTTAGGAAGATCATATGTTAATAGTTTATATCCATAATCTAATATTTCAAATATGCAGGAAAAATTTATGACTTCATAGTATTTATCAACTTCAGATATCTTAACACTAATCAATCATCTTACTCGAATCAAAGAATGATTTCAACGAATTTTACAAGTATTCAATAATGAAAATAAAGATCAACAAGTAAAAAAAGAGCGTCATACAGAAGAAGATCTAGCAAATATTCAAAAATTAAATACAATCGAGGAATATCTGACTCGTTTCGAATTATTATCAAGTCATATTAAAAATATGAGCGAACGTCAATTGGTGAAAACTTTTATTGAAGGACTTCTCCTTGATCTTCGATGGGAAGTGAAAGCTCGATAATTCATTATTATAGTTGTTGTTATTTTTTTTGCTCAATGGAAAGAAGAATGCTTAAATGAAGAGGGACATAGATTAAGTCGACGCTTGAACAAATAATTTAAAAGCACAAGTATAATAATACTTTCATCAAAAGCAGAAGAGTCCAACACTTTAATTTCTTTAGAAATCTTTGTTAAAATTTTATCTCAACAAGAAGAGAAGAATATTAACGACAATTCTATTGAAGTTCAACCTTCAAATTCATCTATTGAGAAATCTTTTAAAATTATGACACTCGAAGGCTTCAATGTTCAAGGAAAAATTTATTCATACAAAAAGAATTTGACCAATTTTGAATTATCTTTCTTTAGCTGATGGAAGTTTGTTTCAAAGCTACTAATGCCTAGCTAAAATTATATTTTAAAGAAGGATCTTTATTTTATTCAAATTATCAAAAAATATTATCCGATTAAGTATCGAAAAAAAATTCTCACATATTCTTAAGGAGAAGGCTATTTAGAAGATGGCGAAAAAATTTCTAAATAAATTTTCTTTTATTAAAATTAACTATTTACTTCTTATTCAGACGGATTAATATTTAACCAGACTTGTTTAAGTGGAGGTAATTCAATCAGGATCGTCCGTTTCTTTTAGACGGTCAACAAAACCCTAGTTCCTTTCTCTCTCCTCTCTCTCGCGGTCTCGGTCTGTCCTGTGTTCACCATCACCTCCAGTGCTTCGCCGCCTTGGCCGTCCATCTCCTCGGCTGCTCAACATTACGCAGTCGGACGTCGCCCGCCGCAAGCTTTCGATATCGTCTGACGTTGCCTCCGAGGGTTTGCCCTAGGTTCGCCATCCAGTTAGAACCTATTCATCCGCTGCCCGCTCCGTCCCCACCGCCGCACACCGTTCGCCGCCACCGCATATGCCATAGGTTCGCTGTCTGCCTTCCTCCACTGCTCGCACAAGGTGCAGCCTGTTTCGTGCATATACTTGAACGGAACTCAGATATACCCTTTTACAACTCTCCTATTTCATCTCATTTTCGTTATCACAAATCATTCGCACTACTTGCCACATTAGTTTGTTTAATTATTGCGGTCTTGAATATTTTTTTCCTCTTGGTATCATTGTTCTGTTTTCGTTCATGAATCAATTATACAACTCCCTTTTTTTCTCTGTTTTGTATATAGTGATCATATTTTTAATAAAACGAATGTGATTTAGCAATAAGGAATCATTTTCATGAAAAATTTTATGTATATACATCTCAGACATTTAAATGTATCGTTATTTTGTAGATTGTGAGGTCTTGTTTCTATGCAATCCTTTATTTTCATTTTCTTCTCTTCTTATCCTGAATTGAGATTAGTTATCTTGTGATTCAATTTTCCATTTTGAGATATATAACAATTGATTATATGCAGCCTTTTATTTGAAAAACATTGTCAATGTTATATACAGAACATTGAGGGCTGCGTATAATCAATCTTGAATCTAGCAGAATGTTTTAGTAGAACTGCTTTTCCATTGAATGAAGTGTGCTAGATCCATTGAATGGATTAGATACATGCAGATTGATCCCAAAAAAAAAATGGAGAAGTGTTCCTCTCTAGTTTATTGTTAAAAAACAGTAGAATTCAACTTCTTCAATCAATGATTTGTTAGAAGAAGAGATGATTGTTCCTTGGAACAACCTTCAGGGTTTGATATCAGTAACTATTGCTTTGGGGAAAATCAGAGACAAAGTGCTATGATTATTTTATTTTGAAACTAGTACACTGCTTACTACTTAATTGTTAATGAGGATAATCACTTATAAAAGGTTACTTTGTTTTTTCGGAGGAAAGAAAATTACTTTCTCATAAAAATATCAGCGTACAATGCAACAGAATATTTATTGCTGCAATGTAATTACACAATTCTATCTTAAAGAGTCGATCAAACCTTAAAAACAGCACTTTGTTTCTGACTTGTACTACACTACTTTAGCCAACTTTGAACATACTTCCAAGTCAACCCTGAAGTTAAAGCTGCAGACAGCATGTCTTCTATTGATCAATCACTGGCCCTTGAAATCTTAGGTATGTATTTTGCTGGGTTCAGTTGTTCCCCTCTTCTTGAAATGTTGAACTTTCATTCACGGAGTTTTCTTCTTGGTTACCCTAGCTCGGGAACCTGAAGGCTTTTCAATTTGGAAAGGACCCCCATTCAGCAATGGTCAGCCACTTGTTAAAGTTGAGAGAGTGCCGTGCACTGTTGCAAAGTACAGTGAAGATGGATCTAAGCTTATGGTGGCAAAAAGCAGTTCTGCTGTTAGTGTTTATGATTGTGGCACTTCTAGCGAGATCAGAACTTTTGAGATACCCTCTGTTCTTTCTTCTGTTTTGTCTCCCTGTGGCACCTACATTCAGACATTTCAAAAATCCAGCACCCCACAAGACAAAAATGTTGTGTTATGGGAAATTTCTACTGGTACTCCTGTTTACCAAACCTTCCAGAAGAGTATGTCCAAGACTACATGGTTTGTATACACACTTTAAGCTGAGCTTTACAAGTACCTTTTATTAATTATGATGAACCTGTTCTTTTTCTTTACTTGGGGCACAGTAATGTGTTCTTTATCCTCTGATTTTGTTTGAATTTTTAGGCCATCAATTCAGTTTAGCTCTGATGAATCTATTGCTTGTCAAATGGCGACAAATGAAATTCGTTTTTTTGATCCAAAAGATTTCTCCAAGGGAGTTCTTTATAAGTTAAGAGTACCAGGAGTGACTGCGTTGGAGTTTTCAAAAGCTTCTGGGTCTTACATTGCTGTGTTCATAGCAGAGTCTAAGGTTGGTTATATTAAAAAATGATTAGCTGACTTTGCATAAGAAACCGTGGTTAAACTTGATAAACTTGTACTCAGGGTATTCCTGCCAGCGTCCAAATCTTTTCTTGCAATAAAGATGCACAGACACAGCCTGTTGCAAGACGGAGTTTCTTTCGTTGTTCTACTGTTGCATTGCATTGGAACCGGGGTTCAACTGGACTTCTAGTTGTTGCTCAGTCTGATGTGGATAAAACCAACCAGAGTTATTATGGTGAATCTAAATTGAACTACTTAACTACTGATGCCAGCCATGAAGGACTTGTTCCTTTAAGTAAGTTTTCTTTTTCATTTTTTGGTCCTAACTTTTGTAATAACACAGAATAAAATGAAATTGCCCAAACTATGTTAAATTTCTAATAATTATGGCAGGTAAAGAGGGACCTGTGCATGATGTTCAATGGTCTTATTCTGGCTTGGAGTTTGCTGTTATCTATGGCTGTACCCTTCTCATTTTTCTTTTTCAGCTATCATATTCATCTTCAATTTTTATTTCCTTTATTACTTATTCAAGGTTGTGATTCTACTTTTTTTCCTTCACTTATACGAGACATGCCTGCAAAGGCAACTGTATTTGATCGTAAATGCAACCCACTTCTTCAACTTGGCCAAGGTCCTTACAACACAATCAGATGGAATCCCAAAGGGAGATGTATCCTTTTATCAGCCTTAAATCATTTTTATCATTGACTGGACGTGTACTCTCTTGATTGTGATGATATCTCTCCTTTGCTTTCCTTACAATTATATTGCACAGTTTTATGTTTGGCAGGTTTTGGAAATTTACCAGGTGACATGGTATATTTAATATTACTTTTTTTATTTCGTACATGATGTAAAGACTCCATTTTACATGGATTTGGACTATTTAAATGCATGTGATTGAGAAATGTGCACAAAATTGCATGCTTTATGGTTCAAAGAAAATATATTGCATATTGTTTTCTCACTCAACAGTTGTAGATTTGTTTTAATCCATCTACGACTTTGTTTCAGTGGGTGGAAGCCCCACATCCCATATTAACATCAAGGGGTTGAATCTCCTCTTGTCCAACATTTTTTCTCCTAAAAAAAGAGTTGTTTTAATCAGCTTGTTTCTCTCTCTTCTCTTATGGCCCCGGTGATCTTTTCTTAATCACTTGAATTATGATAACCAATAATCACTGAGATGTAGATCTATTACCTATATGGTAGTAAGTACATAAGGAGTGGTTTCATTTACTGGTCGTTTGCGGATTTTGATACACTGACATGATTGTAGATAATCTTTTCTATTTCTTCTTTTCTGTACTTTAATATTCGTTTTTATTCTCTTCTCAGGCATTTTGGGATTTTTCAAATAAAAAATTACTTGGAACAACAAAAGCTGAATGCTCTGTAACCAGTGAATGGTCGCCAAATGGGTGTTACTTCATGACTGCTACAACAGCACCAAGACTGCAAATTGATAACGGGTATTTTCATCCTTATCATGATAGATTCTTCAGCCTGGTGATTGAAATTAACAAAACCTCTTCTTTCACCTCGAAGGATAAAAGTTTTCCATTATGATGGCTCCCTCTATTTCAAGAAGATGTTTGACAAGTTGTATCAGGTTTCACCTTCTTTTCTTCCTCTAATTATGCTTAATTTGACTTTGGAATCAATTATTGGATTTAATACATTTCATTCCTTCTTTTAACCATGCAGGCTGATTGGAAACCAGAAGCACCTGAAAAATTCAGTGATATTGAAGACCTTATGAAGTCTATGACCACTTTGAAACTTGATGAAACTAAAAAGAAAGGTTGTATGATCTTTAGAAGTTTAATTTAGAACACCTATGTCTTTAAGCTCATATGTTTTTGTTGTTTCAGTGCAAGATTCAAAATCATCACAGACAACTGCTAAAATCTCCAATAGTTCTGTGCAAAAGCCTGCTGCTTATCGCCCACCTCATGCTAAGCAGGCTGCTGCAGTTCAGGCTGAGGTAATCTTTACTTTCAGGAAATTGATTTTGTTGCTATATTCAATCCCCAACTATGTAGAACAGCAATTATATAGCATATTTGAAAGGTGATGAGTGATGCATGGATCACATTGAAACATGCAGTGAGTTTCTTAATGTTGCGTCATGTCCATATTAATAGCTCCAACTATGCAAGTCAACTGTTCTTCAAGAGAGGAAAAGTACGCAAGTCAACTTTGCATTATTAATAGGCGAAATGGATGTCTGCCCCCATGCAGCCATCCTTCGACATTGGCACTAGTATCTACCCAGAATTCTTTGTGAGCTTTTTTTAGGGTAGAAGAGAGTTTTTTGAAAACTATACACCTAGGGTGGAATAATAACCTAAACCAAGGTGGAATAATAACCTAAACCAAAGTCATGTAGAGACCCGGCTGTTGTCTAAAGACTTACAGGAAATGGCTGCAGAGAATACATGTCCTATCAAAAGAAAGAAAAATGAATAAAAAGCACATCGGGAACTTCTGGATTCTTATGTTTTTTCATGAAAAAGCGTTTCACGCTTTTGTGTACTTTTCTTTTTATGTTCTTAACCCTCTCCCACACGCTTTGAGGGAGTCAAGAACCTGTCAATCCTTTTTTTAACTTAGTTTTTGTTTTTTTCCTTTGTTTTTAATGGTTCTGACATTGCGTCAAGGTGCGTCGGAGTACATGTACATTAATTTTTTTTGGTACAAGAGCTGTCAAAAATGGAATTCCTAGGTGACTCCTGTAGGATGCGTGTGTGTCGCCTAGATGGAATGAAAATCTCAAACAATTTAATTGCTTGGTAGTTCTTGACATCTTTTGCATCAAAGTTTGTAAGATGCTCCTCAGGATGATGAACACCCTAGTGCCAAAAAATACAATTATTGTAATTCAGGAAGCAGAATATATTCATAAGAAAATACTGTGTAACATCCTTGATCTGTTAATGATCTCTCTTTCTTCCTATATTCATAAGAAAATACTGTGTAGCATCCTTGATCTGTTAATGATATCTCTTTCTTCCTAGTGCCCAAAATATAGTTCTTGTAATTCAACAAACAGAATATATCGAAATTCTTAATGAATACTGTTTAAGGTCCTTGGTTTTCTAATGATCTCTCTTTCCTGGCAGCTTTTTGGTGGAGCTGCTCCTTCAGAGTAAGTCGTCATTTTCGTTTCTTCTTTCCTTTTTTTAAGCTTCGGTATTACAATATCTGATAGTTCATTTAGAATTAAAATTCATTTTATATGAACATTTACTTATTGGGTCTGTTGACAGCCAACAAATGAGCAAAAGTGCGTTGAGAAACAAGAAACGCCGAGAAAAGCAAAAGGAGAAAAAGGCTGCAGAAGCATCAGATGATGCGAATGACAGTTGATCACATTTTAGCAGTTACAGGCAATTGGCAATTGTACTCACTTACATCGACGAGCATTTTTTTTTACGGAAAGAGCAAGAATGTGTATCAATAAACATACATGTATCATATTTTTGCCGCCCCTTACATTTTCGGCAACAATGTAACCTACCCCTGACTGGAGTTGGAAAGGGTTTCCCTTCCTTTCTCTTTTATGCCTGTTTGAACGCTGTTTACTAGAAGTTCAATGAACCTTGAATAATGTAGCTTGTAGTATCCAAGGTGCATTTCTCGTGATCTCGTATTACGCAAACTGAAGGTTTTGCAGCACTGCATTTTTGTATATGTGTATATATATATATATATATATACTATTTCGTGAGTCATGGTTGTCACTATCTAGTTCTCATGACTTTTGGTCATCTGAACGTGTATAATGTCCCTTTATTGCAATTCATTCTTTTTGGATGGCTTTTACGCACTTGGGATGCCATGTTTAGAATTATTAGTATTTGATAAGTTCGGAGTCGAAATCAGACCAAAGTGATGATTTTAAAAATTGAGCTCGAGATTAGATAGTACTCGTTGAATCACTTGGGAGAAAATAACTAGTTGTCTGATAGTTTTTAATTTGTTAGAGTGAAATGAATTCAAGTGTTAAGGTTCACTTTTTATCCAGTGATGAAATTTCTTCAAGTTATATTCTAACTCGGTATCTCTGAGCCAAACAACGTCGAGCTTCTTGTTTTTCTTTTTTTGGTTTTTAAATACAGAAGCAAGTTGTTTATATAAATTGTTATGAAGTGTCATCATCTCTGCACGATGATCTCTTCCCCATGTACATTCTGTGTTTGGATAAGAAGTAGATGGATGACAATAATCACTTATAATTTTATTTGGAAGTGTAAACCTAAAGTATGAGGTGAGGAAGCAAAATTTTTTGATAAAAAAAATCATGTTATGCTAACAATGATATGTTTATTTCTCATTTGTAGGAAGTTAAAATTAGCTATACGGCACAAATGGAAACTAAATTTAGTTTCTTGTAATTCTACCAACTAGTACACTTGTACACAGCTACTAATTAGTAGAACATTAATTTATTGAGTGTCTAGAATATTAAAAGTAATCTCTCTCTCTCTCTCTCTCTCAACGGACTCAACTTTGAGTTCCATGTTACTAGATCAACCCGAGCTGTAACTGTTAATTTATTGAGTCAACATTTATAAATAAAAAATGTTTTCGTGTTCTTGTATGGGTTGTCACGTATCATTGATGACACGAGAATTTGGTATCTTCCTGCGCAATTACGGGTGAAGTTGACATTGAACAGGTCCCAATCTCAAATGATTGACCAACTATTTTATATAGTCTACTGATTTAGTTCCAATCTACAAGCTAACTTTTACTATTTGTCGAGTTTAGGTTGCAATACATGGGATATAATATAATATTATTATGATATAATATAACATGCCACTTGCAGAAGGTAGAGAGTAAAAATATTATTATGACATATATTTGGACTCGTTTGTTATCTGAGCATATGACAAATTACATAACCAAACCCCATCTGCACTGCAATTTCGATGTAATTATTCACGCAATCATCTTCTTTATTATACGGTTGGCCTTATATTTATTAATCGTCCAAATGTGACAATTTTTCCCCTATATATTGCACACAAAAAAAGTTAAATAGAGTAAAAAAAAAATCAAAAGTCCTAGTATTAAAAATTGAACTAAAAATGTGTTACATTAAAGTGCTATTTATTGAACTTGAATCACTATACTAACCAATATGCGTTACACTACAAGAAATATGAGAATTACAGATGGTTTCGACCGTCGATTTTTTCGACAGAATCGATTCGTCCGAAAAATGATCGTCGCAAATCAATTTTCGACGGTTGAAAAAAAAAACACCGAAAATTTCAACGAAAGTCCGGCGGTCACGACTGCTAATATTTGCGGCGGTCGACAAAACCGTCGAAACTTCGATGGTCACGACCGCCGAAACTTTTGACGATCGCGGCGACCGTCGAAACTTTCGACGGTCACGACGACAACCGTTGCAAAGAATTTTTATAATATAAAAAATTAGCCGACCGCCAGACGGCCAATCCGAAGGCCAGCAGCCGAGATCCGGCCGCTAGCGGTTGAGCGGCCGAATCTAGCCGCCAGCCGGCCGAGGTCAGATCCGGTCGCCAGCTGGATCTGGCCGCGGCCGGCCGCCAGAGGTTGGCCGGTTGCTCGCAGCCAGATCCGGCCACCAGCGGCTGGATCCGACTGCCAAGCGGTCGAATCCGGCCGCCTGGCGGTCCGAGCCGGAGAGAGAGAGAGAAGGAGAGAGGGACGCCGATGGGAGAGGTCGTCGACGGGTCGATGCTTGACATCCGGTCGGGAGGCTCGCCGTCAAGGAGAGGAAGAGGGAGAGGGAGAGGGGGGGAGAGAGAGAGAGGAGAGGGGGAAAGAAATAAAAGATGAGATTGGATATATATATATATATATATGAGAAAGCGAAAAAATGAAAAAAAAAGGTGGGATAATAAATTTTTAATTACCGACGACTCTGATCGTCGGAAAAGTAAATATTAATTATTTTTAAAGTTACCGACGGTTGTGACCGTCGAAAATTATTTAATTATAAAAATAAAATACTATATTTAGTTATATATAATATTTATTTTTTATTTTACCGACAGTTTGAATTGTCGTTAATTATTACCAACGGTTGAAACCGTCGGAAATTGCGACGATTTGGATTGTCGCTAATTATATTAATAAAATACTCCTTATATTATATTACTTTGCATTTATCGACGGTCGAAACTATTGAAAATTACGATGATTTAAACTGTCGCTAATTATATTAATAAAATACTCCTAATATTATATTATTTTATATTTATCGACGGTCACGATCGTCGAAAATTACGGCGAATAAATATTCGTCAGAAATATCGACGTTCCTAAATAAAATAATAATATAATAAATTACATAATTTATTATTTTTATTTTCGACGATTGTAACCGTCGAAAATTCTGACAAAACGTTTTCGTCACAAATTACGACGGATTTCTATCCGTCGAAAAATGACAATTTTCTTTTAGTGTTAAATCTTTACACAACATGAAAAAAAAGTAGGATTTCAACAGAATGCATGTGTAATATATATGTTTGTAAATTCACACCACTGTTATCAAATTATTCATTAACAAGAACATATATTATATATAAACTGCTATTTTCCCTCTTTTTATTAAATCAAGTTTGATAGAGTAAATTAATTATTAGTGACTGGACTAAGGCCTCAATCAAATGACGAAAACACTATGATAAATTCAATTTCTAGGTAAAGTCCAATGGTTTGTCAAGCCTAGAGATATATACTGTGCTGGAACTCGTCTACAATTGTTTAACCAAGTTTGGTTAGCGACTAGTAGGGTTGTGCTCGAGTGAGTAACCAGTGAACTAGTAAATTCAAATTTGACTTTTGAAATAACTATTTAATTAGGAGAATACGTTCTGCTCTGCTTTTTATTTTAATTTCGGATTAGTCAGATGTTAATAATTCTAAATACAAGGAGCGCCCGGTGAATATAAAAAAGTGCTACAATTATTTTATTAACCATAACGGCTCATACAGCAACAGTATCCTATCCTTTCTAGCTTATATTATTATTATCACTAGTTGCACTAGCTTTTGCTTAATTATAAAAAAAAAGGTCCTGTCGATCGATACCAAATATTAAAAAATTAGGACAACCACATTTCTTTATATATTCTTGAGTACATGACTGGGGCATGGTTTTTCCATGCAAGAGGTGTCATTAATATTTCATATTAATTAATATGAGTTTGCTGCGTCCTCCTAAAAAATCCTTCTACATATTCCTCACAAAAATTTAACAAATGTCCCATCCGTCGCGCTGTTGAGCATCCACGAAAGGTTGACTCGACATACGCTTATACATGACTAAAGTGCGTCCAAGAATAGTTGGATGCAACATAATTTTGGCTAAATAATCTAGCTTATACATTTCACTTTACAGTATGTCAATCTGCATGTACTACATTAAATTACATCTAAATGTACACCATATGGCTGGCTGTGGGAATCAAGATGGGTCTACACATTGCATAGCAATCCGGAGGTTAAGCAAGCCATTGTAGAGTGTGCGGGACATACGAGGGTTTGGTTGGAAATAAGATACGAGAATAAAATATTGTTCTGTCAGATAAGTTATGTGACGAGAATTTTAACATGATTTTCGGTCGAAACATTTGACCAAATGTTTCGACTTCGATAAGAGAATATTTTTTTTCTTTTACTTTACGTCTTATCAATCATAAGTTTTGACTTTTTTCTTTCATCTATTTTTTAATTATTTTATAATATATGCATATATAATTTAATATATATTAATACATTATTAATTATCTTATAAAATAAATTATTAAATGTAATTAATTAAAAATTATGAAATACTTAGTTCTTATAATTAATAAATATTTTATTAATTAAACTATTCAATTATTTTTTAAAAAATTACATTATATTTGGATCATAAGATGTACGTAAATTATAATATTAATAATATTTATAAGATTTAATCAAAGTAAATAAAAATAATATTAACAATATAATGATTTACATATACTACAATATTTATAACATATTCTTATTTACTATAATTTTATACCTCATAAAATAATAAATTATATTCTTAGCACTTATTTTTTTACCAAACGTCTATTAAAACTTATCTATCAAATCAATTTTTTAAATTCTCATCATTACACATTTTTATCCAAACACCAACTCAAAATTTTTTATCAAATCGATTAATTATCGAAAATTAACATTCTCTCAGTATTCCCGTACCAAATAGAACCTATAAGAATAATGACACGTAATAGTGCCCTCAGGAAGCTAATTAATGTGGTTGAGCCCACTTCCTTAATGTTTTGTGCTATAATTATGTAGGCCATATTCACCTAATCTTATATATATGTATATAAAATTTCTGTCCCTTAATTACTTATTAGAGTATTCTAAGTAATCAAATAGATTTATTCTATAATTTATTAAAATTATCTTATTATCAATTGAATGCTTAATTCATATATATATATATATATATATATATATATATATATATCAACGACGGTCTTTTTGGTTGTCTTTGCATACACATATATATATGATGTCTTATATAACACGTTAAATGAGATCTAGAAATATATAAAAAAATTAAACTCCAGACCACTAAATGTCAGCAAAACTCTTCTTCTCTATCTATACCCTTCAAACTCTAGAATAATATAAATTTTAATCTCTCGCTCTCTTCTTTTAAATGAGGAGTGTTACAACTAAAATATCAGACCACTCTTATGTCCAGCCATACGATTTCTCATTTTATCCAGTTTACTAATTAATTGTACAAATAACTATTAATTCTTGCTGTATTCTTTTACCTGAAGTTAAACTATTAGTTACTAACTTAAACTGTTAATTATTGATGAACCCAACAGGCTGACAGAATTACTTTATTCACGTACTTACGAGCAAATTACTAATAATTATTGTAAAATAATTTATCATATTTTTAAAAATAAACTATATATGATCAATATTTGTTTTATTGCTAGTCCCTGGTGTCTAAGAAGTCGGTCCATCATCAAGTCTAACTAATTCGATAATATTGCTCTGTGTCATGTGCCTAATAAGTAAAGTTCCCAACAATAATTTTTTATTATATTCGCGTAAACTCGAACTCGACACTATATTCATAAATGGATTTAATGGGGGTTCTCCTCCCCCCATTCACGTCCGTCGGATGGAGATCCGACGGGCACGGATGATGAGCGCGGTTCAGGGATAGACATGCAGCTTAGGAGCGGTTCAGGACAAAAGAATCGTCGGTTCGTGGTAAAAAATTCGAAAAGAGGGATCGGCGGGGATGAGGTCGTTCGGCGGATCGTGCTATCTTCGCTGTCGGCGTTCGGGGCAGGGACGACGAGGACGACAACGAGCGTGAATCCGCGATCGGGACTGCAACGATTCATGGTGGGAATGATGACCGAGCCGGCCGCCCGCGCCAGATCCGACCGTCGATGGCCAAATCCGGCCGCCCGCGCCAGATCGGCCGCTGGGTGGCCAGATCAGGCCGCCCGTGCCAGATCGAATGTCGAGCGATCGGACCCGGCCGCCCGCAGTCAGATCCACAGCTAGATCGAATGCCGAGCGGTCGGATCCGGCCGCCCGCAGTCAGATCCACAGTCAGATCCGGCCGCCCGTGCCAGATCAGCCGCCTGCGCTAAATTGGACGCCGAGTGGCCGGATTTGACCGCCCACCCGCGCTAGATCAACCTCTGACCGGTCGAATGTCGAGCAGCCGGATTTAATTGCCCACAACCAGATTCGACCGCGAGAGAGGGGGAGGGAACGGAAAAGCCACTGAGAGAAGAGAGAGGGAGAGGGAGCAGGAAAACAGCCGGAGAGGAAGAGAAAAAGAGGAAGGAAGAAGAAAGAGGGAGTAGGAGAGGGGAGGGGGACGGTTCGATCGGTTCTAGCAATTTTTTTAGCACGAATGGGAGGAGGCAGGGGGAGGACCCGTTAATGTGTATATAATTTTTCTAGCAATTATATATATATATATATATAATGTGTATGATATATTTATAAAGAATTTAACGGGTCCGATACGCCCCCTAACATTGTGGACCGGACAGCTTTCACCTCAACGCGTTAAATCAAACCCCTTGGGCCTTGGACGTAAAAGACTAAAAATAGTGTCAGTTACATCATTATTGGAGCTGGTGGAGAAATGGCAGCCGCTGCTCTCAACAGTACGAGGCTCCTGCTGCAGCTGCAGCTGCTACTGCTGTTTGCAGCCGGAGTCCTCATCTCGGCGATGTCTGCAGCGCATACGAATTCGACCGCCACGAGCGCCAGCTGCGGCTGCTCGTCGGACACCTGCTGCAGCATCTGGGGATACTGCGGCAACACCAGCGACTACTGCGGCTCCGGATGCCAGTCCGGTCCGTGCCTGGCATCTCCCCCTCCCCCGGCCACCAACGGCGTGAGGGTGGGAGACGTCGTCACGCCGGCCTTCTTCGACGGGATCGTCGCCCGGGCCGCCAGCGATTGCCCGGGGAAGAAGTTCTACACCCGTGCGGCCTTCCTCGACGCCGCCGCCACCTTTCCCACCTTCGGCCGAGTCGGCACGGCCGACGCCTCCAAGCGAGAGATCGCCGCCTTCTTCGCCCATTGCACCCAACTCACTACGTGTACGTACGTGCGTATTAATTAGAAGTATACATATGAGCCAAGCATAGGACCTCTTTATTTACGATAATTATTGTATATTACTTAGTTATTAGGAATATTAAGTAATTCCTACATTTTGTTTGGAAATTTTGTTTATTCCCTTTAGTTTTAAATTAATGTTATTTTCATATCTCTCAAATTATGCACCTAAATCATAGTGAACTTCATAATGCCTAACTATTTTTTTTCTTTCCATTTATAGATTCTTCCCTTATTTGATTTTATTTCCAGTAATAAGCAAACAACCGAACTGATTTTGCTCATAATTAATACAGATCTTAGGACTATTTTTTTCACCTAATTAATGCAAATTTCATTCTTTAGTGTCAATAATAACACACCAAATTAATTTATTATTTGTTACTTCTATTATGTTATAATTTTATTTTCTCAATCTTTGCTTAACAGACAACCCCTGATCTACATCAGATAGACTACATGCTTGCACCATTTTGATTAATTGCTTGAGTTTTCCAGCATGCGTATATATATATATATATAACAGTATTCTTTTCTTTCAATTTGATTAATTTCTCATTATCTTGTTCAATGTTATGCATGCTTTGTGAATTACATATATGTTGCGGGCATATGTGCAAACATAATAATCAAATTAATTAAACATCATTAATTAATAAGTCATCTGTCGTGATAACGAAAGAACTGTTTCAAGTGTGAACTCCATGCATGCATGTATACTGTACCAAAACAAGAAATAGAAATCGATTGGTAGATGACCCTTATTCGTAGTCTTCATATCAGTGGCACTGTCAAATTCGTTTATATCCACGAATTTCCGGAGGACTATTATCATCTCACTAATTCGAAATTAGACTAAAAAATAAAATAATATATTTCAAACTCGAGGCTACTACATCTTATTCCTACCAACTAAGCTTGGTTCTAAAATTTTATTTTAATCCACTAGCTTTACTTTCTGCTTAATTGGGAGGCAACATCACGTTAATTTCTCTTCTACAAAGAAAATAAGACTATTGACTCAATATAACTGAATCGTAAACACAACGTAATCGAGATATAAAAATATTAATGAATCAGAGCTTAATATTTGTTAATTCCAAATCGAGTTACCATCAGGTGCACTATCATTTACAATATTATATAAATAGGAACGACTTGGAAGAAGTCAACGTCAAATATACAAATCTTTTCTTTTTTCAGATTTCTGCACAGTCGCGAACACCGACGGCCCGCTGTGCTGCGACGACCAGAACGTGCTGTACAAGTGCGCCCCGGGGAAGAAGTACTTCGCGCGCGGCCCCATACAGCTGGCATGGAACTACAACTACGGCGCCGCCAGCACGATGATCGACACCGACATCCTGCGCTCGCCGGAGGCCGTGGCCGACAATGCCACCGTCTCCTTCCAGTCCGCCCTCTGGTTCTGGATGTTCAACGTGCACCCCCAGATGACCTCCGGCGGCGGCTTCGCTTCGTCCATCGCGGCCGTCCAAGGCGACTCCGCCTGCGACGGGAACGACACGCGCCTGGCGGACACCCTCGTCACCCGCTACAAGAACTACTGCGTCGAGTTCGGAGTCGACCCCGGCGGCAACATCTCCTGCGTGCAGAGCCTGCAGATTGAACCGGAGCCGTTGAACGTGTTCGGAGATGGATACCTGAAGCTGAACATAAGCATTTCAATCATGACTTTCTGATTCATCCAACTATATATGATTGTTTTTGCAATTGCTGTGTGTTGGATCTCACACCTGCTGCCGAGAAGGAACCATGTGATCGGATGAAAACAGAGAGCAAGGAGAAGAGAAAAATAGAATTGGAAGGGGAGCTGAAATGTCTTCAAAATGAAGTCCCAAAAAATATACTAACTTCACTCTTTTGGAGGTTTTTTTATAATACGTAATGTAACTGATATAAACATAACAAAAATGACATAAACTATAACTTCCGCTACCATGAATCTTAACTACCGATAACATGACAGAAAATAACTCTATTAACACTCCCCCTCGAGTTGGGATTTGAACAAATCAAACAAATCCAACTTGCCTACAATCATGTTGCTGTCGACTTAAGGCCTTGGTAAGTAGATCATCTAGTTGTTCTTTCGTCGAAATGTACTGCAAACTAACTAGAGTTTTTAACTTTTTATCTCGCACAAAATGGCAATCAACTTCAATGTGTTTAGTTCGTACATAGAAGACTGGATTCTCCACCATTTGAATAGCACTATCAGTAAAGAGAGTAAAAGGGTGCTGTAAGGGAAGTTTAATTTCTCTGAATAAATTATAAGCAAGATCAACTTTGAAACAATAAGAGCTAGGCTTCTATATTCTGATTTTGCTAAGGACCTTGAAACAACTGATTATTTTTTTATTTCCAAGACACTAGTGAATTTCCAACCTTATGCAATAAGTTGAAATCTGTATCAATATACAAGAGACCCAATCTGCATCACTATATGCTACCACAATAGTATTCTTTTCTGCAAGAAATAAAAGATCTCGACAAGGAGAAGATTTTAAGTATTTGACGATTCGTAAAGTAGCATGATAATGTGAAACTTTTGGAGCATGCATAAATTGACTTAGATGTCTTACTGCAAATGCAATATTAGGTCGAGTATGAATTAAATAAATGAGTCTGCCAATCAGTTGCTGAAACATTGCAGGGGAATCTAGTGGCTTGTCTTGTGAATTCACACCAACTATATAATCATACTCAATTGAAGTGAGTTTGAGATTTTGTTCCATAGGTGTAAAAACTGGCTTAGATGTTGTAAGACCAATATCAGCTAGTGAATTGATTGCATACTTTCTCTGATTCATAAGGATCCCTGCAGAAGATCTCAAGATTTCGATGCCTAAGAAAAACTTGAGTTCTCCTAAGTCCTTCATTTTTATGTGAGACTGTAAAGGTAAAGTCTATTTGGTCGACTCTATTAGAGCCAAGCTATTTCCTGCAACAAGTATATCATCAACATATACCAAGAGTACAAGGAATTCATCATTTCTAGACTTTGTAAACAAGGTATAATCATTTGACTTTGTAAAAAACCTGCATCAAGCAATATTTCAGTGAATTTTTTTGTCGAGAAGCCTGCTTAAGTCCATACAAGGATCGATTCACCTTGCATACTTTTCCAAGAAACTCCCCCTCAAGCTAAAGACCCTCAGGTAAGGACATATGAACTTTCTCAAAGAGATCACTATTAAGAAAAGCGTTATTAACATCCCAATGGAAGAGATGCCAATTATGTTGAGCAGCAGTAGTGAGCACAACTCTAATGGTGACAGATTTGACAACCAAAGAAAAGGTTTTTTAAAATCCACACCCTCCTTTAGATTATAACCTTTGGCAACAAGTCAAACCTTAAAATGTTCAATGTCTCCGGTGGAAGTTAGCTTGACCTTATAGACCCATTTACAACCAACAACATTTTTGCCTTGTGGAAGATCAACCAAAGTCCATGTGTTATTATTCTGCAAAGCTGTGAGTTCCTCCAGCATAGCAGCGACCCACCTATCATTCAGAATTGCTTGATTGTACGAAACAGGCTCCTCAAATTTTGACAGAGCACTGAGAAAAACATGATATTTAGATGTGCAAGCTTTGTAGGAGACGATGTTCTGCAAAGGATGCATGACAGAAGTAGTTTTTGCTGAAGTCACTACAAAATCTTTAAGCCAACCATGTTGTTTGATTTGTCGTTTAGGCCTAACAAGAAGAGGAGAAGAAAGACTAGCAGAAATATCAAATTCTTCACTCATAGGAACTTCATGTGAAGATTGGAGTAACTGTGGAGAAGAACTTTGATCCATTACTGCAGTGACTGGTAAGATATCAGTGTCCGGAGTAATCGGCAAGTTTTCAGCATGTAATTGTAAGGTATGTAGGACCAGAAGGAAGTACATCAAATATATCATATATGACTTGCTGGTTGGGAAATAATTGCTGATCAGAAGATGTAAAGTCCTTTAGAATGTTTGGAGATTTAAAAGGGAAAATATGTTCTACAAACTTGACATCCCAAAACTTTATAACCTTTTTTAGTCAAGGAATAACTCAAGAAGACACAACCTCTGGCCCTTTGATCGAATTTATCTGAAACAAGCTTGTTGGTTGCATAACAGAGACAACCTATGACTTTTAAATGAGCAAGAGTTGGCAGTTTTTTTAAAAAATAGTTCATAAGGTGAGATATTATTCAAAACCTTTAATGACAACCTGTTGATAATATGAACTGCAGCCTGCATTAAATCTCCCCAAAACCTAATAGGTAAGTTGGACTGAAACAACATGACTATTGCAACATCAAGGATGCGTCCATGTGTTCTCTCCACAACTTCATTTTGCTGAGGAGTATATACACAACTAGATTGATGAATGATACCTTTATCCACAAATAAATCTTTGCACCTCTAATTATGATATTCGGAACCATCTATTTTGATAATTTTGATTTTAGTTGAATATTGATTCTCCACAAAAGTAAGAAAATTTTTCAGAATGGCATAACAATCATATTTACTTTTAATGAGATATTGTAACATCTCCAAAATCACCCCTTCTGCCACGTAGGCAGTCAGGTTGACCCCAGGGGCGCTACACTATCTATTACACTATTGATCATGACCATTCAACAAAATAGCACACATGGCATCAATATTATAATAAAATATAATTCAAGACTTTAATGCGGAAGTTTAAATATCACAATATCAAAGGCATGGTTCATCCATGTAGATTATAACAAGATGATAAGAGATCTCAAATCTCAAGAAGTTCAACAGGCGGAAGAAATTCGATAGGCGGAATAGCCTAATGTCTATGAATAACAAAGAGAATCATGACACTAAATGCAATTGAGGTAAACTTGATAATGGAATAATCATGTGCAGTATTCTCCAAGCTCTGAGCACTCCCACATCTCATCAAGCAGCATCCTCACCTGCAAAATTCAAATGCAGGGGAATCGAATATCCATGAGTAAAGATGTCTAGTACAATAGAAATATAGACAATGAAATAAGAATCAATGAAGATCATAGAAATAATATATTAGTGATGAACAATTGTACACCTTGGCTTCTATACATTGACTATAAAGAGTCACACGTCATACTTTAACATTATCAATATCTGTACTCTGTTCTTTACTATAACTATACTTTGTCTTTACAATACTCTGCATTATCTTAACCTTACCATGTTCCATACTTTACTATACCATATTCTATGCCATACTATACAATACTTTACTTTGCATTTGCTTTACTGTGAGTTGCACTACGTCTTTTACATTACTATGATATCCTTAAAGTTAGTTGTCATATGCGAGCTCGACTTTATTAGTTGGGATGCCAGAGGTGCCTCTCTGAATCTGTAAATCTAGTAAGCCCAAAAAGGGAGAGGGGTGTGACAATGCATCATCCAATTCGGAATGTAGGTGAGAAATGACCTACACCACAAGAATAGTGGTCATTTAAGAACCTATAAGTTCACTGTCTCCTCAGTTAGTTACATGTCCCTCTGGCTTAATACTATATTCTCTGGGAGAAGGAGTGTAACCATTGCATCACCCTTCTTCGAAATACAGGTGGGAGATGACTTGAAATCTCAGGAATAGTGGTCATCGAAGACTAGTAGGTCCGCTGTCTCCTCAGCTACTACCTGCCCCTCTCTGTACTATACTCTGATCTTTATTCCATACTTTGGGACGGCACATAGCAATCCCATATTTCCATCTTTACTTTGATTGTTTTTAATTATCTTTAATGAAATTCAGAATCAGAAGAGAAATTCTCTTTCTCTAAAGGGTTGGTTCCTCCTTAGGACAAGGCAAGATTCATGGTGATCTTTAGAGTCTTAGATAAGTCTTCAAGTGATTTTGATGCAAAATTGGACATAACTTCCGAAGGATTGGACTCAATGGAAATATCTTCTTTTCTGGTTGTCAGAACTCGGGTCGAGTTGAGGAGAACTCGGGCCGAGTCTCTGTCGAGAAATTGATGTGCATGGCCCGGTCCGAATTGAGGTTCGACTCGGGCCGGGTCATTGACAATGCGTCGATCGATGTCGAGTCAAATTCGCAGTCGATCCGACTCAGTAAGGCTCGGGCCGGGTCAGTATTTGACTCAATCGGGTTTTCTGGTAGCGCTCTAGTGATGTTGTCGACAAGACAGCTCGGTCCGGGTCTATGTAGACTCTGACCGTGTTTAGGTATGACCTGGGCTGGGTCATGGATGACGCGGGCCGGGTTCTAAAATCGCAAAACTGCGCCGATCGTCTTCTCTGATTCCGATGATCTTCCGACCGTCGAATCGAGTAAATCACAATATGAAAAATAAATCTATAGTATTCATGATCGCCATGACATCTTTATGCGCATCATTAGATCTATATTTCCTCATCTGTGGGATTTAATTCTAAGGTACCTCTATTTTTTACGGTGGGAGTTTGCCGGCGAGTTGTACGTCGATTCTGAGGTCGCTGATCGTTCCTGATCGGCGAGGGGAGTTCTCCTGGTCCTTGCGTGCGTCGAAGAAGAATCCGAGTACGATGATGAGGCGAGGATGTGTGTCGATCACTTGCACTTTGGTCGCCTCTGTTTCGCACGTCCGTCGGAGTCGCAGAAGAAGAAGAAGAAAACGGGAGGGAGAGCGACGGTCGGGCAGGAGGAAATCCAAAGGGTGGGAGGGCACCCTCCTCTCGCCCTTTTTATAGTCCAAGCCGACCCTTGGTCGGCTGGATTTGGAAACGGCCGCGATCAGGGGCGAGACTCTCGCCCCTGGTCAGACGTTTCTTGCCGTTCGACTTCTCTCTTTTTTTAATCCGTTTCGAATTCTTGCCTTAATTGCTAATTAATTAGATTTTGAATTGATTTCGTGGTTTTGAAATCGCAGGCGTTACAGATACACCCATGTAAGTCTTGTAAAGTCATCAACCAAGTTTACAAAATAATTATTTCCATTGTGTGGGACATTTAAATGGTCCCCAGGTATCAACATGTAGTAAGTGTAGTTGGGTAATGGATCGTTCTCTAGCAGAAGTAAAAGATAAATGAGTTTATCTAGATAAAGGACAGACTGAACAATATGAAAGACTATCAGGATTATTACAAGACTTTATGTTTGGAATCAGTAACATTCTATTAAAAAAGCAAATGCCCAAATCTCTACTGCCAAATATCAAGGTCTTTAGTCTACTGTGAAATCCTTTCTACAGCTCCAGCTTCATGAACTTCACCCAGCAGGAAGAAAAGCCTTCCTTTTCTTCACCAATCAGGTTCCCCTTTCCACTCGGAAGGTCCTGAATAAAAATAGAATTTGATGTAAAAATATTTGAGACTTCAAATCCTTTGCTAGCTGTGAGACAAAGATCAGATTAATTTTGAAATATGTAACAAGTAAGACATCATGTAACTGGATATGTGAAGTCAAATATATATATCCTGAATGAGTTGCCATAGACATTGATCCATTTGGTAGAGAAACTGAATTCTTAGCTTGTAAGGGCACAACATTTTTGAGCAATTGTTTGCTATAAGTCATGTGACTAGAAGCACCATTATGTATAATCCAATCTGTAATAGAGGACTTTAAAGAAATACCTGCCATGCTGGTAGTGTGAATTACAACAGATTCTTCCTGAGTGCCATGTATCAACTGAAGTATATACTTCTTCTGCTCTTTAGAGAAAAGGGGATTAAGCTTATTGTCAGGACTTTCAGACTTTACTAACTCATTCTCTGTGAACTGAGGCACAACTGAATTAGCAAAATTCTGATTTCTAAATTTAAACTTGTAATTTGCAGGATAGCCCACTAGTTTATAACATTGAGCATTTCTATGCCCAGGCTTACGACAATGTTCACAAAATAAAGAAGGATCTCTCTTCTGTTTGGGATTACTATTTTGAGGTTTGGCACCTGCCATTGCCATTTGTTCAAATTCATAATGAATTACTTTTTTTCTCTCTGCTCTTCTTCAACTAAAAGAGAATGTGACTGACTTATAGAAGGCAAAGGCACCATGATGAGAATCTGATTCAAGGAATCATTTAAACCCATGAGAAATCTGTATAACTTTCTTTGTTCAAAAAAATCTTTATACTCTTTCATATTATCATAACTTGGCATTATAGGAGACATAAGATTCAATTCTTCCCACAGATTTTTTAGTTTTGAGAAATATTTTGAAACTGTCAGATGACCTTGTTGAAAACTATAAAGTTCATTTTCAACTGAATAAACTTGCATAACATTTATTTTTTGAAACCTCTCTTTCAATTCTAACCAAACAATATGTGCAGACTGTGAATAAGATATCCTATTAATCAGTCCTTTCTTGCAAGAAACAACTATCCACTAAATCACTAGAGCATTGCATCTTTTCCAATTAATCTGTAAATCTGGAGCTACTTTATCAATTATGAAAGAACCATCTACAAATCCATGTTTATTCTTCGCTAATAAAGCATTTAGCATAGCATCACTCCAATCGGCATAATTTTTTGTGCCTACTAACATATTCGGAACTAGAAGAAGCCTTGGTGTATCAGAAGCACTCAAGAACAAAGGATTCATAACATCAAGCACCAAGGAATTAGAACCAGATAAGCTGGAACTAGATGAGCCAGATCTAGACATTGTGAACACAGAACAATAATTCTCAGGCGTAAGCAAACACACTCAAGGTTCAGATCTGATAAAATCAAATGATAACTGCAAGCCACAGACCAAAAACCACAAGATCCAGAAAACAGAAGGATTAGAAACAGCTTATCTCGATCGTGAAGTAGAAAAGGAAGTCAGATATGAAACTTCTTGAGCTAGCTCTGATACCATTTGGATCTTACACCAGCTGCCGAGAAGGAACCATTTGATTTGATGAAAACAAAGAGCAAGGAGAAGAAGAAAATAGAATTGGGAGGGAAGCTGAAATGTATTCAAAATGAAGTCCAAAAAAACATACAACTTCACTCTTCTGGAGGTTTTTATACTACGTAATGTAACTAATATAAACATAACAAAGATGACATAAACTATAACTCCCGCTACCATGAATCTTAACTACTGATAACAGGGCAGAAAAATAACAGCCTCCTAATAACAATTGATCAATCATTTGTCAACACTGTGTGAAGGAATTGACAGAAAATAACTACAAGTATTTCATAATACCTCGCAGTGGAAACGGATCGCCGAAGACTTTTCTACATTATTTCGAACTCATTGTCGAAAACTCAATCACGTACGAAAAGAGGACGCTAGTTCACAATCTAAGTACACGAACATATCATCAAAATATCGTCGGAGTTGGGCAATCGACGTACAACCATCGGACATATTGCACATGGAGATCTCACACACTTTTGCATGGGGACGAACTTCATATATGCCTTGAAGTCTGCCATGGTGTTATTTATAGCATCACAATGACCAGTTAATTAAACTACAATAAGTAGTTAACCAAACTGCATTGTGCACTCTGCATGCATGCAAGGTGGGCCACTGTGGAAAAGTCCATTCGGGCGTTCAAATCCAACAATCTCTCACTCGAACACAATGAGCTTTTACCCATATTTGATTTTAGTAGCAGTATATTTATTATGTAAATAGATCGTGCGACCCACGAGTAAGAACTATGACTTGTTAGGGATATATAGTTGCTCGATCAATTTTGGGAGCAAAAAACTTATGACCACAAATAGTTCAATCAACATATGAGCTCATGCTATCACGTATTATCATTGTATAGCTACTCAACTATTATGTGAGCTAATATAATAGTTTATCAATAAAACATAGTCGCTCAAATATCCATGTTTTTCGCTTTGTCTTAGAAACACTTTGCCTTCACACTCCAAATGACATACGTCTTATCATGCATGTTTCGATTCATTTGTATGTGTATGCTTACATATTTGGCCAATTGCATCACAAATACCATGCAGCCTCAGTGAATCTTCCTCTCGCCCTCATATCTCTTAGTTCTAAGTCAGTTGCTTTCTTAGTTGTCGCTCGACGGGCCACATATAATTTTAGCCTATGAGTACCTAGCTAAAGTAACAACACTAACCCATTACTTTGAAATATAGTCAAGAGTTTAAGGGCAATCTTCAGGTTTATACAGTCCTTAAAGACTCACACTCTAATAAAAAAATTATAAAGTATTCACCAAGTTTTAGGGTCAATTTAGCATACTAAGTTCATAATCAAGTACTGCGGTGGAGACTCCCATTGAAGCAACATATGTCATAAACTCATAACACCACACACATTGAAGTCTACCCATGACGCTTGACTTGATCAGGGGTGATAATCATCGAAGGAGGTGATATGAAGCCTTGCATACATAAATACGTCAGTCAAATGTGGCTTAATAAGTATCTCATACTTATATATGTATTCATCAACCTTATCTTCTTCATATTGTCAAGATATACTAGACATTAATGTGTTTTCCCTTTCAATGATTCATCCTTTTTATCAACCAATAGCGTCATACTTATTGCAACAAAAGCATACTTGACCATTGTTAATAAAGGAGTAAAAGCTTGCCTATTTGTATTAAGTTTTTTTATCCGTGCTAATTATTTTATATTCATGGATATTATATATCCTTGTGTTTGAATCTCACAGGTCTGAACAGGTAAGGATGAAGACGTGTACATCTAGAGATGTTCGTAGTGATGCAGTTGCACATGAGACAGATGTTTAGCTTATGTTAATTTATTTTAATTGCTACTATGATATAATAGAACGGATAGGCGTACCACTTGGGAATAATAGATATGTTAGCTTTCGCACTCTTATGTTATTGGTTAATGATAGTTAATTGTTGGTTTATTAGTTATTTTTTTATGGATTTATGAAAGTTCAATGGACCAACATGAATAGTAACTAACGTCGGTCCAAATAAGTCAAATTGTCACACGAGAGCAAATTTGGAGACGTTACAATTATAATTAATAATTCAACCATATGATAATTAATCTTATCAATCTTTGTTAAATCACTACAAGAAAAAGGCTAATTACATACGATCAAAATCGTCTGTAATAGGCCCAAAAACCGTCAACAATTTGATTTTCGACAGATTTTTCGATGGAATTGATCCATTGAAAAAATGGCCGTCGCAAATCGATTTTCGACGGCCGAAAAAAATTCGTCGGAAGTATCGATGATTTTGATCGTCGAAACTTTTGGCGGTCGTGCAATCGTCTGAACCTTTCGACGGACCGTCAAAAGTTTCCGCGATCACAAACTGGCTGGTGTCACAACCGTCGAACTTCCGTTGATCGCAATCGTCGCAAAAAATTTTTAAAATATAAAAAAATAGCCGCCGCCAGGAAGCCAATCCGGCGGCCCGCGGCAATATCCGGCCGCCAGGTCACGCCAGCTGGCAGCCGATTAGGCCGCGGCCGGCCAAATCACGCCGGTTGGCGGCCAGCCAGATTTGACCGCTTGGTGGCCGGATAAGGTCGGATCCGGCCCCCAACGGCCAGATCGCAGCCGGATCCGACCACCAGAGAGAGGGGGGTGAGGGTCGCCGACAAGTCATCGTCCAGGAGGGAGAGGATCGCCGGCGGGTCGCCGACAGGAAAGTCGTCAGGCCGGCAAAATAGGAGAGGGAGAGAGAGAGGAGAGAGGGAAAGAAGTAGAGAATGGATTGAGGGAAAGAATAAGGAATATATATATATATATATATATATATATATATATATATATATAAGGGTAGAAAGTTAGAAAAGTGGGAAAACGAAAAAAGAAGCGGCGGAAGAGTATTTTTTAATTACCGACGATCATGACTGTCGAAAAATTAGTAAATATTAATAATATATATTATTTTGATATATATGAATATAATATTTAATTATTTTTAAAGTTATCGATGGTCAATACCGTCAAAAATTATTTAATTATAATAATAAAATACTACTTACATATATATAATATTTATTTTTTTATTTTACCGATGGTTTGGACCATCGGTACTAGTTATATTAATAAAAGACTCATTATATTATATTATTTTTCACTTACCGACGGTCAGAATCGTCGAAAATTATGACGGTTTGAAATGTCGCTAATTATATTAATAATAGACTCCTTATAAATTACGACTATCGCCAAATATATTAATAAACTACTCTTTATATTATATTATCTTTTATTTATCGACGGTCTTGACCATCGGAAATTACGACGGATAGATATCCGTCGGAACTTTCGACGTTCTTAATAGTCAAAAAATAAAATAATGATATAATAAATTCTATAATTTATTATTTTTATTTTCAACGGTTGTAACCGTCGAAAGTTTTGACGGATACCTATCCGTCGAAAAATCCGTCCAAAATTGCGACGGATTTCCTTCCACCGGAAATCGTCCGTCGGAAAATCACAATTTTCTTGTAGTGAATACAAATCCAATAATTATCAATGAAAAAAATTCTAATAAATAATATAGCAATTAATTATTATTAATTTACAAGTAATCAAAATCATATGCAATTAACAATGCAAGATCAGACAATACAATCAAATTAAATGATAAAATCCATATATGATCAAATTATGATAAAACTCTATGTATCAACGATTAAAATTTTAATTGAAATTAGCTTGGCTCACGACCTATTCTATATATTTTCTTATTTCTTTTATTTCTCTTTTCACTGTGTCGGCAGACCAGAAAAAATCCTATTTCCTTGGTGCGAAAATATTTCCATCCCTTTTTTTTCTCTATGCAGTTTGCAATTCCTCTTTTCTATTTATTTTTCGAATAAGTTTATTATCACTTCAAAATAAACTATTATTATTCCATTTTATCTTGACATAATAAAATGATAATAGTGATTTTTAGATGAGCAACATTGATGTCCTTTTTTTCTTTATCTTGTCTTCTCTCCCCATGTCATGTTTTCTCTCTCCATTAATAATATGATATTATCATCTGATTTAAGGGAGCTGTGGACCAAAAATAAATAGCAACCATAGTGGCAGTTCCCTGGCTAGCAAATCTGGGCACTCCGTTGCAGACCGCTCGCCCTGCGTCAGGGAACGTGCAACTGAAGGGTGAGAGAGGACCAACTTGCAAAGAAGTTACAGCAAATTCGGTGAAGGTTGGGCATCTTCCGGAGCAATGAAGGAGACGGACCCAAGACAAATAAAATGATCGAACCGATTGCATGAGCCAGTTTCTATTAACTGGATCACGAGATCATCGACGGCCGTCTATGGATGTGGACTAAAAAATGAGCCGCATCTTTCTTAAATCCCATCTGAAATCTCTTTTTTGTTACAATCAGTTTTCGATGTCTGAAAAAACGACACCGACAATTCTAACTCACACAACACTATAAAATGCACTGTCCACGTATTAAAGGTCGATCAATCTTTTAATCTAACTAATCTAATTTAGATGACCCCATGTGTGACGTCCAACTACTCTGACGTCACAAGGGGTGAAATAAAAAAATTAATCGTTTAAATTCAAATTCAAATTTTTTAATGGAAACTGACGTTTCAAAAATCAACTAATTCTAAAAATTTTCAAAAATTTCGACATAGCGTATGCGTAAATTTGTTCATGCGTCAAATATAATATTTATTCATATTCTTCACTTCACAGGTAATTTATAAAAATTTAATGTACATCACTGACAGTTTATAATTATCAAATAATATGAGGCTCAAGCTCAGAAATTTTGAATTATAAGAAATACGAGTTTCGCCTTCAAACTATTACACGAATAAAATATATCTGCCAAAATTTATTAAGAGTCTCAAACCCTTATCTAATTTTATGATAGGGACTCGTCCATATCATGTTATCCATAAACCATGGAGTCTTAGCTTCCATCAATCAATTTATATCCACAATAAATCATAGGCCACAACCCAAAATCAAATGGCGACAAGATAAATAAAATCATAATAGTTAGTTAAAAAAAATGATAAGTAGCAAAAAAATAACATTGAGATAGATAATCTCCTCGCGGAATTTCACACACTATCCCTTTTTTAATCAATACCCATTTCCAAATAAACATGCATTATATGTATTCATTTCCTGTAAACATTAAAAGAAAAAATGATAAGCATGAATTAAGCTCAGTGAGTTAAAACGACTACCTCAAGTATTAAAATCGTTATGAAAATCAATATATTTATTTTCAAAAAATATTCAAAATCCTCTCTTTTTCAAAAGGGAGCTCATTCACATAACGAACATATATGCATGGTGAAATCATATATATATATATATATATAATATAAGTTGAGAATCATCATCAAACACGGATATCCATATCACTCATCAAATGAGTGCTTTTTCACACCCCTCTTGTCACTGTATCGCCACATGGTAGTTGTTCTAATTCCGTCACTCGTGTCACTATATCGCTAGATGACGTTGAATAATTTTTCGTGTCACTATATCCGTACAGAGTTTTTTTTTCTTTATCCATTTCATCCCTTTGTCACTATATCATTACAGGATGATTGTTCTAATTCCACCATTCGTGTCACTATATCGACGCAGGGTGTTGAACCTGCTCCTCGTATCACTATATCGACATAGAACAAATCGAACCCCAATCGGTCTACTCGAAATTGGCCAATTCTCCGATGTGAAAATACTTTGTCTTATGCGGGTTTTTACATGAAGTGCACATGATGCATGAATGCATATTCAAGGTGAAAGTTTGGAGTTGAAGTCATCACGTTAAAATATTTTATTTCAAAACCAAATCTTTTATTTAAGATAATAAGAGAAACTTTTATCAAAGTCGATACGCTTCCAAAATTTATAATAAAACATCACAATTCATATGATGACACACATATGAAGCACAAGAATAAGTATGATTATGTATGAAGAAAATGATCTCGAAAATTTGCCCCACATTGAATGGGACAATGTCGCCACTCTGAATAGTTAATTAATTAATATCATTTGAAATAAGTTCTCTCACATTGGATTCCTCAATTTCAACTACCTTCCGTTCGAATTTGTTCAAAGGAAAAAAATACCTATTACATTCATTTAAACCTTGTTTGGAAATATAAACTTATCATTTAAGACATTTATTACTTCTAGATATTATTTATCTTTTAGTTCATTAATCACTCCATAATAGTCCTTTAATAACATCTTGATGCCTAAAAGTAGAATTTATAATTTTCTTACCTAAATTCACAATTAATAAATTATAACTATTATATAAACTAATTTTCATAAAATAATCATCACTATAGATTTTTAAAATGCTTACCAATAGGGAAAAGAATTCGTCAACTTACAGCACCCTACCAAAAGTTTAACGGACAACCATCTATCATGTCCAATTAAGCATATAATAATTCGAATTAGACCATATAAATAATTTTTATCAAGTATGAAATTAAATCTTATAAATAGTTTTGGCCACCGATCATTCTTACCATAATAATGAAATCGCTCGCTCTCTAAATCGGAATTACACCCGCCGAATGTCGCCTTCTTCATTAGTAGCATAATAAAATTAATTAATAATCAGTTTCATATCTGAAATTAAATCAACTATGCATTTTCATTTGCTTACAAATACACATTGAAGATGAGTCATCAGAAATATTATCCGACGATCGAAACTCGAAATCGATGAACCTATAAGTAATTTGTGATTAATTTTTTTATGAACAGCAATCCAATACGTCTCTCCCTCGTGTGTACATATACCAGAACGTCGTAGTGAACTCAACAGAAACCCCTCGTTGAACTCGTCGAAAAGGTTGCTGGAAAACTCCAATCTCGACCATCTACAAGGTTGGGGGCACAAGCACGTTTACAACCCCTTAAAACGAACATAATCGATCTTAGAATGATGTACAACTCATCGAGAGAAAGATCAGCGCGAATCAAAGCCGAAAATATCACTGGCAATTTTTTCCCTCCTGTCATGTTCGGAGCTTGCTGCATCGTGTCGAGTGGACCGATCATCTCTTAACCTATACCAAAATGTTCGTCTTGTCGTCCTCTTTCCATCGGTCCCTCTCATGCAAAAAATGATGGCCGAACGACGAAGAACGAATGGCCAGAAGGGATGGCGACCGGAGACGTCTCATGGGTACTTTAGCAATCGGGCTGGCACGGGTGGGACAGAGGAGGAGATTATGGTTTTCTCTCTCCTCCTTTTCATGTATTTTTTCATTTTTTTGCAAAAAGACCACATTGCCCCTTATTTTAGAAGTAAGTACACATTTTTTTTTAAAAAAACTACCGGGGCGTTACACCATGTCTCCTCTCCATGAGGCCGACAACTTCGTCTCTTCTTTTTTTTTGTCTTATAAGTCGTAACTTCTCCCTTTCCCTCTCTTTCTAAGGTTTTATTTGGAAACACAAAAAATTAACGATTCGTTCAAACGCTAATTTTTTTTATTTGATAAATGACAAAAATAAATATCGTTTGGTGTTTCATATGAAAATATTAAAAAGCTACTTCTACAAGCGTTTAGCAATTAAAGGTTAGCGTTTTATAAATTTTTTTTAAAATTTTACCCTGATCCAAATATATCTTATTATTTTTTTCATTTTTTTTATAATCATTTAACTATATTACTTTTCATAATAATGTTTACTTAATTACAAAATATTTATATGTTAACAATGAATAAAAAATAATTTCATAATTAATATTTTCATATCATTGATGCATTATATAAAATTTATTGTCAATACAAATTTCTACATATTTTAACAAAAACTTTAATTATAAAATTTTATTTTATTTAATTATGATATAAATATTTAATATTATATTATAATAAAATTTATATCATGTTTAAATTAAATAATTTTTTATACGTCTAATTATGTTATTTTTATATCCATCAATTAATTCTATCACTAAATTTATCAAATATTTATTTGTTATAATATATAATCGTTAATCATCATCCGCTACTCACCATTCCCTGATTAATCAGTTACATGAAGTATTTGTCAAATCGGTAGTAATGCTAAACCGGGAATTTCCTTCGGATTTTGCTCACGATAGGGAAAAAATTCTGTCTTTCCATCGACATGACCTAAAGCAATTTCGTGTCAAAAACTCCTCTTTGCCGTTCGCGACCGCGACCTTTGCACTATGATTTCCCGCCGAAGGTTATTCTTCTTCCTTTTTTTTCGTTCGCCCCACAAATTAAACTTTCAAATTGCCTGGGCGAAATTCAAAATCGTGGATATACCAAAGTTCACGATTTGACATCACACCATTATTAAAGCTCTCCGTCGAGATTCGTCCATTCTTAAAATAACCTGTCGCATTTAAACTACTGCGGTAAATCGATATCTTGATTCACCAGAAATTGGATGGGTAAAGAAAATTCTTATTGAGTTACTTAACTATTTTTTTTAAAAAAAAATAAACCAATGTTCCAAAAAATTGTATATTCCACCAATACATTCACCGAGAAAATAGAAGCGCTTTTGAAATAAATTATTCAGAATCAACTTGAACTATTTTTACTTCAGGAACAAATATAAGTTTAGCATTTTTTTAACATTTAGTATAAGAGTTTTCGATGGGAACTAGTTTTGAATTCTTATTCAACTCATTCAAAATTATTTTTTGATATAGTCATTTGTCAAAATAGATGAAAATAAATTGCATCCACTATGATTTGAACCTATTCAACTCATTCCCACTCTATCTACTACTTTAAGTCCATAATTATATTTAATTAAACCTAATTATCAGAATTAAATAAATAATATTTATAACTATTAATTTTCTAACTTAAATATTATATATCATTAAAATATTTGTTGGAATACTTGTATGATCAAAACTCATTATTCTATCCTAATTGAAAGTGCTTTATCCATCAAATTTATCCTTTGACTCCAATTCAATAATTCTGAATTAATTATGATTTCTACTCCCTTTAGGATTTTATTTTCCTTCTTTTCTTCTAGCTACTAGAACCTTACTTCCAATCCTTCTCAAATTCTGCTTTTAATCTATTTTAATTTGCTAACAATCTGATTAATTTATCAAATTACTAAATTACATTTGGTAAAAATTTTGCTGTCTGAAAATTCACTGAAAATTTTGTTTTTTTCCCTTTAATATAGAAGCAAGTTGTTTATATAAATATCTATGAATATGTCTCTGATGATTTCTTCCCCATATACTGTGAAAATACAAGTAGATGGATGACAATAAACACTACTGTTTTATTTGGATATATAAACCTAAAGTATGAGGCGAGGAAGAAAAATATTTTTTAATACAAAAAAATCATGTTATGCTAATAGTGATACATTTATTTATCATAAGTTACAAGGCACAAATTGAAGTTAAAATTAATTTTCTCGTAACTCTACCAACTAGTACACTGTACACAGCTGCTAAAACCAAACTACTGTGGGTAGAATATTAAAAATAATCTCTCTCTCTCTCTCTCTCTCTCTGGATTCAAGTTTTATACCCATCAATTTATTATGTCAACATTTGTATACAAATTGTTTTTGTGTTCTTTGTATGGCGACATGCATCATCGATGACACGAGAAGTTGATATTTTCTTCCGCTTTTACCAATAAAGTTGGCACATGTCGCATTTTCCAATCTACAAGACTTTGGGTTGCAATAGGGGAGATATAATTAATATAATATTATTATGATATAATATAACATGCCGCTTGCAGAAAGTAGATAGTATGAAATATTCTTATGGCATGTATTCGGACTCCTTTGTTATTTGAGCATATGACAAGTTACATCACCAAACCCCATCTGCACTGCAATTTCAAGTAGAACGCTAGGGCCGTTAGAGTCGTTCATTGTCTAGCATCAATGAGTATAATCTACAATCAATCAAATAAGACAAAATAAACAATAAAACGTCAAAAAATGGCTCACATTTTTCTCTCACCTTTTTTGTCAACATGACAACACTAATGAGGAGACAAAATTGAGCAACAAAATGTCAAAATGGCTCCAATTTTTTCATCACTATTCCATTAGTCTAGTCTAGCATCAATGAAGAGACAAAAGTGAGAGGAACAAAGGCCAAAATGGCTCAAATTTTTTCATCACCTTTCCATCAACATGCCAACGCGGTAACACCAATGAAGAAATAAAGAACTCATTAATCTCACAACTCAAATGACACAAACAAGTGTTAATGACACTTTATATCACAACTCAAAATTTCAATGACATTACTCTCATGAAAAGAACACAAAGTATTTACTTTACATATAGTCACGTACTCCCTTTCCTCGAAGTGGCTAATGCCTTGCTTGTTGAATAGGAGAGACAAGGAACGACAATGATTCATTCCAATGAAAAGAAGAGGGCGAAGTAAACAAGTTTACTTCGTTTGGGAAAGGAGGAAAAAGAGAAAGAAGAAAAAGTTAATGAATAAGTGAATGAACAATTATATTCTTAATCATATTTTTTTCTAATTTTATTTAAATGGACAAATAGGTAATTTTAATTATCTAATTTTTTTTCCTTCTCTCCCCGTCGTTTTAGAGTTGAAAAGGAGGAAAATTTGCCCAGTTTCCTTCAATTTCCTCTCAATGAAGCCATCCAAACAGGAAAAATATTTTCCCTTCCCTTCTTCTCTTTTATTTCCATTTTTTATTCAATTTATAATTTTATTAAATTATTTCATTATTAATACTGAATGCTTAATTTCAAATATTTCGTGTAGATTCAATGGTCTTTTTATTATTAATCAATTTCATTATAGATTCAATGACGGACTTTTTAGTCATGTCACATATATGATGTCTTATATAAAACATAAATTAGACATAAATAATTATACCAAATGCCATTCAACTTTAAAGTTTGCTCAACGATGTCTTTCAACTTCACTTTGTAACAGCGATGTCGTCCATCTTTTAACTCGTTTCATCCGATACCTTCTTTGCCTGAGATAAACGGTCTCTCAATTTTTCATCTACGTAGTGTCCACGTGACCATCTCCTCTCTTCTCTACGTAACTAGTCGTCAAACATGACAATATTAAAAAAAATAATTAAAAAATAAAAATTGCCCCCTCTCTTAGTCGTAGAGGGGAGGGGGGCCTCTCACCAACTCTCCCACATGCCATCGTGGCATTTTTTATTTTTTTAATCAATTTTTTAATATTATCACGTTGAACGGCTAGTTACGTAGAAAAGAGGGAAGATTGCCACGTACACGGGAAATCTGGAGACCGTCTATTTCAAATAAAAAGAGCATCGAGTGAAATAAGTTAAAAGATGAATGACATTATTGTTATAAAATAAAAATAAAGTTGAAGAGCATCACCTCATACTTGAAGGACATTTAATATAATTTGTTTCGTAATATAAATCTAAATAAACTCTTTTAGCATGTGAATGATATAGTCCACAAGGACGCACACGAAAAGAACGGATAAGACACGTGGTGATTACTTATTCGATCGACAGAATCTCGTTGATTAGGAAGTCATTAATGACTATTTGATCATCCGGAATTAGCAAAGTACGAAGTTAATCATCAACGAATTTTCGGGACGTGATCGATTGGTCTTGATGGCTGGAAAATGCATCTTCTGACTTAAATAAAAAGATTATTTCCTCTCTCCACTCTTAAACTATCACGATTTTTCACATCTAATTTCAAATTACGAACTTCATTTTTGAGTATTTAAACTATCTTGATTTTTTTTAATTTGATCATTCCGTCCAATTTCGTCGACTTCTTCATTATTTTTTATTTTTTCGCATTTGTGAAAAGTTCATTATATTCCTGCTCTAAATTGAATTCTATTTATACATAAAATATATATAATAATAAATATAAAAATAATTTAAAATAAAAAGAACAATACCACATGGAAGGGGGCTCGCAGCCCCCTCTTTGTTGACCTGCGTCGTCGATGACGAGCGACCCCCCCCCCCCCCGAGGTGGTCGACGACGTCGCCGCCCCCGTCGACAACGCGGGAGGCACGTGATGGTGTTTTTTTTCTTTTTTATATTTATTGTTATATATTATTTTATGTAAAAATAAAATTCAATTCAAAGCATGTGTATAATGAACTTTTTACAAATGCGAAACATAAAAAATAACAAAGAAGTCGACGGAATGATCAAATTGGAAAAATCGTGATAGTTTAGATACCCAAAAAATGAAGTTCGTAGTTTGAAGTTAGATATGACAAATCACGATAGTTTAGGAGTGGTTAAAAAAATAATCCTAAATAAAATCTCAAAATTTGAGTGCTCGTCAAAGTAAAAAATTCTTATTAAAAATTTTGCTTATCAATATTATTGTCCCAACGCGAAAGGATTTAATCGAATCAGTTAGACTTAATGATGATTTAATCTTTAACTTATGAATAATGTACTTTTTAATGTCCCACTTGAACTAAACTATTGACACCATTTTTGGACTACTACTGGAACATGGGGCCCTCCGATCTTTAGAATATATAATATAAAATATTGAGCCCTTCCTCTCTTCTTTGACACATCCTATTTGAAAACTATTATATAACCATATTCCATCGTAACCATTTCTCATTCCAGTGTACTAATTAATTGTACAAGTAACTATTAATTCTTGTTGTACAGGTAAAAACCGTAAATTACTGTTCAGCCAACAGGCAAACAGTGTTACTTTCTTCATGCACTTATGCGCAAATTACTAGCAATTCTTGTAAAAGAATTGATGACCGTATTTATACAAATAAATTACTATTTCTGTTTTTTCAACCTGTCATGAGCACAATCCTAAAAATGTACCACAATATTTATTCAACAATATACATATTATATATGTGTAATCGTCTAAACACCCTTGGGAGTTGGGAGGGACGGACGCACGTAGAACTCAAGGGGGCCATGGTTCCCTTAACTTTTTAAAATTTTATTAAGATTATATATTAAAATATAAGTTTTTAGGTAATTGATCCTTTTAAAAATAGTTTTAATTTTTACTTCAACCAAGCAGGTCGTGGGTTTCAAACTTCAGTGGCATCACAAATTTTTTAAGAAGTTAATAGTATGTAGAGTACCCGCTCTACATCTTGGTGTAGAATATTTATTTTTTTATTTAATTAATTTAATAATTAAATTAATTATATGTTTTTTAAGTGAAATAATATATATTTATTGACATGATTTGATAATAAAAAATATTATCTAAGGCTAAATAAATTTCAATCGTTAAATTAATTATATTTATCAAATAGCTTGATCATCATCTGATTTTAAATATTTTTATTATTTAACAAATGTTTTATATTATTATATATTTATTTTATTAATCTAATAAATAATATGAGTGCTTTCTACATGTTCTACGTATACATTTTCCTTCTTTTTTTAATATTAAGTCACGGTCCGCCCCTGGGAGTTGGGAATTGGGACGTCAAATTGGTGCCATCACTATCGGAGCTGGTGGAGAAATGGCAGCTGCTCCTCTCAACAGAACGGGGCTCCAGCTGCTGTTTGCAGCCGGATGCCTCATCTCGGTGTTGTCTGCGGCGCATACGAACTCGACAGCCAGCTGCGGCTGCTCGCCGGACGACTGCTGCGACATCTGGGGATACTGCGGCAACACCAGCGACTACTGCGGCGCCGCCTGCCTGTCCGGGCCGTGCCTGGCACCTCCCCCTCCCCTGGCCGCCAGCGGCGTCAAGGTGGGAGACGTCGTCACGCCGGCCTTCTTCGACGGGGTCGTGGACCGGGCCGCCGGTGATTGTCCCGGGAACAAGTTCTAGCCGCGCGGCCTTCCTCGATGCCGCCGCCACCTTCCCCACCTTCGGCAGAGTCGGCACGGCCGACGCCTCTAAGCGAGAGATCGCCGCCTTCTTCGCCCACTGCACCGAGCTCACTGCAAGTACGTACGTATTAATTAAAATTTAAAAGATTACACGGTGCCTAATAATTGTTATATACTACTTATTTATTAAGAATATTAAGCTATTTTTTTTGAAAATTTCGTTTATTATCATTAGTTTTAGATCAATGTTATTCCCATATCTCTCAAATTATGCATCCAAATCATATGAATTTCAAAATACCTGAATATTATTTTTTTCTTCAATGAATAGATTCTTCCCATATTTAGTTTGATTCTCAGTAATTGGAAAACATAACTGATTTTGCTCATAATTAACACGTATATTAGGACTATTTTTTTTATAAATAATGCAAATCGCGTTCTTTATCGTCAATAACACACCGAATTACTTTATTATTAGTTACCTTTAGAAAAAGAAATTTAAATTTTATTGTTAATTTTCTCAACCTCACCTTAACATTTTATATAAACATCAAATAATATTATCCGCTTGTAATTTTGACATTCACTATTTTCCTCAAATATGTCACTTTATGTTGTCGTATATATACAACATTTTTTTTTACTTGTTTGGATACATGCCTTAGGTTAATCTCAAATAAATAAGGGTTTTTTTTTCTTTGAACTTTCTCTAAACTATGATTGTTTTCCTTATCTACTCATAACTCATGACTATCGAATTTACCGTAGAGCTCCTCTGAACTAATGCCACATTTTTCACTTAAATTCATCCGTCATTTTCCATTTTTTCGATTTATTGAATGGCTAAATTGTCCTCCTCCTTATATCCTTCCCTCGACATGAGTGACCTCACCGAGAACCTCTTCGTCGACTAGGATTGCGACTTGTCCATCGTCCAATTGTGCTAGGGTGAGAACGTGGCACAGGGGGTGCGAGCTCGCCAGCGCGCGGGCTCCTACATGGGGCCCGACAGAAAAAGGGGACCGTACGCAAGGAAGAAAAGGGCCCCTCCCATTTTCTTTCTCGTGGCCGACAAGCAGGACGGAGCCAGAAAATATTTGGGGGGGGGGGGGGCAACATTAGGGGTGAAAGTGATTCGGGTCGATTCGATTTTTCGGTTAAAAAAATCATCCATTATTTTTTGGTCGACTTTTAAATTACAAAAACCAACCTAAAACCATTTAAAAAAATGAAAAATCATCCCAATTTTTTCGGACATCTATTTTAGTAAAATATTATTTTTTAAAAATATATAATAAATTATTATTAATATTAACATATTTAATTTTATAACTAAACGTAGGATATAATATTAGAATTATTGAGCTAGAGTTTTTTATTTGAACATATTAAACTATATAAAAAAACTATTATACCAATAATAAAAAATAATTACTTATAAATTAATTATATAAATATAAATATTAAAAAAATGGACATGGACCCTGTAAGTTTTTTTAGTAGGTCCCAGGTTTAAGCGGGTTAGTTTTGCTCTATTAAAAAATTGCCATAAATAATATTCGGTCTTCTAATTTTCAATTTTGTTTCTTGGGTTGAGTAAGTTTTTCGGATTGATCCAATTTTTCTTACATTACTAACATACACCATAAAATATATAATTTAAAATATAAATGAAATAAATTAAAAGTTAATTAGTTTTAACTGAATAAATAAAAATATTACTAAAAAATACAAAAGAAAAGAAGGATAAAAGAAAGTATAATAAAAAATAGCAACAAAAGAAATGCAACTCTAAAAAAATGAATTTTTCAAATTAATGCATTTGGTCCCATGTTTTTTAGATCCACAAATTATATTTACTGCATTTAATATATAATTAATTTAATTATTATATATTCAAGTTACTCCTATTAGCCAATAAATAAAATGAAAAAGTGTAAGAAAACAAATCTAAACCTTGAATCGATCACGAGACCTCCACAATCTTGTAGTATGGCACTTACCAGCAGACCAGTTCTGATTTATAGAAATTTTAGGGGGGGGGGGGGGGGGGGGGGGGGGGGGGCAAGTTAACGTGGTTCCGTCCCTGCTGACAAGGAAGAAAAGGGGGGCTGACACAGGGGCGTCCCACTATCATCGACGATTTTCTTGAGAGCTACGGCAGCTTCTATGTGCAGAAGGTGGAGGTGAAGGAGAAGTCGTCGGCTGCGTATCGGACGACTCTGCCTTGGACTACAACACCTTGGAATCTAATGTGAAAGTCGTGAGGGCAGTTTAATCATTATAAAATTTGAAAAAAATGAAAAATAATAAAAAGTTAATAGATCTTGACAGGTGGACCTAATTAAAAAATGCGGCATAGTTCGGGAGAGCTTCGACTCCAATAGACGCGAACTCTTCGGCCACAAAGGGCAACAGTACTGCGTTTCGGCGAAGGGCGATGATTGTTCGCCTCGGTGGACGGTGAATGTCATTCGTCGACGGAGGCTCTCATCTCTACCACTAGAACTTCGAAGAACAAGCCAACATGTCCAGCCTTTGATCAAACCTCGAGGAGGTCATCCTCCGGAATGTCAATGCAGTCGTCGCACTCTCTCCGATGAAGGAAGGCTTTGGAGATAGCAATGGCGCCCTCTTCTTGGTCGACGATAGTGCTATCGCCGAGAGGAGGGCGTAGGTGAACTTATTTTCCATTTTTTTTCACCTAAGAAATTGGGGATCAAGGTCCTCGTGTCATGGGGACAGTTTCTCGTTACACGACGCATGAAGCATCACAACACCAGTGTCGCGAAACTTAAAACTCTTGACCGTTCAACGCCGAATCATGGAACACATACAACCGCCTTGCATTGCGTAATATTGCGGAGTCTTAAGTTATCTGCCAAGACATTATCTTGCACGGTTGTCAAGTTCGAGTTTCTATCTAAGTTCGGTTTAGGGCGGTGGGGTCGTATCATAAATTCGATACGTAAATATGTAGTATTTAGATATAATATTAATTTAATATTTTTATTTTTTTAAACCACATAAAAATATATTAATAAATACATAAAATTTTAAAATAACATGAATAATTAGAGAATAAAATTTCACAAATTATAAACTTGTAGAAAAATCTATTTTAAAATTATCAAGATAAGTATATATATATATATATTCAATTGAAGTATCATAAATTCATATAATGAAATTAATAAATTTATATACAATCAACTAAATGTATAGGAAAATTAATATAGTCTAAATTTTTTTGTCTAAAATGGTATTATTTTCTTTCGTTATTATCATAATCACTATAGATTTTTTCAATGTATGATTTGATTTTTATTTAAGTAGTATGTCCAAGGAATGAAATAATAAACATAATTCATTGGAATTACTCATGACAAAGTATATATTTTTATCCGATTTTCTATCTTAATTTTAATTTGTTATAAAATTTTAAATAAATTTAGTACTATTATAAAATAATAGTGAAAAAATAATAAATATAGAATTTATGTATAAAGTAAAATGTTGTAAAAAACCTTTGGCACGGAGGTTTGGATCGCCAACCTCCTCTAATGGGATCATCATGGCTACCAGACAAGCTACAACAGACATGTGACTAAAAATGAAGCATTAACTACTTAATCGTTCATATGCATGTATTTATACATTTTTATCCTATTAAAACGTAAGTATATCCGATTTTAATCCATTTTACATTTTTAACTCAACTCAACTCATTTTTTAACTCTAGATACATAAATTCGTAAGTTTTTAAGTATTAAAACTAGTTTTTAACAACCTTGTAATCTTCTAAGGACATCCTTATGAATGATCGAGTGACACTACCTGTAGGGCACATCTTTTACATTTTCCATTTTGCAACAATATTACTACACCTAGGATACATTATGAGGGAGTTCACTAGTGCCTTCTTGGCCCAGATGTATGTTATATTTCATCATATTTAATACAAGCAAGCTTTTTTAATTCTAACGTCTGACCTTGAGCGTGGGGTGGCAACCCACATATGTGACCCTTTTTGGTACCCGTGGTACATTGGTTGCCTCTTCGAACGTTAAGCGTTCAAGCGCTCATATTAGTGCATCAACACGCTAATGCCATGGACCCATGACGAATAGTCAAATACTCTGGTCATGTTCGTGATCGTATGCCTATAAGAGCGACTCTCGACATAGTCATCTCGAGCATAAAACTTTCATTTCTACTCAAAATAGGCTTGACTAGGTGCTCATCCGCCTAGTCGTCGCACGAGATCTCGTGTCCGAGAATGACCTCGTGACAAGTGGCATCAAAGCATATCATCCTGCCGGATCAATGCAATGATGACTCGCTTGTGTCGTCACGATGTGCCCTGGCGTAAGAAAAGTGCTTCCGCTCAAAAACTTCACTACGCCTAGGTGCACAGTACCATGGTTTATGTTCGTGGATATCAACGATGAATGCTTGGCAAGCTTCCTCCAGCATTCATGTCGTGTCAAGGAACATTTGTCATGCATTATGATGGCGGAGTGATCGCGACTCTCGAAAGCAAAGCAAGTCTGATGGAGGAGTCCTCAACGACTCTCGAAATGGCGCGAACATTCCTTACGTTGCATGATGCTGGTGAAGTAGAAGTCAAGGCAAAAGAAGACGAAATTCAACTAGATATGCGAAGTCAAGACTGAAGATTAAGACCCTGAAGAAGGTCAAACAATGACGTCGGGGGTATCGCCGACTTTGGTGGGGGAGAATGTCACGGGGCATTTTTTCGTGACACAACGCGCGAAGTCTCACAGCACCAGTGCCGCTCAACTTAAAACTTTCGGCCGCTCAGCGCCGAATGATGGAACACATGCAGTCGCCTGACGTGAACTTATCATAGTTATGGAAACATGGATTTTCACACATAAAATAATTCTAGTCCCGTTTTGATTTTTACTCTAGAGTTCATGCAACTGCAAACCAGCAATCATTAGAAATATAGCAAGTAATGTAACTAATTTCTCCTCTCGGATGAAATTAATTAAAGCAGAAAATAATTGATCTCTCGATCTAATTGAAATCGGGCATAAATTCTAAACAGCCATGCATCACATAATTAGAAATGAGGAGTCAAATTCGCAATATAAAAAAGTCAGAATAAAAGTCAGCATCAACAAAGTTTTATCACAAGGGAATCAAGAATCTTCTTTAGTTCATCTTGGTTCTTCAAAAGCTTTCGTCTTTTTCCTTTCACCCCCATGCTTCTCCTCCCTTTTCGGCTTCCCCTCTGCCCTTTTTGTTTCATCCCTGCTCAAAATTTAAAATTTGAAAAGTGGTTAGTCCTCTCTTTTACTCATTCAAATACTCCACTAAAAAATAATAAAAATATTTAAATATGCTCAGCTTTTACGTAAATTTGTGGATTTAATTACAATAATTATGAGTACATAAAAGAGATGATCAAATTCCCCCAAGCTTAGCTTTTTGCTTGTCCTCAAGCAATGTTCAAGATAGAAGTAATCTTCATCTTGCTTTTCAGCCAACCTTTTAATATACCAACCTGATATTCTTTGCCTAAGTGCCTTCTCTGTTCCTTCATTCCCTGACTTTAATGAAAATACTAAAAGAACAAGACGTTTTTAACTTCCTCCTTTTTAGCTCAAGCTGGAGAATTCAAATAATAAAGATAAAAAATAAGAATGTTAATGTTGAATCTACTGGTGCAGTATAGACTTTCTTTTAATTCTTTTTTTTTCATTTGTCCAGTACTCATATGATTATCCATATCACTCAGGGGAATTTATGTAGCAGATTTTTTATCGGCACATCCTAGGCCAGTTGTTCCTTTTTTGGTTCCATACTGCACTTGAAGATATTAGTATTAACAATCCTATTAATAGTTATTTGAATTGAAAGGCGAGCTTAAATAGGATTGGTCGTCAAGCTTTTAATATATCAAAATAGTCACTTTCTACTAGCATTGGCCCTTTCACTTTAAGCATTGAATTTGGTTGCATAGTATGTTAAAATGTTGGGGGAACTAGCAAGATGTTCTTGAACAAAGTTTCAGGAGGTTGAAAAAGAGGCTATAGCTACAAGGTAGGTTTGAAGTCTTTTACTGTACTACTTAGAGTTAACATGGTGCAATGTCAATTTGTAATGTGAAAATTTGTAAAAATTTTGAATGTAGAATTTTGAAAAAATGTAAATATATCAAGATCGATGAGAGAGTAGAAATGTACCAGGTTACCCTCTCCCCCAAGCTAAGTGTCGACTCTGTCCTCAGTGTCAATCATGCCAGGAAGAGGGACCCGGAGTTAGTTAGAGCTCTAGTATGCGATCAGTGACTTGCTGAATGTCACTGAGAGTTGTTAGGACAGAATTCTGGACAACTTCCACTCCTTGTACTCGCTATTGGTGCATCAAGTTTTGTTGTTCCAAATTATGCAGTTGATCTTTAAGTGCTTGAATATCTTGATGATTATGGGCTGTGGCAAGTTTTGTCACTTGGTCCAGGATAAGGTCTAGTTTGTTGGATGTGGTGAGTGGTAAAGATGGAGAGGCATCTGGAGCCGATGAGGAGGAAGAGGAGATAATGCACTTTCTAGGGGTTCTGGAAACAGAAGGGATTCGTGAAGTGGTCTTGTAGTCCAAGAGTAATGATGGTAGTGTTGGTTTAGGCCTCGTGACTTGAATGAAATCATTCATCCACCAATTCCGACCTTCCAAGATTGAAGTCTGTCGAGTGTCAGGCAACCGAAAGAGGGCAGATGGATTAGATTGTCGCAAAAAAAGTTGGCCGTTTACCGTGCGAAGAACACCTTCATTGGTCAAGAAATCCAAATTGATCAATGTTGCAGCTGTAGGGGTGGTGTCTCCTAAAAATACATAGTGTTCTGCTATGGGTGTAATGAGGTTGTTGTAAAGGATTTAATTACTTTTGCGGGTAGACTCCGTAATCAAACTTTGCAAGAAAAATGATGCGAGATTAACCTCTGTGTTGGACAGAAGATACCAGAGGATAAAAAGCTCGTCGGTAGAAATAAAATCCCTCTCGTAATCATTAGGACGGATCATGACGGTATTGGTGAGAAGGATATGGAGATATCTAAGAATAGGGTTCTTAAGATCTTGGCCAACTAGATGTAGCATGTTATCTGTTCATCGGCCAGTGAGTTGATACCAACTTTCGAATGTAAGGATGTAAGGTGGAGGGGTTCGGTGCCCCGTATTAGGTAGATTCATGAAACGAGCTAGAGTATCTAAGCTCATGGCGAGATCGTGATTGCACAACCAAAACTCGATGTGGTCCGGAACACCATCTTTATCAAAACTGGTGGGATATAGAGTTCCTAAGAACTCGACTGAGACCTCTTTGCAGAGGTTCCATTGCTTCATAAAGAAAGGGAGGAGATGGGATTGGTGAAATATGATTCTGACATCGTCGAATAGTTCGAGAGATTCGAGAGTGGAAAAGTCCAAGAATCGAGTAGAAGAAAAATTTATGAACCTAGTTTTGAGGAGGTGTTGAGCTTCGTTGCTATTTTTCGGCCATCGTTGGTCGGATGTTGGTTGTAGGAGGCCATCTGGACGAAGCCGACGCCTGACGGACTCAGAAGAACTGTTGGTCGCTGATTCAGACGATGTACGCGTCCTTTTCATGTTGCCGATTGGTAGGTTGAAGACGTCGACGATGGTAGGGATGGAAGATGCCTGAGGTTTCTCGGAGGACGATGGAGGACTGTTAGGGATTTCGAGTGACCGAGGTACGATGGGTGTTGGGGAAGGAATTAGTCGGTCGGGTGGAAAATGAAGCGACGTGAGGGAGTTCGTGTGGGACTTGGAAAAGTGGGTGTTTGGGTAGATATGTTGTTAGATTTTGTTGGGATTCTCAACTAAATCTAAAAAGCGTACTTTCAGGTGATTTTTCTGATACTTTTGACCTTGTGAGTGTTGACGTGGCTGCTGACTGTTTATTTGGTCGGATGCCTTCCTGTAGTGTCTTTTTATAACGTCGTTGGCTCGATTTTATTTCTTCTAGTGGTCCGATTGCAGGTGTAAAACTTCTTCGAACCTTGCTGCACTTGGATTGTAACGGTTCAATCTCTGCTCATTGACCTTAAAAATTTTGGAATTGCTATTTTTGATATCCACTACGCCATGGGGGTATAGTTTTTCGATGATAAATGGTCCAGACCATCGCGTTCTTAACTTTCCGAGAAAAGTCATAGTCGGGAGTTGAATAACAGAAACTGGTCGCCTTTCTTAAAACTCCTTCTCAATATGTGCATATCATGCCATTTCTTTGTCCTTTCTTTTTAGATGCGGGTATTGTTGTATGCATCTAGTCTCAGTGCATCTAACTCATTGAGATGCAATAATCAATTTCCAAAGGCTGCTTGGAGATCATAGTTCAGTATTTTAATTACCCAAAAAGCCTTATGTTCTAATTCCACCGGTAGGTGACAGTGCTTGCCATAAATCAACCTGAATGGTGTTGTTCCAATTGGTGTTTTATATGTAGTCCAGTATGCCCACAATGCTTCATTAAGTTTCAGGCTCTAATCCTTCCTAGTTGTTGAGACGGTTTTCTCGAGAATTATTTTGATCTCTATATTCGAGACTTCTACTTGCCCATTGGTTTGAGGGTGATAGGCGGTAGAAATCCGATATTTGACTTCATATTTGAGCAGCAATTTTTTAAAACTTCGTTCGATAAAATATGATTCTCCATCACTGATAACCAATCTGGGCACCCCAAACTTTGAAAATATTATATCTTTAAAGAGTTTAACAATCGACTTTGAGTCTGCTGAGATAGTAGGGATAGTCTTAATCCACTTTGAAACATAATCAATGGCTAGAAGTATGAACTTGTATACACACGAGGAAGGAAAAGGTCCCATATAGTCCACTCCCTATACATCGAATATTTCTACCTCAAGTGTAGCCTGTAGAGGTGCTTCATTTCTTCTGCCTATATTTCCAATTTTTTTGACAAGCATCACAAGATTTAACAACATTGATTGCATCTTTGAATAGAGTTGGCCAATAAAAACCTGTTTGGAGAACTTTAGAAATCATTTTTTGGTATCCTCCATGACCACCATAAAGAGATGAGTGGCATTCCTGTAGTATAGCAGATTGGTACACACCTACGATATATTCCATCCGCACATTTTTTGAAGAGAAATTGTTCATTCCAAAAGTAGTATTTAATATTTGAGAAGAATTTCTTCTTTTGTTGATAGGATGGATCAGGTCATAGAATTTCAGAAGCTAGGTAGTTAGCATAATTGGCAAACGAAGAAAGTTGTGTTTTCTAGATAAAAAAACAATTAATCATATGGGAAAGAATCGTTAATAGTTCTGTGAATGTCAGGATTAACGTCTTGTTTTGATAATTGGAGTCGAGAGAGATGATCAACTACTAAATTTTCTATCTCCCTTTGATCTTTGATTTCTAAATCAAATTCCTGTAACAAAAGGATCCATCTGATAAGCCTAGGCTTGATATCTTTTTTAGCAATCAAGTACCGCATAGCTTGATGATCAGTATACACAATGACTTTGGAGCCAACTAGGTAGAATTGAATTTGTCCATTGCAAAGATGACTGCTAGGAATTTTTTTCAGTGGTAGCATAATTGATTTGTGCTTCATCCAAGTTTTTGCTAGCATAATAAATTGCATATTGCTTTTTATTCTTCCTTTGTCCCAATACTGCTCCCACAGCTTGATCACTAGCATCACACATAATTTCAAAGGGCAAAGACCAATCGGGTGGTTGGATAATTGGAGCTATTGTAAGAGCTCTTTTCAAGGTTTCAAAGGCCTCTAAATAGTGTTCGTCAAATATAAACTCTGCTTCTTTAGATATGAGTTTTGTTAAAGGCCTTGCAATAAGAGAGAAGTTCTTGATGAAACGTCGATAGAATCCAGCATGTCCCAAGAAACTTCTGATTCCCTTGATATTAGTAGATGGAGGTAATTTTTCAATTACTTTTATCTTGGCTTTGTCAACTTTAATGCCCCGGCCTGAAATAATATGTCCCAAAACTACTCCTTCTTGTACCATGAAGTGACATTTCTCCCAGTTTAACACGATATTAGATTCAGCACATTTCTGTAATACCTTTCCTAAATTCTACAGACAAATTTCAAAGGAAGTGTCATACATTAAAAAGTCATCCATGAACACCTCCATTATTTCTTCAATATAATTGGAAAATATTGACATCATGCACCTTTGAAAGCTTGCTGGAGCATTACATAATCCAAAGGACATTCTTCTGTATGCAAAGATTCCATAAGGACGAGTAAAGGTAGTTTTTTTCTGATCTTCTGGATGAATAGAAATTTGATAGAATCCAGAAAATCCATCCAAATAACAGAAATAAGAGTGGTTTGCTAGCCTTTCTAACATATGATCAATGAAAGGTAGTGAAAAATGGTCCTTTCTAGTGGCTTTGTTAAGTTTCCTAAAGTCGATACACATCTTCCATCCGGTTATTGTTCGTGTGGAAATGAGTTTGTTCGACTCTATTTTTAATATAGTCATTCCTCCCTTTTTTTGGCACGACCTGCATAGGGCTCACCCATTGACTGTCTGATATGGGATAGATAATTTCTGCATCCAAAAGTTTAATTACTTCTTTTTTCACTACTTCTTTCATTGCTGGATTAAGCCGTCGTTGTCCCTCTATGGAAGGTTTATAATCATTTTCCATATGGATACGGTGCATGCATATAGAAGGATTGTTTCCTTTGAGATCATCCAATGTGTATCCGATGACATGCTTGTAAGCTTTTAACTTATCCAATAGCTGCTGAAGTTGAGTTGTCTTTAGATCTGCGCTGGCAATCACTGGATAAGTGAAATCTTCTCCTAAAAATTCATATTTGAGATTTTGAGAAAGTTTTTTTAACTTCGACTTCGTTAGCTTCTTTGAGCTAGACGGTTGCGTGAAATCTGCAGATTGGTCCTCTAGTGGATTGTCGGGGTGTTGTATTTTTGTTGAAAGCATATGACTTGTAAGAATGCTTGCTTCTTCTTCTGTCCACAAAGATGATTCTTGAGCTTCAAGGGATACTTCTAAAGGGTTTGATATATGAATAACCGATGCCACTTTTTGTATCAGCGAATCCAATTGCTCAGGTTGAAGATGGTGATCTTCCATGTCTAGGTAATTAATAATGTAATTCAATCAAAATTTGACTGTCATCGCCTATTTGAAAAATAAGACAACCTTGTTTAACGTCTATCATTGCTCCGACAGTAGCTAGGAAGGGTCTCCCAACAGAATGGAAGTTTGATTATCTTCATCCATGTCTAAAACCACAAAGTCAGCTGGTATGTAAAAATTTTCTACTTTGATTGGTATATCCTTCAGAATTCTTTGTGAAATTTTTATAGATCAGTTTGCTAATTGGAGAGACATATACGTGAGCTTAATATCACCCATTTCGAGCTTTCTACACAATGACAGAGGAATAACACTCACTAAGGTACTAAGATCACACAAAGCTCTTTGTATCCTTCGATTTCCAATTTCACAAAGTATAGAGAAACTTCCAGGATCTTTTAGCTTTGGAGGCAATTTGCTTTGAATTACAGCACTTGCCTCAGCAGTTAGTGTAATTATTTTATTTTCTTATATCCTCCTCTTCTTCGATAGAATGGCTTTGAGGAATTTTGCATATGCAGACATTTCTTGTATAGCTTCCACGAAAGGTACATTATATAGAGTTTCTTTAGAATTTCTACAAACTTGGCAAACTGTTGATCCTGTCGAGATTTCTCAAGAACTTTAGGAAATGGTATCCGAGAAGAATAGCTAGAATGTCCTTCAAAAGGTTGTTGTTTGGATTTATTTTGTTCATTCATTATAACCTCTAGCTGAACTATTTGACCTTGTTCACCAATCCCCTTGTTTGCTTCTGTCGAGACCTCTGATCTTGTTCTTTTAGTGTTGTCTATTATTTTTCCACTTCTTAGGGTTACAGCTTGAACTTGTTCCTTTGGATTCTTCTCTGACTGTCTGGGTAAAATTTCCGGTTGTCTTGAAGAAGATGCAGCTTGTTGTGCTATTTATTTTTTCAGCATTTTGTTATGAATGGAAAGACTTTCAATCTTCTCAAATATTTTCTGCATCGGAGTGTCTTATTTCGACATATATTTTTCCATCATTACTTCTAGCTTGTTCATGGAATATAACCCTTAATCCGGCGAAGAGTTTTGAGGTTGTGCTCTTTGATTAAATATGTTTTGTCAAGTGGGAATTTGAGTTTGTTGAGAGTTGTCTCTGTAGGAAAATTTTGGATTGTTCCTCCATCCAGGATTGAAAGTGTTAGAATATGGATCACTATTCTATGGATAAGGACCTATTGCATTTGCCTATTGTTGATGTCCTTGCTGTTTTAATAGTTCACAGTGCACGGAAATGTGATCGGGCGAACCACATATCTCGCAGCATCTTGTTATCATATTGACAGTAGGAGTAGCTTCATTGAGTCTCAGTCTACTAATTATTTTTTGAACTATGTACTCCACTTTAGAAGAAAAATCATCACCATCAAATTGAGTTTGAGTTAATGCAACTGACTCATTAGACCTTGAATGTGCTAGGAAATGATGATTCCTGGCTATTTCTTCTATAAATTGATAAGCTTCATCTACATTTTTCTATATAAACACATCATCTACAGCATTGTCGAGTGCCATTTTTGAAGTGTAATTGAGTCCATTGTGGAAGGATTGAACCAAAATTCATTTGCTTAAACCATGATGAGGACACGATCTTAGCAAAGTTTTAAACATTTGCCAAGCTTCATACAACGTCTCCTGATCTTTTTGCACAAAACCAATGACTTGATTTTTTTATTCTTATGGTTTTACTGGGAGGAAAATATTCTGACAAGAATGCTTTTACTAGTTGCTCCCAGGTAGTTAATTCTCGGGGTTCTAATGATTGTAGCCATTGCTTGGCTTTACCCCTTAACGAAAAAGAGAAGATCCTTAATCTCAACGCCTCTGGTGATACTCCATTCAACTTGGTTGTCTCGCATATTTCAAGAGAGTATTTAAGGTGTTGATTTGGATCCTCATCTGGAGTTTCTCCAAACTAGTTATGTTGGATTGTAGATATTAGAGACGATTTTAACTCAAAATTATTGGCTTGAATGGCAGGCTTCAAAATCGCAGACTCCAGTCCATCTGCAGTGGGAGTATAAAGTTCTTCCAATGATGGAACTGGTGGTGGTGGTTGAAGTGGCTCTTATGGTTGAGTCATCATTTCTGCTTCAAAATCAGAATTCTCCTTACGCTCTATGGATTGAGTGTTGCTTGTACCTTCAAGAAAGGATGTTCTATTCTTATACTCTCGCACCCTTCTTTTAAAAGTTCGATCAATTTTGGGGTCTAGTTCGAGCAATTGACCACGAATGTTTCTGGACATATACTAATCCCTGAAATCAATAGAAAAGATTCAGCAGTGAATATTATTAAATCAACTAAGCAAGGATATAAATAAAAAAGTAAATAATCTAAATTCCCGGCAACGGCGTCAAAAACTTGACGTGAACTTATCGTAGTTATGGAAACATGGATTCTCACACAGAAAATAATTCTAGTCCCGTTTTATTTTTTACTCTAGAGTTCACGCAACTGCAAGTGCACAGGTCGAGTAGAAACCCTGAGTATCGTAACCCCATTAATTTAGATCGATTACTTATTTTAATTATATCCCAGGAATTGTCACACAATTGTTAAGGATAGGTCGGATAAGGAACTAACATAGATTAAAAATAACAAAGGAGAGTAAGAAAAGATCAAGGAGTAATAGAAGAGATTCCCTTGTAATGAACTCGTTGATGCTGTTGTAAATGTCGTGTTCGACTTACTGATTTTATGAATTCAATCTATCTCTCAGCCTATCGGTATATCTATAGATCAAGAAGAGACTAATCACTGAATTAAGATTATTGATTAATAAGATTCTCATCCTTAATCAGAAGAAGAGTCCGATCTCTCGATCTCCTACAACTCATTCTTTTAACCTTAATCAAGTGATAAAAAATGCAGTTGACACCTCTTACGACTGTTAAGTCTTCTCACCTCATAACACTCACAATAACAAATCTCTCGATCTTTAAATGAACAGTAAACCAGCAATCATTAGAAATATAGCAAGTAATGTAACTAATTTCTCCTCTCGGATGAAATTAATTAAAGCAGAAAACAATTGATCTCTCGATCTAATTGAAATCGGGCATAAATTCTAAACAGCCATGCATCACATAATTAGAAATGAGGAGTCAAATTCGCAACATAAAAAAGTCGGAATAAAAGTCAGCATCAACAAAGTTTTATCACAAGGGAATCAAGAATCTTCTTTAGTTCATCTTGGTTCTTCAAAAGCTTTCGTCTTTCTCCTTTCACCCCCATGCTTCTCCTCCCTTTTCGGCTTCCCCTCTGTCCTTTTTGTTTCATCCCTGCTCAAAATTCAAATTTTGAAAAGTGGTTAGTCCTCTCTTTTATTCATTCAAATACTCCACTAAAAAAATGATAGAAACATTTAAATATGCTCAACTTTTATGCAAATTTGTGGATTTAATTACAATAATTATGAGTACATAAAAGAGGTGATCATCGCCTCTCACTGCATAATATTATAGAGTACCAAGTTATCCGCTTTTATAGTACTATCTTGTAAATCTATCCTTATGAATGGCCAAGTGACGCTACCCGTAGGGTATGTCTTTAACTTTTTTTTTTATTTTGTAACAAGACTTCAATATCTACGATACATTAGAGAGGAGTTCACTAGTGTCTTATTGGCCCAGATATATGTTATGCTTCATCATATTTAATACATGCAAGCTTTCTTAATTATAATGTATGGCCTTTAGCGTGGGGTGATAACCCACATCGGTGACCTTTTTCGGTACCCCATAGTACATTAGCTGCCCTTTCGAACGTTAAGTGTCCAAGCACCTGCATTAGTGTCTCAACACACTAATGCCACCGACTCATAATGAGTAGTCCAACACATTGATCATGTCTGTGATCAAATACATATGAGAGCAACTCTCGACATAGTCTTCTCGACCATAAAACTTTCATTGCTATTCAAAATAGGCTTGGCTAAGTGCCCATTCGTTTAATCACCGCACGGAATCTAGTGTCTGAAAATGACCCAGTAACGCTCGCGGGGGTTTGGGGCCCACAGGCATCGGGACGGTGCATCATATTTCTTAAACATGGGGATTCGGAGTGGGGGCCGGAGCTCGGGGTCGAGAGGGCGGAGTGTCCCCGGTCGGTGCCATCTTTGGACCCAGTAACTTGATTGATTAATGTCCTATCAGATTTTAAAAATATTAAAATTAATTAATTTGTTATTGAGCCCCTAGTTAATATCATTGATTAAATTGACCGAGCTAACAAAAAAATTAAATAATTGTTTCGAGTGTGAACTCCATGCATGGTGCATGCATACTGTACCAAAACAAAGAAATAGACATCGATCGCTAGATGAATCCCTTATTCGTGGTCTTCATGTTAACCGCACTCTCATAATGCACACATTTTAGTTTCAGCTTAATTGGAAGAGAGACATCATGTTAATTTCTCTTCTACAAAGAAATTAAAAACGCAAAGTAATCAAGATATTCCAGTTAAAAAGTAATTTAAAACTATTAATGGATCAACGTTTTTTTTTAAGCCAAATAAATTGAGTTACTATCAGGTGCCCCTTCTTTACGTCATGTGTACAATTCTTTTTCAGATTTCTGCGCAATTGCGGACCCTGACGGCCCGCTGTGCTGCGATGACGAGAACGTGCTGTACAAGTGCGCCCGGGGGAAGAAGTACTTCGCGCGCGGTCCCATACAGCTGGCCTGGAACTACAACTACGGCGCCGCCAGCACGATGATCGATGCCGACATCCTGCGCTCGCCGGAGGCCGTGGCCGACAACGCCACCGTCTCCTTCCAGTCCGCCATCTGGTTTTGGATGATTAACGTGCACCCCGAGATGACCGCCGGCGGGGGCTTCGCTTCGTCCATTGCGCCCATCCGAGGCGACTCCGCCTGCGACGGGAACGACACGCGCCTGGCGGACACCCTCGTCGCCCGCTACAAGAACTACTGCGTCGAGTTCGGAGTCGACCCCGGCAACAAGATCTCCTGCGTGCAGAGCCTGCAGACTGAACCGGAAATCTTGGTCTTCGGAGATGGATACCTGAACCTGAATATAAGCATTTCAATTAGAACATTCTGATTCATCCATCAACTTTATCGAATATATCATACATCAACTGTACTCATGTATTGAATATCTACTTTATCGAATATCACATATAAAGTATGACTTTTCTTTTAAATATAATCTTTATTATGAATGGGATCATTTTTATCAAGTGCAATGGATTTGTTTTAACAAGTCCGATATCATCTTTAACAAATATAATTCTTATCTTTTTTTCTCTTTTAAATTTAATTCAGATATATTGCTGAAATGTGAGTGGGCTCTTATATATCAGTGACATTTGTTGTCCTTTGAAGTGTTATTTATTTATTTATGATGCATCAAAGTACTTTTATGTATATTTTTTTTAACCACGGGATGAGTATCTTTCAACTTATAATTGTAACACTCCGAAAATTCATAAAATTTAAAAATTTTAAATTGTTGTTGACGTCGAACTATCGGGCAATTGAACGCCTATCGGGTGCCCGTTATCGGGACGATGACGACCAACTGGCCAACGCTTTATCAAACGATCAAAATACTTTCGGGCATCCAGAAGCCCAACGAACAAAGATGAAACGATATCACTGTTTTGATCCTTCTCTCTCCCCATTTCACCATCATAATGGCACAAGTTTTGTAATCTCTCCACACATGAGTTGAGAGGATTTATGGCACTAAACCCCTACCATTAAGCCCTTAAAAGCCATCGTTTCTCTCTCCTTTCTTCTTCTCCACATCTCATTTTCGTCATTTTCCTTCATGTTTCTGCTCTACAATTTGGCCTCGGCCAAAAGACGTGGGGGTAGGTTCTACAAGTTTTGAAGGTGCAGGAGAACAAGGAGGGAGAAGGGGACATAGCTAGAGCTCGATCCGGCGAAGCGATGAACGAAAGGACGGCTAACACAGGTGTGTTTTTGGGATCTAGTTCATGGGATGAGTTTCCGGAGGAAGATAGCATGTTCTAGGGTTATCATAGGGTTAAGGTTCATAGTAACATGGGTAGGAATCGCATGTTCCTCAAATTGATAGTCATGTCAACTAGAATTAATATACTTTGGAAATTCTTTTATGTTTGAAGATAACAATCCATGGAGTTACATTTTACGAAGGAAAATGATATGAATGATATGTTTGGGATAAGATTTATGATTAGATATATCTCTGAATGATACTATATTGTTAAGTACAAAGTTAGGTAGTGTTAAACCTTTGATTATATTGAAAATTGATTGAAAACGTAAGGATTCTATAATGACATGCGGCTCTATCGAACTGAAGCGGACGATCGAAACCTCTTCGTACATCTGATTTAGTTCAACAAGAGTATAGTGACAGCTATTTTGTGTAGGATCTCAAAGGGCACCAAGAGGAGAGTGAATTGGTGTTTAACCGAAAATATTGATTTTACGAAATTCATCGCGGAAGCACAAAATCGATTCTTAAAATATTTGCAATTCAGATTATTAACACAATATTAGAGGGAGAGAGAGTGAGAGAAATCAAACACAAATAGACGCGATGGTTGTTGACGAGGTTCGATCACACCTTGGCCTACGTCTCCGCTCCGACTTCTCGACCTCGAGACTGTCGGAGACTCCACTAATCCCTTCCTTTGTTCCAAATGGGGCAAGGAAGAAAACCCTTTACACAGTCACCTTTTTCTCCGCTTCGAGAGGCAAGGCAACCTCTCATCCTAGGAAGCTAATATATTTCTCTCGCTCAAGAGGTAAGATTTAGAATCTCTTTTACACATGAGCTCTCTTTATTTTTCTTAACAAAAATGTTTCTCTCTTTTATAATTATATGCTCACAAGAGTGAAAGAAAGAAAGAAGAGCAAACTAAAAATGAAAACTTCAAGAAGAATGTCTTCTTTTGATAACTTGAAATTTTTCTTCAGGGCTTGGATGAGTGCACTTCCTTTTGGCTTTGACACTCCTTTTATAGGCTTCTGCAAGTGAGAAAGTCGTCCAAAAATTATTTCACAATTTTCTCCTTCAAATTTGACCATTACTGTTCATTTGATTCGGAGGCTGGTCGACCGCACATATGGACCGATCGACCGGTACACTTTCTTTTATGAAAAATATGACTGTTGGCGAATTCTGCACTATCCGGTCGACATATGTCTTGCACCGGCCGACCGGTACCTCGACCAATATAATCTCGACATTTTGCTGGTTGAAATTGGGCATTTTCAGCACTAACCGATCGACATGTGTTCTGGACCGGTCGACCGATATTCTGGACCGGTCGACCTATTTTTCAGCCGGCAACTCGACCGTCCTGCACTATTTTAAGCATAACTTTTTGCACACTTATTCAAATGAAATTATTTTTTATTCTATGAAAAGCTAACAGAATTCTCTACAATTTTGATATTTATGATTAATCCAAAATCTAATAGGGTCATAGTTAATTATTTAATCAATGTGTAGTGCATAAAGTTATCCTTTTTTCTTTAAACTTTTTTAGCATTTTAACTTTAATCTTTCGAGATTTGTATCATCAAAATATAATTTTATATATCTCTAAAACTTAGGTCCAACATTTTGGATGTTCGAAAATTGATCTGACGATCGATATAGACCAGAACGAAAGTTTAAAACTCTTTCAGATGATCGAACTAGAAAATGTCGAGACTCAAAAATAACGATGATAACCAGTCGATTGATCGAAACCATTTTGGATGATCGATCTAGATGATCGCGCCAGAAGTACTTTCGACAATCGATGGATGACTGACTCTGGCCGATCGAGGAAGATGACACTGTTCTAGCGAACAACTGGTTCAGTTTCAACTAATCGAAACTCTCGACCGAAAGTTCGAAAATATTCTCCTGTTATGATGGACGACCAAAAACCTTGATATTGATCGATTCACATATGACTTTGTAACGACCAACGAATGAACTCAGAATGGACGATCGCGCCTTTTTCAGTCGTCCAGTGGATATCGACAAACCGACGTCCGAACATATTTTGGATGACTGTTGGACGAATCCCAAACGAGTGATCGTTGATCTTTCAATTCTCCGATCTATGGACACATGGAAATATGATCTTAATTTAACGCTCACAATTTGACAAGTCTTTGTCCACTTGATTGGTACTGAATGACATGATACTAAAGATTATTTGGAGCACCTTTGCTCTCTACAACCTTGATTAATTCAAGTGATAAAAAAAGAGGTTCATGACTTAATAAAGATAAAAGATGAGGATTGCTATTGCCTACCTAGATGGAAAGTTATGATAGTCTCGTGTGAGGTACTTCCCTACGGATGTTACTGCCTAGTGCGAGGTCATTTCCATCGAGAGATATTACCATCTTGTGCGAGGTCATTCTCACCCATACAGATGTTACCTCCTAGTGTGAGGTCATCTCTACGGAGGGGTGGTAACATCTAGTGCGAGGTCATCTCATCCCTACGGATGTTGCCGCCTAGTGCAAGGTCATTCTCCCCTATGGAACACTTACCATGGCACTAAACCCCCACTGGCCCATCATGGTCTAGGTCGTGCACACTTGTGTGTTTGCAATGATATTCTCTAAAAGTGGAGAGTTCTTCCAATTCATGGATAAAAGGAAAGATTATGAATAGTCAAAAAGTAATGAAAGGACTTTGTCCTCATGAACATGAACAAATGACTATAGAACAATGAATATGAATATGAATATGGAAAAGAAATTAACTGAAAAGGGCATGAACTATGAACTCCTTACTGACTCTGCATTATGATTCACTCTCTTATTGGATTTATATATTTGCTTCATGCTTATTCTAATAGAACTATTTTATGACCTATGTGAACTCACACTTAGTGTTATGTTAATGATTGAACTTGCTCCCCTCTGTGATCCCCATAGGTACGTGATATGAGTGCGTTCTTAGTTGAGATGTGTGTGCCCCGACTACAACTTGGTGGTATGTGCACATGGTTATCGTAGAGTCTAGATGAAGTCTTTTCTTTCTATTGATCGAGTTGTATTTGGGACCTACGTATGGACATGTAGTGTGATATGGACCTTCAAATGTCACATATGATCTACTCATTATTTACTCTATTTTGGATTCCACATTTCTTATGTTTCCTTTGTTGTAATATTTAGTTTAAGAATTCCGCATACATGTGATGATTCTTGACCATCCGGATTAAGAAAAGAATCAAAGAAGGACCAAAGAAAATAACGATCAATTTTGGGGCGTTACATAATGATAATAGTTAAAGATTATATATCCTCACATTTTTTACTTTTATTTAATTAACATAGTCAACTATTTTTGTGATGCATCAATCGATATTTGACAATTAAAGGTATCAAAATAAAACTTTGAACAACTACTTCAAAATACAAAAAGCGTTGACCATAAACCAACTCATGATCTTGAAAAAATCATCATTCGTCGTAACCGGAGCTATGTGTCTGCCTATGTATGTACATGCAAACACTGAAATATGAAAGAAATAGTATACATGGGTATAGGCAAGTTTGCTATTACTCTAGTGATGGCAAAATATTGTGAGAGAAACCACTCATTGCCATATTTACATAATTTCTTAACCTCTATTTACTTTATATTATCATAATATATAAGAATTAATATTATTACATAGGGTCATAATTCCAATGTTTTTATTATTTTTAATGCCTCTATAAGTTTTATATGTAATGAGATTTCAGTTAAATTTATAATAATTTTAGAGTAATATTAAGAAAATTAATATTATCTCCATAAAGTCATAACATAAGTTATCCTCCAACTAAATGTCATTTTATTTTGTCAATGTAATTCTATTAATTTTATATGCAATATTATTTGTGTTAAAATTTATAATATTTTTGTAAAGAATTTTAAGAAAATTAATGTTATCTCGATAGGGTCAAAAGTTATTATTTTCCAACTAAATACTCTATTTTATTGTTTTTAATGCAATTCTATTAGTTTTATATCTAATGTGATTTTAGTTAAAAATATAATATTTTTAAAAATAATATTAAGAATATTAGCTAGAGAATTTTATTTTCTTTTATGGAAGTATTTTAAAATTATGGTATTTTGTATCATTCATTATTCTTTAGTGAACCTAGAAGTCATTGCTCATGGATCCACCACTCGCCATAACCACTATTAATTGATTGCTAACAAACTTCATGAGCCATGAAGGAGCATCTTAAGTGGTTATATCACTAGAAACGAAAAAAGGGCTTGATGGGGGCAATGCCTTAACAATATTATCATCTTGATGAAACACTACAAGTTTTTTGTGATTTACCAACGGTTAAACCCATCGGAATATCCAGCAGATCCATCGAAAAGTGAGATTTCCGACGGATTATCCGATGGTTGGGTGATGATTGGAAAGTTTCTAGTTGGAAAGGAGTTACCGACGGGGCTTTTTTACCGTCGATATTGTCGCACTCCCTTCGGATCTTCTGACGGTTGGTGCCCGTGGGAAGGTCCAAACCGTTCAAACCTTCGGTATTACATATGACATTATAATATATTTTATTATTAATTCAAATATCGTTGTGTCTAGCTTTCAATATTATCGATGGATGCATCCGTCGTTACTTCTGAAGGGTCGACGTCGATAAAGTTAGTAATAAATATTATGATTTTATTATATAATACTATAACATATTTTATATACCGACAGGTCCACCTTTCGGTATTACTAATGGATGAAAATCCTTCGGTAATATTGAAGGCTAGAATCATCGGTAAAGCACCAACGAGATGAATTTTTTGTCCGTCGGTATTTTAGAATGATACTTTGTGCCATCACAAAATGCATAAAAAATGCGAAGGATTTTGATTCGTCAGAAATTCGTCATTTTCTTGTAGTGAATAGGGATGGCAACCGCCGCTGTTCGGGGCGGGGGACACCACCCCCGCCCCGACCCCGACAACCCGCCTCCGCCCCCGACCCCGCCCCGAATCCCCGGTTCGGGGGAAATTTTAACCCCTGCCCCGATCCCCGTGGGGCCCCGAATCCCCGCGGGGCCCCGAATCCCCGCGGGGAATCCGAATCCCCGCGGAGGGGGACGAGAGCGGCGGCGAAAAGGGGCGAGAGAGTACGACGGCGGGCAAGAGCGCGGTGGAGGCGGGGCGAGAGAGCGGCCGCGGCGGGCGAGAGCGGCCGCGGCGGGCGAGAGCGGCCGCGGCGGGCGAGAGCGGCCGCGGCGGGCGAGAGCACGGCTGCGGTGGGCGAGGGCACGACGGCGGCGGGCGAGAGCACGACGGTGGGGGCGAGAGCGGCGGCGGTCGAGAGCGGCGACGGGTCGAGAGACCGGCGGAGGGGGTTGAGAGAGAGCCGGATCCGTGCGGATCTGGCTGGATCCGAAGAAGAGAGAGAGAGGAGGGACCGAGGGGGCGACTGCGCGGACGAAGAAGAAAGGAAGAGAGAGAGAGGAGGGGTGAGAGAGAGCCGGATCCATGCGGATTTGGCCGGATCTGGCCGGATTCGAAGAAGAGAGAGAGAGGAGGGGGCGACTGCGCAGACGAAGAAGAAAGGAAGAGAGAGAGAGAGAGGAGGGGGTAAGAGAGAGCCGGATCCGTGCGGATCTGGCCGGATCTGTGCGGATCTGGCCGGATCCGTGCGGACTCATTTGAGGAGGGCAGCGTCGTTCTCTTCAAGCGAGATCCGGCGCTGCCCTCCTCAAACAAGCGCTGTCGTTGCCCTCCTCTGCCGTCGTCGCCGCTCTCCTCTGCTGTCACCGTCGCCGTCACGCTCCTCCGCTATCGCCATTGCCATCACCGGACCGCCATGAGGGGAAATGGATCGGGCGATCGGCCGACATGGAGGAAGAATGGAGGAAGAAGGGCGATCGGCCGACATGGAGAATGGAGGAAGAAGGGCGATCGGCCGACATGGAGGAGAAAAAGAATGGATCGGCCGAAGCTTGGGTTTTATATATATTTATGAGGATGGATGGTTATGATTTGATATACGAATTATAATAAAAAATATATATATAAGTACGGGGGCGGAGATTCGGGACCCCGCGGGGCGGAGAGAACTTCCCCCGCCCCGATCCCCGAAAGAGGGTTCGGGGGAAATTTGCCCCCCATCCCCGCCCCCGCGGGGAAAAAATTCCCCGAATTTGGGGCCCCGATCGGGGATTCCCCGCGGAGCCCCACGGGGGGCGGGGAATATTGCCATCCCTAGTAGTGAATAATAATGAATATAAATTCATATGGAATAAATAATACATAGCCATTGCATTGTATAAAACATAAGTTCAGTCACTTAAGGCAAATATGACATTTCTAGATAAGTATCAATTGTATTCATGTACCAAGTATTATATTTTATCAAATATTTAGCATTAAATATTAAAATCAAGTGTCAACTATTATTAAATATGAGTTTTTACTTCAAATATACTATGTATCAAGTATGTGTTGATGTGTAAAATAATGTAGCAAAAATAAATCTGCTTGCAAGTGCACTAATCGCTCAAGTAATATAATAAATAGGAGTAAAAAGTGTCGAACCCACGAGGAACATTATTAATCTAATGTCTGGTCTTATAAATTAATAAGAGAGTAAAAACATAGGTTTTGAAAATAGGTTCTCTAATTATAAAATAAACAGTAAAAATAAGATAATGGTACTGAACTTAGGTCTTAAGATGATAACAAATTAAGGATAAATATGTGAACCAAAAAAGATAAATTAAATTTCTTAAAATGGATTAGAATTCTCTTAAATTATTAATTTGACAAGACTAAAATCATATGCCCACAAACTGTTATATCTATTATTTAATCAAGCAAATTAAACTATATTAAATTTAATCAAAATTGAAGTCCCACAATCTGGTATCTCAGTCAGATAAGATTAATATTAAGATGTATTAAAATGAAAATCATAAACTATTAATCACTCCACAAATTGGTATAGATAAAAAAATCACATAGATCCAATTCTCCACACACTAGTATTAGATCTATGTCAATTTTTAATTTTACAATAAATCATTTAATTTAATTAATGAAATCTAAAATAAAATAATTTATGAACTAGTAAACACTCCATTAAAAAATCCAAATAACTAAAACAAAAGCATTAAACACAATTAAAACTGAACAAAAGAATTTCAATAATAAAATCAGGATTCACAATATTTTCCTTCAATAATAATTTCCTAAAATAAAATAACTAAACAACGGGGTTCATCCTATAATTTATGGAGAGACGATAAAATAATAATAATAATAATAATAATAATAATAATAATAATAATAATAATAATAATAATAATAATAATTGAAAGAATTACACCCAGATAATAAACGGATGAAGCTTTTGATCATGAGTAGACAATCAACAACCTCTCGGACTTGATTAGAGTCATGATCAATCTTCAACCGTCGTACCTCTCTCATCTCGTATCTATGAAATTGCACAATGTAGAAAACCTAGACTTCAAGGCACAAATTGAGATGATGATCTCTTCACATATTTATAGGTGTGAAAGGGTCTTCAATTGATCAGGATCCACAATCCAATAACTAAGTTTAATTTGACTAGATAAAAGTCTAGATAAACTTCATGCCCTTCTTCTAATCTCCGTCAAAGAGTTAAATCAACTTGGATAGATACATCACTATTCAAGTTCTTAACCAATGATATTCGAACATATATAAAATCAACTTCCATGTGGTGGCACCAAATAAGATATAATGCCCAAGATAAATTATAACTCTCGGATGGTTGCATGACATCAGAAGTTGGTGCCCAATAATTGTCTTGATTTGAATGGTGATTAGCTCCCTTATCCACTGTGGTGCCTTGATAATATTTCAGCTTTGTTAAATTCTCACCTTGAGATGAAGGGTGATAATTCTCAAATCAACCATTTAACTCAGATAAATTTAGCTTCAGATTGCGCCTTGTGATTGATAACAGTCTAATCTGATTGATGCGTTGAAATGATGTAGCAAAATAGAATCGCTAGCAAGTGCACTAGTCGCTCAAGTAATATAGTAAAAAGGAGTAAAGAGTGTTGAACTCACGAGGAATATTATTAATTCAATATCTGAATTTATAAATTAACAAGAGAGAAGAAAAACATGGATTTTGGAAAAAGGGTTTGTGAATAAAATAAAGAAAATAAGATAAAGATAAGATAATGGTGTTGAAGTTAGGCCTTAGGATGAAAATAGATCAGGATAATATTTGAACCATAAAAGATAAATTTAATCTTTAATGATGGATTAGAATCCCCCTAAATCATTAATTTGACATGATTAAATTACGATCTCCACAAACTGGCATCCCCTCAATCTAAGTATGCAAATTAAACTATCTTAATTTAATAAGAATTGAAGTCTCCACATACTGGCATCCCATCAAATCATATTAAAATTAAGACGCATTAAATTGGATTCCCTAGACTATTAATCACTCCACAAACTGGTATATATTAACAGACCACATAAATTTGATTCTCTACACACTAGTTATCAAATTTATGTCAATTATTAATTTTAAATAAAATCAATTAATTTAATTAATGAATTCTGAAATCAAATAGTCCACATAATTAAATCAAAAGCACTAAGCACAATTAACTAATTGATCAGAAAAGATTAAAACAAATAATATATGGTCCAAATAGTTTCCTTGAATAATAATCTCCTAAAATGAAATAAATAGAAATATGGAGTTCATCCTAGAAATTCTAAAGAGATAATAACAAAATAACAATAATAATTGGAAGAATTACACCAAGAATAAAATAGGATCCTCAAATTTGGGCAAACAGTCGGACAGCCTCTCGGACTTGATCAAGGTCGCGATCAACCTCCAGCCGTTGAACCTCTCTCCTTTTGGTCGAAGCCTGCAGACTCTCGACTCGCCGTGGAAGAAATCTGAACTTTAGAGCACAAATTGGAATGACGGCTTCTTCACATATTTATAGGTGCGGACGGTCTTCAATTTGATCTTGACCGTAACATCGTACGGTTGACTTTTAAATTGTGAGATAAAACTTGATTTGATTACGACCGATAAACTTGGCCAAAATGATAAATCCTTTTAATCATTACGCCCAAAGATAAACTCTTTTATCTTTACCCCCTTCAAATCTTGGCCAAAACACAGATTCTTTTACCATTACGTCCAAAAGATAAAATCTTTTATCTTTACTCCATTCAAACCTCGGCCGATACGATGGCTTCTTTATCTAAATCTCGGCCAAGGATAAAATTCTCTTTGTAATCTCGGCCGAAATGTTTTGAGGGTAAAGCCAAAATCTTCTTTAATGTGGATCTCGGCCGATTCTTGCTGATTGGAGTTCTCGGCCGTAAGGATAAAATTCTTCTGAACTTCGGCCGATACGGATAAATATTTGATGATTTACGACCGATATGATCTTTGGGGTTGAAGTTCTCGGCCGAAACGTCCATCAAATATAATGATAATCATATATTCAATTTTTCCTACAAAAGAATTATCAAAATTTAGTCAATCCATCCGCAATTAAAATATTTAGAGAATTAATAATTAAAATCGATAAATTCGGAATTACGACTAAAGTTGATCTAAAATAATGCATTCCATGATCAAATTACAGAAAAATTAACTAAAACAATAATAAAAATATGTTATATTTTGCATGCATCAAACTCCCCCAAGCTTAAAGTCTTGCTTGTCCTCAAGCAAAAATTCAAAGCAAGACTCAAGAAAGTTCCATCATAGCCTCCATATTGTCAACTGACTAATTTTCTCACACAAATCTTCTGCACACTTACTACACAACATCTTATCATTTTCCATGCACTTAGCTTCGTAGAGGTTCTGAATGCTACACAAATTTAAACACTCTCAAATTCAGCCTTGTAGAAAAATAAATTATCTGTCAAATAATAACATTAATATTGAACACATAAGTACTAATTAAGCTTAAAACTTTTTCTTTTTCTTTCTTTTTTTTAACTTTATTTTTCAATCATTTTAAAAGTTCTAATATTCAAACAGGATTGCACAAGGAAGTCCATTTAGCGGACTTTGGACTGATGACTCACAGACCAGATGACCTTAGGGCACCAAGTGATAAAGCACCCATCGAGTTTACTTGCCCGAACAACCAAGGTTCTGAATGAAGAGTTCGAACTTAGCCATGATTCAGTACTCATGTGCTTCTCCATATTTCACAAAATGGTCCTTGTAGCAGGTTTTTGATCGACGAATTTCAGAGCAGTTGCCCTTAGGTCGCCAGGCATGAACCCCTACGGATCTAATTACCCGAACACACATTGGTTCCAGATAACACTTTTGTACCTACACAACTTTATTCAACTTTTTTCACTATTTTTTTAAGCTCAAGGAGTACTTAATATGGTCAATAAAAAGGCAACTACTATCAAGACTTGAAAGAAATAAAAAGGCATGAATATGATTTTGTCGTCTAGTCATTCATAATTCTACTTAGCATATGCACATAGTCCATAAGTTTGATACTAAAATAGCAAGTGATAAGAAAGAAAATCATTCAAATTTTATCAGTTAACGACATATCTTCGAACTTTTACTTAAAGATAATTAAAATAATAAGACGAAAGTTAGTAAGATGATAGCAAAAATAAATGCATGCAATGGTATTTTTGGGAATTTTTTTTTCAATTTTTCAATTTTTTTGGATTTTTGGAAATACATGCAAAAGAAAGAAACATGCAATGCATGAAATGCAAACTCCCTCAAGCTTGAACTAGACACTGTCCTCAGTGTTAAGCTAACAAGGGAAAGTGATACATACTCAATAAAAAGGAAAAAATAAAGAAATGAAAATAAAGAAAAGGAAAAAGACACAACCGGATTTACTGTCTGGGAGGTAGCGATGGTGGATGATAGCCGAGATGTCCTTGGCGCATATGATACTCATGGATGTGCCTCGTCATGCGAACATGCTGATTCTGAAGGGATTCGAAGCGACCCTGACGATCATCCATATTGCTAAAGTCAACTTGAATGTTGGTCAACTCCTGAGCCTGTCGATATTGCTCTTCTTGAATAGCATGCAGCTCTCCTGCTTGACGAAGTTGCTCTTCCTGAAAAGTGTGAAACTCCCCTGCCTGACGAAATTGCTCATCGTACATTGATTCTCATAAGTTTTGCATGGAAGCATAGTCAGGTTGAGGTGGCGGAGGTGGATGGTAAGTCTGCTCTGGAGCTTAAGTGAAAGTAGGCTCTGGTGCTATATAGTGATTATGCACCGGTTCCTGTAAAGGGACAGATACTTCCATCGGATTGCGTTCCTCATAAGGAGTAGCCGGTATGAACGAAGAATCTGAAGAGCTTTCTTGTGCTGGAGATGGAATCAGAGAAGGCACCGGCATATAGGGTGAAAGAGCAGATGCCTCATGTCGGGGAGCTACCGGTGATACAGCTTGAAACATTTGTGGCTGCTGAAAGTACTGTTGAGCCGTCTCATAGTCAATAGAATCAAACCAGGAGAATGTTTCATCATGGTGTGGCTGATCAACTGGGACAGATGATCCTGCATGTGAGATTAATGGAGCCGCGACTTGCCTAAAAAGGAGCCAATTATTTATATTAATTGGCGTAAAAGCATCTCGATCTGAGCAAGGCACCTCCTGATTGTGACCTTTAAAAATAAAAACTTTGATCCCTAAGTTGTTGGTCTTCACGAGACCCATAGCCTGAATGGTCCTACGAGTGAGGTGGGTGTTTTCTGACACAGCTTCAAGATCATCCAAGTCAAGTTGTAGGTGCTGAGCAATAGGTGTGAGAAGGGCGCCCATATTAATGCTACCGCCACGATGAGTAGTGCGGCGCTAGAATCGATGAATGATGAAAGCACCCACATTAACAGGAGTTCTGTGAAGCATGCCGTGGATGAGATATAACTATCCCTCTGAGACGGCACCATCATTATCACTGCGTCCACTTAAGGTGTTGCTTAGCATGCGATGAACGTAGCGCAGAATAAGATTTTGAATTGAGCTGTCTTTAGCTGTGTTTCAAACCAATCGGTCTTCTTCTGTTATCTGTTTCCAAAAAGTTTCAGCATCAAAGTCAGCAGTTACAAAAGAAGATCCATGATTGGAGAATCCATAAATATTATTAATCTCTCCTAAAGTGAGAGTAAAGGTCCGCCCATAAAGTTGGAATGAAATGCGGGGCTGACCATAGTTCCTTCCATCTAAATTAAAGACCTCCAAGGATGAGAGAAATTCCATAATTAGTACTTCATAAGTTGGCCACCAGGAATGCACAAAGTCGGAGAGTCCAATTTGAGAAAATAATAGATGAATATCTGCAAGTAAATTATACTCCCTGAGTAATTCGGTATCCGAAAATCTGGTGGCATGAATTCGAATCTTAGACATCCGTTCATATCGAGCTTGATACTTCGGCTTAATCCAATAATAGTCTCCGGGGTAGGATATTAATTGTGAGGGCTGAGGGACCGGCTGAGCATTCGGATGTTATCATTCACGATGTCCCCTCCAAATATTAGCAAATCGCCTCATTGCTATATTGGAAGAGATCAGTAAAGAAAAGGTGGCGGCTCGGTCAAAAGAATGGTTGCGGCTCAATCGTTGAAGTTTCGGCCCAAGTCGGAATGTCGGCAAGAGAGAATTTCTATGCTAATTGTCGGTCGATTCAGTGAAGAGCTCAGCTAGATGACTCGGCCGTAAGGCAAAGAGATGTCATCGGTGAAATTGGCGGCTGAATCTCGGCCGTAATATGTGTCTGCCGTAAGGAAGAGACCTCGGTCAGTCGCAAAGTCTCTCGGCCATAACACATATGCTGTGTCGGCCGTAAAGAGGTAAGTCGATGAGGAACCTCGGCTGGAGTCAATGATTGTGGAGATTGCGCCCGACCGTGGTGATGGCAGCTGACATCTCGGTCGTAAGGAGAAAAGCTCGGCCGGAGATTGGAGTTTGGCCGTAAGAGAGCGACAGTGCGCGGTGTGACTTCGGCCGTAAAGAAGATGGTATCTCGGTGCACGGTGGCTCGGCCATAAACAGAGAGCGTTGCTATTGTCAGAGGGCGTAAGGGAGCGGCGGTGCGCTTTTGGGCGTAAAGAGCGGCGGTGCGCGGTGTCGACCGTAACGCAGAGAGGACCTCGGCCGTAAGGGGAAAGGGCGGCGTGGCGGTGTAGTTGTCCGGTGCGTAAGAGGGCGATACTTCGATCTACAAAACACGAAGGGTAAGAATTTATGGATGAAACTTCAGGCGAAAACTTACCTGTTCCCACGTGATGGCGCGCAGTGAAGGGTCACGTCAAATTCAATGTGCGCAGTGATCAGTCGATTCCTAGATGATTCGCCTGTTCTGCCTTGTCATGTCTCGGCCGTAAAAATAACAGGTGGCAAGGCATAATCGTGCAAGTCTTCGATGCGACGCATGCATGGCTAGTTGTTCAGTCTTCTCGGAGCTCGTGCATGGAGCTCTTTCGACCGATATGTTATTTCAGTGTCGGATGTCAGAATCTGCTCGGTCGTAAGGAGGAAAGGCGTAATAGGTCGTCTCGCCTTGTCATGAACATCGGGTTCCATTGACGGTGTCGGATTGCGGCCAGAGTTGTCGTATTGCGGCCGGAGTTGTCGTGTCGAATGTCAGGCTCCACGTTTCATGGCTGATATTGTCTGGATTTGGACTTTAGTGCCCGGGAAATGTCTTGTCGGATTGTCGGGGGAGGGAATCACAATGCTCGGAGGTTGCGCTGAGTTTACACCCCTAAATTTTGATGAGCATTAGTACGTCCGAAGTCCTCTCCTCGCACATATCAAACATTAATTAAATTAGATGACTCCATCTAAATTAAAATGATAAACTTAAACTTCCTAATTAAAGTAAAATAAATCTACCACCCAAACTAATTGTATCTAACTAGGATGCTAATCAACAACTAATTAGATTAATCCAAAGAAAATAAAAGAAAAGTAAAATAAAAAGGATAGAAATAGTTCTGATTTATAGTCGTCAGCTTGACGTAATCCTGATGAAGATCAAGGCCTATTTTGTTCTTCTCCCCTTGGATTTTTCTCTGTGTTACTTGGGAGGGAGCCCGGTGTACGTCCAGTCAGTTGTGCCGCCATCTAGCCCAATTGTCTTTCCAAATTTCGAATTGATGCATCCTGATTAGTGGCTCTAGACTCCATATCTTTTTGCAACGATTGCATGGTATCTATTATCTGTGCCATCATCTCCTGCATATGATTTGATGATTGATATTGGGGAGCATCAGGTTGCCTTCTCAGTACATAATCTTTTGATGGACCAGATGGTTGGCCTTGATTTTGATTGTAGGCAAACTTCGGATTATGTCTCCAACCATAATCGTTGCTCCTGTAAAATGGGTTAGAAATAAAGTTAGCATTTTCAATTTGATTTGAATCTGAAGTGTTACCTGTAGGGCTATAATTGCTCGAATTTCTCATTAGTGACATCATCTGCTCAAATTTTTTATTAAGTGACTCCGGCTGAGCCACTATTTTCGAAGATTGTGTTCCTTGTGCAGCATGTACATCATGAGTTCGGCGAGATGGTCTCCTTTCTTGACGTGACTTAAGGGCTACAGCTTTAATAATGTCTTGTATCTCACTAGGACGTTTAGATCCTAGCACTGTCCCTCCTACTGATTGGTCGAACTTATCTTGATTTGCAGCTCGCAATCCATGGTAGAAATCTTTCGTTACTTGCCACTTTGAAATCCTATTATCAGGAACTCTGACGAGCAGCTCCTTATATCGTTCTCAGGCCTCATATAATGTTTCATCATTGTCTTGAACAAATGCCCTCAGCTCTCTTCTATATTTGCCTGCTTTTTGTGGTGGGCAATATTTTCCAACAAACTTTTCTACCAGCTCCAACCATGAGTGAACTGATCCTGCAGGCAGAGTTTTAAACCACGTAGAAGCTTTGTCTCGTAAGGATTGTGGAAATAATAGTAAACGAATGACTTCAGAAGAAACATTATTATTTCTAAAGGTGCTAAGAGTAGCAAGAAATTTGTCAAGGTGATCGTGAGGGCCTTCATGAAATTTTCCTCCAAATTGGGATGCTTGTATCATCCTCACGATTGTCGGATTGATCTCAAAATTATTTGCATTGATTTCAAGCGGCACAATGCATGATTCTCGGTCATTATATCTGGCCGAGACATACTCTCCCATAGAAAGTTCTGCTTCATCTTCTCGCCGATTATTGTGTGGCGGAACTAGTTCATTTTATTGCTCTAGTCTCTGATTGTCGTGTGCTTGTTCAGCCATTTTTTTAATATTTCTTCGTAATTGGCGAGAAGTCCTTTCAATTTCGAGATCAAATTCCAAAATTGGATTTGAACTCCTCGTGCGATGTCTGGAACTATCAGAAAATTTCAGGATTGGTTGTGATTAAATATTCAATAATACCTGCAACAATCAATTTTCAGTAAGATAAAAGAATAAAATAAAATAAAATATATATATATACAAGAAGAAAGAAATATAGATAATAGGTCACGAAGAAATACGATTTTAATAAATAAAAAGTCTTTCGGCCTGATAAAATTGAAAATTCATCATTAAGATTAATTTCCGAGAGGAATTTTTCAAAAACCTAATTACGGTCGCAAACAGAGGTTCTTCAAACCAATTCAAATGTCAAATAACTCGACCGAAAGTAAATCAAATAGATAATCGTAAAAATCATGCACTCGTTCGGCCGTGAAACAGTGTCCAAAGGATTAATCAACATGAAGGCGTAAAACTTGTTGGATTATGACCGAAACAATGTCGTAAGATGTCATAAAAAATTAGCATGGCGATGAATTATCTCGGCCGAAAAAGAATTAAATTGACTCCTGACGTAAAGAACCGAAGTCGAAAACTTTGATTCAATGGGACATAAAACAAAAAACTATCAGAGTTTCAGCCAAATCAAATGAAACTTGAGAATCAATTCTTACATCGCCAGATGATCCATTACGGTTGAGAAAGGAAAATCCACAAATAAACTGGCCGAAATATGATCAAATCAATCTAATGCCTTCAGAAATATTTTACGGCCGAGATGAAGTCGACATGATTCAATTGGCCGTAAAACAGAAAGCTATCCACGTCTCAGTCGAGACACAAATTGTATCAGAAAATTGAAATACGAATCCAAGCGACAAATAAACATTACGGCCGAAAAGATTAAGAGATCAATTCTCGGCGGAGATGAAAATTCAAGCCGTAAAAGGAATAATAACACGAAATCATGCACTTAATCCATCCAATACGGAAGAGAATTAAATCGTAATTATCAAATTTCAGCCACAAACACAATGAAGAAAACAATTCTCGGCCGTTAATCGAATACTTAATCAATATTGAAAACAAGAGAGAAATCAATTCGATCATATAGATAAAGTGAATCTTGGCCATAAAGATAAAAATTATCAATTAAGCCGAAACGAGGTCACATCAATCAGAAATATATTACGACCGAGATGAAGTCAACACGATTGGCCGTAAAGCAAAATAGGGTTTCGGCCAAAATAAAGTCGAATGAAACTTGAGAATATTACCCCAACTCTTACGTCGACAATTGAATCATTACGGCAGAAAGTGAATTAAGTCGAAACGTGATCCTTTATGGCCGAGAAAGAATAAATCGCTTTGGCCAAAACAAAGTCAAATCAATATGAAAAGTTCAAACTATTAAAACTTTACGGCCGAGAAGGAATAAAATTAATATGAGGCCAATGAAACGTGATCCAAATAAGGCGTAAAAAACAATTCACAATTTGTTGGCCGAAACAAGGTCAAATCATCATTGTATGGTCTTGGTGTAAAACAACGTTCGGATAAAGCATTACGGCCGTAAAACAGTAGATTAGAACTCAATCGATATTGCGAGCCGTAAAATCAGTAAAGCCAATAAAATAAATCTCGATCGTAAAACCACAAGTCCACGTAATTTAAAAAAATCCAATCGGCATCAGAATATCAGTCGAAAGTCGACAAATTTAAAAAATGTCGTGACCCTTATCTGCAAAAGAAAAAATGTTAGTTTATTCACAGAAAAATAAAAATAATTAAAATAGTACATATTTACAAAAAAATATTTACAAGTTATTTACATCTCCTAATAATTCATAAAAATCAGAATTAATTAATAAAATATTCCCCGGCAACGGCGCCAAAAACTTGATGCGTTGAAATGATGTAGCAAAATAGAATCTCTAGCAAGTGCACTAGTCGCTCAAGTAATATAATAAAAAGGAGTAAAGAGTGTCGAACCCACGAGGAATATTATTAATTTAATACCTGAATTTATAAATTAACAAGAGAGAAGAAAAACATGGATTTTGGAAAAAGGGTTTTGTGAATAAAATAAAGAAAATAAGTAAAGATAAGATAATGGTGTTGAAGTTAGGCCTTAGGATGAAAATAGATCAGGATAATATTTGAACCATGAAAGATAAATTTAATCTTTAATGATGGATTAGAGTCCCCCTAAATCATTAATTTGACATGATTAAATTGCGATCTCCACAAACTGGCATCCCCTCAATCTAAGTATGCAAATTAAACTATCTTAATTTAATAAGAATTGAAGTCTCCACAAACTGGCATCCCATCAAATCATATTAAAATTAAGACGCATTAAATTGGATTCCTTAGACTATTAATCACTCTACAAATTGGTATATATTAACAGACCACATAAATTTGATTCTCCACACACCAGTTATCAAATTTATGTCAATTATTAATTTCAAATAAAATCAGTTAATTTAATTAATAAATTCTGAAATCAAATAGTCCACAAACTGGTAATTATTCAACTCAGAAATCCAAATAATTAAATCAAAAGCACTAAGCACAATTAACTAATTGATCAAAAAAGATTAAAACAAATAATATAGGGTCCAAATAGTTTCCTTCAATAATAATCTCCTAAAATGAAATAAATAGAAATATGGAGTTCATCCTAGAAATTCTAGAGAGATAATTACAAAATAACAATAATAATTGGAAGAATTACACCAAGAATAAAATAGGATCCTCAAATTTGGGCAGACAATTGGACAGCCTCTCGGACTTGATCAGGGTCGCGATCAACCTCCAGTCATCGCACCTCTCTGCTTTTGGTCGAAGCCTGCAGACTCTCGACTCGCCGTGGAAGAAACCTGAACTTCAGAGCACAAATTAGAATGACGGCTTCTTCACGTATTTATAGGTGCGGACGGACTTCGATTTGATCGCGGTCGTAACATCGTACGGTTGACTTTTAAACTGTGAACTACTTGATTTGATTACGGCCGATAAACTTGGCCAAAACGATAAATCTTTTTAATCATTACGCCCAAAGATAAACTCTTTTATCTTTACCCCCCTTCAAATCTCGGCCAAAACACAGATTCTTTTACCATTACGCCCAAAAGATAAAATCTTTTATCTTTACTCCATTCAAATCTCGGCCAATACGATGGCTTCTTTATCTAAATCTCGACCAAGGATAAAATTCTCTTTGTAATCTCGGCCGAAATGTTTTAGGGGTAAAGCCAAAATCTTCTTTAATGTGGATCTCGACTGATTCTTGCTGATTGGAGTTCTCGGTCGTAAGGATAAAATTCTTCTGAACTTCGGCCGATACGGATAAATCTTTCACGATTTACGGCCGATATGATCTTTGGGGTTGAAGTTCTCGGCCGAAACGTCCATCAAATATAATGATAATCATATATTCGATTTTTCCTGCAAAAGAATTATCAAAATTTAGTCAATCCATCCGCAATTAAAATATTCATAGAATTAATAATTAAAATCGATAAATTCAGAATTACGATTAAAGTTGATCTAAACTAATGCATGACATGATCAAATTACAGCAAATGATGGGTCAATACGTATCCCAATCATGATTGTGTGCCACCTAATCATGATTCTCAGATATGCAGAGCGATCATAGGTCAATACATGCACGCAGAGCAGCCCCCAAAGGGCAAAGACATGTATATCGAATGCGGTCCTAAAGACCTTTTTCAAACAGCATGGCTAATGAACACATGGAGTTTAATAATATCAAAATACACATATCATAATCACATATCATTATCAAATAAAACTTATTTTCACTTCACAAGCATTGTTCCCTGAAAACATTTTTGCATAAGATATTACTCCATCATATATGAAATCCTTGAAACATATCATAAATACTTTTTATAGCTCAAGATATATTTCAATAATAACAATAATAAGCTTTGCTTGAGGTAATACCATAAATAAAAGAACTAACATATAACATTTTGCTTTGTTGTAAATTTACTCACTCACCTTGTACTTTATCACTTCAAGGAGGTTTATTAGATTTCCTCCCTTTCACTTGCAACTTGAGGTTTTCCTACAAGCAATAATGCATTTTTACTTCTCAATCACTAATAAGGTAATATGCAATACATTCTCATGATGCATGAATGATTATGCACCCTAAAATGCATGTAATCCTATCTAGTACCAATTTCTAGCTTCAGGTATTCATATTCATAAGTTATTCCATACTTGAAACTTTTCAATTCTCCAAAGCTTAACTAGATGTTGTCTCAGGATTTCAAACTGAGTATTTGTTAATAAATAATTCATAATTTCTTAATCACATGGGCAAATCTTATGGTTCTAGATTAGTTAGAAACTAGACGTCCTAAGGTTTCCAACCCCCAAATATCATTATCAAATACCAAGTGAATAAGTCAGGACATTTCAAACAATTTGACCTAGGGTTTGTGCCCTGGCAGACTGTATGTCACTGAAATATTGATTTATATATTTCTTCATACTTGTCCATTTAACTAGAAAATAATTTTCTTGTAAACTATACTTCATTAGTATTTTGTCATAATTTTCTTGTATTTAACTCGCTATATGGACTTATAACAAAAATAATTAATTTGAGTCGCAATCTGTCAATGTCCTGGAATCTGGCAGAAGCATCACTATGAAATGAAAAATTTATTTATCCCAAAATACAATTCAACAAGGATGATTCCACTCTCACCGAACCCTTGGAATGTCTATTTAAGCATATCTAAATTTCAAATCCTAATTCACTCTATTATAATCGTGCCCTAATTTACAAATGGAACTTGTATTAGACTCGGGTCAGAATGAATGACTTGCGAAGGTAAGTTCATAACTTCCTCTATAAAAACTCCTTTTTAGGTCATTCCAGAGGTCATGGAAAGCTAACTTCGAATGGAGGAACCATAAAACATTTCATAATTTATGGTTGTTTTATAACCAAGTACTGATTCTCTCAATTAGAAGAAAACTTTTCGGATTAATACTCACCTGGAACAGCCAACGTTCCCGATTTTCCCCAGGTCGGTTCACTCGAGTTCTTCCTATGATAATGTTTCTACGGTGAAAATATAATGTTATGTGGATTATATATTTTTCCAGAATTTTTTAAGATCTTATGATGGTTTGGAAAAATATCTATTTGAGCAGCTCTCACGTGTCTACTTCAGCTGCTTGGAACTTAAGTGATGACCAATCACATTTTTTTGTCATAACTAAGTGTTTTAACCTTAATTAAGCTTACTTAATCCTATTTAAACATATATATTATAATATTTAGAAATTTTATGATTTATTCTTAATAATCCTATATAATTATTTTATAAAGTTTATCGATAATTAAGTAGTCATTATGCACTAATTTAAATATTAATTACTATATACAAATATCACTAAATGGACATCCAAACTAACTTAGTACGTTATTTAAATGCATGATTATGCACAAATGATGTTTATAGGGCACGTTCGTGACAATTCTCCCCTCCTTAAAAAAATTTCGTCCCTGAAATTTGGTTACCTATTTCAGGGAATAAGAATTGATACTTTTCTCTTATTTGATCATCTTGCTCCTAAGTTGCCTCTTCTCTTGAATGATTTCTCCAAAGAACCAAAACCTTTCGATTCCGTAGTTCTTTTTCCCTTCTTTCGATAATTTGCACTGGATTCTCTTCATATGACAAATCCTCTCGTACTTGAATAGATTGGGGCTCCAATACATAAGAAGGATCTGATCGATATCGTCGAAGCATAGAGATATGAAAGACATCATGAGTACGTGATAGCTCTGGTGGTAGAGATAACCTATATGCAACTGGTCCAATACGCTCCAAAATTTCATACGTTCCTACATATCTCGGACTTAACTTTCATTTCTTTCCAAATCATATAACACCTTTCCAAGGTGAAACTTTTAAGAAGACTTTACTTTCCACTTCATACTCCATTTGTTGACGACGTTGATTTGCATAACTCTTTTGCCGATCTTGTGTTGCCTTTAACTTTTGTTTAATGATTTTCAGGTTGTCAACAGTCTCTTGCACTTTTTGTGGTCCCAAAAGGACTCTTGCACCTTCTTCATCCCAACATATCGGTGTCCTACATTTTTTATCATATAATGCTTCAAAAGGAGCCATCTCGATACTTGAATGAAAACTATTATTATAACCAAACTCTGCTAATGACAAGTGTTCATCCCAAGATCTCTTAAATTCTAGAATACAAGCTTTGAGCATTTCTTCAAATGTTTGAATGGTTCTCTCCGATTGATCATCTGTTTGAGGATGAAATGAAGTACTAAACTTTAATTTTGTACCTAAGGCATTTTGTGAACTATGCCAGAATCGAGAGGTCAACCGAGGATCTCTACAGATATGATAGATGTTAGAATACCATGTAGTCTCACAATTTCATCAATGTATAATTTGGCTAATGTATTAAGAGAATCATCCTTTCGAACTGGTATAAAATGTACTGACTTCGTAAGACGATCAACTATTACTCAAATAGTGTCATGATTTCGTTCGTTCTTGGCAAATTCGTTTCAAAATCCATAGTGATTTCATCCCACTTGTATTCTAGTATCGGAATTGATTGAAGAGATCTAGCTGGATATTTGTGTTTTGCTTTTACTTGCTGACATATTAAACATCGAGAGATATATTTTACTATGTCCTTCTTCATAACGTGCCACCAAAAGTTTCTCCTCAATTCTCTATACGTTTTGGTACTTCATGGATGTATAGTATAAGGCGAACAATGAGCTTCCTCCATTATTTCTTGCCTAAGATTTCCAACATTGGGAACACATAACTTGCTGCCAAACATTAAAGTCCCATCATACTTTAATGAGAATTGTATTTGCTCTCCGTTCTTTACTTGATTGATGATTTTCGCTAACTCTTTATCTTGATCTTGTACTTCGCGTATCCTCTCGGCTAGAATGGGTCTAATTCTAAAGTATGCCAAGAGTGCTCCTTTCTCACTTGTCTTCAACTCAACTCCTAAGGATTTCAGTTCAAGTAGCAATGGTAACTGATACACTTTTATATGGGCTAAAAGATTCGATGATTTTTTACTAAGTGCATCTGCAACCACATTAGCTTTACCCGGATGATAATCAATTATGCAATCATAGTCCTTTAGTAACTCCATCCACCTTCTTTGACATAAATTTAATTCTTTTTGTGTAAGGAGATATTTCAAACTCCTGTGATCCGTAAAAATGTGACATGTCTCTCCATAAAGATAATGCCTCCATATCTTAAGAGAAAAAATAATTGCTGCCAACTCTAAATCATGTGTTGGGTAGTTTAACTCATGTGGTTTGAGTTATCGAGAAGCGTATGCAATAACTTTTCCATGTTGCATTAGAACACAACACAACCCTTGTCGAGAAGCATCACTATACACCACATAACTTCCATTTTCTGTTGGGAGTGTTAACATTGGAGTAGATGTTAAACATCTCTTTAACTTTTCGAAGCTATCTTGGCATTGCTCTGTCCATTCGAACTTTACATTCTTTCGAAGAAGTCTAGTTAATGGAACTGTAATCATAGAGAAACTTTCAATAAAACGTCGATAATATCCTGCTAAACCTAGAAAACTTCTCACTTCTGTTACTTTTTGGAGGCTCCCACTTCAATATTGCATCAACCTTTGCTGGGTCTACACAAATGCCCTCTGCTGAGATTACATGTCGTAGAAATACTACTGAGTTGAGCCAAAATTCACATTTGCTAAACTTTACAAATAATTATTTCTCTCAAAGTATTTGCAAAATAATTCTTAAATGCTCTTCATGCTCTTCTTCGCTTCGAGAATAGACTAGTATATCATCGATGAAAATAATCACAAACTTATCCAAATAAAGTTTGAAAACACGGTTCATGAGATCCATAAAAGCTGCGGACGCATTTGTTAAACCAAATGGCATCACCAAAAATTCATAGTGTCCATATCGAGTTCTGAAGGCAGTTTTGGCAATATCAGCATCTTTAATTCTCAACTGATGATATCATGATCTCAAGTCTATTTTTGAAAATACCTTTGCTCCTTGCAGTTGATCAAAAAGATCATCGATCCGTGGCAAAGGATATTTATTCTTTATAGTAACTCTATTTAATTGTCTATAATCGATGCACAACCGTAATGTTCCATCTTTCTTTTTCACGAATAATACTGGTGCACCCCAAGGAGAAACACTCGGCCGGATGAAATCCTTGGCTAATAATTCTTGTAATTGTAGCTTTAACTCTTTCAGTTCTGCCGGTGCCATTCGATAAGGAGCAATAGATATGAGTGTTGTTCCTAGAATAAGGTCAATACTGAACTCAATCTCTCTTTGCGGTGGTAATCCAGGAAGATTTTCTGAGATAACATCTACAAATTCATATACGATTGGAATATCTTCCAATCGTGGTCCTTCTACCTTAATGTCAATCACAGAAGCAAGGTAGGCTTCACATCCCTTCTTGATTAATTTATGTGCCACCATTGCAGAAATAATACAAGAGGGAAGAATTTGACGTTTACCACAGAAGATAACTCTTTCTTTTTCGGGTGACTCAAAGTAAACTTTTTTCTTAAAACAATTTATAGTGGCATGATGACGAGCTAACCAATCCATTCCAAGTATGACATCAAAGTCTTGAGGAATGAGATCTGCCATCATATCTTGCTCAGCAACTTTGACTCTACAATCCTTATATGATTGTGTGACAATGATAGAATTTCCCACGGGTGTATGTACTAACATGAAACATTCTAAAGGACTAAATTTTCTATCGGCATGATGGAAAAGTCTTTTGATATGAATGAATGAGTAGATCCAGGATCAATAAGAACATGTGCACTTTTATCAAACGTACCCATAACTACGTCAGGAGTAGCCAAAGCATCGGGTTCAATCATTGCAAAGACACATGCTTGAGTTTGTGGTCTCCCTGGTGGATTTGTCAGTTTCGATGTACTTGGGACATTTTGATTACTCGCTTTTACGCTTGCACCAGGAGTAGCTTTGATTTGAGACTTTACAAGAGGATAGACTACTGTTTCAGAAATGCTTTTACCATTTTCCATGAATCGACAATCTTGTATCTTGTGTCTCCTTTGACCACATTTAAAGCAAGCTCCTGTGAAGACTGAGCATTTTCCAAAATGATATCTTTCACAAGTTATGCAATATGCATTTGTGTGGTATTGTTCTTGTCTTGGTCCAACTCTACTTTGATTTTCTGAAAATGTTCTTTTCACTGCACTTGCTTGTGTACTCATATTTTTCTGATTAGTATGATATTTTTGTGTACCTTGTGATCCATTTACATGTCTCCTATTATTGTAAAAGTTACCATGAGATTGAAATGTACTATCACCGTATCTTGCCATTTTATTACTTGGCCCGGTCTGCGTAAAGTTGGAGTTTGGTCTTTTCAAATGTTGGCTAACTTGATACCTTTCCTCTATAAGCTTTTCGGCTCTTAATGCTGCTGCCACCAACTTGGAGTAGTTAGTGAACTCTAACACTTCAACTTTTTTCTCTGATGTTCAAGTGAAGTCCTCCTTCGAATCGTCTACACTTGTCACTTTCATCTAACACCAAGCTCGGTGCATATTTTGATAGTTGTGTGAACTTTAATTCATACTCAGCAACTGATAATGCTCCTTGTGTCAAATTTAGGAATTCCTTCTGCTTCCTATCAGTATATACTTTGGGCAAATATTTTTTTCGAAATTCTCGAAGAAAGTCCTCCCATCCAAGAGTAGCCGGAAACTTTTGACTTCCAGAAATTGTATCCCACCAATCCAAAGCATCTTTTTGCAACAAAGACACAATATAATCAAACCTTTCTTCATTGGAGCACCTCATCTGATTAAATATTCTATCCATACGCTTTAACCATGCCTTTGTCTCTGATGGATCAACTGTACCTTCAAAATCAACCGCACCTTGTTTTCTAATTTTATCGTAGAATCTATTTCTTTGCATAACTTGGGAGGTCGGGTTTACTCCACTCATAATAGCCCTTAAAGCTTGTGCAAGAACTTATGCATCACTTTGATTCTCAATAGGATTGACTTGCTCAACAACATGAGGAAGTCTTGATGGACCCGCTGGGATCTCATCATCACGTAAGGGAGGGTTATCATTCACATCTCGTGCCGCACCTTGTACCGATGCATGAGATGAAACTGATGGACTCCTATTAAGTTGACCGCCTAGTGGAGCAGAATGACTTGAGCCAATAATAGCAAATTGGTCATCGCCACGATGCCTACGTTGTGACATTTTTACCCCTTCAAAATGAAAATAAAAAGAAAGTCAAAAGCATGCACTATCAGTCTAATGCAAATAATGTCACCTAGCCTTAACTTAGGTTATACTATCTACATAATCTTATAACCTAAGCTCTAATATCAAAAACTGTTACACCCAACTCCGTGATTAAGTTCTAATCCCAATCATCACACTCTTAGCTATGTTTATCAATTCCAAAAATAAAATCGACAAAACCTCCTCCCTTACTTGTCTTATGTTATTTGTCAATACATATAAAAGACACATATATAATCATCAAAGTGTACTAAAAAGCTATAAGATAGAACATTCACATATTGTCATTTTTTTCACAAACCATCTCACATATAACCCCACAGGATCAAGTCTTATACAACCTTACAAAAGTTTCTCACAAACTTAATTACAACATCTAAGACTATCTATTACATATGCATGCTTCAAAAAAAAACAAAAGTGAAGGGGGATTAAATTGCTCCAGCGGCTCGACCTCTTCTATATGCAGCAAAAATAAGCTCCGAGTCGACTCAACTCGAGAACTTACGAGTAACTGAAAAAATATTTAAAATGGGTTTTATGAGCAATAATCATTTGCTCAGTGAGTGGAATAAAAATACAACATAGGAGAACAATACGAGTGCATATAGCATATAACATTCAAATAACCACATTTCTTTCATACGAGAAAACATTTAAAGCATAGCACATATAACATAACTTGTCAAATCATATGAACTTTCATAGCAGTAAAAGTAACTCAAGATATCATAATTTTCATATTTAAACTCCACACATGTGTCATTGCACATACTCATCATGGGTCAACACGTATTCATCTATGATCATGTGTCATACAGTTAAGCAGAGCTTCATAATCAAGAGTCACGGATACGTAGAGCAAATCATGGGTCAATATGTATCCCTCTATGATTGTGTGTCATACAGTTAAGCAGAGCTTCACAATCAAGAGTCTCAGATACGCAGAGCAAATCATGGGTCAATACGTATCCCAATCATGATTGTGTGTCACCCAATCATGATTCTCAGATACGCAGAGCGATCATGTGTCAATACGTGCACGCAGAGCAGCCCTCAAAGGGCAAAGACACCTGATATACGCCACAAAGGCTTCATGTATATCGAATGCGTCCCAAAGACCTTTTTCAAACAGTATGGCTAATGAACACATGGAGTTTAATAATATCAAAATACACATGTCATAATCACATGTCATTATCAAATAAAACTTATTTTCACTTCACAAGCATTGTTCTCTGAAAATATTTTTGTATAAGATATTACTCCATCATATATGAAATCCTTGAAACATATCATAAATACTTTTTATAGCTCAAGATATGTTTCAATAATAACAATAATAAGCTTTGCTTGAGGTAATACCATAAATAAAAGAACTAACATATAACATTTTGCTTTGTTGTAAATTTACTCACTCACCTTGTACTTTATCACTTCAAGGAGGTTTATTAGATTTCCTCCCTTTCACTTGCAACTTGAGGTTTTCCTACAAGCAATAATGCATTTTTACTTCTCAATCACTAATAAGGTAATATGCAATACATTATCATGATGCATGAATGATTATGCACCCTAAAATGCATGTAATCCTATCTAGTACCAATTTCTAGCTTCAGGTATTCATATTCATAAGTTATTCCATACTTGAAACTTTTCAATTCTCCAAAGCTTAACTAGATGATGTCTCAAGATTTCAGACTGGGTACTTGATAATAAATAATTCAAAATTTCTTAATCACATGAAAAAATCTTATGATTCTGGATTAGTTAGAAACTAGACATAATATCACAAAAACTAAATAAATATCTTAGAAGAATAAAGTAAAAATAGATGACATGTCATTTTTTATTTTCTTTATATCTACTTCTCTTAGAAACATATGACGAAAATCCAACTGAACTTATCAATCAAATAGAGCAATATAAAATATGAAATATGCATTTTTAATAAAACTATGTCAAAAAAAGAATATCATCACTTCAAAATATATTAATATCACTTTATCATGTGAATTCTGAAAGTATTAGACTTTTTTTTGTGAGATAAAATGAAATAACAATAATATATTTTGAAGTGATATAAAAAAAATCTATGTATGCACCACATTGACCTGCGCATGTGTCCTACGTGCGTAATGCGCTTTTCCCTATTTTAAATTATAATCATTAAAATTATATTAAAGAAAAGTTGTACTAGAAAGAAGGCAAGTCTATTACTTTGTAAAAGAAGAGGGTTGGAGACAATAATTGTGTTCAGATCTAATGAAGTTGAGAGTTCTTTGTAATAAGAGGTGTCTTGCATTTTAACTTCCAACCCCCAAATATCATTATCAAATACCAAGTGAATAAGTCAGGACATCCCAAGCAATCTGACCTAGGGTTTGTACCCTGGCAGACTGTATGTCACTGAAATTTTGATTTATATGTTTCTTCATACTTGTCCATTTAACTAGGGCATAATTTTTCTATAAACTAGATTTCATTAGTATTTTGTCATAAAAATTAGAGAATTTAACTCTCTATATGGACTTATAACAAAAATAATTAATTCGAGTCGCAATATGTCAATGTCCTGGAATCTGGCAGAAGCATCACTATGAAATGAAAAATTCATTTCTCCCAAAACACAAGTTCAACTAGGATGATTCCACCTCTCACCGAACCATTGGAATGTCTATTTAAGCATATGCAAATTTCAAACCGTAATTCACTCTATTATAACCGTGCCCTAATTTACAAATGGAACTTGTATCAGACTCGGGTCAGAATGAGTGACTTGCGAAGGTAAGTACATAACTTTCTCTATAAAATCCTTTTTATGTGATTCCAGAGATCATGGAAAGCTAACTTCGAATGGAGGAATCATACAAAATTTCATAATTTATGGTTTGTTTATCACCAAGTACTGATTCTCTCAATCAGAAGAAAAATTTCCGGATCAAAACTCACCTGGAACAGCCGACGTTCCCGATTTTCCCTAGGTCGGTTCACTCGAGTTCTTCCTCTGGTAATTCTTCTACGGTGAAAATATAATGTTATATGGATTATATATTGTTTCCATAATTTTTTGAGGTCTCATGGCGGTTTGGAAAAATATCTATTTGAGCAGCTCTCACCTGTCTGCTTCAGTTGCTTGGAACTTAAGTGATGGTCAATCATATTTTTTTGTCATAACTAAGTGTTTTAATCCTAATTAAGCTTACTTAATCCTATTTAAATATATATTATAATATTTAGAAATTTTATGATTTATTCCTAGTAATCTTATATAATTACTTTGTAAAGTTTATCGATAATTAAGTAGTCATTATGCACTAATCTAAATATTAATTACTATATACAAATATCACTAAATAGACATCCAAACTAACTTAGTATGTTGCTTAAATGCGTGATTATGCACAAATGATGTTTCTAGGGCATGTCTGTGACATAAAGGGTGTAAAAATTAACCTTGTAATAACATCTGATAATTCATCTCGAATTGCAATTCCTTGATAAGAGTTTGATTGGTGCCTTCAATTGCATTGTACCTAACTTCCACTATGTTGCTCCTTCAATTTCATGTACCCGTTATGGATTTCACCTTCAATTGATATTAACTGGTACACTTTGTGCCTAGAATTCAAGCTTGAAGTGTAAAATTCCATGCATTGTGCCTTGTAATTTATCTGATCAACTTGTATCGCCGCCTTAAATTGTAATTCCTCTTGATCAAGATCAACTTGATTGTAATTCGAAATTAGATCTAAATTGCATGTGATTTTGAGAATGGCACCATTAATTTATAAATTTCACTCGTCCGCACATCAATTTTTCTTTTTCCTGCAAAATAACTAAAAGATTAAGCTAGTTCACCCATAATTATAATATATTGAAAATTAGTAGATGGGATCAACAATTCCAGAATTACGACTAAAAGTGACCTAGAATAATGCATACCATAATCAAATCATGGAAAAATTAATTAAAATAATAAACTAAAATATGTTGTATTTTGCATGCATCAGGTGCCATTTTTAACAAGTGCAATATCTTTCTTCACCCATTTACAGCATCATCTTTATCAAGTAGGATTCATGTCTCTTCTTTATTTCAAATGAGTTGCACTATATATTTAATTTAAATACATTACTAGACTAGATGTTGCTCTTCAGATCTTCTTATAATCTTTAAATTTCAAAATACTTTTATATGCATAATCAATAGTGTGCTAAATCATGACAAACAAAAAATCACTCCTTTAAACATAATTGAGTGTTTTTAACTTGTGGGTGATTACCTTCCAACTAGTAGCATTAACAAGAAATAACAATAGACACATCAAGTGATTCTTAGTTTTTTTACTTTTAATCGATTAATCTATTTAACTATCTTTAGGATGTAATGTATCAAAATAAAACTTTGGTAAATTCCTTTCAAACCAGGGTTGGTCAATTACAAACAAATCACCGTGGTCGTCAAAAGGTTCTCATATGGTGTAATCATTGTTCAAGGACTGTGAACAAACATCATGAACTGTGAAGCGATTCTCTGCAATGATCGTCGTAGACGGTTATATCGCAAATGATTAAAAAGGGTGTTGTAATGTGACGCCTTTCTTTAACAATTACAATATCACCTTGATCAAATAAGATGCTTGTCTTAACTTTGTTTCAAATTCATTGCATTATGTATTTTAATTCAAATACATTACTAAAGTGGGAGTTGCTTTTCAACTTGGCTTGTCTTTGATGTTTGTCATCTTAGGCAGAGAATTTTATTTATTTATGATATGGTAGAATACAATTTTTTACATAATCAATGGTAGACTAGGCCATGGTACAATGTCCTATTTTAAGGAACTGGATATCTTGTAGACAGAATATATTTCAACTCGTATGAGTGTCTTTCAACATGTGCGAGCATGTTCCAACTCATGAGGTGAGTGTATAATTGAAGCACACACAAATGCCTTTCTGTTGGGTCAATGTTTTAATGACATAAAATTATATTTTGATGAAACAAACCTCGAAAGATTAAAGTTGAAATGCTAAAAAAATTTAAAGAAAAATGGATAACTTTATGCACTAAGCTTTGATTAAATAATTATCACTGATTTAATTAGTTTTGGAGAAAAGTGGAATAAGAGTTGTAGAGAATTCTGTTAGCTTTCTATAAACTCTAAAATCATTTAATTTGGATAACCGTGAAGAAAGTTATGATCAAAAGAGTGCCAACCTGTCGGTCGACGCAAAGAAGGCCGGTCGAGAAGATACCGGTTGACCGAACAGAAGATGTCGGTCGACCGATAACTACTGACCCTGCTCCGAACGACGTCAAGCTGATATCGGTCGATGTATCGGTCGACGGACCGGTCGACCGATCAAGCGCAGAAGTTGAAGAAAGCGCGCAACGATCACATAGACCGATCGACCGGTCCAAAAGTGCGGTCGATCGGCCTCCGAGTCAAATGAACAATAACAGTCAAATTTGAAGAAGAAATTTATGGAATAATTTCTGGACGAATTTTTCACACAATGAAAGCTATAAAAGGAGTGCCAAGGTCAGAGGCAAATGCACTCATCCAAGCATCGAAGAAAAACTTCAAATTGTTAAAGAGAGATCATTTCTTGAAGTTTTTATTTTATAGCTTTCTCATTCTTTCTCTCTTCTCTTCTTATGAGCATATAATTGTAAAGGAGAGAAACACTTTTATTCAAAAAAATTAGAGAGAGCTCCTGTGTAAAAGAGGTTCAAAATCTTACCTCTTGAGCGAGAGAAATAGATCAGTTTTCTAGGAGGAGAGGTTGCATTGCCTCTCGAAGTGGATAAAAGATGGTCAATGTAAAGGGCTTTCTTCCTTGCCCCATTTGGAACAAAGGAAGTGACTAGTGGAATCTCCGACGATCTTGAGGTCGAGAAGTCGGAGCGGGAACATAGATCAAGGTGTGGTCGAACATCGTCAACAACCACCGGGCCTTTGCGTTTGATTCTCTCTCTCTTTCTCTCCCTCTAATATTGAATTTATGATCTGAATTGTAAATGATTTAAGAATCGATTTTAAGCTTTCGCGATTATTTTTGTGAAATTGACATTTTCGAATTGAACACCAATTCATCCCCCTCTTTTAAATGCATCAAATTTTCAATCTTGGAAAATTCAGATTCAAGCCTACATATGTTCTATTGATGTAAACATGTGGGATATTGTTGAAAAAAACTATTATTTACATGAAAAATTACCTTCCGAATATGACGAAAGATAAAATCTTTTCGAAATTAGATTGGAAAGCAAAGAATATTTTTTATTGTGCTTTGGATTTGACGAATTTTAATCGAGTTTTAAATTGTGAAAGTGCAACTGAGATTTGGAATAAATTCATCACCAGTTATGAAGGAACCGATAAAGTCAAAGAATATAGATTGAATATTCTAAATCATCAATATGATTCTTTCAAAATGCATGAAAATGAATCTATAAATGATATAGTTGTTCGGTTTAATGATATTTTGAATGACTTAGCCTCCTTGGACAAGTCAAGATCTAACCCCCAAAAAGTGAAAAAGATTCTCAAATCTCTCTCCTCCAAATAGCATACGAAAAGGACCGTGATCAAAGAAAAGGATTTGAACAAATTAAATTTTGATGATCTTATTGGCTCACTTTTAACCTATGAGATCTCAATCCAAGAAGATCTAGAAGAAAAAGCCCCCAAGAAGAAAACATTGGCATTGAAGGCAAATATAATAGAAGAAGATTCAAGTGAAGAGGAAGTGGATGAAAAGAAACTCGCACTCTACTAAAAAAATTAGGTAAGTATCTCAAGTTGGTTAAAAAGAAAGACAAGAACGATAAGCCAACTAGAAAATCATACAAACACCAAAAGAAGAAAAATCTCGGAAAGGTAAAAAGAAGAAACATGAAGAGTGAAGTGAAATAAGTAGTTCATCAAGCTCTTCTAGTGATGAAGCATACATATGCTTGATGGCACACGACGATGGGATAATATCTAACACTTCAAACGCAAATTATGACTCATCAAACTCTTCCGAAGAAATTCTTTCTTTAGATGTGAACAAAGAACTATCCTCTGTTATAAAAAAAAATTTTCAATTAAAGAGAAAAATGAAACATTAATACATGAAATTGAAAAATTAAAAGAGGAAAATAATACATATTTTTTGGAAAATGAAAAATTAAAAAATGAAATTAATACTTTGAAAATCACGCATGTATGTGAAATTGTAAAACTAGCATGTTCTTTAGAAAAGGTCAAGAAGAAAAATGACCTTTTGAAAAACTCACATATTTCTCATGTAACGATAAATAATCTTAAGAATCATTTTGGACATGAAAATTCATATCGAAAATCCAATCTTCTATATGGTAGAAAATCACATATCAAATATTTTACATGTGGATTTTATGGGGATTATGCATATCAATGCAAAATGAGAAAATCAACACAACATGATATGATTTGGATTTCGAAAGGAATATTATCTAACAAATTAGGACCCAAAGAAATTTGGGTACCAAAGATTACATAATTACTTTTCAGGTGTGCCTCACATGCAAAGCAAAGGACAAGTGGCGAAGGTACAAAGGATATGGTAAAAATATCACTTACTTTTTTATTTCAATCAAAAATTTCAAAACTACTATTTCTTTAAAAGAAAAGAAGAATACATAAAAGATTGGTCATAGTGATAGGGGGAGCATGATTAAACATCATTTTCACATATCATAGATATCACATTGTTTTGTCAAAAATTTTAATATATTTTGTTTTAGCTTTCATAATTGATTTTCATTATAAAATAACCATAAATTTAGGGGGAGTTATCTTTCAAAACTTGCAATACTCTACATATCTATTATATGACAAAAGGGGGAAGAAATTTTTTTTTTGAAAAATTGATTAAGAGGGAGTTACATATGGCTTCTTATATACTTCATTTACAAACGACTTTTTGATGAAACAAAAGGGGGAGAAATATAGGAGAAATATGATTTGAATGTACTTTAAGAAAGGTTAAGTATTAAGGAGAGTAGAATTGTTTTTACAAGATTTTACAATTTTTTCACCAACTTATATCTTTTTCATATTTCTTAGTGTGTCTTCATCAAAAAGGGGGAGATTGTTGGGTCAAAGTTTTAATGACATATAAAATTATATTTTGATGAAACAAACCTCGAAAGATTAAAGTTGAAATGCTAAAAAAGTTTAAAGAAAAATGGATAACTTTATGCACTATGCTTTGATTAAATAATTATCACTGATCCATCAGAGTTGTAGAGAATTCTGTTAGCTTTCCATAGACTCTAAAGTCATCTAATTTGAATAATCGTACAAAAAATTATGATCAAAAGAGTGCAAGTCGGTCAACTTGTCGGTCGACGCAAAGAAGGCCGGTCGAGATGATACAGGTCGACCGAACAGAAGATGTCGGTCGATCGATAACTACTGACCTTGCATCGGATGACGTCGAGCCGATACCGGTCGATGTATCGGTCGACGGACTGGTCGACCGATCAAGCGCAGAAGTTGAAAAAATGTGCAACGATCACATAGGCCGGTCGACCGGTCCAGAAGTGCGATCGACCGGCCTCCGAATCAAATGAACAGTAACGATCAAATTTGAAAGTGAAATTTGTGGAACAATTTTTAAACGAATTTTCCACACAATGAAGACTATAAAAGGAGTGACAAGGCTAGAGGCAAATGCACTCATCCAAGCATTGAAGAAAAACTTCAAGTTGTCAAAGAGATATCATTTCTTGAAGTTTTCATTTTATAGCTTCCTCATTCTTTATCTCTTCTCTTCTTGTGAGCATATAATTATAAAAGAGAGAAACACTTTTGTTCAGAAAAATTAGAGAGAGCTCCTGTGTAAAAGATGTTCAAAATCTTACCTCTTGAGCGAGAGAAATAGATTAGCTTCCTAGGAAGAGAGGTTGCATTGCCTCTCGATGCAGAGAAAAAGTGGTTGATGTAAAGGATTTTCTTTCTTGCCCCATTTGGAATAAAGGAAGTGACTAGTGGAATTTCCGACGGTCTCGAGGTCGAGAAGTTGGAGCGGGGACGTAGGCCAAGGTGTGATCGAACATCGTCAACAACCACCGTGTCTTTGCGTTTGATTTTCTCCCTCTCTTTCTCTCCTTCTAATATTGAATTTATGATCTGAATTGTAAATGATTTAAGAATCAGAGGGAACGGGGGCGAGAGCACGACGGTGACAGTGGGGCGAAAAAGCAGCAGAGGGGATGAGAGAGCGACGGTGGCAAGGCGAGAGCGGCGGCGGCGGGACGAGATGGCGGCGAAGGGGGGGCGAAAGAGCGGCGGCGGCTGAACGAGAGAGCGACGACGGGGGCGAGAGCGGCGGCAGGGCGAGATGACGACAGAGGAGGGCGAGAGAGCGGCAGTGGGGGCAAGAGCGGCGGCAGGGGGGCGAGAGAGCGGCGGCAGGGTGAGAGCGGCGGCGGGGCGAGACGATGGCAGAGGGGGCGAGAGAGCGGCGGCGGGGGTGAGAGCGATGGCGGCGGGGTGAGAGCAGCGGGACAAGAGGGCGGCAGGGGCGAGAGTGGCGGCGGCGGGGCGAGACGGCGGCGGAGGAGGGCGAGAGGGCGGCGGCAGTGCGAGACGGCGGCGGAGGGGGGCGAGTCGAGAGAGCGACGGAGGGGGACGGATCTGGCTGGATCGCGCGTGGGTGGCCGGATCGCGCGTTGAATGCAGCTCATCTTGGTGAGAAGGCAGAAGGCGACACCGCGGACGGGCCAGGAGGGCGGCGGAGGTGGGGCGAGAGCACGGCGGCTGTCGATGGCGGAGGTGGACGGCTCGAGCGCACGGCGCCGTGGACGAAGAAGAGAGAGAGGGCGACTGCACGAACGAAGAAGAGATAGAGGAGAGGGTTGCGGCCGAAGTCATTGAAAGAAAAAAAATTTGTAGACCGTGGATGAAGGATCGGGTGGCCCAAATCTTAATAGCACCAAGTTGGTAGCATGGGAATTAAATCCAATAGTAATTCATATACTTGGTTAAGTGGTGTTGCCATCGAAAATTTCTTTGACATTTATTCTTTCTTCTTTCTCATGTTCATCTCCTTCCTCTGCAACCGTTTTCTATTTTTTTTCATTTAGCTTAATACTTTTCCGGCGATCTACGTTTGGAGCTTGCACTTTTTAACACCTACCTTTTTTTCTTTTAACAGATTGATTTCTTCTCATCATTCTTCACTTGTTTAGTCTTCTCATTTGCTTGTATGTTGTTGCTAGTTGCTAGTCGTCTCCTGACGCCGATCACGGATGGGGAAGACGATTTTGAAATTTTATTTAATTCCTAATGCTATCTTTTGTCTCTTATTGCATTTCTCGATTATATATGTTTGGCTGTTCGTCAAATCTCCAGAGAATTGCACTGAAACTTACCAGCACATTATGTTACGTCGAAGACTTCGCATAATTCATTGGAACTCGATTAATTGACACTTCAATTATAGGGCGTGTATATATAGGTTTATTATAAAAAAATTAATTTATTCGGAGTGAAAAGTGATTTATAAACCATTTATAACTGTTGGTTAATTACATGTAGTGATAATATTTAGTGGTGCTACAATATGAATTAAATCAGATTGGCGGGTTACGATCTCGAGTTTAAGAAGTTAATAATGCATGCAGTTTCAAATGCTAGCAACTAATATTATACATGCATCGACCTTGAAAGCTTATGACTATAAATATAAAATCTTTCATCTGACCACTTAACTCCCTCGTTAATCATATATATTATGCGTGGACCTGCCTGCTTGTAATACAATAATAAAACGACCTAATTAATTATATTAACTGGCCTCTCCAGGCCATTACTTTTTAATTAAAGTTTAAAACCGCGCATCACCTAATCAAAGGCTGTGCAATTATTGGGGGAAATTGCAGGGTCGACTCTCCTGCATGTCTCCTCTCAGCACGAGCACTATGATCCTGCTGCTGCGGGCGCAGGTCCTGTTCTTTGCAGCAGGAGGATGCATCATCATCTGCTGGGCCGCGACGTCGACAGACAAAGGCGGCGCCGGCTGCGGTTGCCCGCCGAACGTCTGCTGCAGTCTCTTGGGGTACTGCGGCAACACAAGCGACCACTGCGGCGATGGGTGTCAGTCCGGGCCGTGCCTGCCTCCCTCCCCTCCCCCCGCAACCAACGGCGTGAAGGTGGGCGACGTCGTCACCCAGGCCTTCTTCGACGGGATCGTCGGGCAGGCCATCAGCGGGTGCGACGGCAAGGAGTTCTACACCCGCGCCGCGTTCCTCGTCGCCGCCGCCGTCTTCCCCGCCTTCGGAAGGGTCGGCACGGCCGACGACTCGAAGCGAGAGATCGCCGCCTTCTTCGCCCACGCCACCTATCTCACCGGATGTACGTGAACCAGCTGGCTATTATTTTAATTAGTTTTTGCGTTTCTTATTGCACTTTAATTAATTATTTCTGCTCGTAGCAAAGTTTTTTTAATGATAATATATGTATAATAAAAAGGTGGTTACGTCACTATTTTTCATGTATACGAGTTAAACCATTTTTACTTCACACTTCTTCAACTTGATTCGGTCATCTTTGATTTGGTTAGTGAATTAAGTTGGATCCAAGGTCGCAATGGAAAATAAATAGTTAGCGTGTAGCAAAGTTAATTAAATACTTTTTCAAGTCATAATTAGTTGGTAACTTATGATTTTGATAGATGAAGGAATATGTACGAATTCAAATTAATTACATCTGCTATATTTTAGGTCGGGCTACTAACAATTGAATAATCTTCCAGGTGCATATATAGCATTGCAAGGCTCTGGTTTGATGTGTCCCACCGGTTTGGTATACGTCGATGTCCTAATTAATTTATTTGATTATGCAACTTGATTCTTGAAAATAACAAATGTGTAAAATTTTATCATCAAACACACTTTTAAATCTTTAATTAATAATTATTATATTTGTGATGCAAATCATGTTCTTTGTGTGTATATATGTTTGTTAACTTAAAAACTATTTCTCTTATTAATATTTCAACTAATAAATCATTAATATCATAACATTAATTTTTTATTTGTAATTTTACAACGATAAAATGATTAGATAACTTAATATTTGTACATTGCATGTTCTAAATCTAATCGTTTTTAGTTATTGGGAGAGAGAGAGAGAGAGAGAGAGAGAGAGAGAGAGAGAGAGAGAGAGAGAGAGAGAGAGAGAGAGAGAGAGAGAGAGAGAGCTCAACGAGAAATTTTACATTTCACGTTGCATGGTTCAATTGTTATGCAGATTTCTGCAGAATAGCAGACAAGGATGACCCGGTGTGTTGCGACGATGGGAACCTTCGCTATCGATGCGCCCCGGGGAAGAAGTACTTCGCGCGCGGCCCTATGCAGCTGGCGTGGAACTACAACTACGGCGCCGCCAGCACGGTGATCGGGGCGGACGTCCTGCGCTCGCCGGAGACCGTGGCCACCAATGCCACCATCTCCTTCCGGGCGTCCCTCTGGTTTTGGATGTTCAACGTGCACCCCGACATGGCCTCCGGCGGCGGCTTCGGCCCATCGATCACGGCGGTGCACGGCGGCTCCGCGTGCGACGCGAACAACGCGTGGCTGGTGGACATGCTCTTGGGGTACTACAGGGACTACTGCGCCCAGTTCGGAGTCGAACCCGGCGGCAACATGTCCTGCGCGCGGAGACTGCAGATCGGCCAGGAGTGGCGGGCGTTTGGCGATGGATATCTGAACCTGAACATAAGCATTTCAGTCCGAATATTCTGATTCATTTACATATATTTTGCACTGCAGTTTTCGTTCTGATAAAAGATTGATTACCAAAAGGTCTTAATGTGTCTATCCACAAAGAAAAAATAGACAAAAAAATCAGTTCACATGCAGTAAAATTTACATATAACTATTGATGTGTATATCCACGAAGTCTATACAATTCATGTCTCAATAGCTTGTTTAATCAAATTGAAGAGGAGGATTAAGAAGTTACAAAAAAAAGTGATTAATTTAAAGGAAACTGTTAATGGCATCCTTTTCGCAAGCAGAAAAATTAAATATGTTGAGTGGCCCATGCAGGTCTCGAACCTGCGACCTTCGCGTTATTAGCACGACGCTCTAACCAACTGAGCTAATAGGCCATTTTGATAAGAATGTACTGTTCTCATAATTCAATCTGAGATTATGTGTCACACTGTTTTCATCGAAATGCTAGTCTTTCGCTGTAAACTTTGGTATTCATATAGATATATTGGCTTTAGGTTTTAACGTAAACAAATTTTCCAGTAGTATGTTAAGGCTTTGATTGGAGGCCTACTTCTGGCAAGTTTCAGTTTGGGGTATGATTGGCAGATGAATAGAAGCAATAAACATTCCTCAATTAAACACGCGCGCGGGAGTCACAATTAAGTTACATTTTGTATGTACGTAAGTAGCAATAATAGTAACAACAAAGAAGTAATTGGCCGGAATGAACCAATTAATTCATGGAACATAATTCGCGCATGAAAGAAGAAAGAAGTGATGGATCAGTCAATGAGTTGGGTCAGTTGACGGCGACAGCGCTTCCCTTTTCCCTCAGTTTGGCGACGGCTTCCTTCATGGCCTCCTTCCTCTTCTTGCTCGCCAGCACCTTGGCCAGGACGCCGCTCACGTTCGGATCCTTCTTCTCCTCGGGCGCTGTCGCCGGCGGCGGAGGCGGCCGCCTCTTCGCGGCGCTGGCCTTCTCGGGAGCGGCCACCAGCAGCGAACCGATCCCGACGGCAGCCAATCCGCGCAGCACGAGAACCCTGATCAACTTAATTTCATTAGTCTGCAATGCTCAGACACGCAGCATATGCGCATATATTACCTTCTGCCGCTTTGATCATCTGCACGTTGCGCGTCGGCTCTCGTCTGCATCGCCAGCGTCGCATTCTTCGCCCGTTTCACGGCCGCCGCCGCCGCGAAAGGAGTGGACGCAGCTGCCGGAGCAACGGGCATCAGGGATGAATGAGCTGCCATGCCTGCTGCTGCTGCTGCTGCTGCTGCTGCTACTGTGAGCTGGTGGCTTTGCTCGGGGCAATTGAGCTTTTTTGGCACAAATCTTGGAACGTTCAAGTGTGACGGTGATGCGCGGTAGAAGATAGGTGCAGGGAAGGTGGAACGTTCTATGGATCCACGTGTGCGGCCGAGCTACTTCTCATTGGTACAGGATGAGGATAAGATCCGCAGCTCACATGGATGAGAGACACGTTCTCTGGCAAGTGGCAATGCTGAGTACATGTCAAGTTGTCAGACCATGAAAAACTAAGGGGCGTTTTCCAAAATATTTCAAGATTATCGATAATTTGAGATTAAATTATTTAGTTCATCATATTATTTTATTTCAATTCATTAATTAATCAAATTAGCACCCAAGTGACAATTTATTTTTATATTTTTTTACATCATTATGCTCTTTCTAATCTTAGACAAATAAAATATAAAAATTCATATAATAACAGCAAATAATATTATTATCATTATAATCAATAATATTAATTTATTTTAAGTTTATTTTATTACATACATATTATTATTTATTTATTATCTTAAATATTATATACATTACCATTATTTCATTTAAAAAAGATATGAAATATTTATAATTATATTTATTTAATTTGTTAATTTTATTTGAGTTTTTAGTTGAATTATATAACATTTAACTTAATATTAGTGATAAAAAATATTTTAGTAAAAAAATATATAATGTCATTTAAATTATTGAAAAGATTAATAGTATATAGTAAATAAGATAATGTACAAGACAATATGTTAAGTAATGTAAAAATAATAATGCAGTAAACGTTTCCTATCGTTTGAAAAGTAGAATTCTACTTCTTTCTTCAGAATTAATTATTTTTGAAACTTAATTATGAGAAATTAAAAGTTATTGTGAAAAATAATATGTTAGAAATTATAAATATAAAATATAATTTTATTAATTGATAAATAATGAATATAAATATAATTAATTGTATTCAACAAAATTACCCAAAATGACCAATAAGAAGTAATATTAAATAAACTATTTTATAATAAATATATTATATTTAATTAAAAACAATATTTTGTACGAGAAGAGTAAGAGAAATATTTTAAAAGAAAAAATGATTTGAAAGAAAAAAAGAGAAACGTCACGAAAATTTAAAAAACGTGAACGGTTACTTTGGTTCCAGAAAAAAGGTGGCAGACCATTCAAACCAGGTAACGTGATGTTCAATGACCTAGTTATAGTTGCTTTTTACGAAAATAATGTAAAATTTAGGAATACAATAAGAATTAGACGCGCAAAAATCGCTATTATTTAGGAGAAATTTATAAAATTAACCTTTTTTTCACATGCTCCACGGTGCTGCACAAACATAACTTGGGTAAAATGAAAATTCAACTTTCGTAGTAGGGGGTGGTGTCTCAATTCTAAAAAATAACAAAATGTAGTGTTTTTTAATAAATTAAAATTTATCCTTTAAAACTAGAGCTCTCGAACGATTCGTTTTTTTTTATAATACTCTATTTATATCACCAGTGTAATCATTTTTTGTTATTGGTTTAATAGTTTCTATATTTAAAATTCTTTTATTACATTAAGAACAGATTTCTAATATAATTAAAAGTTCAGAATTAAATTAATTATAATATTTTTTATTTTATTATTTGAATTGTTTTAAAAATATCGTATTAAAGTAGGGACTAAAAAATGTTTAAAAAATTGATCCATTAGATAGTGATTTCTAGTTTTCAAATAGTTTAAAACTTTTTAAAAAAAATTCCCAAATCAACCAAAAAATATCAAGTGATTTTTAAACTGAAAATTTGACCGCTCCGAATTTAAAAAAAAAATGCTCAGCGACCTCGTTGAGTAAATGGATAAATGGTTTTAAGAAATATTTCTAATCCAAATTTATATGTTTTTCTATGTGACGCTGGATATATTATAAATGCATGTTTATGACACTGTGTTTTCAAGAGCAGCTTTCGATCTCTTTTATACATCTACTTTCGAGCGTGAACTTAGGGTCCCTTTTGATTGGAAGTGAAAAGATGATAGAAGGAAAAAAAAGAAGAATATTTCTCTCTTTGATTGAGTTTAAGTTGAAAAAAAGAGAGAGAGGGAATTTTTCTTTATAAAAAGAGAGAAAATGCACTATTAAAATGAATTTTTATATTTAATATTATAAATTTAACATAATAAAATCGTCTTAATAAATTTTATTCATTTTCTTTTCTATTATTCATGTCATCCAAACAAAATTAATTATTTTTCTTCCTCTTATTTCATTCCTTTCCATCTTGATGTCCCACCATACCATACGAAAAATGATTTTTATGAAGGAAAGTTAATTAGGTTGAGATCATATTACTTTGTGAAACGAAAAAAAACGATATGTAAACTATGAAAACTTGGAATTAGCAAAATTTAGGCTCAGATATGCTTATCAATAAAATTAACTTATTTTGATTATTTTTGGTAAGGACCAATTCCCACCTAGCATTTCTTCATTACTGGCTAATAGTGAGACGCTTCTAAATTTTGTAATATTACTTTGTAATAAAAGATTAGCCATGTGGGATTAAAAGAATTTTTAAAAAAAGAAAGCATCGTATTATCTAACGGAAGAAGCTCCGGTGGAGTCGAGGTACAAGAAATGCATTAAATTAATATTTTGAATCTTAATTTAAGCATTTTAACAATATTATTATGGTAGGGGTAAGACGAGGTAGGGGCGGACGATAATTTAAGCATTTTAACAATAATATTATTATGACAACAATCGTTGAGGGCTAAGATTAAAATCCACAAGTGTGTGATAGATAATTTGATACATGTTTAGTGTACTTAATAATTACAACGAGAGGATCGCACATCGTAACCAACGACCGCTTCCATATTCTACATTATCATCGGCTTCGTCGTTGGAACAAATGCACAAACACCTTGCATACACTTCTACTAAGCAAAAACTATACACGAACGCATTCAGGATAAGCTCATATACACCGCGGCAATGACCCCCACGGCATACACGCCCAACACCCTCCCGACCACCCCCGTCCCCGCGTGCGCCACCACGCCGACCCCAGCGATTCCAGCGGCCCCAATCGGCACTCCCCGGAGCACCGCCCGGCCGGCGCCGGCGAGCACCGCGTCGCGAAACAACGCCGCCGCGAAAGCCCGGAAGTCGGTCGGTCCGAGCGACCCCTCATCCGGCTCCGCCTCGACCGCCTTGCGGTAGGCGGCGTCGACCTGGGCACGACCGGGCGGGGACGGGACCCAGCGGCGGACGAGGGGGAAGGAGGCCGAGAGGGCGGCGTGGAGGCGAGCGGCGGCGTCGGCGAGCTGGTAGGGGCGGACGCCCGGGAAGGCGTGCTGGGCGTCGTCGAGGCAACCGCTGTAGACGTCCTCGCAGGCGGCGGCGAAGGCCGCGGAGGAGGCGATGGAACGCTCCACCCGCTTTGACGCGTTGAGTCCCATCTCCAAATGGCATCGCTCGAGTCACTCAAAATACTGAAACAGAATAAAGCTAAAAGAGAAATTACTGGGCCTCGGCCCATTTAGTTATTTGGGCCAACTGATGGCCGGAGCTCGACGGTTTATTCTATCACATGGAAATATCTCGTGTCGCTGGCGCATTCCGACGGCGATGGCAGGCGTCGCTGCGTCCCTCCATTCCCTTCCGTTTCCCGGTATTTTCCATCGCCGGGGAGAGCCGACGCTTCGCTTTCCCGCAGGAGTCTGCTGCGGGCTGCGCGATGGGCCGAGGAAGCCGCTGTGGAGGGGGAGGGCGATGTCATACGAGGCCATCCAGGCCGTGCAGGCACTCAAGCTGGCTAAGTCCTCCTCCTCCATTGAAAGGGTCGATCAGGTATTCGATGAAAAGTTTTCGCGGCTCCTGAAGGCTGATCAAGTCGAGGCACTCGCCGAGCTTCGACGACAGAATGAATGGGAACTCGCCTTCCAGGTTCTTGCTCCTCTTTTCTTTTCCTTTTTTTTTTTTTCCTTCTTCTTCTTTTGCGATGGCATTCGTACCCTCAAATAAAAAAAATGTGTTTTTACATTATTCGCGTATGTCTCGTATGCTTGTAAATAGCGAAACGCTCACAGAGAATGAGATGGTTAGAACTAAAAAGAACATTGTTGGCTTCGACGTCATGATGACTTTGATAAAAAAAAGAAAAAAAAAAAAGATAAACAAACTAAGATTCAATCGCCGTGCCAATTCAATAATTCTCTAGAATTTATAATAAATTAACGATGTAACTTTAATTGGAGAGTAGATTCTTTTGGGTAAGGTTCCTGTTTGATTGCACTGATGAAACAATTCTTTAGAGATATAGGTTATGCAATAGATGGAATAGGTTACGCCTTTATCAAGACAAATTGCTCATACAATAATATCGTTGTTTTAGCTCGTGAATGAGAAATTTTGGTTGTTAATTTTGATGTTTTTAATGTCTGATATAAGGGAAAAATATTTGTGTAAGACTGTAATAAATCAAGTATCAATCTTTGTAACTAATATCAGGGTTTGCTAGTTATCTTCTTTATTTCCATTTGGCATCTTAGTTTCAAATCTTTATTTGCTGCAGAAGCTATTATCTCTTTTTAGCTTCTTGTCAAGTAAATAAAGAAAGGGATAAAGAAAGGGAAGCTTATGTTGGCTGATGTATGGTGCAGAAATCTCTGTAGAGGCAAGCCATCTACATATACATATGGAGAATGGACAGGATGACTACCAGTTTCGTAGTCATCCAGCTTTTTTGAATGAATAAAGGAGGTACAAAATGTTCACAATTACAATAACAGATCACCAATACAACTTAATCTCCTGCCCCCAACTTTTTCAGATTCCCCACATGCGCAAGAATGTTATCTGAATAGCACCCCGCCCTGGAAAATTGCCACATTTCATTGAGGTCAGATTCCACAAAGAATATAAAGAGGTGGTATGCGATTACGCCACAATACATATACCCTAACATCCTCTTATCTTCCACCAGATAAGCCAAAAAGTCTCTGTCGCCGATAGAGCAAGCCACATGCATCTTAGTGTTGTCCATACCACCTTAGCAACCCGACACCCAAAGAAAAGGTGGTCAGTATCCTCAGCAGCATGACCAAACACAATTTGGTTCGCCTCTGGGAAGGTTTTTGTTGTATCCTGTATGTCCCTTTGAGAAGTCGCCCACTCAGAATCAGTCAAACTGGGATTTTGATTCTCGCTGGTATGGGTGTATGCCATATGAGTATGCAGTCATTATTGAGGCATCGTCATCTAATCGATCAGTCATTTCCATTACATTATACGCTTGTTTTGCCAAGAATGTCCAGGAAGACCAAATCCTATTGTCCTGCCTTGTACCATCAGGAGAAAACGCCTCCAATTTTCCCCAAAATCAGGATGAAATTATCTATTTTTTGCTGTAACAAATGAGTAGTGAAGGATGGTCCACACACCATGGAAGGAACCTGAGAGCAAACAGCAGTCAGCCACACAAGCATTTCTTATCCTCCACATGGTTGGATGATCTTTTATTGACTTCACATTGGTTGTTGATATCTATGAATCATTCTCAAAGCATATTATCAGTTATTCAGAGTTCTTTCACTTTTTATTTTTAGGAAATTGACAACACTTTAGCTAGAATTCAAGTGGGACAAATAGTCAAGTGCATCATCCTTGTGCATCTAGGCACCATGTATGGGATTGTGTTAGCATTTGTTGTCTTCCTTCTCTTTTGTTTTGTTTCCATAGATGACACTCTATTTTAGTTGTCATTCTCATGCCTCAGAATGAACTTCTGTAAATCATCCACGGATTTGCATAAAGGAGCATTATGATATTTATTGATTAAGATTCAACAGATCTGGGTCTTCATTTACAATGGGGCGTAAGAAATAATGAAATCAAGGTTTAGCTTATCAGAAAGAAGAAAAATACAACTGCATGAGATTGCGAACTTGTCATAGAACGATAAGATCATGTGTGATTTTTATTTGATGATGAAGTGTGACTGTAATTCTGTAGTCCAGGAGCAAACTTTATCTGATATTGATGACTGAATCATCTCATATAAGAAATTCCTTTCATTTGTTTTCTCTTTTTAGATGAATCAGTTCATTGGCAATCTAACTGAATATATTAACTTACAGCTGAGATACCAATTAGATGAAAACAGAAAATTAGAAGTATTTCATGTCTTCAATTGACAAAAAGAAAGATGTTGAACCAAGTTTGAGTAGCACAGTTGGTTAGTTGGACAGTGTCCTAGACTCCTAGGGTCGGTAGAGGTTTCGGATTTGATTCTTGAATTCATCAATTTGGACAAGGAAATAATGATCCTGAATATGGGGGTCCCAAGTGGATATCCCAAAACAAAAAAAGAAGAAAGAGGTGGCTATTTTTTCATTTAGAGTAGGATAGCTCTGCAAACTATGAAAGCACAATCTGAGATCAACTGTGTTGCATTGCATAACCTGAATAGGGACTTCACAACTAGCAGATATTTGAAGTTTATATTATTTTTTTCTCATTCATTTGACGGCTAAATGTTTTGTCCTTCTTTTAAAGTCCAAATGTTTTCCCCTTCGTTTGAAGTCTTAAACTTAAACTCCGCCTATATTTTATAGTCGGTCCCAAGCCCGGATAAAGGAGGAGGGTTGTGTTAGGCCCCGACAGCCAGCATAAAATCCTGTCGAATCTTATGAACATGGATCAACGAATAGGTTACTAATAGAGCGGAATTGCGTCGTATGATCCATGTAGCCGACCCCACTTAGTGGGATAAGGCTTTGTTGTTGTTGTTGTCGTCGTCTTAAACTTAATCTTGGTTATTTAAAGTCTACACTTTCTCCATCTCTGAATGATATACAAGAGCAATAAGGCTGCCAAAACAAAACCTGAGCAGCTAACTTTTTATGGAGATGGTTGCTTGTCGGCTCTTAACAAAGCAAGCGAATTGACAGATAGCACACCAAGTATATCACTTATATTTGTTTTTTTAGTTTTTTGGTTCTTTTCTATTTTGTTAGTGCTCCTCCTTGATCTGTATTCCTAATGTCATCGGCGCTCAATCGAGTTTTGCTTTTTGTGTTTGTGTTTCTCTTTCCATAATTTGATATTTCTTCTGATAGATAATTACTTGTACAGGTCTTCGCATTTATTAGGAAGGAAGTGTGGTATAAGCCAGAATTGTCATTATATAGTGATATGATTTTGACGGCAGGAAAGAACAAACTGATTGCCATTGCTGAGGAATTGTTCTCTAGTTTGAATAAAGAAGGTTTACAACCTGACACTCGGGTTTACTCTGAAATGATAGGTGCCTTCCTACAAGTTGGCATGGTTGAGAAAGCGATGAACATGTATAAAGAAATGAAGGAATCTGGTGCGACTCCTGATAAATTGACTCTGACCATTTTAATCAGGAACCTTGAAAAGGCTGGGGAGAGAAAACTTGCCTCTAATATAAGGAAAGAATGTGCTGAATATATGGATTATCCTGAGAAATTCCTTGAAGAAATTGACAAGAAATATGTGAGTATCTCTACTTCAGATCTAATATCATTTGTATTATTGGTAACTACATTACTCCTTCTAATAGGCTCAGGGTTAAATAGCAACAAGTTACAATTAGAACGTAGGTATGTGTCGGATACTATCAACAAATTTTGCAGGCTTTCCCAATAGTCATTAATTGATTGCTTTCCAGGCAGAGGCATTGTTGGTTTGCAACACTACAACCACTACTCGTACATCTCATCCTTACTTTTGTTTTCTCTTCCTTAACTTGCTGCAGTCAAAAAGGAGGTCACTGAAAATTGTCTGAGAAGGCATGGATGCTTTAAGCGTGCCTGGTGGGATGTCCACCTTACGACATTCCTCAGATGATAGAAATTTTATTCAGTCAGTAAAACCTCTTGAGTATCTGGCACCATCACAGTTGCTCGGAGGAACCACATCATCTGGCATATTGCATATCCACTGGAGAACAGAGGAAGCTGAATATTGTGCACTTGCTCCCCGGAGATTGTTGCTGTCATCAACTTGTATGGTTAATAAACTCGGTATATTGCTTGCATTTCACTGAAAATTAACTTCAAGTGTCTTTCTTCTATGAGTTGAAGGATCATTTCACAGAAAACTTGGTATACTGCGTGCATGGTGATGGACGTCTGGACTCCGGAGGACATCATAACGACAGACTCTGCCAACTGCCAATCCCATTGCTGGTTCCAAGGGATATTTAAAAATCAGTATTGAACTTTTGGTTGTGGGCTGTTCCTTTTGTATCTTTGAACGCAACACAAATTTATTATTCATTGTGTTATGCAATATTAATTTTTTTACCAACTCGATATAATTGTGACGAGAGCATGAATTGTACCATTATTAAACAACTGCATAGGCCACTTGTCCTAAAATTTTGCTAAATTCAAGCGCTCCGAAATTCACGTAAATTTCGCGTGCTCAGAAGTGAGGCATTACTCAATCTTTTATAAAAATATTTTTACGAAATATAAATAATAAATACTGAAGACTTTTTCAATAATAATAAATAATAATTCATAATATTCAAAATAATTAAATTATCAATAAGTTCATAATTCTAATAAATGCAAAAATAATAAAAATTAGATCACTCAATTTATAACATATGCAACATTTGTCTGTCACTGTCATTGAGCATAGTCACCTGTAGAATCATCATCTATTAAAATTTTCTCATCTGTAAGGATTTAAGTACAGAAAAATATCCTTGAATATAAAAATATTCAATACATAGGTCTACTAAATAATCAATATGCCCAATAGAAAATAAGATACGATCAATGATTAGTCAACTAAGCAATTAATTCAATAATTAATTAACAATATAACGATTAATCGATATGAGCAATTATATCATGCTATGATCAAAAGATCACTTAATAGTGATAATAATTAATAATTATTTAAATCGATGATTCAATATAATAATAGGACAATAAAATCATAAATCAATAGGAAGGATCAGAAAAAGGTTAAATGACCGATCAATATTGATTTAACAATTAATAATATCTATGATGCTTGTCAATGCTTGATCACCATGGCACTATTCAATTTAACAATTTCCAGTTCAATATGATCATTGGTTAATACCAATTTTATTCGATTCAGCAATGCCAATCAACGCCAATATCCAAATAACCATCATCTATTCAATTTAATTCGATTTCAATTCAATCCAATTCGATTCTATTCTATTTCAATTTAATTCAATTTACAATGTTCGGAGCTATCCAATTCAATAATGAGTGCTCGGTCAATTAAGGGAAACTTCACGTCTCTTTCATATAACTAGTGAGGGATCAAACCATTGTAAGCCACCCAATAATTATAGCGCTAACAATAATTTGTGAATGACGGGGGACCATAACCAAACACAGGGACAGCCACTTCTCTAAAAGATGATGATGTCTCAAATCTTTATGTCCATTATCTGCTTCATTGAATTCAATAACAATATGGTCCGGAGGCTTAGAGACAATCAGAGAATATTGAGATCCAATAATTTTTAGTTTTTATCTTGTTTATCGAAGACGTCTATTTTTTAACAATTTAATTTAGATGAAACGAGACCAATAAGAAAGACTACTGGATCAGTATCATAATCAATAATAAATGATAAAGTTTGATATGATAACAAAATATGATCAGATATGATGACAATATAATTTGATAAAATAATACTATTATCATGTATGATAATAATATAATCAAGTATGATGATAATTTAATCAGGATCAATTAATAATAATATAATCAATAAATCACAATAAACTAATCATTATAAAACTGATAATTAAGATTATTAGTCTAAATAAAATGAATAACTAACTCTAGGTTCCATCTCTATATTTGTTTATTTGTTTATTTATTTTTTTCTTACTGGACCCAAGGATTCAAGAAAGGAATTTCTTAAAAAAAATTCCTTTTCTTTCTCTTCGTGAAGGTTAACAAAAGCAGTTTGTTTTTCCTATTTTTTTCTGATTTTTTCTCTCCACGACATTGATAGAAATCGTGTTTCTTCGTCAAATAAATTTTTGTTCGAGAAAATTTTTGTTCTTTTTTTCCTTATATTTCTCTCTCTACCCCTTTTGTGCCCTTAAAAATTATTTAATAATCTCTCTCTATTCCTCTTTTGACTAACAGAAGGTCTTTTTATTTTACTTATTTATTATTTTTATTACACGGACGCTAACCATCTTATCAATTTTCTTTTTACATACATTTTCTCTCTCTTCCTCCTCTCCATCAGTTTTTGGCCGTAATCTTGATTTTATTTTCTTTTTCATTTTTTTCTCTCAATCTCTTTCTCTCTCCTGATTTTGCGCCCAACCTTTTTTTTTTCTTTTCTCAAATTCTCTTCTCTCTTTTTCTTTTTATTTTATTTTCACGGCCAACCCGTTTTGACCACCAACTAATCATCAAGTCTCTCTCTCCTTATTGCTAGAAAAACAGGTCTCTCTCTCCTTATTGCTAGAAAAACAGAATTTTCCTTGACGAGAAAATCAACATTTTCTCTGCACAAAAATTCTTTTTCGTTTTCTTTTTTTTTTCTCCGTGCGCGAAACCTTGATTCTTCGCGCAATGTATATCTAATCTTTTTATCTATTTCTACTAGAATTTGGTTCCGCATAAAATAATGACGTTCAAAAAAGAAATATTTTTTTCAACACAATAAATAATCCTACAAATTTCCTAACTCATTTCACGCCTAATCGTTCGACGTCGAATCACGCCTTGTCCTCATCCGAACGTCATGCCTCTGACGTTGAACACCGAGAACCAAAAAGAAAAAACCAAAAAGAAAGAAACCCCTTTGACTATTGAGCCTAGAAATTTATTTATAAGACTCATTTGTAATTCATCTATAATTTTCAATTCCAATCAAATTTAATTTTTTAATTAATATTTTTTAACAAATTTAATTTTATTTCAATAATTAAATAATTCTGAATTTAATTAAATAATCTCATAATACATTTTTATCCTTAATTAAACTCTTCCCCTATTTATTTTCGGAATTATTTATTATAATATAATATTAACGACCATATTTTCTAAAATAAAAATAATAAAATATCTATCTCTTTTTCGTTCTCTCGCCTTTGCGATTTGCGGTTGAACTCGTCAACAAGATGGCGTTCTCGTTCTCTGACTTCCTCTGACATGACGAAAGTAATTTGAGAGTTTACTTAATAAAATGAATGAAAAGAACGTAAAGCTTATAGTACTATGTCTGGTCTATTTATTGATTTTTAAAAAAATGTGTAGATAGCACATCAAATTTCATTGCTCAATCATTTTGTACAAGTTTAAGATGATTGATAAAAATCATTGCATATGTGTTTATAAATCCATAAATAAATTCATCTAATAAATTTATACGTGAATGTCATCTTGATAGTTGAGAATAAGATAGAGATTTTTTTTATCTCCACTAAAAATTGGTTGTCCTTCGTTCATTAGATTAAGAAAATGGATGAGACAACCTTCATATCGGATTTAAAAAATCAATGAGCTCGTTCAAAGGAATCACTTACTTTATCACAAAAGACTTTTATTAACAGAATATGTGAGCAATTTTAAATGAATGGTTGTAAATTTATTGACACTCATATTGCAAGAAAAGTTGACTTCAAACTTTAACATGTGTTCAGAGATTGAAGAGGATGAGAAAAAAATGCCATATATCCCCTATGCAAGTATGACCACTAGTGTAATGTATTATGTATTCGATCAGTCATATGTTATATCATGGATCAAGTGACTACATATCACATAAATTCAATTATCACAACATTGAAAAGAAGAGAGTAGGTAACTTAAAGGCACTCTTGACTTTGCTTTGTGTTATCACGAAGGAAATCTAATGATTGACTAGATACACATACGACATTAATGAAAGAAAATCTATCCAAAATTTTATGCTTAGCAATGACATTGTCATATGTAATAATAAAAAGTAGAATTGCATAACATTATATACTATGAAAGTGAAACTTGTGACATGTTCAAGTACAGTGCAAAGATGCCTTGTGGTTAAAAAAATCTTTCAACACATGATCTTTTAGCAATGAAAAATAAGCTCCTGTATTGAGCAACGAAAAAGACAATGTAAATTTCCAACGTTTGGTAAAAGAAACCAAAAATCCAACAAGCAGTATCTTTTTATAATAGTTCATAAGATTATTTTATGATTTAATTCTTTAAATCTTCTCTGAACTATAGCGATTTTTTGTATTTATCCTGAATATATGAACTTACCGTAGCACCCCATAAACTATGTCACGATTTTACTTTAATCCATTCGTCATATTCTGTCAATTTTTTATTATTATTTTATTTATCGAATGACTAAACTATCCTCGACGAAGAAAAAATAATATTTATTTCAAATCGCAAGAGGACAATTTAGTCATTTAATAAATTAGAAAAAAATAAAAAAATAACGGAAACATTATCTGAATATGAAAATGGTAACATAATTTAGGGGGAGCTTCAGTAAATTCATATATTCGAGACATGCGAAAAATTATTATAATTCAGAGAATGTTTAAAGAATTAACCCATTACTTATATATGATTTTTAGATCTAAATCAAGTAACAGTCCCTATCATAAATCATGGCACCACCCCATTTTTATTTTCTTTAGTAGATAAATAGAATCTATGGAAGCAATTATTGTCCCCTTGCAATTAAATAGACTATTATAACTAGAGAAGTGGATGGCTGACATGAACCTAATTGATTTGTATACCTGAAAATTAGTTGTAATCGCTTGATAGGGAAAAGAGGAATAAAATGTTAGCTCCTGTTCACCATCATCACAAATATGTATATATCCAGTTCAAAAACCAGTTTGGAGTTTTCCCGGGGGTTCCACACTTGGACACTATCATGTATCTATCATCTTTTAAGTTTAACAAAATTAGGTATGGATCATGGAGCTAATTTTTTAAGTTACTACTAATTTAATCTTAAACATCATTTGGACATACCACAATAATTTATTTTAATTTATAAGATAATATGACTTATTTACTAATACAGACTCAAGTGATAATTCACATTACCTAACAGAAGGGTGTTCATGTCATCCAAATGGGAATTTACTATTTATCGTATTTTGATATCTATTGTTTTCACTTTTAAACAAATAACATATGAAATAAAAAATACATGACGAAATGAAAAAGAAAATATTACTATCATTATCAACAATTCAACATCATAATTATATTATTATTATTATTATTATTAACTCAAATATATCGTTATTACTTAAAATAATTATATGAATATTTACATGTATTAATAATATATTATCATTATTTTCAGTTAAAAAATTAAATGCTATAAATAGAGTTATTTCATATATTAATTTTATGTATAGTTTGATAATGTCAATTAAAGTGTATTATGGCAAAAGATGCATATTATCTTTTTTTATAAGTAAATATGCTATATTTTTAACCGGATTGAGGCTGGAGGGGGAAAAAACTTCCCCAATTGGTTGCAGTGCATGGGCATGATTAAGTGCACCTTTTAGGCTTGGAAAGTCTAACACTACTGAATCAAAAGACAACCCCAAAAGTTGCTTTCTATGGCAAGTAATGAGATACATTAATATGTCTCTTTGACGGGTTAAACTTAAGTATAAATGATTATATATATATATATATATATATATATATATATATATATATATATATATATTACCTTCAAAGTATAGGAGCATCCTCTTACTTTCTGATCAACGAATAAAATTAAATATCATCTATTATCGTTGATCGAATTAACGATTTCTCCGGAATAAATGATGCTTATATATATGCGAAAATTGAAAATTCCGAATTATTTTCAACAAGTTGAGAATTATTACTCTGGATTCTCATTTACATATCTATTATAAATTATAATATGCACATGTGATAATTATCCCCCTGATTCCTTATGTATATATGCGGTCATGAGCTCCAATATAATAATATGTTTTTTTAAATTATAGTATGCAGGTAGTGCTTTTATTTTGTGTTTGTTAATTGATTAGATTTAATTTCTTGCGAATATTCGACGAAAAATATCACAAAATTGAATTTCGAAAGCCATTGTTACTGTCTTGAATTAATCAGTGTAAAATATAAAAATAATATGGTGGTTACAAGTATAAATAAATATAGAAACACATATGGTTTCGTCCATGATAATTTATATGGGACACTTTTTATTAGCAAATCACGTGTTGTGCAATACAATTATTATTATTTTGGATGTTCATGCAATACAATTATTGGATGTTGTACTCGCATTTCCTTGTAAGACAACTTGAGTTATGCCATGTAAGCAGTGGCTGAGCCAGAAGTTAATGTCATTCACCAATTATAAGTATCATATAATCTCAACAAATTCATTTATATCATATTAAGTAAATAAGTGAATATTTTTTATTAGCTAAAAATTCTCCAATAACAGCCATATATATATTTATATAATTCCTTTATTATCATACAATTTATTTACAAATTCTTTATTGTTTTTTGTATTATTTATCACTCTTTGTACTCATAAGTTTAAGATTTCATAATGACATAGATAGAAATATACAAAAATTTATAAAATCACATAATTAAATAAGATACTAAATACAATAATTGATTTATGAGATAATAAGAATCTTAATGATTCAAGGTGAATAGTAAATCATAATTTAAATAAAAAACTCAATGATATTTTATTGTTGAAATTTATATAAATATTAAAATAAAAAAGTTTAGAAAAAAAATATATCTTTGTAAATTTGGATAACTAATGAATATAAATAAATTTTATTTTTTGGTATTTAACATTTGCTTGTTGTAATATAAGAGATGCATTGCTTAAAATAATAGAAGAAAAAAAGATAGAAGAGGGATTTCAAGATGAATAGTAAATTATAATTTAAATAAAAAACTCAATGAGCTTTTATTGTTGAAATTTATATAAATATTAAAATAAAAAAGGTTCAGAAAAAATATATATCTTTATAAATTTGGATAAATAATGAATATAAATAAATTTGTTTTGTTGGTATTTAACATTTGCTTGTGATAATAAAAGAAATGTATTGCTTAAAAAAATAGAAGAGAAGGGTTGTAAATTTGGATAACTAATGAATATAAATAAATTTTATTTTTTGGTATTTAACATTTGCTTGTTGTAATATAAGAGATGCATTGCTTAAAATAATAGAAGAAAAAAAGATAGAAGAGGGATTTCAAGATGAATAGTAAATTATAATTTAAATAAAAAACTCAATGAGCTTTTATTGTTGAAATTTATATAAATATTAAAATAAAAAAGGTTTAGAAAAAATATATATCTTTATAAATTTGGATAAATAATGAATATAAATAAATTTGTTTTGTTGGTATTTAACATTTGCTTGTGATAATAAAAGAAATGTATTGCTTAAAAAAATAGAAGAGAAGGGGTTTCGATCTGTGTCTGCTTGGTCGAGTCATCACACCAATACACTATTCTAACCATTAAGACAATAGATAATAACTAAAGTAATTACTATTAAAATATTATTATTCAGGCAAAATAACCCACTTGGCTCCGCCCTAAGTCATATTCTTTTCTTTTTGTTCTCAAAGAAAAAATATCTCAAACTTCACTAAATTTCATAATATGTTTTACACCAAGAAAAAAAATAGTTTGCCCGCCAAACCGTAAATAATAACAACAACAACAATAATAATAATAATAATAATAATAATAATAATAATAATAATAATAATAATAATAATAATAATAATAATAATAATAATAATAATAATGTCGCTTTCTCCATGCCATCCGACCAGTGGAGGCAGTTTTGGAAAAGCTGAAAATGTTATCCACTTTTTTTTATTAACATGATGTTACGATTCTAATCATGAAATTTTAAAAATAATAATATATTAATAAATTTGTAGTTATGAATAATGTTATATATGAACAGTGAATTTCTGTACTTTAAAATTTAATAGATAGAATTGTGTTTAATTTTAATACGATATTAATAATATTAAGTGATTGATGCTTTCGATAATCGTCCTAATTATTGATTCAATGGCAGCGCAATGGAATAACGCACTCCGATGAAGGGTAATATTGGAATTATATATGCACAATCATTTCAACACTCTTTATAAAATAAAATTAGGAAGTGAAAAGATTATAATAATAAAAATCACACAAAAAGAGAAGGAAAAATAAAGTGGAACAAAAAGAAGCCAAAAAAGAGCAGCAGGAGGTGGAAGAGAGCAGTAGCATAAAAGAGTGTGGAGAGACGACAGGAAGAAAAGTTAGGGTTTTTTGGGCTGGAGGGGGGCCAAGGGCGGAGGGAGGAGTAGGAGACTGATGGTGCTGGTCGCGGTTGAGGGATTCGGAATCTTATCGGCATTCATGGGTGCTTGATTTGTTCCTGCTCACAAAAGAGGTAAACATTTTAATGATTATTGCTGTAGATTTCCCTATGCCTATATTTTGTTTGATGGAATGCAGTAGATGGAGGTGACGAATTTGAGATCTTTGAGGATCGTTTCAGAGTTCGGTTTGTTTCTCTTTTGTTTTGGCTTTGCTGTGGATAGATTTGCGTCAGATTTTTAGATGGTTAGATGGACAGTGCATGGGGCGCAGAAGTGGGGATGAGAACCAAGCGAGGTCACCGAGTTTTGTGAATGCAGTTAGAAATATCAACTCTTTCATGATGCTTAATTGGGATCTCAGTGGAAAGGATAACTTTCTTGAGATGCAGAAACACAAAGGGAAGCAAGGGATTTGTCATACTTGTGTATTTCAGAGTCCCACAACCCCAAAACTTGATCCTTCTTTCTTCTGCTTGTTATTACGGAATTTGGTAGCATATAGTTGCAGTTAATGCGATAACTTCTCGTTGCCAGTGTTATGAAAAACTGGAATGGAGCTCCAAATGGATATTGGTTATATGCATCACGAAGAGTGAACAAATATTAGTTCAGTAATGATGAAAGGGAAAACCTAAAACATTAGTTATCTTTGCACTTTGATGATCTTTTTATGTTACTCTCGGTGAGCTTTTTGTCGCGGAGCTGAATAGATGAAGGAGAAAAAGCTTCTTTTTCAGCACTTTTTGACAAATTTAACCTTTTTTCCCTTTTCTTCTGCAGTTGTCAGTCATCAGGGCAGTATGGTTGGCGATACTGTATAACTATTTAGCTTCGTTGTTCAGTTTATTAAGCAATTTAATTTCTGTAAGATGTTTCTTGTCAATCTTCGAGTTGAATGCAATATAATGTCACTACTGTCTCTGTTTAGAAGGATGACAGGAAAAAAATGTTTTAATCAGGGAATTGCTTTTATTAAAATATTCAGTATAAAAGGACTTGCCATATGAAGGTAGATGTGAATTTGCAGTTTTAATTAGTCATCTAGGTGAATACAATAATTAGATATTGTCTGTTGCTTTTCACTCATTCATCAGAATGTCTGGGAGTTGCTGTAGCTCCAGGGATATATGCTAGTATGGGCTTTAAAAGGAGATAATCAGGAATTCTCTCTGAGTAAAGTAGGAGACTTCTGGACTTTTATTTTATGTTTCTCTGTTTCTTTTTAAAAGGAAGTGTTATGCTGATTGGATGTGAGCCTTCGTGCGACTGTTAAGTTGCTCTTTTTACTACAGAAGCAAGATTTGGAAAGAGCTCTCCATGAAAGAAGGGGAAGGCTGCACCCACATATGCTTAACCTCTCTATCTCTGCTAGCCAGGGAGTGTTTAATATGTGGGATATCGTTATCTTATTAATGTGGCATAGCCTGGAACTGTCTGAAATTGAGAAACCAGTAGTAAAATTTGGAATATATTTTCAATCAATCAAGTTTGATTATACAATGGGCAAGGGCATTGCTTGCATAAAGCATAAATCAAAATCTCATTGATTGCAAGAAGAAATATAATATCTATATTCACTTCTCCAAGCTGTCAAGTCCATATCAACAAACCCTGTCAATGGAAGATTTCATATTAACAAACAGTGCTAATATTTTATATAAGAAGATAGTATCTCCAGTTCTCTTCTGATAATGCTGAATTAACTATTATGGGACCATAGCCAAGCCTACTCTTGAGCGCACTTGTTTTCTTTTCCATGGTGCTCTCCAAGATGCAGTGCATTGACAGCTTTGTGTCAAGTTTATGTTCTTTCCCCTCCAGTTTTGATATGCTAGTCATATCTGGTGGCTAGGTGACCCTCAGGGATTAATCCTGCTGCTGTGCCACTGCCGTTCCACATCAGATAATCTATATGCGTCTATTTCTGCAAGATCTTGTCAATTTCAGTCCTGTTTTGTTTCATTCAAGAAGTTAAGTAATTCAGTCCCAAGGCACTAGCAACCCCGGTTTTCAATTAAGAAGATGAAATGAAATTGCAGGAAGAACATTAATTGCTGTTTTGGCTACAGCATATGATCTCTTACTACTTTCAAAAGAAAATATGATATCTGAATAGTTTCGGGAGTGCTGTGCAACTTTAAGTTTTCCCCCAAAGCTTGGAAAGAAATGTGAAAAAAAGTTTTTGCTAAGTTGATAGTATGGATAGTATGAGTGGAAATAGAAAAATGCCTAAACTTTGAGGTTATTTGATTGATCAAGCAAGCATGCTTATGATCCGGCCAAACTTAACAATTTCATCATTGAGTTCTTCAAGTAAAGTCTGAAATGCAATTCCAATGACTCATGTCAAATCCTGCTTTGCCAGAGAGAAAACTTACTTGAGGAAGAAAATGATGATACTGAAAACTTACTAATTTCAATTTATAATTTGAAATATATTTATGGCTTTGGTATAATTTGTTGTGAGGTCACTTACAACTCACGCCAATGGGATTGTATAAATTGATTAAGCCACCAAAGTGTTAGTCCTCTCTATTGAGTTATGACATACCATTTCTGTGCTTGAAGCATTGATTGCATGGGTACTATATTGCTGAAGTAGTAATAGATTAGGGTTTTCTTTCTGTTGATGAAGAGATTAGGATTTCTTGTGGTCATATATTTATTATTAACTGGGAATTGTGTCTTAAGATGCATGAGCTTGTGGAAACTAATTCCTTTATTTTACTCTATTGAATACCATTCTCTCAAAGTCCCATATGCTCAAACTTTTCTCACTCAATATATTTTGTCCCTGGTTGTTGATACTTTTTTTGTCCCTGGCGGTCGATGCTTCGGAAGGAAATATACAGAATGCATGCATGCATGCTATGAATTCTGGACAAACACATGTGCGCATGTGAACACACATAAATGAAGCTATAGGTCACTGATGTAACAGATTGATCAAACACGTGCGACCATTTGACTTGTCATAATTGGTAATTAACCATGCAGTGCAAGGTAAACTTATAGATGACCACGGAGGTTGTTCTTACGATGTGAAAAAAGAGGCATGCCAGACACTTATAACCATCATGCAACAATCCATATATTATTACAGTTTAACAACAGAGCATTCTAAAAATTGAACACTCTTAAATGCTGGGTTGTTGCTGCATCATTACTCGTGTACTTTGTATGTCATGTGTGCCTGCATGCCTTTGCATCCTCCATACTGAATATTGGATACATTTCTTTTGACTGCAGGTACTTTGAGGTGATTTTCCTTATATGAGAAGCTTGGGTCGTCAAACGAGTGTCTTCTTGCACTTCTCATAAGGGCACCTATGTTGTCGAAAGGTTGAAGATGGACCATCTTCTTCTTGGTTTTAACCTCCAGCGTGAGTTACTTATTACCGTCATACATTTTGTTAATTTAGTTCTATTATCGTCAGCAGTTTCCTCCCTTCTTCTAAATATGGTCGCCCTGTTACCTGTTTTGTTTAAATGGACTTATTTTGTTGTTATAATATGATTTCACCAGACTATGTTTTTCAACAAGTCTTATTCACACAATTTGACAGCCACCAATGCATAATTTTTCATGTGCTATTACCAATTTATTAGTTCAGATGGTCTGTCATTCTCTGTATTCCTTGCTTTTCTTTTTCTGCAATATTGCTTGATGAAATAATTTTGTAGCAATATGCTAGATGTTCTTAACAATATTGCAATGTGCAATTGATGCTAATACTGTTTAAAAGTTTTTGTCTGGTTGATGCAGCATAGATGTCATTGCTCTGGTAACCAATAGTTGGAAGATATAGCAAATTAGCAATTATGTCCAAAAGTTTTCTCTGTGTCCTTGGAAATCTCCTTGGAAATCTTTATAACCATCGATAGGTAGTTGACATTATTACACTGATTTAAACCATGGAAGAATGCATTGGCTTGTATTATGTTGGTGTGAAACATGAATATGCTAATCTTGTAGTACTTGAATATGTAAGCAGCCAAAAAAATGATACTGAGTTCTTATGCTGATTAATGCCTATTGGTATGAGATGTGCCTATGTTAGAGATTTGTATTTTATTTCCTATTGTTCTTGAGGGAGCTAAGCTTAGATTGTGTTTGATTTGTTGAATAAGTTATGGAGGAAAATAAAATTTTGAATAAAATATTTTTCAGAAACTATATTTCTTGTGTTCAATTGTACAGTTGAAAACATATTTATATTAATTTATTTTATACATACGATGAGAGGGTTGTGTTAGGCCTATATTTTATAGCCGGTCCCAAGCCCGGATAAAGGAGGAGGGTTGTGTTAGGCCCCGACAGCCAGAATAAAATCATGTCGAATCTTATGAACATGGATCAACGAATATGGCGTCGTATGATCCATGTAGCCGACCCCACCTAGTGGGATAAGGCTTTGTTGTTGTTGTTGTTGTTGTATACATACGATGAGAGAGTATGAAATCTGCTATTGTTTCATTTTTTGGCAAATTATTTCTCCCAAAGTTGGTTTACTAAAAAATGTATAACCAATTTTTTTGGTTACACATACATGAAAGTTCCGCCTATGTTTTATAGCCGGTCCCAAGCCCGGATAAAGAAGGAGGGTTGTGTTAGGCCTCGACAGTCAGCGTAAAACCCTGTCGAATCTTATGAACATGATCAACGAATATAATCTATTGGTGAATAATATACCGAAATGTTTGGTTACTAATAGAGCGGAATGACGTCGTATGATCCATGTAGCCGACCCCACCTAGTGGGATAAGGCTTTGTTGTTGTTGTTGTTGTTGTTGTACACATACATGAAAGTGGGAAAAATGCTTTCTTACAAGGTATTTTGACGAGGCAAACTTATCCTTGTTAAATTTGATGTGCTAACTAATTTTCCCAAAATCTTAAGCCATTTGGAAGAGCAACATATTTTATATTCTTAATACTCCCCCTCACGTGTGGGCTGCTAACAACTTTGGTCTAGTCCAGTCCATCACGTGAATAACTAAGGGAGGAAAATATTGTTTTAATAAGAGCTTAACGAGATTTGAACTTTTGATCTCTAGGTTAAATTTGATGTGCTAACCAATTTTTCCTAAAAGTTTAAGCCCTTAAGAAGTGCAACATCATTTATTTTATATTCTTAATACTCCCCTTCACGTACGTAGACAACAAAGGGAAAAAAGTACTTTTTTTTAATAAGAGTTTAACGAGGATTGAACTCTTGACCTTTGGCTTTGATATCATATTGAAATTGGTCTGCTAATTATTCTTCCTAAAAGTTTAAGCCCTTAGGAAGAACAACATCATTTATTTTATATTCTTAACAATCCGTAATATATTCTATAAACATGTCTTGAGTAGTCTTTTCTTCTTTGAGGAACATTCCCTTGGATGATATTCTCCATGTCTATGGAGAAAGATGGCATACATAATTACATAGACAATCTAGCATATGATCGCTTTTCCAGCTTCTGATACCTTTGATTATTACATCTCTTATTTCTTCTTGCGACATTTGTTGACCATAAGCTTGTATTTGTGTGAGTATCTTCCTTTCGAGATGCTTCTCTTCTTTCACAATGCAAAAGATACTAGCATCCTATCTTCTATTAGTAGTAATCTTTGATTGTCCGTCTTTCGAGATGCTTCTCTTATTTTACAATGCAAAGGATGCTGACATACTATCTTCTATTAGTAATAGTCTTCTTTTTTTCTGAAAAGTAAGAAGTCTTCTTTTATTGTTTTGATGGTTGTTAAAAGGCGGTGTGTTCTTTACAGGTAGAATTGCGTGCTTATTTGCAGTAACTGCAGTGTTCTTATCCAGTTGTGATGAAATAGTTTCGGAGAAACCAGGATTTCAGTCAGAGGATCATTCTCGAGACAAGTTTATGTTGTCTGACCCACCAATTGGACTCTTTGAACCTATAGAGATCTCACCTTCAGTTGTGCCAAACAATTCTTATCCTGTTGAGCCACTATCACCTATGTACTCTTCCTTCCCAAGAACTTATGAACCAGTCTTGACTGGTCGTTGTCCAATAAACTTTTCTTCCATCCAAGACATAGTTAAAAAGACAGCATTTGATTGTTCTGCACCTTTAGCTACCCTAGTTGGAAATGTTATTTGTTGCCCTCAGGTTAATAGTTTGATGCACATTTTTCAAGGTACTTACAGTAGTGAATCCAGCACACTTGTCTTCCAGCATGCCGCTGCTGACGATTGTTTCTTGGATATCATTAGTATTTTATCTAGTAGAGGTGCAAACAGTAATCTTTCCACACTGTGCTCTGTGAAGGCATCAAATTTAACTGGTGGTTCATGTCCTGTAAAGGATATTGCATCTTTTGAGAAAATTGTAAACACAAGCAAATTACTAGAGGCATGTAGCACAATTGATCCACTTAAGGAGTGCTGTAGGCCATTATGTCAGCCAGCAATTGTGGAAGCTGCACTTCAGATCTCGCTAAGAGGAGCAAGTCTGCTCGAGAGTTCTAACATACCTGGAACTGCTTCTGGAATTAATGTTGTCAGTGATTGTAAAGGAGTTGTATATTCATGGCTGTCCAGGAAACTATCATCAGATGCTGCTAATACTGCATTTAGGATATTATCTGGATGCAAAGTTAACAAAGGTGTGTATCTAATATATCCTTGATTAACTTCATAGTAGTTTTAAATCATAATAATATTTTATTAATTTCTCTCCTGAAAATTTAGTTTCAATTCATAGTTATCCTCTAGATCTCCAAATATTTTTTGTATGTTCAAAATTTATACCAAAACTCTCTCAAGAAAAAGTACCCTAACTACATAATCAGTAAAGGTGTAAAGGAACACTTGGTAATAACATGGATGCTTTTGCATCCCCTTAGTTTAAATCATGGTCGTCAGGATTGCTTTCCGGATCGTAAGATCGTAAGATTCTACGATCCAATAGCCAACTAGCGATCTCAACCTCATTCTGAAAATCGGTAGGATCGTAAGATCTCATCAATCCTATGATTTTGTTTTTTTTATTTTTTTAATTAATTTTTATTGAAAACCTACAAAAATAAATATTAAAAATAAAAAAATGGTAAAAAAGATGTAAGATTCTCTCTCTATCATAGAGATCCTATTATCTTACAACAACAACAACAAAGCCTTATCCCACTAGGTGGGGTCGGCTACATGGATCATACGACGCCATTCGTTGATCCATGTTCATAAGATTCGACAGGATTTTACGCTGGCTGTCGGGGCCTAACACAACCCTCCTTTATCCAGGCTTGGGACCGGCTATAAAAGATCCTATTATCTTATTTTTTAAAATTTTTAATTAACTTTAAAATTGAGAAATCTAAAAAATAGAATCTTAAAAATAAAAATTGGCATGAAGTAGATAAGATTCCTCTCATTTTCTTTATTTTTTTATGTATGATTTAATTCGAATTAATAAACTTATGTGAAAAAAATATTATTTAAAAGAGAAGAATCGACTAAATTTTTATAATTAGATGAAGAAATTGATTTGCTATTATTAATTATTCATAATTATTGTTAGTTCTAACCTTCCATATGATTATGAAGCCCATAAAAATACTAATTAAGTATAATGTGAGAGTAAAATATTTACTTATTATTATTATTGTTACTGTTATTTTTATTATATTATTTTTTTTAAAAAATATTTTATTCTTAGGATAGGATCTTATGATCCTCGATCCTCCGGACCCCTTCCGATCCTATCTCGGAAAGTGATCCTGACAACCTTGGTAAAAATAAATAAACGGTTTTTGCTTGCACATGGTGATATTCATGCAAAAATGCAGAAAGGATTACCTCAGTGCATTACTGCTTCAGCTTCGGGAGTTTCTCTTTTGGACCAACTTTAAGTCCCACCATTATTTGTTTCTATAATGTTGTTTTGTGACACCCTTATCATAAAAATTTCAATAATACTTCCATTAATGGGATAAATCTCTTCCATAAGCCAAAAGTATCATATATCTTGCCCCACAATTGTCATACTATTATTCTAAAAAAACATCGTCATACTATCATTTGTTGTTCTTTGAGTTGATTACTTAACGCTGCCTGACTTCATGGATTAAGTTTTATTCTATAAGCTAGTTGTGGATCTTTTCCTTTTCTAGATAAATTAATTCTCTTGCTTGGGTCATATATGTCCTTGTCCTGGGGCTGGAAGGTTTAATCCTAAGTTACCATTCTTGAGGGAGTGAGGTTGGCGAGAAGGACATCACACTTTTTTTTATTGTTTCATTCGCAACAAAGGTGTGGCAACACCTAGCTTTTGAGGGGATGGACTCTTGGTTGATGGATTCCTTTTGTGAAACAAAGTTAGTCGGGTGGTGAGGTTGGGTTGGATTGTGTTGGCCTCTTTGTAGCCAGATTGCCCACAGTGAAGAGGAATCACCTGGGAGAAAAGAGGTCTGGAACTCAGATTCATTGCCATGTTGGATCCAGGATATGTTAGACCTGTTCCATGTCTCGCCAGAAACACTGCAGCAGAAGAACAAGTGAGAAAAGTATCCTCTAGATTTCATCACACATCTTACAGTTCGGAGAAACCCCTGTAATCCTTCTGGTGCAGTATGAGGCAGTAAGAATCTGTTTTCTTCTCAACACCCATGGAAAGATTTTGATATTTAGAGGGACCCTGGTTTCAGCAACAGTCCGTAATGATGTTATTATCCACGAGCAAGATGTTTTATGCTTATTCAATGCTGAAAAGCCCAGATGGATTATCCATCGTTTATTGAGCTGTTTAGTTTCTGTTTTCATATTAGTACATTCGAACAACTAGACAACTCGTAGTTATTCCTTTAGTACTAAAAAAATTTACCATTTTAAATTTTGTTGCCCGTAACAATTAATACTAAAGTATTTAATATTTTCAACCAAATCCCTTACTGCATGCCTCATCCACCATATTTTTGGGTAGAGGTGAGTAATCCATGTGTGTACGTGTCTGAAATGATGTCCACGTGATTAAAAAAAAAGTGAAGACTTAGAGGCGGGGGACAAAAGACAGTATGTGGCATACAATATTCTAAATGTAGTATTCTTGGAAGATTATGTTGTTATGTGTGACTTAAGACAAGTATAGAATTATGAGCCTTTTGACCTAATAGTTAGTCTTTAGTATAGCCCTTAGTTCTCTGGGTATTTCTTTTTATTTGGTGTACATTATTTGATTTCCTAGTTATTTGGCATAGGCTGTTGGAACCCTGTAAATATTCTTGTTTTGTTAAGACATACTTGATTAATGAATATTTGTTATTAGCATATTTATTTCTAAATGGATTCAAGTCTCCATCAATGTGGAATCTTAATGGTCTAAAACTTGTCATACAAGTGCACTTTTATCAAGAACCATATGAGCCAATGGCTCGGTCCGTGTTGCAAATGGATGGTGAATTTGAGTCAAAGTTTAACATGCCTATCTCTCACCAGATCTCTTGCATTTGCTTGGTTTCCAAAAATAGTTTGTGTTTTTTGGTCATTTTTGTCAAAAAATTGCTTGGTTTTGCTTCTTTGGTGCCTAATTGCTAAAGAATGATGAGTCCAAAAGCAGTGTCTTATTGTCTTTGAACTCTGTTTGGAGGCATATTTGCCATCTCTTTTAGTTATTCTTTGTGTTCTAGATAGTTTATTTTAAATACTGAAGTTCATTTTTCAAGTTATCTTAGTTTATTTACTCTTGATATAGTTTCATTTTGTGCATGTTTTTATCGTGTGTAAATAATTTAACACACTTCATATCATATGAGAACTACCATATGTTTTTCTTGGGAGTTTAACAATGATGTGTTCTCTTATAGTATGTCCGTTGACGTTTGAAGAGCCCACTCCTGTAATTAAAGCGTGCCGTGGTAAGAGCTCTCCTAAGGCTGCCTGCTGTAGTTCACTGAAGATCTATATCACAACTATACAGAAGCAGGAGATGCTAATAACAAATCGGCAAGCTATCAACTGTGCAACTATGTTCGGGTCAATGCTACAGAAAGGTGATGTGATGACCGACATATACAAGCTTTGCAATGTTGACTTGAAAGATTTTAGTCTTCAAGGTAATTTTGTTGGCCATGGACTCTTCTATCTTTTGATTGTAATTGTTTCCTCCAATAACTTAGCTAACTTGTTTTATGTTGTTTATTTGCTCAAAATGATTGAAGCAGCATATGGACAACAAGGTTTGTATTTTGTTGTGCTTTCTTATATTTATTTTAACAAAGAGTGGTCAAAGAGTCCATTTTTGGGAGTTATGACAGAAAGTCCATTAATAATCTGCATTGTTATTTATTTGTCTTATTTGTACATTTTTTCAAGTGCAGGATGTCTACTCCGTAGTCTACCTGCAGATATTGTGCTTGATAATGTTACAGGCTTCAGCTTTACATGTGACCTAAGCGATAACATTGCTGCTCCATGGCCGTCCTCATCTTCCCTTTCATCCTTAACTCTTTGCGCCCCTGGTTAGTTTTCTAGAAGTTTGGTCTCTTGATCTGAGAGGAATCTCTATGTCTCAAATGCCAATAACTGCATTTTTTATGTACTAATGTTATGTTGATTGTGTTTTTAACATTCTGCAGAAATGTCATTACCTGCATTACCCGTGCCACAAACATCTGGATGGCAAGGTATGTTGTATTCGCATTGTGGTTGTCTGAGAAATCTGTCCAGTTACTCCATTTGACAACTTGGTTATAAACTTGTAGGCTTCAGCCTCTTTTCTGTGTTATTTCAGAAAACACTAGCACTTGGTAGATAATTAAGCGTATACATGGATGATTGAAAAATGGCAATCATCCTTTACACTTTCAAAAAAAAAAAAAAACATCAAGCATATACATACAAGTATGTTGCAATTGCACAGAATAGGCAAGTACTGTGCAAGTAGACCTTGGTGACTACATCTACCAGTAGAGTGATTCAAGATGGTCACATTGTGGAAAGGGCTCTCTGTACCTTGCAATGCACATCTGTCTCTTATAATTTGTTACTACCCGTTTTCTTATGAAAAGAAAAATCTGTTGCTCAGTTTACTTGAAGGATAGACTAGAGAACCTTTGATTACTTTGAAGTTGATTCATCTAAATTGAATCTCACCTGCTTATTTTACTAGTTCATTCACTCTATTAATGTGTATTGACCGATTTCTCACATCCCTTGTGAATTGACTGGTAACCTGACATCCCTGTTTTTATTTCAAATACCAGGTATTTGCCACAGAAGAATGAAGACCCTAGTTACATTTTTGTATATTCTATTCAACTTCTTGGTATGAGAACAACAGTTGATGGATTCTAGGAAGTCGTGCGAACCCGGGAAACGGCATTGGAAATTCCCATTTTGAGCAGGCCTTTTGTGTACATTGAGCATATTGCTTGTCATGTATAGCAGCTCTTTTTTTTTCTGAGGAAATACTTCCTAGTTTGTAATTTAGGAATGAAGACTTCTGGAGAATGATGGATGAATAGGAGCTTGGCATGGGAGGTTCATTTACATTACGAACAACCATGTTCTTGATGTGACGAAAACTATGCAAGTACTTGTAATGGCGTTCTGTGAATAGGGAAAAGGTAGGTTATATCTTGTGTTGTCTGATCTCATCTTTTTGTGTCCCATGATTTGCTGAAAATTATGATTAATCTAAGCAATACTATGGATGTTATTCGTAGATAAAAAATGCATATAAAGAGGTTAATTATGGCATTTTGGGGGGGGGGGGGGGGGGGGGGGGGGGTGGTGGTGGTGGTGGTGGTGGGGTGGGGGGTATTTGGGGAAGCGGTGCCGAAGGCTTTAATTCTTACTTCTTTAAAAAATGAATTATATATAAAAAATAAAAGTCAATTTATATCAAACCAATCTTTAGTTTTGTTTGATTATCATGGCAAATAGGAAATGTCACAAATCATTTTAAAATAAATCACAAAAAAGTTCACAAAATAAAAATACATCATTTTATCAGCCTCCTGCCCCCTGTCACTCCCCCCCCCCCCCCCCCCCCCCCCCCCCCCCCTCCCCCTCCATTTTTTTCAAAAGAAGTATTGAAATTAACAAAAAAACCAAAAATTTCAATCTCACTTGTATTTATCTATATATATATATATAAAAAGCTGATGTATTGATTGTAGGATTTAGTTTTATCTTTTTGTTTTCAAGTGTTGTGAATTCTTTGCGCATTTTAATTTTATGCATAGTATAACCTTCAATTATTTAATTCATCCGTGTAACTCCCCTTAATTATTTAATCAATACATCTATTATTAACTCTCGACAGTTTTTTATTAAGTTAAGAATATTGTGTAACTTCCACCACCCATTTCTTTTTCTCTTTTGTGTAACTCTCCTCATCTAATTAATGCACAAATTCACTTAACGTTAATTTATATCTTATACTTTATATATATATATATATATATATATATATATATAATTCTGATGATTTTTTTAAATTGTAATTATGACACATGCATTCTTCTTTCATCGTCTATATTTATCTTTTTTCTTAAATTTTTTAGTTATTTGGACTTTATTTTATTTTACTTTGTTTGATGCATTGGAAGGCTTGATATTGTAGTTCTTTGCGCATTTTAATTTTATACATAATATAACCTTCAATTATTTAATCAATACATCTATTATTAACTCTCGACAGTTTTTTTATTAAGTTAAGAATATTGTGTAACTTTCACCGCCCATTTTTTTTCTCTTTCGTGTAACTCTCCTCATCTAATTAATGCACAAATTTACTTAACATTAATTTATATCTTATACTTTATCTATATATATTTATATAATTCTGATGATTTTTTTGTAATTGTAATTATGACACATGCATTCTTCTTTCATTGTCTATATTTATATTTTTTCTTAAAATTTTGAATTATTTAGACTTTATTTTATTTTACTTTGTTTGATGCATTGGAAGGCTTGACATGGTAGGATTTAACTTTATCTTTTTTTTTTTCAAGTGTTGTGAGTTCTTTACGCATTTTAATTTTATACATACTATAACCTCCAATTATTTAATTCATCCGTGTAACTCCCCCTTAATTATTTAATCAATACATCTATTATTAACTCTCGACAGTTTTTTATTTAGTTAAGAATAATGTGTAACTTTCACCACCCATTTCTTTTTCTCTTTCGTGTAACTCTCCTCATCTAATTAATGCACAAATTTACTTAACATTAGTTTATATCTTATACTTTATCTATATATATTTATATAATTCTGATGATATTTTTGTAATTGTAATTATGACACGCATTCTCCTTTCATAGTCTACATTTATCCTTTTTTTTCTTGAATTTTTGAATTATGTAGACCTTATTTTATTTTACTTTGTTTAAACAACCGATATCAATGTTCGGTTACAACTTACAACTAATAATTATATTAATAGCCATATATTAATTTTCCTACCCAACAGATTTAGCTGTGTCTGATGCATCATTAGTGCTGCTTCATTCCTTTTGGATCTCGAGTTCCATAAGCTCAATTCCTTCATCATCTCATAAACACTTGTCTTTATGTAAGTTAGTGAGCTTTCCCACTTGTGGTTGAGTGCGTCTGCAACTAAGTTCGTCCTATCAGGGTGGTAATTAATGCAGAACTCGTAATTCTTCAGGAATTCATCCATCTTCGTTGTCGCATATTGAGGTCTCGCTGAGAGAAAGACATACTTGGGGCTATTATGATTAGTGAACACTCCAAACTGTACTCCATAAAGATAATGTTTTCAAATCTTCAATGCAAATACTACTGCTACTAATTCAATGTCATGAGTTGGATAATTCACCTCGTACTTCTTCAGCTGCCTGGATGTACATGCGACTACCTTTCTATGTTGCGTGAGCACGCATCCCAATTTTGTATCGCAAGCATTACTGTACACCACATACCCAATTGTATCTTTCGAAATTGTGAGTATAGGTGCAGTGGTCAACCTGGCCTTCAGTTCTTGGAAATTGTCTTCGCATTTCTGGGTCCATATATACTTCACATCCTTCTTTGTTAGGTTCGTCAAGGAAGATGTAATCTTTGAGAACTCCTTGATGAACTTGTGGTAATAGCCTATCAATCTGAGGAAACTGCGGATTTCTATAGCATGCTTTTCCACTTTAGAATGATCCATAGAAATGCCTTTCTTCGAGATTATGTGTCCAAGAAATATAATCTGTTCCAACCAGAACTTGCACCGCGATAACTTGCCGTATAGCTTGTGTTGCCTTAACTTCTAAAAAATAATATTCAGATGTTCCTTGTGTTGTTCTGGGTTCTCCGAATAGACTAGAATATAATCTACAAAGACGATGACAAACTGATCCAAGTACGGTCTGAACACTCGATTCATGAGATCCATGAAAGCTGCAAGGGCGCTCGTCAATCCAAAAGGTATCACTAAAAATTCATAGTGACCTTACCTTAATTGGAAAGTTGTCTTATGTACATCTTCATCGGCAACTCTAAGCTGATGGTACCCGCTTCGTAAGTTTATCTTGGAGAATACCACGGCATTGGATAACTGATCGAAGAGGTTATCGATCCGTGATAGTGGGTACTTATTCTTGACTGTGATTTTGTTCAACATTTTGTAGTCAATACACAGTCTTAGAGAGTCGTCCTTCTTCTTTACAAAAAGTACTAGAGCACCCCAAGGAGATACTCATAAATTCCTTGTCTAAAAGTTCCTGAATTTGCTTCTTTAGTTCATGCATCTCGACCGGTACCATCCTGTAAGGGACCTTGGAAATTGGGGCAGTGCCTGGAAGGAGATTGATCCGAAAATCAAACTCTCGTTGTGGTGGCAATCCAGAGATGTCTTTTGGAAAGACATCCGGGAATTCTCGAACTACATCCAGCTGTTATAGTTGGGTTGCTGGGCCATCCGTCTTCGTTATGCTTGCTAGAAAATATTTGCATCCTTTCTGTATCATTTTCTGTACTTTCATAGCAAATATGATAACTTTTCCTTCTTTGCATGTGGTACCTCGAACTGTAGCTTTGCATTCTCCTTAGGTACCGATGATTATCTTCTTTTGCTTACATAAAATGACTATATCATGGTAGGATAGCCAATCCATACTAAGGATCACATCGTAGTCTGTCATAGAAATTAGTATCAAGTCGGCTGAGAAGTTCTTTCCTTGTATAACTACCAGTGCTCAAGAAGGTACTTTATTGCATGGAGCATCCCCATAGGAGTGATCACCTCCATAGAGCAACTTATATCACGTAGAGGTAAACTTAAAGCAATAGTACATTCTTTAGATATAAAGGAGTGCGATGCACCCGAATCAAATAAGATAGTAGTAGGAAGACTGACTATGGATAGTGTACCTATAATGACCTCAGCGTCTATCGGCACTACATTATCTTCCAGGTGGAAGAATCTTCTTCGTACCATATTGTTCCCAGCTCTAGCATCACGCGGAGCTAAGGTGGAATTATCTTTGTTCTTGGTAGGACAATCACGAATGAAATGTCCCTGCTGATCATAGTGCAAGCATACTCCGGCCCTCATTCTGCATTCCCTGATGTGGAACCTCTTGCAATGTGGGCAGACACTAGTGCCCTGTGCCTGCTATTGAGGTTGTTGATGTTGGGGCTGAAAAGGGTCATTCATTAGCTTACTTCATCATGAACATATTAACTTCATATTCATCATCTTTACTTGACGTTGGGTTGTTGCTGACGATTTGCATCACAAGGCTCATATGGCCTCGCCCTATTATCCCGACGTTGGTGCCTACGGTCGGGTCCTCTCGATTCTGGCGACGATCATTCCAGTGAGGTTGGTTCTGTGCAAGGGGCTGCATGGGGGTCTTTCCTTTCACATCTCTGATCTCTTTCTGCTCTCTAACATAGTTTCTTTCCATAGTAGTCGTCAATTCAACTGTCAGGCTCAGATTTGCACATTGGCCTGCTCAAGTGTTAGCCCTGATGGTTTGATTTAGGCTTTGGCAAAAGTGGTCCGCCGCCTGTCTGTCGTTCATCTCAAGATATTATACTTTTTCAGATGAACGAACCGAACATGATATTGAGCCACTGTCATCTGGTCTTGGCTCAATTGTAAGAACTCCCTCTACTTTAGCGCACGCGGGTACTTTGGGAAGTAGCATGCCTCAAATGCTTCACAGAAACATTCCTAGGGAATGACGTTCTGACCTTCATACTTAGTGTCCATGGCGGTCCTCTACCAGTCCAAAGCATCAAATAGGACATTCTTGTCTTCACAACAGTTCATTTGTTGCAGCTTTTCTTTTATAATCTGCAACCATCTCTTAACCTTGTCAAATTCGCCCAAGCCATCATACTCTAGAGGGCGCAATTTCATGAATGCCTAAATAGTGTCCTTAGAGAACACTGGTGGCACAGGCAGAGGCTGTACAGGCTGAGGCTGCACGAAAGGAGGCTGAGCTGATAGCGTCATAGCTGGTGCAAGTTGAATAGATGGTGTCAATATTGGTGCCGGCTGAACTGTTGGTGCCCATGATGTTGGGGTCTGCACCAATGGAGACTGAACTGTCGGCTCTACCGTACGAGCTTTGACTCATGACCTCGTTCTAGTTCGTTCTCTTTTGTTGTAGGTTGGCAGTCCTGCCGCTACCTCGAGGTCGTCTCTGACCCCAATCTCGATCAACATGAGTGCGGCGTGGAGGCATGTACATCATCGTACGTCATCATATTTAGAAGCATCATACATCTTATGTGACAAAAATAAAACTTACTTGACTTCAGGTGGCGCGGTGACTGCTTGTGGCACTTGCACATGGACCATGACATCATAAATTAGGATATGAGAATGCCCTAACTTTAAGATTTGATACCTAATTGTAATGCCCCCAAATCGCACCCTGCCACGTGACAAAATACGCTTCAAGGACGCTACGGGTCATCCTTACGTGTATATCATATTGACAAAAAATAATACTTTGACTGGTCAACTCACATCATATAAAGTAAAAGGCTAATCATCATTAAATAATTACTAAAAATGGTATGACATCATCGTATGCGGAAGACTAATAAAGAACTACATATAAGTTCAAAGGAAAGCTAATACACCAATCTAATATGTGGAAAAAGGAAAATTTATCGCATGAACCTAAAGGACTCAAGACACTCATGTGCAGCCACGTACGAGCTCGATCGATCACCTTCATAATCTAGTCCTGCATTTAAGAATAGGGCAGAGCAAAACCAGGTTCGGGTCCGGGTCCACTGTGACCCGATCCCGACCCGATTTTGCCCGGGTCTAAAAAATTTAGACCCGGTACCGGGACAGGGTCGGACCCGATAAACCGGGAATAAAACCGAGAATGAAATCGGGTCCAAAATAAATATTAAAAAAATAAAATATATAAAAAAAATTATACAATTAATAAAACCAAATCACGATTTGATTAAATAAATATCAAATTAGCTTAAGATTGCATCAATTTATCATATAATAAATTAATAACATTATTTTAAAACATTTTAAAATGAAGAAATGTCCATCAAATTAATAAATAAATAGAATTATTACCATAATTATTATAACCGAGTCAGGTTTTTATACATTGGACCCGGTCCCGACTCGGGATCCACTGGGTTTTTTATTTTTTGAACCCGGTTCGACCCGATTTAGAATCGGACCTAGAATATTTCTCGGATAATCGGGTCGGTGCGGGCCGGATCGACCGGGTCGACCCGGACCGTGCTCAGCCCTATTTAAGAACATGCAAGGGAGAACCTCCCTATGAGTTTTACAATTCTGAAAGTAAGATGAAAATAATCATAAGATTATGATGCTAGATAGGAATCATAATATATCATCATCATATAAGAAGGAAAATAAATCATGATCATAATAGGGATAATAGAAGCATGTAAAATGACATATGAATAAGAGATCAAAATATCATAAGTAAATCAACATAAAAGGGTGGCAAAAGCCAATCATCATGACTAAGAATATTTACTCATATGTTTTCATTTTTTTCATCATCTTATTATTCGTCTTTGACTTATTTGGAGTATATTTGAACCCAAAGGGAGGCCCGCCTCAACCCGTCCATCATCATCATAACTGGAGAGCCAGCTCATAACTGATCGTATTCGACCCATAACTGACCTAAGTCAGCCATATCCTGATCGTCATCAGTCCATTATATTGAACAATTTTTGTCTTTTATCTTGCAGCTTTTAATTATTCATTATTAAGACATAATCAAAACTATAAGGTAGGATCAAGGGCATAAACATCATAATAATCATCATTAAGATACGGAGTATGTACTTGAATCAGCGATTTAAACATCATAAAATCGACATACGTCCTATCGAAACCCAGTCCGAGTTGGATGAAATCCGGGCTGAGTTCATCAAACATCTACTTGAAAAAATTAGGACATGACCCGGGCCAGGTTCATGCTTGACAGACCCGTCGGCCAATTCGACAGATCGGTCGACCGCACGACAAGGGTCGCGGACGAACATGACATCATCGTGAAACTGCCCGGGCCGGGTCATCATCAACCCGGGCTGAGTTTTTCTTCGTCGTAGAGCTTCGTGCTATCGACAATGGCAGACTCGGCCGAGTTCCGTCGAACTCGATCCGAGTATGGACCTGACTGGGCCGGGTTATGGTGAACCCCGAATGGGTTCCTCTTACATAGAAACTGCGCGGACACGTAGTTTGCATTCCGATCGCCATTTCCGGTAATGGCCGACACCAAGCATCATCATACAACATTCTGCTATAATCATGCATCAACTAGGATATGCTTCAAGTCTAAAATCAAGATTCTACGAAAAATCTACGCTAGTTCCATACCTTGCAAGTTTCTGCCCAAGAAACTAATTCGTTCTTCTTCCTCTGTCCGCTCCTCTCAGTTCAGGCGTGCATTCGACAGCGTTCACTCCCTCCGACGAGTCTCTTGTTGATGGCGGCGGATTTGGGACGGGCAAGAAACAAAAGGGGCGCACGAACGGGGTGGAAAACTAAGGCCAGCTCACGAGAAAATTTTGGAACTTTGCCCTTATGGTTTTGAACTCATATTTATAGAGGAGAAAACTAATTCGTGTGGTAGTTGGAGAAAATCTGATTTTTATCTTCATTAGATCCGAATCTATCTTCCCTCCTTTTTTTTGTTTTTCCTATTTAGTTTTATCTTTTCCCCTTTTATCTTCTTTTCTTTTGATGCTAAAGTTTTGGGCGTTACAATATATATATATATATATATATATATATATTTCTTGTTGACTCATGTAGCACTATATATATATATATATATATATATATATATTCTTGTTGACTCATGTAGCACTTTGAAATAAAAATAGGTAACAATATCCAATTTTTAAAATTATATTGTAGAAGTTGATTGCCTTAGAGACAATAATTGGCAATTATAGTGTTCAAATGGTCATTTTTCTCTTTTTTAAATTTTTTTGCTAGGGGCCAACGATATTGAAACTTTGAATGCAATCATGCAAGCCATAAATTTGAAGAGTTCAAACTTAGCCATGATTCAATACTTGCTTCTCCATATTCCACAAGGTGATCCTTGTAGTAGGCTTTCGATCGACGGATCCAGAACAGTTGCCCTTAGATCGTCAGGCATGAATCCTTGTAGATCTATTTATTCGACACACCTTGGTTCCGGATAACAAATTTGTACATACACAACTTTATTCAAACATTTTTCTTTTCTTCTATAATTTTTTCAACACATTTTATTAAGCTCAAGGAGTACTTAATATGGTCAATAAAAAGGTTACTACTATCAAGACTTAATGGAAATAAATAAAAGGCATGAACATGATCTTGTAGTTAGACATCCATAATTCTACCACATAGTCCATAAATTCAATATTGAAATAGAAGTGATAAGAAAGAAAAGCATTCAAATTTCATCAGTTAACAACATGTCTTTGAACTTTACTTAAAGATAATTAAAATAGTAAAATGAGAGTTAGTAAGATGGTAGCAAAAATAAATGCATGTAATGGTATTTTTGAGAATTTTTTTATTTTTCAATTTTTTATTTTTGATATAAATGCCTACATAGGCAAATAAAAGGAAAATAAAGAAAAATGCAATGCATGAAATGCAAATTTCCCCAAGTTAGAATCAAACATTGTCTTCAGTTTTAGGCTTAACAATGAAAAGTGATACATACTCAATAAAAAGGAAAAAGAAAGAAATGAAAAAAATAAAAAAAGGAAAAAGATACAACCAGATCTACTGTCTACGTGGCGGTGAAGGAAGGTGGTAGTCAAAATGTCCCTGACGCATATGGTAGTCATGGATGTGCCTCATCATGCGAACCTCCTGATCCTAGTAGGACTCAAAGCGGCTCTGGCGTTGAGAGAGATCACACGAAAATAGAAAAATATAGAGATTTACGAGGTTCACCCTAAATCGAATTACGTTATTGGGAAATGGCGGCTTTCTTTATTATGGAATAATGATGATTACAAGGATGAATATTTGTCTGGACCCCTAGGAAGTTTATATATGCACTTCCTTTGACAGACGATAGGAATTACATGCTTACTGGGACTCTAAATTAATCCCTCAAATTAGGACACCTATATCATGATAATGAAATAAATCAATTCCGAATCACATACAGAATACCCCTAAAAATAAATCAGCGAGACTTTCATAGGAGAAATCTACTGAAGCGTCTGATTACGTAGGAGGATCACATAGGGTTACAACCAATGTTGTAAGACTCGGACCGGACGTCGACCCAGATAAGTCTCCGGGTTTGGTTGGACCGGTCAAACCGATTAACCCGGACGGTCGAACAAGATATTAATAAAATAATATAAAAAGATAAATTATAATACTTATATATTGTTATCAATAATTAAGATATTTCTATATCAAAGTACATATGATTAAATCATTTTAATTAAAATTAAAAAATCAAATGTGACATATTTAACTATTGATATGAGTTTTATGTGATTTTAATATATTCAATTATAATTTACAAATTCATTTTCTCAAATTTAACTATTAATATTTACTTATACTAGAAATATTACTGTAGTTTCTATTTTTTTAATAATTAGGTAACTAATATTTTCATATTTAATTTTTTACATTTAAAAATATTATAATTTTTTTTATCAAAGAAAATAATTTGATAAATGAGTGATGATAACCATTGTATAATATAAAATAACTTGACATTCAAATGAATAAATATAGCATAGTGGTATGTACACATTAGTTTATTTAAGAGATCTTGGGTTCAAAACCCAATATGCACATTATTTCAAGATTTTTCCAATTTTTGATCTGGCTGGTTGTTGTAAAACCGCCGGTTGACAGTACTATCCAGTTTTAGCCGGGTTTTGACCAGTCTTGACCGGTTCGGAATGGTCTGAATCCTCGTCCGATTTTAGGGTCGAATCAAACCCGCTCAAGGTGACGATCGATGGTTGGACCGATCGGACTGGCCGGTCCGGTTTGGTCCAAACAACCATGGTTACAACAGAGTTCCGATTCAAAGCATTATCAATAAATCTCCACCTTGACTTGAATCATCTTTAGAACACAAAAAACTTCAATACCATGCCACGCCACTGCCATCAGCCCCACCTTGAGGCTATTACTAAGTATTGATGTTAAGCAAGTCCAAGCAATGCTGAAACTTGTCATGAGGAACAAATTTTGTGAACATATTAGCTGGATTGTCTTCAGTGCCAATCTTCTTCGCTTTAATCATCTTCTCAGTGCGGATGAAGTGATACTTGACATCAATGTGTTTGGTTCTTTCATGATGCACTTGATCCTTGGCTAAACATATTGCACTCAGACTGTCACAGTGCATTATAGTCTGCTCTTGATGCATTCTAAGATCTCCAACTAGACCTTTTAATCAGATGCCTTCCTTTATAATTTTTGTCAGTGCCATGTATTCAGCCTCTATGGTAGACAATGTAACTGATGATTGAAGTGTGACCTTCCAACTAATAACCGAACTATCCAAAGTGAAGATATAGCTTGTCATAGATCGTCTTCCATCAGCATCTCCAACGTAGTTTGAATTTGAGTACCTTGCAACCAAATACTCTTTATCACTTCTGTAGATGAGACCAATATCAGATGTTCCTCTCAGATACTGAAAGATTCACTTCACTGCTTGCCAGTGCTATTTTTCTGGATCGCTTATGAACCTGCTGACAACACTGACTTCATGAGCAATGTCCGATCTTGTGCAAATCATGATATACATCAGACTTTCAATTGCACTAGCATATGGAACCCGAGACATATACTCCTTCTTTGCATCTGATTTTGGTGTGAAGGCAATAGAAAGATGAACATTTATAGCTGATGGAGTATTCAAAGACTTCACTCTAGACATTCCAAACATGAATAAAATCTTCTCAATATAACTTTTTTGAGATAAAAAGAGTATACCCTGCGCGCGATCCCTTAGAATTTCCATCCTCAAAATCTTGTGTACTGCACTAAGATCCTTCATATCGAATTCTGTGTTGAGGAGCTTTTTTAAATTTTGAATGTCTGTCATGTTTTTAGCACCAATAAGCATATCATCAATATACAAAAACAGATAGATGGTGGAACTGTCATTCACTTTCTTGTGATACACACAACAATTAGAGGGACTTCGACTGAATCCCTTAAAGATCATGAAGAACCTCTTGTACCATTGTCTGGGAGACTGCTTCAGGCCATACAAAGATTTCTTCAGTCTGCAAACTTGATTCTCCTTTCCTGGAATGGAGAATCCCTCTGGTTGAATTATAAGAATGTCTTCCTCAAGCTCTCCATGGAGGAAAGCAATCTTCACATATTGTTGCTCGAGCTCTAGACTCTGATGTGCTACAAGAGCAAGCAACATCCTAATAGAAGTATGTTTGACAACATGTGAGAATATCTCATTGTAGTTCACATCTTCTTTCTGACTATAACCTTTAGCAACCAGCCGTGCTTTGTATCTTATGCCTTCATCTCCTAAAATTCTAATTTTCTTCTTAAAGATCCATTTACAGCCAACAACCTTTCTGCCTTTAGGCAACTTGACCAGCTCCCAAGTATGATTCTTGTGAAGAGATTTCATCTTCTCAACCATATCAATGATTCACTATTAAGATGAAATCTCTTCATCCTCCTCTTCAGCTATCTACAGTGCATAAACAACCATATCCTCGTAGCCATATCGCTTAGGAGGACTCACTTCTCTACGAGAACGTCTATCCTCTTCAGGTTGCTTATTAGATTCTTCATCTTCTTATTCTGCTTCTTGATGTGATCCTTCAGCATCATCCCCAGTTGGAGTGATTTCAACCTCCACTTATTTACTGACATTCTCTTTAGCCTCCACCTTCAATTGAAGCATTGATGCTTTATCAAAAGTCACGTTTCTACTACTGTGGATGACTTTATATTCTGAAGGAGACCAGATTCTGTAGCCCTTTACTCATGCGCCATATCCCACGAACACCCTTTCTTTGGCTTTTGGCTCTAACTTTTCTTCACTGACGTGATAGTATGTTGAACAACAAAAAAATTTTAGATTAATATAATCAGCAGGATTTCCTGACCATACCTCAGTTGGAGTCTTAAGATCAATCGTAGTCGCCGGACTTCGATTCACCAAGTAGCAAGCTGTGTTAACAGATTCAGCATAGAACGTTTTATTCAGGTCAGCATTAGAGAGCATGTACCTTGCCCTATTCAGAAGTGTCATGTTCATTCGTTCTGTAACTACATTCTACTGTGGAGTATCTCTGATTGTGCGATGTCTGACAATGTCTTCACCTTTGCAGAATTGGTCGAATTCAGTAGAACAGAACTTCAAACCATTATCAGTGCGAAGGCGCTTCACTTTTTTTTACGACTGATTTTCCATCAAAACCTTCCACTATTTGAAGGCTTTGAAGGACTCACTCTTGTGTTTCATAAAAAATACTCAAGTCATCCTCGAGTAGTCATCAATCACGAATAGGAAGTATGTAGCACCTCCTAATGATGGAACATGAGAAGGACCCCAACAATTAACATGGATGTAGTCAAGTGTCGCCTTCGTCCTGTGCACTCTTTTGTCGAACTGAGACCTTCGTTGTTTGACAAATACACAGTGCTTGCAAAAGTTGATTTCAGACTTGTCTCTCAGAAAACCTCGCTTGCTAAGAATATTCATCCCGTTCAGACTCATATGCTCAAGGCGCATGTGCCACAGCTTGAACTTTTCTGATTCAGATGAACTAACAACTGCAGCAACTTGCCTTATAATATATACAAGAACTTCTGTCTGACTCCCTTCAGAATTGTAGCATCACCCTTCATGACTGTGAGGATACCTCCAGTAGCATTGATCTGACACCCTTTAGAGTCGAGAACTTCAAGTGATATCAAATTCTTCTTCAGTTGCGGAATATGACGGACATATTTCAACGTCCTTACAAGATTGTCATGAGTCTTGATCTGCACAGAACCGATCCTGACTATCTGACATGATGCATTATTTCCTATGATGACATTTTCATCGTCGGTCTTCTGATAAGATGAGAACCATTCTTTATTTGGAGTCATATGATAGGAGCACCCCGAATCAAGAACTCAACTATCCTCCAGACATTCTTGATTAGAAGTCGTCAGAACCGAATCATCTTCAGAATTTTTAGTTTCATGTGCCACCGCAGCGACGGAGGCCTTCTTCTTTGGAAAATATTTTTTCCAATGACTTGGTTCCTTGCATTAATTATAGATGTCCTTCGCAATGATTTTCTTCTTCTTTGACTTAGATTTCTTCGAATTCGAGGATCGTCCCTTCTCCGCGATTGATATTAATCCCACGACCTGACTCTCTGCAGAATTACTCGATGCCCTATGTCGAAGTTCACGAGTGTGGAGACTCGATCTTACTTCTTCAAGACTTATAGTTTTCTTCCCGATAATCATAGACGAACAAAGTTCTCATTATGATGGAGAAAGCGAAACTAACATAATTAGGGCAGCATCTTCATCCTCGATTATAACATCAATATTTCTCAGTTCCATCAATAAAGAATTTAACTGATTAAGATGTCTTTCAGAGAGGTACATTCTTGCATGTGGAGAGAGAACAGACGTTACTTCAATAACAACTTATTGGTGAGAGACTTCATCATATATAAACTCTCGAGTCTCAACCACAGACTGACTGTCTTTTCTTCATCTGCGACTTCAATTATGACCTCATCTGTCAGACACAACAAAATCATCGAGTGTGCCTTCTCCTCCTGTGCCGCCAAAGTAGCATGGTCGATCTTCTTTTCTTTGTCTTTCGAGTCTTCCTTCTTTGATTTGTTCTTCGACATGTTTGAGAGCGGTGCACAGACTCCTTGCTTCAGAAGCGCCCGCATCCTGATCTGTCACAACCCGAAACTATTTCTGCCGATGAACTTCTCCACGTTCACATTGTGTGACGCCATCTCCCTGCTTGATCGAGAATCGCTGACGAACCCTAAGGCTCTGATACCAGTTTATTACGAAAAAAATGGAGAGAGATTATACAAACACATAAGAATATAAAGATTTACATGGTTCACCCTAAATTCCCCCTTGACCCCCCACAGACTCGCTGATTGGGCAGCGAAATCTCATAGGAAAAATCTGCTGAAGCGCCTGATTACGTAAGGCGACCACATAGGGTTATAACTGAGTTTTGATTCAAGGCATTATCAACACCTGCATATCCCTGAAGTCCGCTCGAATGGTGGTCAACTCTTGGGCCTGTCGGTGTTGCTCTTTTCAAATAGCGTGCAACTCTCCTGCCTGACGAAGTTGCTCATCGTACATAGATTTACAGATGTACTGCATGGATGCATAGTCAAGTTGTGACGGTTGAGGTTGCAAAGGATGTTTGTAATATGCCTGCTCAAGTGGAGTGAGCTCAGGTTCTTGCAGAGGGGCAGACACTTTCATCGGATCCCGTTCCTCATAAGGAGTGGCCGGTATGAACGAGGAATAAGAAGATCTCTCATTTGTTGGATAAAATCAGAGAAGACACCAGCATATGTGGTGAAAGGACAAATGCCACATGTCGAGAAGGTGCTGATGATGCAGCTTGAAAAATTGTGGTTGCTGAAGGTATCGTTGGGCTATCGCATAATCAGTAGAATCAAACCAAGTGAATGTCTCATCCTACTAACCGACAGAGGTAGATGGCCCTGCAGGTGGGATTAGTGGAGCTGCGACCTACTTAAAAGGTAGCCAATTATCAGGATTAATTGGTGTACATGCATTTAGGACGGGCACCTCCAGATCACTCCCTTTAAAAATAAAAACTTTGATTCCGGCACTATTGGTCTTGGCGAAGCCCATGGTCAGAACGATTTTTCGGTTGAGGTGGACGCTTCTCGGGACAACTTCTAGATCATTCAGGTCAAGTCTGAAGTGTTGAGCTATCGATGCACCCATATTGATACTGCTGTTTCAATGAGTAGTACGACGTTGAAGGCGACGGATGAGGAAGGCACTTATATTGACTTGTGTCCTGTGGAGCATGCTGTGGATCAAGAATAAATCCCCCTCTGAGATGACTCCATCATTGTCACTTCATCCGCTATAAAAAAATAAAAAAATTTATTGGAAGGATTAAAGTGATAAAAAAATTGTCATTTATGAAAAAGGCTAAATTACCTTTCCTAATTTTTTTCTTTTTTATATTTATTATTTTATATGTTATGGAGGGAGGGGTAATTCAATCTTTTCATAAATGGGAAAAAAGTCAAAAGTAACATAAAACATAACAGAAGTAGACAGAATGATTAAAGTGGAAAAAATCATGATAGTTTAGGGATACAAAAAAATAAGTTTATAATTTGAAATTAGATGTGAAAAATCATAATAATTTAGGAGAGATTTATAAAAATAACCCTTTTTTTTCATTCAGTCGGAAAATGTCAATAAGATGAATAAGTTGTTTTTGGATGTGTGGTGTACATAAGACTTTCGGTGTATCAAACTATTAATACTTAATTAATTTAAAATTAAAATAAAAAAATACAAATATGTTTTTGGATTCATGGCCTTTTTTTAGTTTTTTTTTATATTTTTCTTTATATACATGATGATAGATAGATGTGTTGCTTCCTGGTGATCCGGTCCCATAAACAAAAAAAATATATATTTTTAAAAAATATGAATATATCTTTATTATTTGGGAAAAAAATAAATTTGAGACCTATTAGTTTGGAGAAATGTGTCTACGTTCTCATGATATATGCTTATTGCTAACTCACAGCAAAGTGCTTATGTTCTCAATGAACAGTTGCTGCTACCGCTTTAGTTTCGTTTAATAGGTTATTTTTTTAATCTATATTTGCTTGCAATAATATTATATTTGAGTTTCAATATCCTAACTGACATTCATTTTTGCGTATTTATAAAACATTTTAACTGAGATTCCGGTGCTTGGGGGCAGTTAATTGAAGTTTTGCGTAAACCTTTCACCTAAATCGTGAAAGATTATGAGTTCTTAGATATAAAATAAAGATAAATCGATCAACTAATAGCTTTCTTTGGCTTTTGGCTCCAACTTTTCTTCACTGACGTTATAGTATGTTGAATAACAAAAAAATTTTAGATTAATATAATCAGCAGGATTTCCTGACCATACCTCAGTTGGAGTCTTAAGATCAATCGTAGTCGTCGGACTTCGATTCACCAAGTAGCAAGCTGTGTTAACAGATTCAGCATAGAACGTTTTATTCAGGTCAGCATTAGAGAGCATGTACCTTGCCCTATTCAGAAGTGTCATGTTCATTCGTTCTGTAACTACATTCTACTGTGGAGTATATCTGATTGTGCGATGTCTGACAATGTCTTCACCTTTGCAGAATTGGTCGAATTCAGTAGAACAGAACTTCAAACCATTATCAGTGCGAAGGCGCTTCACTTTTTTCGACGACTGATTTTCCATCAAAACCTTCCACTATTTGAAGGCTTTGAAGGACTCACTCTTGTGTTTCATAAAAAATACTCAAGTCATCCTCGAGTAGTCATCAATCACGAATAGGAAGTATGTAGCACCTCCTAATGATGGAACATGAGAGGGACCCCAACAATTAACATGGATGTAGTCAAGTGTCGCCTTCGTCCTGTGCACTCTTTTGTCGAACTGAGACTTTCGTTGTTTGACAAATACACAGTAAAAATTGATTTCAGACTTGTCTCTCAGAAAACCTCGCTTGCTAAGAATATTCATCCCGTTCTGACTCATATGCTCAAGGCGCATGTGCCACAGCTTGAACTTTTCTGATTTAGATGAACTAACAACTGCAGCAACTTGCCTTATAATATATACAAGAACTTCTGTCTGACTCCCTTCAGAATTGTAGCATCACCCTTCATGACTGTTAGGATACCTCCAGTAGCATTGATCTGACACCCTTTAGAGTCGAGGACTTCAAGTGATATCAAATTCTTCTTCAGTTGCGGAATATGACGGACATATTTCAACGTCTTTACAAGATTGTCATGAGTCTTGATCTGCACAGAACCGATCCTGACTATCTGATATGATGCATTATTTCCTATGATGACATTTTCATCGTCGGTCTTTTGATAAGATGAGAACTATTCTTTATTTGGAGTCATATGATAGGAGCACCCCGAATCAAGAACTCAACTATTCTCCAGACATTCTTGATTAGAAGTCGTCAGAACCGAATCATCTTCAGAATTTTTAGTTTCATGTGCCACCGCAGCGACGGAGGCCTTCTTCTTTGGAAAATATTTTTTCCAATGACTTGGTTCCTTGCATTAATTATAGATGTCCTTCGTAATGATTTTCTTCTTCTTTGACTTAGATTTCTTCGAATTCGAGGATCGTCCCTTCTCCGCGATCGATATTAATCCCACGACCTGACTCTCTGCAGAATTACTCGATGCCCTATGTCGAAGTTCACGAGTATGGAGACTCGATCTTACTTCTTAAAGACTTATAGTTTTCTTCCCGATAATCATAGACGAACAAAGTTCTCATTATGATGGAGAAAGCGAAACTAACATAATTAGGACAACATCTTCATCCTCGATTATAACATCAATATTTCTCAGTTCCATCAACAAAGAATTTAACTGATTAAGATGTCTTTCAGAGAGGTACATTCTTGCATGTGGAGAGAGAACAGACGTTACTTCAATAACAACTTGTTGGTGAGAGACTTCATCATATATAAACTCTCGAGTCTCAACCACAGTCTGGCTGTCTTTTCTTCATCTGCGACTTCAATTATGACCTCATCTGTCAGACACAACAGAATCATCGAGTGTGCCTTCTCCTCCTGTGCCGCCAAAGTAGCATGGTCGATCTTCTTTTCTTTGTCTTTCGAGTCTTCCTTCTTTGATTTGTTCTTCGACATGTTTGAGAGCGGCGCACAGACTCCTTGCTTCAGAAGCGCCCGCATCCTGATCTGTCACAACCCGAAACTATTTCTGCCGATGAACTTCTCCACGTTCACATTGTGTGACGCCATCTCCCTGCTTGATCGAGAATCGCTAACGAACCCTAAGGCTCTGATACCAGTTTATTACGAAAAAAATGGAGAGAGATTATACAAACACATAAGAATATAATGATTTACATGGTTCACCCTAAATTCCCCCTTGACCCCCCACAGACTCGCTGATTGGGCAGCGAAATCTCATAGGAAAAATCTGCTGAAGCGTCTGATTACGTAAGGCGACCACATAGGGTTATAACTGAGTTTTGATTCAAGGCATTATCAACACCTGCATATCCCTGAAGTCCGCTCGAATGGTGGTCAACTCTTGGGCCTGTCGGTGTTGCTCTTTTCAAATAGCGTGCAACTCTCCTGCCTGACGAAGTTGCTCATCGTACATAGATTTATAGATGTACTGCATGGATGCATAGTCAAGTTGTGACGGTTGAGGTTGCAAAGGATGTTTGTAATATGCCTGCTCAAGTGGAGTGAGCTCAGGTTCTTGCAGAGGGGCAGACACTTTCATCGGATCCCGTTCCTCATAAGGAGTGGCCGGTATGAACGAGGAATCAGAAGATCTCTCATTTGTTGGATAAAATCAGAGAAGACACCAGCATATGTGGTGAAAGGACAAATGCCACATGTCGAGAAGGTGCTGATGATGCAGCTTGAAAAATTGTGGTTGCTGAAGGTATCGTTGGGCTATCGCATAATCAGTAGAATCAAACCAAGTGAATGTCTCATCCTACTAACCGACAGAGGTAGATGGTCCTGCAGATGGGATTAGTGGAGCTGCGACCTACTTAAAAGGTAGCCAATTATCAGGAGTAATTGGTGTACATGCATTTAGGACGGGCACCTCTAGATCACTCCCTTTAAAAATAAAAACTTTGATTCCGGCACTATTGGTCTTGGCGAAGCCCATGGTCAGAACGATTTTTCGGTTGAGGTGGACGCTTCTCGGGACAACTTCTAGATCATTCAGGTCAAGTATGAAGTGTTGAGCTATCGATGCACCCATATTGATACTATTGTTTCAATGAGTAGTACGACGTTGAAGGCGACGGATGAGGAAGGCACTTATATTGACTTGTGTCCTGTGGAGCATGCTGTGGATCAAGAATAAATCCCCCTCTGAGATGACTCCATCATTGTCACTTCATCCGCTATAAAAAAATAAAAAAATTTATTGGAAGGATTAAAGTGATAAAAAATTTGTCATTTATGAAAAAGGCTAAATTACCTTTCCTAATTTTTTTCTTTTTTATATTTATTATTTTATATGTTATGGAGGGAGGGGTAATTCAATCTTTTCATAAATGGGAAAAAAGTCAAAAGTAACATAAAACATAACAGAAGTAGACAGAATGATTAAAGTGGAAAAAATCATGATAATTTAGGGATACAAAAAAATAAGTTTGTAATTTGAAATTAGATGTGAAAAATCATAATAATTTAGGAGAGATTTATAAAAATAACCCTTTTTTTCATTCAGTCGGAAAATGTCAATAAGATGAATAAGTTGTTTTTGGATGTGTGGTGTACATAAGACTTTCGGTGTATCAAACTATTAATACTTAATTAATTTAAAATTAAAATAAAAAAAATACAAATATGTTTTTGGATTCATGGCCTTTTTTTAGTTTTTTTTTATATTTTTCTTTATATACATGATGATAGATAGATGTGTTGCTTCCTGGTGATCCGGTCCCATAAACAAAAAAAAAATATTTTAAAAAAATATGAATATATCTTTATTATTTGGGAAAAAAATAAATTTGAGACCTATTAGTTTGGAGAAATGTGTCTACGTTCTCATGATATATGCTTATTGCTAACTCACAGCAAAGTGCTTATGTTCTCAATGAACAGTTGCTGCTACCGCTTTAGTTTCGTTTAATAGGTTATTTTTTTAATCTATATTTGCTTGCAATAATATTATATTTGAGTTTCAATATCCTAACTGACATTCATTTTTGCGTATTTATAAAACATTTTAACTGAGATTCCGGTGCTTGGGGGCAGTTAATTGAAGTTTTGCGTAAGCCTTTCACCTAAATCGTGAAAGATTATGAGTTCTTAGATATAAAATAAAGATAAATCGATCAACTAATAGCTTTATTAATGAATAATTAAAGACTTTCTCGGTGACATTTCCATTTTTAATCCTCACATTTTTTAGCTTATCGAAATTGTAATTAATTTTGGCTTCTTTTGTAACACTCAAAATACGTATGAAAGGAAATGGCCAAGAGGAAGGTAGTTGACTTGTTATAAAATGTCCAAGTTTGAAGCGAAAAAATATGTAGCATAATATATAGGGACAAATGATGTCTATAATAAAATGATGACCCCAAATGGGAGAACGATATCCTGATAGATACTACTAATTAAGATATATATATATATATATATATATATATATATATATATATATATAATGTTTTTTTCTCAACTCTCATCAGAAACTATAAATGTAGATATTTTGAGAATTACTTTTTATTTATTTTTTATTTCGTAGTTATTTCTTTCTTCTCTTTCATCCACGTAGTTTAAGATAAATTTTTTTTAGAATTTTAAATTAAACTTTCATATCAATAATTTCCTATTCTAATACACCAGTAGTTCTAGTCAACCTTCCTCATTAGATATTTGACTATTCCAAATTCATCTTTCATAAAATATTTCCTATTTTTCTTCAATTTCATTATTTTATATTTTTCTTCCCTAATTATACTTTCCCTATTTCTCATTATTCTTTAATTTCTCACTATATTTTTTAAAACAAAATAGTCAAATCGATGTTCAGGTTGAAGTTCCTTTTAGTGGATATGGTTCGATTCGAGTTTTTCAAAAATAATTTTCGGCTGATTCATCGATCTTGACAATCGGATACCTATTTATTAATGGGGTATTAATATTTAAGTAGTTGATAAAGTTAAAATGAAAATATAATAAATTATTTAATTTAAATATTATGTAATTTTTATTATAATATAATATATAAATTATTTATATCTTAATAAATTAAAATAAAATTCCACAATTATTTGTTATTATAATATATAAAAATTTATATCGACAATAAATTTTATATAGTGCGTGTAGAATATTGAAATGTTAATTATTTAATTATTTTTATTCATTATTATAAATAAATAGTTTGTAATTAATTTAAGTATGAATATAAAAGATTAAATGGTGAAAAAAATAGAAATGAAAAAATAATAAGATAATTTAATAAAAATATAATGCATTTAAATAAGGGTAAATTTAGAAAAAAAATATAAACTTTTAATCTCTAGAAGTAGTTTTCAATATTTTCATCTCAAACGTTAAAGTCAACATGAAATGTTAATTTTAACTTTGCCAAACGCCAACTTAATTCGTCCCCTCGTCTAATTAAAAAATTTAGAAACACTCATCTTTGCTGTATCCGAAAATTTACCGCACACTTTTATAGAGAAAAATTTACTGCGCACTTTTAAGGTTTTCTTTTCCAGCAATCGTGATATTAATGCTCACAGTGATCTCCGAGTCAAAAAATAATAAGTTGAATTCACCAAAGTTGATTAGTTGATAAAAAAACAGCATTTGCATATTTTATTTATGTTTAAGAAATGCATTAATAACATTTATTTGACCATGTTTTAGGGAAAAATAAGAATAATAAATAATTTACTACATTATTTTTTTTCCAAACGATTTTTCTTCATTGATAGATGCTTATAAAATCAAAGAAAATGAATTTCACATAATTAATTGTAGATACGTGCATATATGTTACAATAACTAACTCACCTTTGGCTCAATTGTTAATTTACTGGTTCCTTAATTATAACACTATTTGGATAAATTACACGATTAGCCTCCCACTTTAAGTCATTTTCAAATCGGTTCATCAATTTTAATTTGTAATTAGAACGTCCTTCATCTTTAATTTTCTTATACAATTAGTCCTCTTGACCGGTGATAATGGATTTTTCGGTTACCTTGCGTACGTGGTCGATACGTGAGCCATTTCTCTCTCGTCTACGTCATTTAAGTCATTCACGTTATTTAACGCTACAAAACTGAATAAATTACACGGATCGTCCTCCAACTTTGAGTCGATTTCTAAACGGTCCCCCAACTTTGATATTATTGCATGATTCATCCACTTGACCGGTAAGAGACAGTCTCCCGATTATCTCGTTGACGTAACGTAATAAAATATAATAAAAAAATTAATTTATTGATGTGGCATAATAAAAAAACAATATAATATTAATAAAATATTATAAAAATTAATAAAAAATGACAGAAGACGCCGATGAGCTCGCGAGGGGATGTTGGCGCCTCTTGCGCGAAGCTCGCCAAAGGGCGAGCTTGGAGAGGGGGGCCGACGCCCCTGTGCCAGCTCGCCAGAGGGTGAACTTGGAGAGGGGGGCCGACATCCCCCTCTGCGAGCTCGTCCACGCCCTTAAATTTTTATAATATTATTTATTATTATGTGATGTCAGCTAGTTAAATTTTTTTATTGTGTGTCAGCAAGATAATCGGGAGATACCGGTCAAACAGACAATAATATCAAATTTGGGGGACCGTTTAAAAATTAACTCAAAGTTGGGAGGACGATCCGTGTAATTTATCCGATTTTGTAACGTTAAATGACGTGGATGACTTAAGTGACATGGATGAGAGTGAAATGACTCACGTGTCGACTATGTATGCAAGACAACTGAAACCATTATCACCTATCAAGAGGACTAATCGTGCAAGAAAATAAAAAATAAAAAATATTCTAATTACAAATTAAAATTGAAGGACCAATTTAAAAATGACTAAAAATTGAGAGACTAATCGTCTAATTTACCCCTCGTCTCTCTTCTCCGTCAAGGCGCTTATCCCCACACTTGCATCTCTCTTCTCCGTCAAGGCATGAAGAGCTTATCCCCACACTTGCACCGCCACGCCTCCGGGTAATACTCCAGCGGAATGCTCCGACCCGGCTCAATTGCGACGTGCTCCGAGTGGCAGGGAAAGCACCAGCCACACCGTGCTCGGCACGTCGGAGGGGACGAGCCTGGACCGGCGGTGAACCACCTATTCAATGTCAGCGCAGCTCGCCTCAGATGCTCCCTCTCCGGGGGCCTCAGACTTGCTTCTTCGTCTCCTTGCGCAATTCCGGCTGAACCACTCCCTGCAATTTTAACTCAATGGTCAGTGGAGACTGCTAAGCTGCAATGATCTGTAGATGTTGGGGAGATACATCAAAACAGAGCAGGGACTTAATGGCCTTTGACAGGGTACAAAGTGCTCGGAAAGCTCATGGTGCTGGTAAGCTGGCGGATACTGAGCTTTTCGATTGGATATTTTCTGGCAGCGTAATTAACTTGATATTATAAATGAAAGATGAAATTCTTCATCTCAGACGACTTATATAGTTCAGTCGTTTGACCAGTAGAAATGGAAGCCATGTTGATGCCAGAGAAAAAGTAGCTAAAGCAACAGCATGAAAAAGTAGCTAAAGAGTGCCAACTAAACTAGGAAAGATGAAACTTTTAGCTCAGAGAAGACATAAAGATGGCATTTCGTAGGGAAAAGCACTATAAAGGGAGAAAGAAAGAGAAACAAAAGCTTGAGCATGCAGCACAGAAGGAACGAGTTTGTATAGGAAATGCGAAGCAGAACAAAAAATGAACTCTGCCGGAGGCATCAGCTTTCTTAGCATTACCAGGAGGTCCGGCAAGGAAGAGGAGCACGACGGCGACTGCCATGAAATGGCGCCTGTGGTGCAGGATGCTCATGGCTGACGGGCGCGCTGCTAGAGCACTTGAAGTAAGCGAGTGATCTCACGTACACAACGCTGGTAATTAAAGGAAGGCAACAGAAGACTGGCACAAAGAAGTACCGATATTATTGCACTGGCCAGTGGTTCAGAGCAACAAAGACGAGCAGACATACAGAGTAGTAGCAGCTATAGTGGTGATGGTTTTGGGAGGGAGGAAGGAGACAGATGGGTTTCAACACCAAATGATGATATGAAGATTGGATTTGAGCCAATTATCCATCGTGAGCTGCTCTGTGATCTCTCATGTTGTGGGACCTGAATGTTCCCCAAGCAAGTTTGTTGGCTCTGTTAACTAACAAACTACTTATCATATCTATTAGATCTAAATTATCCTAACCATAATATTCTACCAGCATATTGTTACATAGTTACTAACAGCTCAGACTTGTATATATATACATTACACATGGAATGAAGTGACTATTCTTTGTTGCATTGTTTCATGGTATCAGAGCTTGTTACAATGTCCTCCTCTGCTACCTCTGAAGCCCACACGATGCAAAACATACAATCCACCTCCTCGTCCACTTTGCTTCCAAAACTAGGACAGGTGAATCACTCAATTTCCATCAAACTAACCAGCACCAACTACCTCCTCTGGAAAACCCAATTTCTTCCCCTTCTGAGAACCTTTGATCTGGAAGGATTAATTGACGGAAGAACACCATGTCCTCCCTCCACAATCCATGCCTCCTCTGCAGGATCTGAAGCATCATCATCGACAACCCCTGCACTCAATCCTGCTTATATTGACTAGATTCGCCGTGACCAACTTCTGCTTAGTTGGATCCTCTCCTCTCTTTCGGAAGAGATCCTTCCACATGTTGTTGGTCTGTCCACCTCTGCTGAAGTGTGGAACACCTTACATCTTGCATTAGGTGCTCCCTCTCATACCAGAATTTTGCAACTCCAAATGCAACTGCAGAATATGAAGAAAGGTGATTGTCCTGTATCCAACTTTCTCAAACAGGCCAAGTATGTTGCCGACCAATTTGCAGCAGCAGGACATCCTCTATCACCATCCAGTTTCAATGCCATCATCTTCAACAACCTCGGTCAAGACTATAATGATGTTGTGGCTTCTCTAGCGGCGCGCCCAAGTCCAATCACATATCCAGAACTGCACAGCATTCTCACCAGCCATGAAATACACATTTCTATTCAACATCCAGCAAATGAGGTTGTGTTGGCTCCTTCGGCAAACTATATGCATTCTTTAACTCCACAAAATAACTACCGCAGCTCGTATAAATCTCGAGGTCGTGGACGTGGGCGCCCTCCGACTGAGCGCCGTGATCCTTGCCCGGTCTGTGGTGGTCAAGGACATAGCCCATACAAGTGCAGATATCGTCACACCAACACCATCTGACCAGAAGATCGTCTTGCTCCCCAAACCTCACCGGCTCCTCCATCACCCTATAATGCATATGTCCCCTCATATGCTTCTACAGGTTCAGTTCCTACTTACAGTGGCTACACCGAGTGGATACCTGATTCAGGTGCAACGCATCACACTACCCCTGATCTACAAGCACTGAGCGTGACAGAACCTTACTCCGGGGCTGAACAACTGCATGTCGGTGATGGCACAAGCTTACCAATCACACATACTGGTTCTTCATCTATCTCAACTTCATCTTGTTCTCTCTATCTGCACAATGTTCTTCGGGTTCCTACTATTTCTAAGTCTCTTCTCTCGATTCCTAAATTCACTGCCGATAATAATTGCTCCATTGAATTCTTTCCAACTTGTTTCATTGTGAAGGATCTTCAAAGCAGGCAGCCCCTTCTACAAGGGCACATTAAATTTGTATTATATTCCATGCGAGTGAACCACCAACCAACAACATTTCACACGCAAGGACCTACATTCCAGTGCCTTCATCGTCGCCTTGGTCATCCGTCCTCCACCGTTGTCCAGTCCGTTGCTCGCCTGATGCAAATCCAGCTTCGCTCCAACGCCTCTGCACTGTCCAGTTCATCTTGTTGTGCATGCATGCAAGGAAAGTCCACAAGACTTCACCTTCCTCCGACCAACACTCGAGTTGCCGCCCCCTTAGATCGAGTCTCTACTGATGTTTGGGGTCCTGCACCCATGTTGTCATTTAGTGGTCATCGTTATTTTCTAGTGTTTGTAGATGATTTTTCAAAGTTCAGCTGGTTCTATCCTCTAGTAATAAATCTGATGTTGTCTCCATTTTTCCTCGATTCAAATTGCTTGTTGAAAAATAATTTAACACCTTGCTACGTTCATTACAAACTGATGGTGGCGGTGAATTTCTACGGCTTTCATCCACCCTACAACAATATGGCATTCAACATCGCATCAGTTGTCCCCATGTTCATGAGCAAAATGGTGCTGCCAAACGTAAAATTCGGCACATTGTTGATATTGGCCTCACAATCCTTGCACAAGCCTCTGTCCCTCTTCGTTTCTAGCATTTTGCTTTTGAAACGGCTATTTTTCTCATCAATCAACTTCCTACCCCAGTCCTTGCCCATAAATCACCACACGAACTTCTTCTCTCTAGATGTCCTGACTATACCTTCCTACGCACATTTGGGTGTGCAGCCTACCCTTTACTTCGTCCTTACAACACCCACAAATTTTCCTTTCGCTCCAAACAATGCATTTTTCTTGGCTATCCTGACAACTATCTTGGCTATCGTTGTTTTGATCCAGAAACTGGTCGCATATACATTGCGAGGCATGTGCGCTTTGATGAGCAAGTTTTTCCATTCTCTCAATCACAACACGACTCACCTAATTTGCCTACCTTCTCCACAAACACACCATGGCTCACCATTCCATCGACTATTCCTCTAAGTCCCATCTTGCCACTGCCCTCATCTATGTCATCTCAAAATCCTGAACCCTCTCGACCTCAATCAGCCTCTCCTAGCCTCTCAACCTTACATCCCATGCAACTTCGTCCTCGTAAGCATGTGAACTATCGCTCCCTTGCTGGAGCCCAGCCCCGACATGCCATGCTTCTGACGTTAACTGCTCAGGATTCGACATGTTTTTCGAAAGCCAACCGTGATCCGCTTTGGCGCAGTGCTATGACAGACGAATACAATGCACTCATTTCAAATGGCACATGGTCACTGGTCCCTCGACAGCCACACATGCATGTCATCAGTTGTAAGTGGATGTTTCGAAAGAAGTTCAAGGCTGATGGTTCTCTTGAACATTATAAAGCACGCCTGATTGCCAAGGGCTTTCATCAACATCCTGGGATTGATTTTCATGATACCTTCAGTCCGGTTATCAAACCGACAACTATCCGTGTAGTTTTATCCATTGTCATATCTAACAAATGGCAACTTCATCAACTGGATATCAACAATGCCTTTCTTTATGGCACACTCAATGAGGTCGTCTATATGGAACAACCCCCCGGATTTTGTGACACTGATCGTCCATCTCATGTGTGTCTACTACATAAGTCCTTATATGGCCTCAAACAGGCACCACGTGTGTGGTTTCATGATCTTCATGCTGCTCTTATATGTTTTGGTTTTCAGTCATCCAAAAATGATCCGTCCTTGTTTATTTATCTCAAAGAGAACATTATCATCTATGCATTGGTATATGTAGATGACATCGTTCTTACTGGATCTGCGTCTTCTATGATTGACAAGCTAGTGACTCACCTATGACAGTTCTTTGCAGTCAATGACTTGGGCCCTCTCCACTTCTTCCTAGGGATTGAGGTTGTACCTCATAGGGATGGCATCATTCTATCACAACAAAAATACATCAGGACCATCCTTGCTCGTGCAAACATGACCACTGCCAAAGGAGTATCTTCTCCAATGTCATGTGCCAACGAGAGTGCTTCAAATACATCTGACACCCTCTTTGATGATCCAGTGTTATATAGGCAAATTGTCGGTTCTATGCAATATGTGACTATGACACGACCAAATCTCAGCTTTGCTGTTCACAATGTCAGTCAATTTATGCACCGTCCTACTATGATTCAGTGGCAAGTCACCAAAAGGATACTTCGTTACTTAAAACAGACTATGCTCCTTGGTTTGTTCATATGCTCATCGGTGCAGCCATACCTTCAGGCATTCTCAGATGCAGATTGGGCAGGCACGAGTATTGATCGTCGGTCCACAAGTGGATTTGCGATATTTCTAGGTACAATTTAATTTCATGGTCAGCAAAGAAACAACGAATTGTTTCTTGATCATCGACTGAATCGGAATATAAGTCCATAGCTGAGCTGAGCTCATTTGGTTGTGATCTCTCCTTACTGAACTTAGATTTCCTACCTCGCAACCCCTATTTTATGGTGTGACAATATTGGAGCAACCTACCTCACAGCTAACCTAGTTTTTCATGCTCGAACCAAGCACATCGAGGTAGATTATCACTTTGTTCGGAAGGAAGTGGCTGGTCGGCGACTCTTTGTTCGATTCTTATCTTCAAAAGATCAATTGGCTGATATATTTACAAAGCTGCTACCAGGATCGTGTTTTCGTTTCTAGTGTGGCAAGCTTCGCCTTCGTCTTCGAGAAGGCTAATCTTGAGGGGGCGTGTTAACCAACAAACTACTTATCATATCTATTAGATCTAAATTATCCTAACCATAATATTCTACCAGCATGTTGTTACATAGTTACTATCAGCTCAGACTTGTATATATATACATTACACATGGAATGAAGTGACTATTCTTTGTTGCATTGTTTCAGGCTCAAGTCTACTATCATCCACTCCTGCACAATGATTAGGCCTTTGGACCGTGGAACTAGCGACGGCTGTGTCAAAGACCGATCACTATGCCAGTCGACATCTGTTTGACGGTGGAGGGGACGACTGGGACTAGCCGACGGTGGCGACATGGAGTGACGCATAGCAGTAGACCTCGCTGCACGACCTTCACACGCCGAACATAATGTCGAGTCAAGCGAAGCCTTACATTGGCTGAGCGCTAGGCGAAGGGGAGGCGACTTCCACATGACCATGACCTTCGTGCGTCCACCGGTGATATAGGGCGTGAGCAAATTCTTAACAAATAACAGAATATCTAGACTCATATTTTATATTGACATCTTATTTTGATCCCAATAAAATAAATGTAAATCTCATGTCATATATATTATTTTAACAAATTAACATAATATAAAAAAATCATATTTTAATCTTATAAAATGGATGCACAAAATACTCAAATGGATTAAAATATTATCATTTTAATAAACACTTAAGATAAATTAACAGATTTTTGTAATGATTAAAATCAAATATTGATTTTCATATGTTCTTGATGCTTTGGTACCATCGAAGATAATGTGCATAGTACGAATATAAAAAACTTCCATTTCCCATCTAAAACATGCAATCAACGATCTATAAAATTGATTATAGCATAAAATTGCATATTTGACTATACCTATAATTAAGTCCTCACTTTGAAGGGGATGATCTGTAGTCCACCATTGCACTCACCTTCTGAATTTCAAGTGTCATAAATCCCTAAGGTAGTCCGATCGAGCGGATGCTAGGGGAGTGCATAAAGATGACCTCTTCAATCCTCTAAAATGAGTTGCAGATGACTAAACTACAATATGTAATTGATGATTTTTGTAAAAGTATTTTTTCAATAGTTCACTTTTTGAATATTTTTTCTCTTGACTTAACAAAAAAATATAACTTTTCAATTAATTACTTCTTATTTTTAAGTATATTACAACTAATTCAATTATTATCTCTATGATTTAATAGAAAGTAACTTTCATCATTATTAATTACTTGATTACAATCAATACAAAAAAATAAACTAATTATTTTGTTTAGCTATACATGCACTCTTAGTTTTTCATAATTCATCTAAACTAATAACAAATAATTTTATTTTTAAAATAATATCATAACATTTTTATACTATCAAAATAGTTAATTATTACTTTCTAACTTTCTTCCTCTATCAGTTTTTGTTTTAATGTAACTCGCGTGCCCATTCAACTAATGTAACTCCCGTTTGACTCGTAGTATAATCCCATCCAACTATTTCTTAACTATCCATTGACTCAATAATTAACTACTTGTAACATACTGTCACATTATAGATTATAATAACCTCTTGATTCCTTATAGTTAATTATTTTTCGAACTTAATAATCCCTTATCTAATTTTCTCATTTTATAATTATTTTTATTATAATTGAATGCCAATTAATCATGAGTAATCAATTTCATAACTTCAATTTATTTCCCAATTAATCATGATGGAATTACTATTAATCACTTTGTGTTTCTTTTCTACTTTCCAGTTAAGTCTTTAATGAACATCAGATTTTTTTAAGTGCTTCAATGTCATTAATGACCCGACTAAACCTGTGATGTTTCTTATGACCATTTAACGACTGCCAATTTTTTTTAAAATCAATCTTTGATTGTTGTTCGGTACTCTGTATCCCCTATGTGCATTTTCGTTTGTGGTAGATAAGAAAATCTTGCTGTCACCAGTTCGTGGGCTTCTCAGTTCTCATCTCTAGACTCCAATGAAGCTCTTGGTCTATGCCGCGACTGTGATAGCCGTGGCAATTGTTATGGTCAAAGTCTTCAAACTCGGATAAGCCTATGGCGTTGTTGTTCCAATCTACAGTTTTCAATCACCGGTGCATTCTCCGCCAGTGTTGTTTGTGCCATCGTCGGCAGCTAGAAGCCACGCATCATCCGATGCTCAATCATAATTCGTACTCGTGGCATAGTGGACACGTTCGACGCATTATGTAACCACACCTTCACTTCCCTATCTAGTGACTGCAACTACATATGAGGACTATCATCCGACCGCAAAGCCTTCTTCTACTTACGACACACCACTATCAAGAGTGCTATTGTATTCACATTCTTGAAGGCATAGAATTTGTGGACTGCATCGCTTGTTGGGCCAGGTCGCAAGCGTCGGCCTCAAGTTCATCCAATGGTGGCATGACGACTCTAAGACCCCCATGCAACTTTCCCCAGCGCGTTTCGTTCTCTCACATCTGCCGCAGGTTTCTTTATCTCGAGTTTATATTATTGTGTTCTAAAATAATTTCTTAGTAATTATATCTTATTTATAATATATGAAAATAGGACTATGTACAAAAATTCTTTACATATGATCTTTTCATTTTTTTTTTCTTCTTATTTATTTTTCCCTCCCTCTGTCTCCAATTCCATTATTACTTTTTAATGAAAAAATAATACAGACGCAGGTTGTTAATGTATTTAACAACGTATATTTATTTGTGCGAAGTTTATATATATATATATATATATATATATATATATATATGCGCGATTTAAGGCTTTAAGGATCACATAAACGAAGAGGATATTTATAGAAGAAGGCGCGGGAAGTGCTTCTAGAGACTTCTAAATGCCAGCCGTTTAGGTGCAGGGAGTTGAAGGATTAAATACAAAATAACTAATTGAATATTGAATACCCAATGAAAGGCAAATAAAAGATTCCCTTCTACAAACATTTTTATTTTCAAGTTTTCCCATCTTCTATAGATTTATTTTGCATTTTTTTATCTATTTATAGTTGCGTGCAAAAAAAAAATTTGTTTGTAGAAGGGAATCTTTTATTTGCCTTTCATTGGGTATTCAATATTCAATTAGTTATTTTGCATTTAATCCTTCAACTCCCTGCACCTAAACGGCTGGCATTTAGAAGTCTCTAGAAGCACTTCCCGCGCCCCTTCTATAAATATCCTCTTCGTTTATGTGATCCTTAAAGCCCTAAATCGCTCATTCGTCGCCGTTGCGAAGTCTCCTTTTGTGCCCGCTCTCTTCTTTTACGATCGCTTGCAGAGGAGATCAAAAATGGCGGCCGAGACGGAGACCTTCGCATTCCAGGCGGAGATCAACCAGCTGCTCAGTTTAATCATCAACACCTTCTACTCCAACAAGGAGATCTTCCTTCGCGAGCTCATCAGCAACTCTTCCGATGTGAGTTTTGCTAGATCCAACGCGCCCAGCCTTTTCTGTTTTAATCGCAAGGATCTTTCATCGTATTAATATTGTTCACTTGAACGTCGCGTGTTGCAGGCGCTGGACAAGATCCGGTTCGAGAGCCTCACGGACAAGAGCAAGCTGGACTCCCAGCCGGAGCTCTTCATCCATATCGTACCCGACAAGGCCACCAACACCATTTCCATCATCGACAGCGGCATCGGCATGACCAAGTCTGATCTCGTCAACAACCTCGGCACCATCGCGCGCTCCGGAACCAAGGAGTTCATGGAGGCACTCGCCGCCGGCGCTGACGTCAGCATGATAGGCCAATTCGGTGTTGGGTTCTACTCTGCTTATCTGGTCGCCGATAAGGTCGTCGTCACCACCAAGCACAATGACGACGAGCAGTACGTCTGGGAGTCCCAGGCTGGGGGTTCTTTCACGGTCACCAGAGACACCTCTGGAGAGGCCCTTGGCAGGGGTACCAAGATGACCCTCTACCTGAAGGAGGATCAGGTATCACGATTATCAAATCAGATGTTAAATACTCGCATTGGTGAATTGACTCATTAATTTGGCTGAGGTGATTGCATATTGTCTTCTTGGCTGTAGTGGTCTCTTTGAATGCGTTGCAAACTTAGGGAATTGACATGATTCATAATTATGCTTGTTTTGCTAAATTAAAAAATTTATTTTACTGTCTATATAACTAGAATGACAACTTCATTTGAAAATTGTTTTAGGTTCTGGATGTTATGCTAAGATTTGAATGTTGTTAGGATTTTATCTAGTGTTGTATGATGCATATAAAGGGCCTTTGGACCATGAGGTTCGTGGTGTCGCTTCCCTGATTTTTCTTATATTTGAATTCTGTTGTCATGCGTCTAAGGTAGTTGTATGTCTATAGTTTTATCATTCAATGTACTCTTACGACTTCTGAGACTGAGCAATTGTTACCGTTGCCTTATGTGTGTAACTAGTTAAATTATAGAAAACTTGCTTGAAACCTTTTACCTATATTACTTTATAATGTTAAATTTATCATTGTCCCTCCCTGATTTTTGTTCTTATAGAATGACAAATATTGACAAGCTAATTAAATTATAAATTACTTGCTTGGAACTTTTTACCCATATTCTTGTAAAATGATATTTTATTGTTATCCTCTTGACATCCCTGGTTTTGTTTTTCTTATTGACTGACAAACATTGTCAAGCAATTGTTTCAGTTGTCTTATTAACTAGGTAAATGATAAAGAACTTGCTTGAAACATTTAAGTCATATTGTTTTAGGGTGTCTCTAGTGTCACTCCAAAAAATACTATTTGCCACTCCATTTTATTAGATAGGGGTAAAAATGTCCAGCACTAATAGAAAGAAATTCCAGTGCTTTTGGAGTGGAAATAGAGGCACCCTTGTTTTAATAATGATCAATTTATCATTATCATTTTGACATCCCTGGTTTTATCGTTCTTATTGAGTGACAAACATTGAGCTCTAATTGTTTATTTCAAAATTTCTCTATTGATGTATTATGGTTCATTTGATTGCAGTTAGAATATCTTGAGGAACGCCGTTTGAAGGATCTCATCAAGAAGCATTCTGAGTTTATTAGCTATCCAATTTCTCTGTGGACTGAAAAGACCACTGAGAAGGAAATTTCTGATGATGAGGATGAGGATGAGAAGAAAGACACTGAGGAAGGCAAGGTGGAGGATGTTGATGAAGAGAAGGAGGAGAAGGAAAAGAAGAAAAAGAAAATCAAGGAGGTCTCGCATGAATGGGCCTTGGTCAACAAGCAGAAGCCTATTTGGATGAGGAAGCCAGAAGAAATCACCAAGGAAGAGTATGCTGCTTTCTACAAGAGTCTTACCAATGACTGGGAAGAGCATCTTTCTGTAAAGCACTTCTCTGTGGAGGGCCAGCTCGAGTTTAAAGCTGTACTTTTTGTGCCTAAAAGGGCTCCTTTTGATCTCTTTGATACAAAGAAGAAGCTTAACAACATCAAGCTTTATGTGCGCCGTGTCTTCATTATGGACAACTGTGAAGAGCTGATTCCAGAGTACTTGAGTTTCATCAAGGGCATAGTGGATTCTGAGGACCTGCCCCTCAACATCTCAAGAGAAATGCTCCAACAGAACAAGATCCTAAAAGTGATCCGGAAGAACCTTGTTAAGAAATGCATTGAACTCTTTTTTGAGATTGCGGAGAACAAGGAGGACTATGACAAGTTCTATGAGGCTTTCTCAAAGAACCTGAAGCTTGGTATCCATGAAGATTCTCAGAACAGGTCTAAGATTGCTGAATTGTTGAGGTACCACTCAACTAAGAGTGGGGATGAAATGACGAGCCTGAAGGACTATGTTACAAGAATGAAGGAGGGACAAAATGACATCTACTACATCACTGGTGAGAGTAAGAAGGCTGTGGAGAACTCCCCATTCCTTGAAAAGCTCAAGAGGAAGGGCTATGAGGTTCTTTACATGGTTGATGCCATTGATGAGTATGCCGTGGGACAGCTGAAGGAGTTTGAGGGTAAGAAGCTGGTATCTGCAACAAAGGAGGGACTGAAGCTTGATGAAAGTGAGGATGAGAAGAAAAAGAAGGAAGCTCTGAAGGAGAAGTTCGAGGGTCTATGCAAGGTCATCAAGGAGGTTTTGGGTGACAAGGTAGAGAAGGTTGTTGTTTCTGATCGTGTTGTTGACTCCCCTTGCTGTTTGGTTACTGGTGAATATGGCTGGACAGCGAACATGGAGAGGATCATGAAGGCACAAGCTCTGCGCGACTCCAGCATGGCTGGCTACATGTCAAGCAAGAAAACCATGGAAATCAACCCGGAGAATCCTATCATGGATGAGCTCAGGAAACGAGCTGATGCTGACAAGAATGACAAGTCGGTCAAGGACCTCACTCTGCTGTTGTTTGAGACTGCTCTTCTTACTTCAGGTTTCAGCCTAGAAGATCCCAACACTTTTGGCAACAGAATCCACAGGATGCTGAAACTGGGCCTCAGCATTGATGAAGATGAGAAGGTGGAAGACACTGATATGCCTGCACTGGAGGAAGCTGAGCTTGAAGAGAGCAAGATGGAGGAGGTGGACTAAACTGAAGCTGTTTTGTTACTTATGGTTCGAACTTGGTATTGCTTGAAGCTCTTTTAACTATAGATCTTAGTGCATTTGTCACTTGATTTCTGTTGGCTTAACTTTAGGGAACTGCATATAATTACATTTTTCAGTAATTTCATTAGCTTATAAGTCTTTAATACTTGATGTCCTCGTTTTCATTATTCATTTATTATGATAATTTCATTATTTATTTGATCATTTGATCATAATTTCATAAGTTCATTAAATTGTTATCATTAAGTTAATTGTATAGTTTAAAATAATATTAACCAGTTGCTAAATAATGTTTATAAGGTACTCTAAATTGGTCTAGTTTTTATTTTCTGAAATCATCAAAACCAATTTTTGAAGTCACCGTCCGCTTTCAATTATCATTTTTCCTTGTGCCGTTGTCCTCCTCACTCCGCCCTCTCCTGCTATCATTTTTCCCACTCCACCCATCTCCTTCGCTTCAAGCCGCTCCTCCGTCTGTCTTCCTCTCTTTTCCCTCCTGCTCGAAAGAAGAATTCGAAGCCATTCCTGACGTCGAAGGCATCGAGATCCTGGAGCCTCACTCTGCCGTTGGTTTTCGCCGCTTCTTTCCCGTGTTCTTGGGTTGAGCTTGAGGTGTTCGAAATTTTGTTGCAACCATTCATCTTTCAAGTAGGCCAGGCTCACTGTGGAATTTCCGCCAGCATATGTATATCGGGACTGTTGCGGAAACGTTTCAACTTTTAAATCGTTCAGCAAAGCAGTCGAAGGTTCTTCTAGCCTTCATTTTTACGTGATCTGTTTTCTTTTCTTGCAATTTTTTTTGCTTCTGTCTGTTAGAAGACGTCTCTACAGATAGGGGTATCATTTCCATATTGCCTGGCAATTGCTTTTACAATTATTAAGTTATTAAAGCTGAAGTATTTAACTAGTTAGTTGTTCGGCAAATTTTCTTGGGTAAAAAAATGGCGTTTTAAAGGTAAAAATATTATAAATAAATTAACTTGATGTAATGCAAGTTTTGGCTGCCTAACTCATCTCTCCTACGTGTTGCCATTCCGTCATGCGTTTTTCCCTCCTATCTTCTCTTCCCCTTTCCAACTCCGGTGCTGAGGCCACCTCTGCCGAGGAAGGCAAAGGGGTCGACGGGAAGGCAAAGGCCGTTGCTGAGCCCTCCTCTGCCGGCCTATGCGATGCCCAACCATTGTGAGTTCGGCCGAAAGAGAGTTGTCCTCATCTTTTTTATATCCACTCGGAACTTTTCATACAATAATAACAAAGCCTTATCCTGGGATCGATTACATAGATCATACGACGTCATTTCGCGTTACTAAAAATTTTTTATATTTAGAAATATTATATTAATTTAGGTTGTCCTTGTTATTTGTCTCTTCCAGGACGCAGGTCACGTCTCACTAAAGAGAATATTAATTGTAAAATGCTCTCCTAATATATTAATTTTAATTCAACAAAAGAATTCCTCGTGTGATACTTGTTTTAGTTTCGAATCTATGACAGTAACTTAGATAAGTAGTCAGCTTAAGGCCGTAAGTATAAAGAAAATCCAATAAAACCACTATTCTCGGTTCTGATCCTGCATAACAACTACTCTCACTCAAAGATCCAGGGCCAAAATGTAACGTCCCCAAATCGCATCCCGCCACGTGACAAAATATATTTCGGAAACGCTACGGGTCATCCTTATATATACATCTTATTGATAAAAAATAGGACTTTGAGTGGTCAACTCAATATTAATAAAAATGAAAGATTTAATCATCATTAATGATAGAAGAGAGTAACATCATAATATGCGGAAGACTAATAAATGACTTCATAGGAATCCAAAGCAAGTAATAAAAAGAAAGAGAAAAAGTTATCCATCATCTAAAGGACTCGATAACTATGTGCAACCATCTACGAGCTCGATCTGTCACCGTTGGCCATCATCATCATTCAGACCTTCGCCTGCATTTAAGAACATGCAGGGGAGAACCTCCTTATGAGTTTTACAACTCAGTATAAAGGTAAGATAAATATCGTCATAAGATCATGATATTAGACATGAATTATAAAAGTAACATCATCATATAAAAGGAGAATGAATCATTATCATAAATACAATGATAGGAGCATGTAAAGGAATATATGAATAAAAGATCATAAAGAGTCATCATAAAAAAGGCAAAAGTCGGGCATCATAAGAAAGATTTTTTATTCATATATGTTCAACTGCTTCATCATCTTAGTTTACATCTTTGACTTATTTGGGATATATTTCAACCCACGAGGAGACCTGCCTCAACCCGTCTATCATCATCATAACTGACAGAGTCAGTCCATAACTGACCGAAGTCAGCCTATAACCTAATCGTCACCAGCCCATCATAAAAGAGCTCTTCATTTAATGATTTACATCTTTTATTTTGCATCTTTTAATTTATCAAATCACATCTCGATAAGAACTTTAAATCAAGATAAAAGACAAGATCATAGAGAACAAATTAGGGGCATTATTGACATAATCATAAGCATCATTAGGATCTGGAATAGGAACACAAATCAAGGATTTATACATCATAAAATTGACCAAATCAATATCGGAACCCGGGCTGAGTGAGAAAAACTCGGGCTGAGTTCATCAGTCGTCATCTTCGGTAAAATCAGGTTACACCCGGGCCGGGTTCTGGTTACACTTGGGCCGGGTCGGATCCTCATCGAGTCGGGGTGGCTCTCGCGCCCGACTCTTCTTGATACAAAGAACTCGGTCCGGGTCGTCTTCAACCCGGGCCGAGTTTGTCCAGTTGCAGAGCTTAGCGATCACGACAATGGCGGATCCGGACCGAGTTCCTACGAACTCGATCCGACGAAGGACCTGCCCGGGCCGGGTTCTTCTTACGCAGAAACTGCGTAGACGCACGGTTCACGTTCCGTTCATCTTTTTCGGCGATGGCCGGCACAAACCAACATCATAGAACATCATGCAATAATAAGGAATTACCTAGAACATGCTTCAAGTCTAAAATTAAGATTCTATCACGAATCTATTCTAAATACACACCTTTTAGTTTCTGTCCAAGAAACTGTTATTACAGTCTTCTTCGTCCTCTTCCTCTGCTCGCTCCTCTTCATCCAGGTGCGCGACTGATCTCGTTCGAGTCCTCCGGTGTGTTCCCTGTATGGAAACGGCCATCAAGGACGAGAAGAAAATGAAAAGGGCACACGTACAAGGAGAACTAGGGCTGGCTCATGAGGAAACGAAAAGAGGGTTTTGATTTGATTTGGCATCATATTTATAGGAGAGAAGTTTGAGTTTGGTTGGAAATCAACTCCTCTTAAAATCTGATCCCAGATTTTATCTTTTTCCTTCTTTATTTTATTCTCCTTTTCTTTTTCCCTTTATTTCTTTTCCCCAATAAATCTCGGGCGTTACATCATAAATTTCTTAAAATAAAATTCGTCTTCGAATTCAGTCAGAAGTCAGAACTTACCAAATAGTGTGGGAAATTTCTTTCGCATCTCATACTCGATTTCCCAGGTTGCTTCATCTCCTCGGTGATGGGTTCAAGCCACCTTGACCAGTGGTACATCTTTGTTGTTATGACGTTGAACCATTATCTCTAGAATTTGGATGGGTTGCTTCTCATAGGTCAGGTCATCTTTGAGATTAGGTTCTTCATATCGTATAACATTCGCATCATCATGTTTGTTCTTGCAGAGCATAGAGACGTGGAACACATTATGAACTCGCCCATAGTATGGAGGTAATGTTAGTCTGCAAGCACCCTCTCCAACTAGCTTAAGTATTTCAAAAGGATCAACGTATCGTGCGCTGAACTTTTCTCTTTTACTGAACCTCATCACTCCTTTGGTTGGAAAAACCTTCAGGAGTACTTGGTCACCTATCTAAAAATTTTGTTCATGTCATCCTCTGTCAGCATAAAACTTTTGTAAGCTTAGGCTGCCTTCATCCTTTCTTGTATCAACTCGACTCTTGCTGAGTATTCTTCTATCTGTTTCAGTTCTTTAGCATCCAAAATCTTCCTTTCACCCACCTCATTCCAGCATGTAGGTGAACGATATGGTCTCCCGTACAAGGCTGCAAAGAGAGTCATGCGAATGCTGGAATGATAATTATTATTATAAGCAAAATCGATAGTGATCATCACAGTTGTCCTTCCATTCAAGGGCACAAGCTCTTAACATATTTTCGACTGTTTGGATGGTCCTTTCAATTTGACCGTCCGTTTGTGGATGGAATGACGTACGGTAATTCAGCCTTGTCCCAAAAGAGTCTTGTAGGCCTCTCTAGAATGTGGCTGTAAACCTTAAATTCCTATATGATAAAATGGAGGTAGGGATCCCATGAAATCTGATTATCTCGTGTGCATATAAATCCATAAGGCTTTGCGTTGATTGTTTGAATTTTATGGATAGAAAGTGTGCAGACTTCGTAAACTGATCCACTACTACCCATATGGCGTCATGCTCTTTTTGAGTGCGGGGTAAACAAGTTTTAAAGTCCATGGTGATATCCTACCATTTCCACTATGAAATAGCGAGAGATGTGATCTTTCCATAAGGTTTCGGATGTTCCACTTTTACTTGTTGGCAAACCAAATATTTTGAAACATTTTCAATGATCTCTCATTTTATATCATTCTATCAGAAACTTCTTTGCACATTTTTGTACATCTTAGTGCTATCCGAATGAATTATAAATTCAAACTTATGGCATTTATCCATCACTTCTGTTTTAAGTGCTTCATCACTTGGGACCCATAAACGGTCTCTGTATCGGATCCCACCATAAGTTGAGAGCTTGAAATCTTCTTCTTATTTTTAACATTTTCCTAACATCTTTGTATACTCAGGATCTTGAGCCTGAGTCTTGATGAGTCTATCCACCAGATTCAGCTATATCTAGTGCATCATCAGTACTGCTCTGTTCCTTCCAGGCATTGACTTCCATAGGCTTAGTTCCTTCATCATTTTATACATATCCATCATCATGTGAGCTAGTGAGCCTTGCCACTTGCGGCCGAGTGCATCTGCAACTGAATTCGCCTTACTAGTGTGGTAATTAATGGAGAACTCATAATCCTTTAGAAATTCCATCCATCTTCGTTGTCGCATGTTTAGGTCCCATTGAGAGACGACATACTTAAGGCTCTTATGGTCGGTGAACACTTCAAACTGTACTCCATAAAGGTGGTGTCGTCAAATCTTCATTGCGAAGACTATCACTGTCAATTCAAGGTCGTGAGTTGGGTAGTTCACCTCATGCTTCTTCAGCTGCCTAGATGCATATGCGGCCACTTTTCCATATTACATGAGCACGCATCCCAGTCCTGTGCCACAAGCATCACTGTACACCATATACCCATCTGTACCTTTTGGAATGATGAGTATGAGTGCAGTGGTCAGTCTGGCCTTCAGTTCTTGAAAACTATCTTTGTATTTCCGTATCCATATGTACTTCACACCTTTTAGGTTCGTCAAGGGAGATGCGATCTTTAAAAAATTCTTGATGAACCTGCGGTAGTAACCTGCCAATCTGAGGAAGCTGCGGATTTTAGTGAGATGTTTTGGCCTTGGCCAGTGGGATACCGCATCTACTTTGGAAGGATCTACAGAAATGCCCTTCTTCGAGATTATGTGTCCAAGGAACATAATTCGATGAATCCAAAACTCACGATTCGATAGTTTGCCATATAAGTTGTGTTGCCTTAAATTTTCCAATACTATTTTCAAGTGTTCTTTGTGTTGTTCTTCATTTTTCAAATAAATCAGGATGTCATCTACAAAGACGATGACAAACAGGTCCAGGTGTAATCTGAACACCCGGTTCATGAGATCCATGAATGCTGCAGGGGCATTCGTCAGTCCAAAAGGCATCACTAGAAATTCATAGTGATCATACCTTGATCGGAAAGCCATCTTTTGTACATCTTCATCGGCCACTCTAAGCTGACAGCACCCACTTTGTAAGTCAATTTAGAAAATACCACGGCATTTGAGAGTAGATCGAAGAGGTCGTCGATCAATGGTAAAGGGTACTTGTTCTTGATCGTGACTTTGTTAAACATTCGGTAGTCAATGCACAATCTTAGAGAGCCGTCATTCTTCTTGACAAATAGCACTAGAGCACCCCAGGGAGATACACTCGGCATGATAAACCCCTTACCTAAAAGTTTCTGAATTTGCTTTTTCAGTTCATGCATCTCGGCCGGTGTCATCCTATAGGGGGCCTTCGAGATCGGGGCAATGCCTGGAAGGAGATCGATCCGAAAATTAATCTCTCGTAGAGGTCGTAATCCGGAGATATCGTCAGGAAAGACGTTCAAAAATTCCCGAACTACGTCCAGTTATTGTAATTGGATCCCTGGGTTGTCCGTCTTCATCACATTTGCAAGAAAACATCTGCATCCTTCTGTATCATTCTTTGTGATTTTATGGCAGATATAATAACCTTTCCATCTTCGCCGGTGGTACTCCTAACAGTAGCCTTGCGTTCACCTTGGGTACCAATTATCACATTCTTCTGTTTGCATAGTACGACTATATTATGGTAGGATAGCCAATCCATACCAAGAATGACATCGTAGTCCGTCATTGGAATGATTACCAGGTCTGTAGAAAAATTCTTGTCTTGTATCTCTACTGATACCTCAGGAAGGTACTCAGGGGCGTAAAGTATTCACATAGGAATAATTATCTCCATAAGGTGACTTATATCATGAAGAGGTAAACTTAAAACAGTAGCACAGTCTTTAGATATAAAAGAGTGTGATGCACCCGAATCAAATAGAACTGTAGTAAGGAAATCGGTTACAGATATTGTACCTCTAATGACTTCGGCGTCTACCGGTACTGCATCTTCCTCCAAGTGGAAGACTCTTCCACGCACCATATTGTTCCCACCTCTTGCGTCTTGTTGAGCTAGTGCGACATCATCTTTTTTAGTAGGATAGTCATGAATGAAATGTCTTTGTTGACCACAGTGCAAGCATACCCAACATTTATCCTACATTCTCCGACATGAAACCTCCTACGGTGGGGACAGGCATCAGTACCCTGTGCCTACTGCTGAGGCTGTTGACGTTGGGGCTACAAAAAGGGTCATGACTTAATTTACTTCATCATAAACATTTTAACTTCATGTTCATCATCTATACCTGACGCTGAGGCTGTTGTTGGCGGTTAGCATAACGAGGCTCATATGGCCTTGCCTGATTGTCCCAACGTTGATTCCTATGGTCGGGTCCTTCTCGATTCTGACGACGATCATTCCATCGAGGTTGGTTCTCAGTAGAGGGCTACATGGGAGCCTTTCATTTCCCATCTTTTAGTTCTTGTTGTTCTCTGACATAGTTTCTTTCCATCATTGTTGCTAATTCCACCGCCAGAGTCACATTAGCACATTGGCCAGTTAAGGTGTTGATCCTAATGGTCGGGTTTAAGCCCTGACAAAAATTATCTGCCTTCTGTCTATCACTCATCTTGAGAGTGTTGTACCTCTCTAGACGAATGAATTTGACATAGTACTGAGCCACCGTCATCTGATCCTGGCTCAGTGTAGAAACTCCCTCTGCTTCAGTGCACGCAGGTATAGTGGAGAGTAGCGTGCCTCAAACGCTTCACAGAAACGTTCCCAAGGAACGTCATTCTGTCCTTCATACTAGGTATCCACCACGGTCCTCCACTAGTCTAATGCATCCTCAGTTAAACCGTAGTTCGCGACTCATTACGGACGATCAAATAAAATTGGAAAAGATTGTGGAAACATGATGTATTTTTTCTTTTTTATAACATACATAAGAATAAAAATATTATAAAATAAACTACACAATTTATGATGATCCTTCAGAGGAAACCAATAATCCTTAAGTTTTACATTTCACAAAATGCCTTTGCATTTTTACAAAATAATACCTATGAATTATACATGACTAAACCTTTCAACATCCTAATAGAAGGGTACGAAGGACTCAAATCTTTCCATCTTACCACAAACCCTTCAAATAATAGCACCTCACATGATTCCCAAGAATTATTTGAAAAATGTTAGAAACAACAGAGTGAGCTAAAATAGCCCAGTAAGTTGATAACTAATAGCTTATGTGTTACCAACTAATCAATTTGGAAGGACATAGAAAAGCATGCAATAATCATAATAGCAAAATAGGCATTTTCATATATTTGATAATTTCATATATAACATACTAATCCGAAACATCACACTCAACTTGCAATCAATATCATATAAATCATATCAAACATATGTATGCAAATGCAACACTCTCATAGGAATGCATGGATCACCAACTGACCAGTGGTTGGTAGGTGGATTCTAGAGGTGGCTCCCATCGTAATCGGCGATGTAGCACTTAGCTCCATTCTACCTCATCCCTTTCGGGGAACATATCATATAGCGATAGGTGGATTCTAGATGTGGCTCCCATCGTGATCAGCGATGTAGCACTTAGCTCCATTATATCTTATCCCTTTCGAGAACACATAGCGATAGGTGGATTCTAGAGGTGACCTCTACGGATTTTAGAGGTGACCCCATCACGACTACTCATGATGTGACATTTAGCTCCGCATGACACTTAGCTCCAGCCTATCTCATCCCATTATTCGGAAACAAAATGATGGATTGGACTCTAGATGTGGCTCCCATCGTGATCAGCGATGTAGCACTTAGCTCCAACCATCATACATGCAGTACAGACAAATTCAGATGCATGATTCATCATATAACAATTGTATCTCAAATACCAAAAGATGAATCATATCAAATATCATTTCAAACGGAACAAGATTGCGCTTCTCATAATCCTTTCGTATTATATCACATATGCTTTTTAAATGTGCAATCATTCAAATATACTTTTCATGATTGCATTTCTCAAAATCAATTCATAACATATCCAAAATATATTCAATGCATATAATAGTCGATGTCACACCGAATTCAAAAGAGGTGAAAACATAGAGTAGGAGAAATCAACTTACCTCTTATGATAGTATCCAAAGACTTTTCCCTTTTCTTTTCCATGTTATTCTTTCAGACCTATGTCAATAATATGTATTCTTATTAATACTATAATGTAAGTATCAATATGTCTTACATGGATACAATAATGATCAATGGTCTATACTACTCATACATTCAATCCTATAGCTTAATTAATTGATTAATCATAAAAGTTCATCCTCTATCCGCAAATCACATACTTGGTAGAATAAAAGTTTTTTTTTTGTTATACCTAACCAAATCTCATGAGCTTTTATATGAACGTAAGCTTATCCAATTTCAGGTTTTATCCCATTATGGTTAGTCTTCCGAAAAATTAACATTCAACCTCCAACTAATATTAATTTCGTGTTTTAACAGACCGAGTGCCATTGATTGTGTGATTTATATCAATTAGCAAACAACTCCTTTTCTAGAAATTTCAATTGTAAATGGAACTTAGCATTTGTGTCTTCCTAGACTTAAATTATCAAATCATTAGATTATATATTGAATTTAATACATAATTTATAAAATTAGATAACAATTTCGTAAGATTGAATTATAGCACTTTAAATATGAATGCATAACTTTCTCAATGGATATCTAATAAATCTGATTCCAAAGCTCAACAAAACTAGACTCCAAAATGTACAACATATATTAATTGTGGATTCTTACTCATAATTTATCTACATAAATTTACGTAAGCAAAGGACATCTTATTGTATTATTCATACTTTAAAAAAATGAGAGATATCACTTATTCTTTTCATGACTCCTCTGTACAAATTATTTGAAATGATTCAAATTGAATTAGAGGTACGTTTTGGGCTTGTAATATTCGTAATTTACTTCAAAGTATAAAATTTATCACCATTTCTAATTAGGACTACCTCTTCTACAAGGCCAGCAAGTCATCTTCAAATTAATTAGCACGTAACTTTTTAAACAAAGGTAATTTTGAGATGATTCTTTCTTTTCTGTAAACTATGATTCCAAAGGATTATTACAATTTTCATAATTTTTTAATCACAATAAAATATTTTCTTAAATGATAAAAATTTACCTATTATAATTTAGAATCGCAATATAGGTTTTATAATTCTAATAACTGAATATAATTTCTTTGTTGTTGATGCAGTCAATAGGCTACAACTGATCTCAACCTTAACTTTAAATTTGAACACCCACAAATTAAAGCATAAGGAATTAATAAGGATCCACAGTATGCATACCTTTGCTTTTGCTCCTTTCTCCTCTTTTCTCTTTTTTTTTCTCTAGTTCGGCCACCCTTTCTCTTGTCCACTAAACTCCAACGTATTTTGTGTATTCATCTCATATTTCTTTTACATTTTATATGACAAGGCAAAGATAGTAATATTAGGTGGCAGCATATTATTAATTCGTTTGGAGTGAGCTGTGAGGTATAAAGAAATAAAAACTTACCTTTGGACAACCTGATAAGCACACGTGAGATGATTATTTAAATATTAGTTTGTTAAGTTAATTAGTTTAAGCCAACCAATTAATCACTTAGTACATAATCTGTTAACTATATTAAATAAATTAACTTAGAGACACATATGTCGACTAACTACTTTAGTTACATTAGATAATTAATCCTAAACTAGGCAAAAGAGTAATTAGCTCAAATAAACTCTTAGATAAATTAATTAAGTTACGGAAATGTTTGGTTATTACAGTCATGACTGGTGTGGCCTGCCCGGATGGTGTCAGTACGGGTGGAACTGTTGGTGCCTGTGATGGTGGAGGCTGCACCAGTGAGGACTGTTCCACAGCACAAGCCTGGTCCATTCCTTCTTGTTGCGGGTTTCCAATCCCGCCATTACCTCGAGGTCATCTCCGACCCCAAGCTCTAGGAGCAGGTGTGCGGCATGGAGGCATCTTCATCATATTTAAAAAATATCCTACATCTTAGGAGACAAGAAAAACTTACTTGACTTCAGGTGGCGGGGTGACTGCTCGTGACACTTTCACATGGATTTTACATCCTACATTAGGACATAAGAATGCCCTAACTTTAGGCTCTAATATCTGACTGTAACGCCCCCAAATCGCACCCCTCCATGTGGCAGAATACGCTTCGAGAACGCTACGTGTACATCTTATTGGACAAAAATAGAACTTTAACTGGTCAACTCAACATCAATAAAAGCCGAAGACTTAATCATCATTAATAATATAATAGAGTAACATCATAATATGCGGAAGACTAATAAATGACTTCATAGGAATCCAAAGGAAAGCTCATACATCAAGTAATAAAAAGAAAGGAAAAAAACTATCCATCATCTAAAGGACTCGATAATCATGTGCAGTCACATACAAGCTCGATCTGTCACCGTTGGTCACCATCATCATTCAGACCTTGGCCTGCATTTAAGAACATGCAGGGGAGAACCTCCTTATGAATTTTACAACTCAGTATGGAAGTAAGATAAATATCGTCATAAGATCATGATACTAGACATGAATCATAAAGGTAACATCATCATAAAAAAAGGAGAATGAATTATAATCATAAATAGAATGATAGGAGCATGTAAAGGAACATATGAATAAAAGATCATAAAGAACCATCATAAGAAAGGCAAAAGTCGGACATCATAAGAAAGATTCTTTATTCATATGTGTTCATCTTCTTCATCATCTTAGTTTTCATCTTTGACTTATTTGGAGTATATTTCAACCCACGGAGAGGCCTATCTCAACTCGTCCAACATCATCATAACTGGCAGAGCCAGTCCATAACTGACCGAAGTCAGCCCATAACCTGGTCGTCACCAGTCCATCGTAAAAGAACTCTCCATTTAATGACGTCAACGCAGAGGGGGACGGCGACCCCCCCCCCCCCCCACGTGGCTTTTCTTTTTTTAATTATTTTTATATTTATTATTATATATTATTTTATGTAAAAATGAAATTCAATTCATAGCAGGGGTATAATAGATTTTTCACAAATACGAAAAATAAAAAATAACGGAGAAGTCGACGAAATTGGACGGAATGATCAAATTAAAAAAATCGTGATAGTTTATGTATCCAAAAAATAAAGTTCGTAGTTTGGGGGTTAGATGTGAAAAAACGCAATAGTTTATCTATATTATTAGTCGACGAAGTTAGAAGAAATAACCCTAAGCGAAAATAATATAATTAAAAATTTTCAGGCTGTCTTTCAGTTTTTCTATATTATTTTTAGAGGTTATGGGTTATATAGAGCAAATTTTGATTCATATGTGTGGTGCACGGTCAGATCTCATATGAATGGTTCAGATGAGGGCACGGTTCAAATTCATGAAATCATGATTCAACTTTAGTTTCGACCGGTTCGACGCTCTTGCGTTCTCGATCTAACAATGGTTCAGACAACAAAATACCCAAAAAATTCATCCATTGGCTGCCGCACGAATTCCACACACCCCCCCCACCCCCACCCCCCCCCCCCCCCCCCCCCCACCCCCCCATCTTCCATTTCTATCAATTGCTCCCAGCCTTCTTCCCTCGCCTCAAAGGTCTGTCTCGCCTCCACACTACCATCACAGGAAGGACGCGCACTTGGAGATCTGATCTCAAGAGAGCCACTAGTCTTGTCCATCGTCTTGCCTCACCTCTTGATCGTCATTCATCGAATGCAAGCTGGCGACCGCTTTGTCTCCTCACTCGACCCTCCTATTGCAAGTTCTGACTCTCACATTCACAGATCTGCCAGTAAAGAAGATGCACTACGAGAGTCGTCAGGGAAAGGAGCATCCTCACAACACCTGACTAGCCACACACAGATCTAATTTACTTTTTTTCCTCGTGCTTTTCTTTGTTTGATCTTCTGCTGAGTTGCTCAAACATTTTTGTAGACAGTAACAAAAATGAACTATTCGTTCATTTTTTTCTTCTTTTTGTTGGACCCTAAAAGGATAATCAGTTTTAATGCTTATTGATTCTATTTAATTTATAATGTTTATGAAGACTAATGGATGAGATGTGCAAATTGTGTTGTTTCATCACTTGTTACTTTGTAGTGCTCTTTTCTTCTTGAGTTAGTTTTGTTCTCGTTTGGACTTGGCATGCTCTGCTTTATGGTGGTTTGCTGAGTTGTAAGCAGTTGATAAATGTAAAGCAATTGGCATGGCAATCTTCGTGTCAAGCTCACATAGCATGGGACATAAGAGTAGGAGGAGAGGCAAAGACAATGTTCACACAAGGAACAACATGCCAGGACGGCTGCCAGGTGAGATCAGTGCCCCTGAGGACAGCAGCAATCTGCACGCAAAGAAGAGGCTAACGAAGATGGGATGTCAATGGCGACTTCGGGCGAGAGGGCAGCACCGCGATGAAACTTGGTGTAACGACCAAATAAAACAACTCAAAAATAAAAGAAAAAGAGAATTCGAAATTTGAATTCGAATTGGAAAATAAAAAGAACGAGTCTCCTCCCCATTCTCTCCCCCACTCTCACACAACTCCGTCCCAAGAGAGAGGGGTGGCAGGGAGTATAAGGGGGCACGAAGAAAGTCTCGCCCCCTTTTTGACTCTTCACTCGGTCGCCCCCCTCCTCTGCTCTTCCTCTTTTCCTCCGGCTCCGGTGAACGACGAGAGGGTGAGACGCATGTCGGGACAATCCAAGGACATCTGACGCTCAGCGATCCTCCCTCGACGCGCACGTAGAGCAACTGCACTCCCCTCATTGGCAAGGATGACTAGAGTCGGAGAAATCGACGAAGAAACACCAACGAACCCTCGATCAAAAAAAGAAGGTACCCTAGATGTTCAAATCCTCATATACGATAGTGCGATAATTGTATAATGTGTATGACAGCTCGATGTCGATCTAGATTACATGAATTTCATTTTTCATATTATGACTATTGTGAATTGACTGCCGAAGGTCGGTCGGAGAGAAGGAAGAAGGCAGGCGTGATCCCGCGCACCAGCGACTCGGTCCGAGTCACCAACGAACCGGCCTGGGTCATTACAGAGTACGGCCCGAGTATCATTATACTCGGCCCGAGTCGTCTCGCTGACAATATCGTGAGAACACTATGTAAATGACCCGATCGAGTCGAACCCCGACTCGGCCTAGGTCGCATCAATCGGTCGACCGGACCGAGCACCAGCTCGGCCGGGAGGGCAATCGGAGTTTCGCCCGCAGCTCGGCCCGAATCAAATTTTGACTCGGACTCGGTCATGCACCAAAACCTCGCGATAGAAACCCGACCCGGGTCGTCCTCAACCCGGTCCGAGTTTTGTCAGGCAAAAGGGTACACCTTTTTATGGGCTTCGATCTTTCATAATTGGGCCACTTTCGACAGGCCCACTTGAGGTCATGTCTAACATAGTATAGGATGTATTGGGCCTTTCTCCTTCAGGAAAAAGGGATCTGACCTTATCTTTTTATAATCCATGATTTCTAAACCCACAAATGATAAATAAAATAAGTAAAGTAAGGATGAAATAACGGAATAATTATGTTCCGTCTAGAGTACAGAGCAGAGATCAAGGTATGGTACAAAGAGGGGTAGATAGCTGGAATGAGGAGACAACGCACCTGCTGATCTTAACGACTACTGCTCCTTGACCACAGGACTTCTCCCACCTGTGCTCTGAATAAGGGTGACGTATTGATACACTCTTCCCCCATGGGGGCATTACATGAATTATAAAGTATAGTGCCAGAGGGACAGGTAGCTCTGAGGAGACAGCGAATCTACAGGTCCGCAACGACTAATTTTCCTAGAGTGCAGGTCCTCTCCCACCTGTGTTTCGAAAAGGGTATGCCTTAGCATATACCTTCCCTTCCATGGGCATCCTGACTACACAAATGCATAGATGCACCTCTAGCTTCTCAATTTAATCAAGTCGAGTTCGCATAGGACAACAAACCCCAAGGACCTCATAGTAATGTAAAAGATGTAGTGTCACACAGAATAAGACAAAGCATGGTAAAGTATAGCAAAGTAAAGCATGGTATTGCATAGCAGAGTATGGTACAGAACACGGTATTGCTAAAGTAAAGAACGAAGTATAGAAATGAACGGAGTATTGTTCATTGCCCACAGTGATGAAAACAAGGAGATATTGATTAAAGTATGAATCCTATTGACTCTTCTCTTCCTTGTTACTTATAATCTAATTATCACTTTATCGCCTATGTTTCTACGTGCACTGGGCGTTTTGCTCATGGATATTTTATACCTCTGCTTTGGAATTTTGCATGTGAGAATCCTATTTAGGGAGGTGATGGAGGCCGCAGAGTTCGAGGACCGCTGCACATGACTTGTCCAATGCTACAGTTTTCTATTTTTTTATTTCTCTATTGGAATTATGAGTTCTTATATTTAAAGAATATTATGACTCTCCCTTTTTGATATCGCATATGTGACCAATTGCTCAAATTATTTGAAATATGTGAATTTCCCTTTTCCTTGAATGATTTCATTAAATGTGACACCCTTTGATTTTCCAATGATTTCTTCCACAAACCTTTTCTTCCATTTGTTTCTCTATTATTTCTATTGCCACGTGTATCATTAATTGTGACATGCAATAAATAAGATCAATTCTAGAAATTATTATGAAAATAATCACTTCTTCTCATATAAAAATCAAATAGTAAATCATGGAATCAAAGAAAAACCTTAAACATGAAATTGTAATGCTATTAAAGATTCAAATTAAACTAACATTAAGGAATATTTCAAAACATAAATAGGGTTCAACTAAGATGATTCTAATGAAAGAATAAATCTTAGAATAATAACATCAAATCTAATGAAAAAGTTTAGGAAAAAAATAAGAACTCTTGGGGTAAATTACATGATTAGTCCCCGAACTTTTTTTCGTTTTCAAACCGGTCCCCCAACTTCAATTTGTAACCAGACGTCCATCATCTTTAATTTTCTTGCACGATTAGTTCTCTTGACTAGTGATAGTGGATTTTTCGATTAGCTTGTGTACGTAGTCATCTCGTAAATAATTTCTCTTTCATTCACATCATAAAAAATAATAAAATAATAAAAATAAATAATAAATTAGTATTAAAAATAAAAAAAATGTAAAGGAGGCCGGTGGCCCCCTTCTCCATCGACGTCAGACGGGGGCTGGCATCCTCCTCTCCATCGATGTCGAACTGAAGGCAGCCGTCCTTTTTCGTCGGCTCGCAGCTAACGAAGCAGAAAAGGGGCTGGCTCCCCCCTTTTTTCATTGCGGACGGCGAAGGGGGAAAGGGGGGCACCGACCTCCTTGTTCTTCCACGTCGCACAGTTTTATATTCTTAACACTCCCCCTCATATGTTAAGAATATAAAATTAGTGATGTTGTTCTTCCTAAAAGCTTAAGCCGTTAGGAAGAGCAACATCACTAATTTTATATTCTTAACAATCCCACTCATGTGTGGGTTGCTGACAACTTTTTGGTCTAACACAACCCCAACACGTGGACAACTAATGGAGAAAATTACTTTTTAATAAGAGCTCAATGAAGTTTGAACACTTGACCTCTGGCTCTGATACTATGTTAAATTTGATGTGATGATTAAATTTTCTAAAAACTTAAGCCATTAGAAAGAGCAATATTATTAATTTTATATTCTTAACAACTTTGAATGAACTACTTGAATTTTCTTGTGAAGCTTGATTCTTAGGCTTCCATTGCATAAAAGTTCGCGATGATTGAGATGTAGATGTGTGCCCTTCTATCAACAAATGATTTGGAGGTACCTATTCCATGCTTGAATTTTTTGAAGGAGGAATTCTTCTTCATACTTGTCTATCGCCTATGATATATTCACTTGACTCATCTACCCTCCACTGAGTGGTCCATGTCTTTCGATAATAGTTCTTTCTCGATCATCTTCTTCATGAATTAAAGTATTGTAAGTGGTATGGGCATATAATGGGTACAAATTTATCCATAATATTATCCCCCGAGGCATAGGCAATCTGAGAAGTTAACTCAACTTTCTTCTCCAATGCTTGAAATTTTGGCTGCATAATATCAAAATTAACATTAAAAATTGAGGATGGGGGAAGAGAAGGAGAAATACTTCATTGTTGATCCTTCAATTATGCTAGTTATGATTGAAAATTGCTGATGAATTAATCTTGTAAGGTGAATCTTTTCTCTATAACTTCAATACACAACTTCTCTTCGATGTTGGATTTTGACTTAGAGTTAGTGAGTGGAGGAACATAATTTTTCATTTGGTTCTTAGCTTCCAATTATTCTACTTGCCCCAGCAACTTCATAAATGTCATTTCTTGAAGTTAAAATTTTTCCTCAGCTGTCGTCATGAACTTTAACATCATATCTACAATTGTATAATTTCCTTGTACCATGGGAATGAGTTAAATACTATTATTGACAATTTGCGATATTTGTGCTTCATGATCATCCTTCATCTTTATTTATGCTTCTAAATAGTAATCTTCCATAGTCTTTGGTTTTACTGTCATTCTGAATTATCCCTTGAAGATATCTCCTAGTCGCACGATGAAGAAATGTGAAAGTATGTGAACTAAAAAGAATTTGTGTGGAATTTAATAGAACTCTCAATTAACAAGTAAAATAAAAAAAAGTTAGTAAACATTGTCCCTGACAACGACGTCAAAAACTTGATGCGTGTAAAATTAATAGCAACCCTAGTAAGTGCACTAGTCGCTCAAGTAATAAAGTGAATGAGTAGAGTTAACGTTCCCACGAAGATGATTAATAACTTAGATTTTATTTTAACCTTATTAATTGAAAATTTAAGAAAATACATGATTTCATATGTGAATAAAAAGGAAATAATAAAATTAAAGAAAATGATCACTTGGAGAAATAATGATTTGATGATTAAAGTACTTAATTATCACCACTAAAATGTAATGAATTTTCTCAACTTAGAATTAATTGAATCAATAACAAAGTGAATTCCCAAAATTAGTTAACCAATGTTTCATGCTTTTAACTATTATTTTATGAATAATTAGAATAAATCAATCCTTTTGATTTTTAATTTACTTAATTAATGCATTAAAATAAAATTAATATTAAGGGCTTTCTCAAGTCACCTTAATAACTAAATAAATTAGGTCTCTTTCAATTTTTCTAATTGTGACATGCAATAAATAAGATCAATTTTAGAAATTATTATAAACATAAACATTTCTTCTCAGATAGCAATCAAATCATAAATTATGGAATCAAAAAAAAGCATTAAACATAAAATTGCAATGCTATTAAATATTCAAATTAAAATAATATTAAGAAAATTTCAAAACATAAATAAGGTTCAACTAAGATTATCCTAATGAAAGAATAAATCTGAAAATAATAACATCAAACCTAATGAAAAAGTTTAGCAAAAAATAAGAACCCTTCAACCACTTAGCACGTGCTCTCTCAAGTTTTCGGTTTGTTCTTGCTCTTCTCCTTTCTCTAGACTTTAAATCTATACTTCAGGGATGCTCTTCAGGGTCTTTGGCCTCTCCCTTTTATAGATTTTTTGTTCCCTAAGGAAAGAAATCAAAATTCTATCAAAAAAGTGAAAAAAATAACTTTAAAGTTGCCTAACCTTCCGCCAACACAGCCGTGAATGACTCTATCACAATTGTGACAGGTTGACAGAGACTTAGAAAATTTTCTACTAGAAAATCTTTTTGACACGATTATGAAAAAAACTATCACGACCTACACAATTTTATGATTACAACATCTTTTTGTCACAACCATGAAAAGAATTGTCAAGGTGGTCTTCTGAGCTGTTTTAGGACTTTTATTTCGATGTTTTCTCGTATCTTGTCATGAATAATTTTCATACTTAGGTAGAAATCATATCTAAAGGAAATTGTATAAAAATAAATCAAAATTCCTCTTTTCTAAATATAAAAACATTTTAAAATTCTAATCAAATGGCCTAAACTAATGCATGATTTTTGTATTACTATTCTATGTATTTCACCACCATCTATTGCATAAGTGATCTAATTAACAGTAATGTACTTTTTCAATATTTTAGTTATCATATTAGATATATTCATCTCATTTGTTATGATAAATTTATTTTGATACATAAATTTCTTGAACATTAGATAGAAAAAAAAACACCGGTTAGAAGGTGTTTCCTTTATGATTTATGATGTCCTTTTAAGTTAGTATGATTTAATTGTTGTTTTTTTGTTCAGACAGAAAATAAAGTTCCTTCTAAATAACTGTGTAAAGCATATAATTAGAATAGAGATTATTTTTCAAGATCGATAAAAAGAAATAATAGGTAATATTTCTTCTTACCCATCGACTATTTATTTTGGTCATCACTGTTGTCACTCCAAAAGTTATTATTGCCACTCCAAAATATTTTTTATTCTTATCAGATAAAATGTAGTGACAATAATATATTTTGAAGTGACACTAATGCCACCATAATATTTTTTAATATTTACTATGAAATATTTGTATTTAAGCCTTAATTCTCATGAGTCATTGAGATTTCTCCAATTATTTCATTACATATTGGCTTAATGATTATATAATGCTCAAAGTCCATTGTACACATGTTAACTCATTATATGTGCATTAAATACAAACTATCGAAGCAAATTATATCCATAATGTTTTTATATTATCTAGGTGAAAGAAGGGTAAATGGATGAAGGGAAATGAAGAGAATGTCTTTTCTAGTTGAGTTTAATTTAGAGAAAAAAAGGAGGGGACTTTTCCCTCCACTCTCTTATTTTTCTTTTCCCTTCAAATCAAAGTGGAAAGGAGGGAAAATATATAATTAAAATGAATTTTCATATTTAATCTTATAAAGTTAACATATAAATACACATACAAGGGGTAAAATTATCTAAATAAATTTATTATTAAGTTACATTTCTTTTCTATTACTCATGTCATCCAAACATCCCATTCCCTTCCCATATTTTCTCTTCCCCCTTTTTTTTTTCTTCACTTTCCCTTAATGACTTTTGAACCAAACAGGTATAAAACATTTACACGTTATTTTTTATCATAATAAAATGTGTTAAAAGATGGAAAATGTCCATCCTTTATGGAACACTCATTCATTTCTACAAAAAAAATTAACTATATGAAATTGAACTCGAGACTTCTTGATTTATAAATTTAGTGTTCATGTCTTGTTCTCATAATTAAAAATAACGAAGTAATTTAACATTACTACTTTTTTAACAGTTCAATTTGACATGAATGATAATTCCAAAATGATTTATAATTTTCATACGATTCATAATTGGTCATCTAAATATTATAAAACAATGAATAAAATGTATGATAAAATTAGTCACTACCATAAATATTCGTACATTGGACCTTCCATTGATGATATCGTTGCTTCATATTACATAATGTGGAGTCTAAAATTGAATATGATAGTGAAAAAGAATGGGATATATTAGTTCTTTTGACTACTTGAGTTTGACTTCACACATGAAATCAATCAAGAACTAGTTCTTTTAGGACTTTCATGAGACGAAAGACATGTCAAGGGAGAAGTTCAAAGAAGAAAACAATGAAGAGAATCAAGGAATAAAAAATGAGCAAGAAGATTTGGTTGATGAAGAAGAAGGTTCAAAATCATAAAGATTTTGTGCAAACAATTACAAGAAGTGTTTTCACTAGTCAAAAGGTGCATTAAATTAATAAAGCAAAATACAAGGTATCATGACTTAGTTCTCAAGACTTTACGAGCATTAAATAATATATATAAGTATTATAATTAAAGTATACAATGAAGGTGGCTTGATTTCGAAGTCAAAAGATGAGAATATGGTCCTTAGCAAATTGATGTTGAAGAAGAAATATATTTGTGATGATTTAATAATAAGATGTGGAGATCAAATGGCTACTCAAGATCTTTCCCTAAATGAATTTCTATTATGATGAGAAAGCAAGTGAAATTACTTCATATGAGAAGAAGATATAGTTGATGCTCAGGGAAAGTGCTAGAAACCAACATCAAATTACTCTAGGATTTTTTACTATAGTAAAAACTAGGAGTAAAAGTAAGTCACAAGAACTTGTCTTGTAGCCAATGGAACGTGATAAGCTAGTGACATGCACTAAATGTGGAAAAAACAGGAGAGTAACGAAATCTCATTTTGCTTGCTAAACCAAAATGATGCACATATATGGTATATAACTCTTCATTTTTTTTATGCCATATAAAATATAAATTTAATGGGGTCCTCCCCCTGTAAGGGGGAAGGAACCCCCTCCCCCCATCCGCACCCATCGGATGAAAAACCGACGGGCGTGGTTTTCATGCGCGGTTAGAGGTGAAAGACAGGCGGTTCGGTTCATCAAGGAAAAAAATGTGCATGGCTCAACGAAAAAATAGAAGAAAAATAGGGAACTCGCGGCGACGACCTTGAGGCGGCGGCAAAGACGGTGTGGCGATGGTGACTTCAGGGTGGCGGTGAAGACCATACGGCTATGGTGCGACTATGGTGACGACGACCTTGGGGCGGCGAAGACCGTGTGTCGATGGCTACCTCGAGGCGGTGACCTCACGGCTGTGAAACCTCGGCATGACAAACGATTCACACACGACGAAGCTACAATAAGCTATCGAAGAGAATTCACAGCGAAGAGACGGGCGATTCACACAAGATTCAGGGCGGTCGATCCTGCAGGGCAACGAAGACCTCGACGCAGCAATGACCTCGTGGCGGCAGCGATCTTGTGGTGGTGATCTCAGCGGGGTGACGAAAACCTTGGCGAGGCGGCGGCGATCTCGATGGGATGATGAAGATCTCGACGACACTGATCTCATGGCGGGGTGATCTCGCGATGGTGTTCTCACAAGGCAACGAAGATCTCGACGCAGCAGCAGTGATCTCACAGCAGCAGTCTCGATGGGACGATGAAGATATCGACAACACTGATCTCATGGTGGGGCGATTTCATGGGGTGATGAAGACCTTGGCGCGGCAGGATGATGAAGATCTCGACGACACTGATCTCGTGTTGGGGCGATCTCGCGGGGCGACGAAGACCGATGGGATGATGAAGATCTCGGCGAGACGATGAAGATCTCGGTGACACTGATCTCGCAATGGGGCGATCTCACGAGAGCGATCTCGCGGGGTGACGAAGACCTCGGCTGTCACAGACGTACTCTACAAATGTCATTTCTGCATAAGCATGCATTTAAACATATTCAGTTAGTTTGGATGTTCATTTAGTGATAGTTGTATATAGTAATTAATATTCCGATTAGAGCATAATGATTACTTAATTATCGATAAATTTTACAAAGTAATTACATAAGGTTAATAGAAATAACTTGTAAATTTTCTAAATATTATAATATATACATTTAAATAAGATTAAGTAAGCTTAATAGAATTAAAACACTTAGTTATGACGTGATTGATCATCACTTAAGTTCTAAGCAGCTGAAGCAAACAGGTGCACAGCTGCTTAGATGGATATTTTTTTAAACCATCATATGATGTTCGAAAATTCTGAAAACACTACACAAGAAACTTATCTCTATCCTTTGACGGTCGAAAAATTTCCAGAGGATGAACTCGAGCGAAACAACCTAAGGAATATCGAGAACATAGGCTATTCAAGGTGAGGTTTCGATCCAAAAATTGTTCTTCTGATTGAGAGGATCTTTCCTTCATGATTACTGAACCATAAATTATGAAATTTTGTATGGTTAATTCATTCGAAGTTAGATTTCCATGGACTCTAGAATCGCCTAAAAAGGAGTTTTATAGAGGTCGTTATATACTCAAATTCGCTGGTCACTCATCCTATCATGAGTCTGATAGAGGTTCAACTTGTAAATTAGGACATGGTTCGAATATAATGAATTAGGGTTTGAAATTTGGATATGATTAATTAGACATTCTAATCGTTCTGTGAGAAGTGGAATCATTCTATTTGGACTTGTATTTTGGGAGAAATGAATTTTTAATTTCATAGTGATGCTTCTGTCAGATTCCAGGACATGGACAGATCACGACCCTAATTAACTATTTTTATTATAAATGAGTTAAATTCTACATTTTTATGACTAAACACTAGTGAAGTCTAGATTCTACAAAAATTAGGATCTCATCAAATGGATATGTATTGTTAAAGATATAAATTAATCATTCAGTGACACACAGTCTGCCATGATACAAACCTTAAGTCAGATTTTCTGGGATGTTTTGAATCAGTCACTTAGTTAATGACATTTGGGGGTTGAAAATTTTAGTAAGTCTGGTTTCCAATTTATCTAGGAGATTTGCCTTTTTGGTTAAAATGTTATGAATTATTTATTGACAAGTCCTCAGTTTGAAATCTTTAGACAACACCTAGTTAAACTATGAAGGATTGAGAAGTTTCAATTGTGAAATAACTTATGAACAAAAATACTTGAAGTTAGAAATTGATATTAGAGGAGATTATAGGCGTTTTAGGGTGCATAAACATTCATGCATCGTGAGCATGCATTGCATATTACCTTATTAGTGATTGAGAAGTAAAAAAAGCATTATTAGTTGTAGGAAAACATCAAGTTGCAAGTGAAAGAGATGAAATCTGATAAACCTACTTGAAGGGATAAAACACAATGTGAGTGGGTAAATTTACAACATAGTAAAATGTTATATGTTAGTTCTTTTATTTATGATATTGCCTCAAGCAAATATTATTATTATTATTATTATTATTATTATTATTATTATTATTATTATTATTATTATTATTATTATTATTATTGAAACATATCTTGAGCTATGAAAAGTATTTATGATATGTTTCAAGGATTTCATATGAGATGGAGTAATATCTTATACAAAAATGTTTCAGGGAACAATGCTTGTGAAGTAAAAATAAGTTTTATTTGATAATGATATGTGATTATGACATGTATAGTTTGATATTGTTAAACTCCATGTGTTCATTAGCTATGCTAGTTGAAAAAGGTCTTTGGGACTGCATTCGATATATATGAAGCCTTTATGGCGTATATCGAGTGTCTTTACCTTTTGGGGGCTGCTCTGCGTACACGTATTGACCCATGATATGCTCTGCGTATTTGAGAATCATGATTGGGTGACACACAATCATGATTAGAATACGTATTGACCTATGATTTGCGTTGCATATTTTAGACTCTTTGATTGTGAAGTTCTGTTTAACTGTATGACACACAATCATTGAAGGATGCGTATTGACCCATGATTTATTCTGCGTATCTGATACTCTTTGATTGTGAAGCTCTGCTTAACTGTATGACACATTATTATAGAAAAATACGTATTGACCATGATGAGTATGTACAATGATACATGTGTGAAGTTTAACTTTGAATATGATGATATCTTGAATAATTTTTATTTATGTAAAAGTTCATATGATTTGAAAACTTATGTGATATGAGTTATGCTTTAAATGTTTTCTCACATGGAAAACATGATTATTTAAATGTTATATGCACTCGTATTGTTCCCCTATGTTGTACTTTTATTTCATTCACTGAGCAAACAATTGTTGCTCACATTATCCTTGTTGAACTTTTTCAAATGATTCTAACTTCGCGAGTTGAGTTGACTTGAAATTTAATTTGATGCATATAGAAGAGGTCGAACCGTCGGAGCATTGCTATTTTTCTTTCACTTCTATTTTTTTCACTTTTATTTTTGAAAGCATGCATGTAATAAATAAACTCGAGAGTTGTATTAGAGTTTATTAGAATCATTTTGTAAGGTTGTATAAAATTTGATCCTATGGAGTATTATATGTGAGGTGGTTAGTAAAAAAAATAACTTATAATGATAATATGTGAATGATATATTTTATAACTATTTATTTAACTTTGATGAATATATGTGCACATTTTGTATGTATTGACAAATGACATAAGATAATTAAGGGATGAGGTTTTGTCAATTTTATTTTTATAATTGCTAAATAAGATTAAAGGAAATAATAATTATGATTAGAACGGAGTGAAGTGCGAGATCGGCGCAACGACAATCAGAGGGGAAGGAGGGAGCGAGGGATCGGAGTGCATAAGACCGAGGGGCGGTTTGACTTCGGGGCGTAAAAATTGGTTTTTCATCCCCTAAACTGGCGAAAGAAAAAATGCCCGTCGGATCTCCATCCAACGATCGCAAATGGGGAGAGGGGTTTCCTCCCCCTATGGGGGGACCGTTAAATCCATAAAATAATGCTATCAACATATGGACATAACTCGCCATTAAATTTATTCATATGTCTCCGTAAATGGATTATTAAATTTGATGGTTAAGATCATGTTTGGATTGGATCGGGAAGAAAAATTCCATCAATGCAAAAAATTTATCCCACCTGAAAAAATATATTGATAAAAATAAAAATTTGGATATATTGATGGTCACTATGATTATATTTTTAGAATGATTTTTAATAAATCAAAATTGATCAATCAAACATGAACCCCCTTTTAAAACATCATAAGAACCCATGTTATTAATTTTTATTATTAATTCACATGTTATCATTTTTACTATTCATATAATGGTTTGTGTTGTTTAATATTATTCTATTACATTTTGTAGATTTGTTATCTTTCAAACTTTATTGTTAAGTTTAATATTTTATTCAAAATATAATTAATTTATATTTATTTTAATTTTTAAGCATGTAGTATTCAAAATAAGGGCACAAAAAATCGTCCAGAAAACCATCTTTGGTTTTTACATTTTAAATTATTTAGGATAGTTTTAAAATTTTCTATTCCAAACCGAAACAATAAATATTTTTTGAACAAATAAAAAAGTTCATCCAACTCTAATTCCTTTCACATTTATTTCATACTTGCAATAAAACTATTCATATATAAAAAAATGTCTCAAACACTATCTAAAGTGTAATTATAGAAAATTATTAATAAAATGGCTTGGAACTTCCGCGACGTACTTAGTTTTTTATAAAGAGTAAATTTCAGTGAACGTCTTAAACTTATGTGATATTTCTAATGTGATCATTTAATTTTATTTTGTAACTTCACGATCATCAAACTTTAGAAATATTTCAGTCGCGATCATTATCATCGTCTATTACCTCTTGTGGACTCAACTATAAATTTAATTTTGTTAATGATGATTGTGATTTTTTTTTTTTTTGAAAAATAGAATGATCATGTTTCAATTTTAAGTTTGAGTGAGGAGAGAAAATATTTATTTAAAAAAATCTTACGCGAAAGAGGAAAAAAATATTGACATGATACCACATAAACATACAACATTTCTTAAGTTCGATTATTGTATGTTATGTAGTAGAGTTGGATATCGTATTGAAAATACCTATAAGTTAAAATTTACTCATATATACTAGTATGTATGTATGTACGTAGATATTTATGTACCTATGTATATATATATAATATATATGGTATTTACTTGAAATTTTTTGTATGTAGTAATATCAGCATTTAGCTGATTTAAAGTGCTAAATATTAAGCTCGGGACTATTACCCCTTGTGGACTAAACCATAAATCAAATTTAGTTTGCATATATGCATGTTTTTGACCTATTAGAATGCCCATGAAAAATCACGTTGTCGTGTGAAGTTAAAATCAGTGGGAGCCACTAATTTTTTTTAAAAAAACGGACAATATTTTGAAGTGAATTCATCACATCTTTTTTCACGAGTACACCATCTTCATAGCATAAGCAAATCCGTCCTCTTTGGTAATTTGTTTCGTGCATGCACGCATGCAATTCCCAGCAAGAAAAAGGATGAGAACTGCTGCAAGGGGAAAAAAAAAACCTGGAAGACATCATTGAATCCCAATCATGGCGAGCTGCCAAGAAATTTCATACGTAAGATGAAAAAAATAAAGAGGTCATGCAAACTTTTATACACCACCCCCATTTGTTCGGAAAAGGTATGAAGTACTCCCTCCTTTCTTGGAGATAACAAAGCCCTCCTTTTAGATCGCCATTATTCCTTCCTAGTGTTGAATGCACACACACATATTTATTCCACTTTATAGATTTCCGAATGGCCCAAAAATCATGCATGTTCATCAGCTAGAAAAATATATTATCTCTTAGGAGGGGCAAGTTAAGTCATGTTCACATCAAAATATATGTCGTTAAAAAAATCAATATACTTGGTTATCTAAAAAAATTCAGTATTACTTTTAAGTTATAAATAATGCGCTGAGCTCAAGCATGTAACAACTAGCTACAAAGCAGTTTCGACGCTCCTTTGTAATGAAAACATTATTACAAATTAGGTAACAAATAAACGTGACAAACAACAAAGATCGTAATCTTACATGAGGTCAGTACTATATATTAAAAATATAATTTAATATATAAAATTTATTTTTTAAAATGAACTTGCAATGATTTATATAATAAATATTATTAACTTGAACTATACTACTAAGACCACTGAAATAAAAAACCGACAGTAATACAATTAATATGAAATAAAATTGTAAAAATAATTTTTAATACATATGATATTAAAATATTTTGAAAACAATATTTTAAAATTTTGATTATAATCAACCTTGTTTCGTTGCACTTTGTAAAAAATTAAAAGAACTGAAAAAAAATCGCAATTTTGATAATCCTATCGGGGTTTTACATTAACCTCAATGATTTGGACAGAGTTTTAAGAATACATTAAAAACTTTCAACGACTCTTTTCTCAAGTAAACAAGTATATTTCGTATGTTACAACAGAAATGCTAGTAAATATTTCGAAGCCATTGTATAAATAAAATGACCACTCAAAATAAAAAGGTACCCTTTAAGACGTAATTTTGCTTAATGAACCAATGTCAGAACAATCAAATGTATAACGAATTGTGATATCAGCTGTTAGCAAAAAATACTGAGATAAAATTGTTGTTGTCAGATATATTTGGAACCAAACGGAGATTGGAATAAACCAAATTCATACAACACCTACCACGAAAGGAGATAGAATAATCCGAATCACAAAGGTGCCACAATATGAAAAGTTTTACATCTAACTCAGACAAAATCGAACAAAACATGCTCTAGACTGCAGTGTAGTGTAGTCTTCAATTTCAGGCTGCTTGAGACTTCTTGGCCTTGGCAGGAGCTATTTGGGTCTCAGCCTGTAGGTTACCAAAGCATATGATGTCAATTTCCAAAGTATTTGGAACAGATGTAAATTACCAAATTCAGATGGTCAACTATATTAAGATTAACCACACGTATCCCAAAATCGAAAGAAGACGAAAGTGAAACAACCCACTCATAATCTGAGGCTTAACTTATGGCTGAAAACATACCTCTTTCTTCACGGGCTCTTCTTTCTCAGACAAGATCAACTCAATGTGACAAGGAGAGGACATGTAAGCTGCAAATATGAATGGTGAAATATTGGTTAGGAATCACCTTGACAAGATAAAAAAAGAATTTAAAAGCAAAAACTCACGATTGATTCTTCCATGAGCACGGTATGTGCGGCGCCTCTGCTTTTGTGCTTGGTTCACTTGAATGTGTGATATGTAGAGAGTATCAACATCAAGGCCCTTAACCTGACATAAATACAAAATTTTAAAAAATACTCTAGAATATAAAATAATATGATTTACAAAATAAAGCATGGCAGAGTTACACACTTCTGCATTGCTTTCAGCATTCTTGAGCAGATCCAAAATAAATCTAGCTGATTTCACAGGCCAGCGACCCTGTCCATTTGAATGGCGAGCCTTAGCTTGTGCTGTGCGCCCCACACCACTGCAATACCTCCGGAATGGAATCGCCTGCTTGTGAGCAATTACATCTTCAAGGTACCTTTTAGCCTTTGCCAAAGGTAACTTTCTAATTGCAAAAGCAGTTTCACGTGTATTCTGTTGACATGGTACGGTATATTAGCACTGTAATTCATGAAGAGACAAAAGACGAGATCAAGCTGACACAAAGTAGAAACTGAATCATGAAACAGCAACAAGTAATTCTGTTAAAAGTTTATATAAATACTTCTATTTGCAGTAAAGTTTTCAAAGGTTATCAACAATTAGTATGGAAAAAGAAGGCACCAAAAAGAGCAAGGGCAACGAAGAATTCATGAAAGCTAAAACCAACTTCTTGTTCCAAATAATAGAGCAAAACCATATTAGTGGCAAAGATCATAAACCACTTGTCCTGTTAGTCACTAATGTTAGAGTCTAACTGTATTCTGGGTATAACAAATGCCTAGATCCAAAAAGCAATAGAAGGTAAAAAATGCACAAAAAGAGTAAACTACAGAGAGAGCCAACCCAAAAATTCTGAACAGTAAAATATTTACAACACGGACAAATTTAGAGGATTAATTACGAAAAAGCGGGAAAAAGTTTAGGGAATCAATCGCTTATTTTAGGTAAAATCGATCCCTCTAAAGAGAGATAAAATGGTTCCTTCATAAGGTGAATAAATTACCTTGATATATCAATTGAAAGATGTTTCCATCATTTACTGAACCTAATTAAGTTCACTCAATAACAAGGAATATGATATACCTAAAATTGGTGATATATTTCAAGGAAGATTGAACCCTTCTTTTCATGAGGTTAAATCATAATGGATCTATTTTGGCAAGCCGTATTTCATGTTTCAAGTATAACTTGATATATCCTACCCATCTAAAACATAAAACCAACGAATGAAAAAAGAACATCTACAAGCACAATCTAAACTAACAAATAGAAATCAAATACATAGATACATTCTGCCGCAAAAAATTATAGCATTTCAACTCACCTTGAAATGAACCCTGAGGTCCCTCCCCATAGCCTTGGAAGCTGCAGCAAGAAACGAACCCCTAGAGTGAAAGGTGGCTACAAAACATAAGCGAAAAAACCAGAAACTAAAAACACTATTTCTTACACTTGGTAGGATTAGATGGTTCCCTGGAGTACTTCACCTGCCAAAGAAGAATCAGATCGAAACCATGAAAACATCCGTAGAGAATAAGAAGAAGAAAGAGACGAAAGCAAGAAGAATCCGATCGAGAACATGAAAACATCCATAGATAATAAGAAGAACAAGGAGACGAAAACGAAAGAAATGAGATCGAGACCCAACCATTGCTGCTTGATTGACGTCGCCGGGAGGGAAATGTAGGAATGACGAAGCGAACCGCTGCTCCTCGGCGCCGCAACAACCTCTTGTAGGACGTCGTTAGGGTGGAAAACCTACCAGACCTCATTAATGTGGGCCGGAACGTTCAGCCCATATAGTCGTTATGGGCTTTGCTTAATTCTTAGGATGTGTTTCAGTACATTATCATTCAAAATTACCTAACGCCTCTATGTAAAATTGGCACTTATTAAATTACTAACGATATACATTACTGTTATTCATAAGTACAATTCATATTAATTAATTATAAAAATAAAAAAATATGAGTTAATATATTGTTTTTACTAATCTATCCTTATCAAAATAATTATGATTGTATATAAAATTTATTTTGAACTCCATAAACTTAAATCATAAATACATTTTTTATTCATAAAATTAAAATTTGTCAAATATTTTTTTGAAAATGTGATAATAATATATTAATAATAATTAACCAATATTTATTTAATTAATTTTAAATATTTTAAATGAATTTAAAGAACAAATGTGAAAAATGTAATTAAAAATATTGCAATCAAAGTGACAATCTCGATCATTATCTTTTCTATACACAATCTAAATTATCACTTGATATATAATATGGATTATCTGCGCAATCTAAATTACTCATTACTTTAAAGATGAAACTAAAAAATATTTTAAGAGAGGCCAATATCTATTATAAAAAATATAATTAAAAAATTACATAAATATGAAAAATTAATTAATTTTATTTTTTATAAATACAAATACTACAAAATAGAAGGGTAAAAGAGATCATAATTAAAAATAGCAATAAATGAAATGCAACACTAAAAAATGTGAAAAAAAAAAGTTCCTAAAACTCTGAAGATTTAAAGGATAACACTTACCACCAGCTCAATTGTACTTCTTTATTTTGAAATTTTGAGGGGTCAATCTATCTATAAATTAGGGAACACCCTCGTGCCTTGTGCGACCTACTGTATATTAATTAATCCTAATTTTTCTCTTAATTTTTTTAAATAATGTGTACAAAAAACAAAATATATCACAATATGTGATTCAAATTGATAGTGCAATTGAATGCATAACCTTTGAATATTTCTTAAGAATCAATATTATTCTTAGATTTTTTAAATTAAAATTTAATTATTGTTCAATTAATATTATAATTGATATAATAATAAGTGACACTTAATTATTACTCGAGCAATTTTACTGTCAAGATTGATCTACAAAGGATAAATAAAAAGTGTAATCAAATTATATACATATAAGTTTTAAATCAATGAAATAATTGACTCAAAATTATATAAGTAACATAATGATCATGTAGTAGAAAAAATCTATTGCATAATTATGATTTTCAAAAGAAAAAAAATTCCTCACCTCATAAAAATTATTTTTCTAATATAAAATTTCAATGGGATGAATTTAAAATTTTGAATCTGTTGAAAAAAAAATCTTGGGAACTTTCTTGCACATACCACAAATAAAAATAATTTTATAATAAAAGATATACAAAAATACAAAATTGAGGATGTCATCTAAGATTATAAATAATTATGTTTAACTGGAATCAATTTTTATAACTATGTTTTACGTATAGTATTATAAATATAACCTTTTTTTAAGTTGCCAAATGTCCTTTATTTTTTTTTTAACTTTACATGCATTGTTATCTTATATTCTTTGAACGTTACACAATCAAACATTTAGTAAAAATTAAGTTAGAGAGACAAGTTAATTCGTTTTCATCATAAATTAACTTAAACTCATTAAATTTGTATAGCAAATATTTTTAATTAGAAATTGATTAATATGTTTACACCATGTGAAAATTATAACATCTACTACTTATGTACATAATTCCGTCAATTGCTCGTTTTATATGTATCTTATAGGATATGCATTAATATCATATTTTAAAAAAACATGGAAATGATTAATTTTAGTTTAATTAACTACGTCCTGATATATTATTAGTATTTTATTAAATAAGATACTTATTAGGACTTAAAATTTATAAAAGATGAAAAAAGTATTGTATACATGTAGTTGATGTAGATCGCCAAGTGGGAGAAAATGTAAGAAATTATCTTGTATTACGTATATGAGCATTATATTATTTTTTTCAAAGAAGAAAACACGTACCATTCTTCAATTTGACATAGCACTAGTACTCATCCAACAACTCAAATGCGTTATTCATCAAACTCAATTAATGAAATAAAATGTTTTTTCAAGCCGGCTCTCGATGTTCGGAAAATGATGTCAATGGTCCAATCCACGTGACGCTGAAGACTTCATTATTTACAAGTTGAATATCGATTCATCTTTAGACATATCGTTTCGTATCTCATACCGTATCAATTATGAGACTCCCAATAAGAAAAATTTAAAATCTTACTTAAACGACGAGAGTCGCTTATCACTGCATCCAAATTCTTCTTAGTTGAAATAAAATCTTATAAAATGTTTTTGCCACAATTAGTCTTGTGTTAGGTATAGGTTGATAAACAGTGTTTTAGTGCGAGAGGGGGCATTCAATGATCTCTTGCATGTTTTGTGAACCCCAAATTTGGATTGCAGAAGCCCTCAAGCATCAACTTTAACGTATTACTGAAATCATCCAAAGGGAATCGTGTGAACAATAACAGGACACGTCCTCGTGAACTCTATTCTATTTGGTATTCAGTCTTCTACTTTTGTCAAATCAAATTGATAAATAAATTTCACAAAACAAACTACCCGTTGATAAATAAATTTCCTGCGTGGTGAGACAAATTTCACGTCTTTTTTTTCCTATACTTCATTCTTTTTTAATATCCTTTTTATACATTGAATTTGTGAGCAGTGCTTGTAGTTGACATGAAAAAGTTAGGAAGAAAAAGTCTAAGATTAAACTGATTTTCTGATGGATAGATTTATGTCTCAAATTTCAACTTGAATTTTTATACTCTTTTTAAGTTATTTTTTGGATATTTTTTATGTATTAGATAGAAAAAGAATTTTTGGTCTTCGAAGAACGAGGGTTTCTTAATTTTTTTCTATAACAGAGTACTATCATGATCAATCTATATTTCTTTTTTTTTATTAAGAACAGGAGTATAATGCTATGCATTTTTACTGTCTTATATAATTTAAGAGATTCTTACTTTAAATTCCAACAGAAGTTTACGAGTATAAGACTATTGACTCTTTCTAATAATTCATGGTTTTGAAATAGTCAATTAGTTCCCCTAATTTCAAATATCATTTCAAGTTTGAAATGAGAACATAATATCTTTTAGTAATTTTTATCCTTTTATTTCTAAACTAATTATAACAATTTTAGATTATCACTTATAGTTCTTGGAAGCAAACTTTTAAATAAAATTGCTAATTGTAATCAAATACGTGAGGGAAAATTTGTTCAAACGCCACGAGTCAAAGGTGAAGGCTCATCATCCTCCTCGTCACCATCACCACCAGCCGCCTTCTTGGCAGCAGCCTTGAGGTTCTTTCGCTTCACTCTTCCAGGACGACCACCACCAAGGGGACTTGTTAGGGAGAAGTCAATGTGTTTTGCCGAATCCACCCTGACCATAAATGAAGGAATGTTTGCCTATTTCCTCCCGACTCTGCACAGATAATACATAAACAACGATTTAGATCTATGAAAGGAATACTTATTCTTGTTTAAGGCTGCAACACTACAAAGATTATATAGGATTCAATGATTAGTGAGATCTGCACCACTACAATCAGGAAAGATGTAAAAAGGAACATCAACAGCCAACACATCTAAAGCACAATTGCAAGATCAATTCTAACTAGCATTATCTAGGCTGCGTTTGGTAATGAAAGTGGGGCTGATTCGAACCTCCGAACAGCAAAATGTGGCCTGGTTCCCGACCAGGCTACCTTTTATGGTGAGGAACTGGCCCCCTGAAACCAGGTAGTTTTTTTTTTTGTTTAAAAGCTTTATTTTTTCTTTTCAACCTTTTCTTATTCTTTTACCATTTTTCAGTGATACCATATATTGCAGTTTGATGTCACGAATTACAGGTAATAAAAAATGTGTTTTGAGTCGTAGAATCCACCCCAGCGAAACGCTCTCAGTTACACCTGGAATCACGTTTCACTGGGAGGCAGTAGAAATGGGCGTCGAGACACAAAATCAGTAGAATCACGTCCCTTTTTTTTTCTCTCCTCCCGCTCATTTGTCCACGTGACACGCCAAGTGACTTCCTTTTTTCTTCCAAAATCACGGATGCCCTAACCTCTTTTCGCTGCTCCAACTTTCGCCACTCTGACGCATCACGAAGCTGCTGCTCCACCGCGACGCCACTTCTCCAACTAGTGCCGGCCAGCGTTCACTTCTACCAGTGCCCCTGATTGTACTGCTACTCCCCTGTTCGTGTTGCTCCAACTCCGGCATTCACGGGTACTCTCCCTCACTCCCCCGCTCTCTCTCTCTCTATCTCTGCTGGATGCCCTGATTGTGTTGTTCATCCTACGCCGGTACACCCTCTACTCGTGGTGTGTCTCTACATGTTTATAATTGTGCCCGTCCTCCCTCCCCGTCCTGTTTCTCTTTGTGCGAAAGTGGAAGTGTTGAAGCTCCCTCGATCCCTCCCCTTTGTTTGCGATTAGATGAAATGAGAGGGTGAGGGATTAGATGAAATGAGAGGGTGAGGGGTTTTCAGTGTTAGAAAATTTGATGATTTGATATTTTGTATGAACTTGGTTGATGGTTTGATGATTTCAAGTAAAAAATTCTGCATATTTTTAAAAAATATCATATATTATCTGGGTCTATGCTAATTAATACATAAAATAAATTTTCTGGTAGAATCGGTTGTGTCGTGTTATGTGTATACAATTTCGTATATTCTTGGCTTCTCCATTCGTGTCGTTTTACGTGTTTGACAACATTGCATGGAACACTCCCACAAACATTTGGGAAATGGTGAACCACAATATTGTTTTAGCTTAGTAAAGTTAATTTCTGAGAATACTGAATTACAGACTCAGGTCCTGATATCCAACAAATTTTTTGGAACATGTCCCTCAGGTGAAATGTTCCTTTAGACAGAAATGTCTGTGTTTTAGAGATTTATTAAGAAAAAAAATCTTCATCTAGTGCAACCAAATGAAATTAAACAATAATATAAAAGACTACATAACATAAAAAAACTAATATAATAATTCATAATTGCTATTTTAAAGATGTTCTATTTTATCATTCACTCAAACTTTCATCACATAAGGAGAATGGAATGGTTAACCTGATAGCAACTGTATATTGGACACTCCAAATGTTTAAAAACAACAACTGTCATAAGGAAATTGCATTTCAGGTATAATGAAAAAGATGTTAACTAAATCACTATCAACTAAAAATGTTTGGTCATGATATACAAAACAAGACAAGAAAGGTTCATGCAATAACAACGAATATGACATCCCAAAATTTTATGAGGCCAATTTATAAAGAAAAAAGACCACTTCTTTTTTTCATTATGTAGAATAATAAAGTGAGTGAAATGTGCATCAGAAAACATATCGATGACTAATGAAAAAGTTGAGTCATATGATAATCATTTCATAATTATATGACTAACACAAAGTTTTTCAAACAATACCACATCAATAAAGTCGACAAAAATGCTTTCTGACGAAATATGTTAATATTAATAAAAATGTTTCATCATTTACTGAACCTTTCATCATGAACAAGACAAGAAAGGTTCACCCAATAACAATGAATATGATATTCCTAAAGCTTACGAGAGGTCCACTTATAAACAAAATGGATCCCTGCTTTTTTCTTTAGGAAAGTTCATCAATTGAATGAAATGATAACAACACAAAATATGGTTATATCCAAGAAAGTTGAGTCATATGATAAATGATAATCCTTCCATAATGAAAGAAAGAAATACAAGGTTCACATCATAACCAAAGCACATGAGAACAAAATTGCTTTTAGAAAAATACAACGTTAGTAAAGTTAATTAGAATGTTATCTGTCAAAAGATATTAATAGTAACTAAAAACGTTTAATCATTTACTGAACCTTTCACAAACACGACAAGAAAGATTCACCCAACAACGAGTATGATATTCCTAAAGCTTCGGGGAGGTCCATTTATAAACAAAATGGATCCCTGCCTTTTTCTTTAGGTAGGTTCATGAAGTAAACAGAAACACAAAACATGGTCATTACCAAGAAAATTGAGTCATATGATAAATAATAATCCTTTAATAAGGAAAAAGAGAAATACAAGGTGCACCTCATAGCAAAGCATATAGCAACACAATTGTTTTTTTTTAATACAACTTCAGTAAAGTTGTGTGTCAAGTAACAAAGAATGTTTCATCATTTACTGAACCTTTCATCACAACAAGAAAAAAAAAGGTTCACCCAAGAACAATGAATATGATATCCCTAAAGTTTACGAGAGATCCATTTATCAAGAAAAAGGATCCCTGCTTTTTTCTTTAGGTAAAATCATCAAGTGAATGAAATATAAACACGAACCAAAATAAGGATATTAAAAAATGAAAAAGTTGATTATTATAATAATCCATTCAAAATGTAAGAAAGAAATACAAGGCTCACCTCATAGCAAAGCATATGACAACTCAGCATTTTTCAAAGAGAAATAATAGGTAATGTTAGTCAGAATGCATCCTGCGAACATATGTTACCATTAACTAAAGTGGATAGACGCATTGAAGCAATCAATTCTCGAACAGAAATAAACGTTTGCATCATACTAAATATCAGATAATGCACGCATATACGTGATTTAGCATTAATATTGCAAGCTTACAGGCTGCATCAGTAGGTGAATGTTTTTTGAGAGAATCAGTGGGTGAAATTAAAAAGAAAAACAAACACTATAAATTATTTGTGCACAAATTGACAGATGCCGTGAGGAATGCTAATACAATTACAGAATCATGACACGTCCAGGTGAAAATATCTCCATATGAAAATCAGACATTTGATGGCGTATTCATATGCACTGTGTCATCTTACAAAATAACCTAACCATTGAAGAGCTTAACACAAGCAATCAATAGACAGATGCCATAGGTATGTTTGAATATACTATGGCATACCTGATGTGGTGCTGCCTGAACAGTACACTGGCATGGTGGATGGACTTGGCCATCCCGGACTTGAAGACGAGTGTCTGGAGCCGGCGCTCGAGGAAGTTCTCAACGGTGAGTGCCAGAACGTAATCGAGCTTGTTCTGGTCCTCCTGCAGGAGACCATACCTGTTCATCCTCCGAAGCATGGCCTCGCCCTCGAAGATCCGACGAGGGTTCTTCTCGACAAGGGTCAGCAGATCCCTTGCGGCGTTCCGGATGCGGCTCAGAGCATACTGCACACTCCAGAGCTCGCGCTTGCTGCGCAGCCCGTACTCACTCACCCACCAGCTTGAGCTCGGAGTCGAGCCGCTCCTTCTCGTAGGGACGGCGGGGCTTCTTGAAGGTCTTCCCATCTGCCAGAAACGCATCAAAATCGCCATGATTAAAACCGCATTCAGGTCTATGACAAGATCTAGATAGTAACATGATTAGGCTCAATATGACGGATCAGAAATCATGATAGTTGAAAAAATCACAGTTTGGATCAATAATCAAGATCGGAAGCTTACGACAGTAGTATAAAATGTAGTAGGTAAACGAGGCTTACAGTTTCGGAAGAATGAAACGTGCACCATTGTTGCCGCAGGGGAGCCTTCTCGCTCGCGCTAACAGTAGGGTCATCAGAGGGCGGCGATGTAGGTTTTATAGTAGTAAAACCCTAACCGCATATGTGAGGTGGGCTGAAGTTGCATGTTGTGGGCTGGCCTAAGTCATTTCTTGTTATTTACATTATGTTTGGTGAAAGGAGGGTAAAGAGGAGAGAGAAAGGTAAAAAAAATTTCTTTTATTTAAATAAAATTTTAATAAAGGGAAATGAAAAGGAATCTCTGTTTTTTTCTCTTTCATTCCTCTTCATTTATTTTATTTTATTTTAATCCCAAATTGAGGTGTAATAATTCCCTTCCTTTCTCTTCATTTATCTTCTCTCTCATTCTCTTTCCTTCCCCTTAAAGACATTTTATTCAAACATAGTGTTAGTGATATCTCTTTGTTAAAATATTAAAATTAGAAGGCTTTTTTTAAAATGTCTTTGAGGAATATTAAAGATTTTTAATTTTAATATAAACTTAAAAATTTTTGCCCAAATGAATCTAATATGATTCGAACATTTATTTTTTTTCTTTTAACAACTAATTATATAATAATTCGGTTGAAGTGATAAGAAACATTTTCCCGTAAGTACAATCATAATTCGAATTCTTAGCGTGAGAACGATCGACGAGGACGACGAATTAATTGAACTCGATGATAAATCGACTTTCAAACGTGTGAACTATGCGCATAATTATTAGCGATGCACATATACATTATTTGATTGTTGGTACAACTTTCAAAAAAATCGGGTGCTCACTAAAAAAAAGTTAATAGCTCAATATAATTGATCTCATTATGTTTTCATTTATAATTGCTTCTTCTTAGAAATATTATTATATATTAAGGTATCATTAATGCGTATTATTTGTCTAGTATGTATAATCTGTTATTTATTTAATTACTCACAACGTATATTATGTTAGTTACTATGTATAATCTATATAAGAACTCATATTGCTTATTTGTAATAAATAATCATTAATTAATGTGCATAATGATTAAAAATATCATTACCCAAATAGTTAAGTTTATAGTTTTATATTTTTATTTCAATGTCTAAAATTTAAATCATAAGCGTATATTCTACACCCATAAATTTTATGTTTATATAATAATTGGTATATATACTATTATATTAATATTAATATTATTACAGTTTAATAATAATAATAATAACATTACAATTTAATAGCAGTAATAATATATTAAATCATAGTATTTTTTATATTAAATGTCAATGGGAAAATGCAAAAGTAAAGCTAAACTCCTCTCAAGCAATTCAAATTATCACTACATAAATAATATGGATTACATAACTATACATATTAATCAATGAATTCAAATAAAATGAACAATATAAATGTCACAGCCTCATGTGATTTTGCACTATATTATTAGACATTGTGGAAAGTTAAAATTCTTCCTCCGAAATTATTTTTTGGAGTAAATTACGATATTGACAACTAAGGCCGTAAGTGCCTTTACGAGTTTCTCCAACATTTCTTATGCTTTCTCCATAAGCGGAAACCTCATGTTATAAGATTCCAAACGTAATAATTTAAAAATATATAACATTTGTGTTAAATTTATTGTAATATAATTTTATTATAATGTGCGAAAAATGACATCAAATTGCGATTGTCTTATAATTTTGTTTCACTAATAAGCTTATTATTTATTATTTTTTGCATATATGATGAAAAGAAGCCAGAAGACGACCACATGCGACCCGTGACTTTTAGGCCTCGTTTGGTTGGGGGTGAAAGGAGAGGAATCAGTGGAAAGAGAAAGAAGGGAATTGATTCCTCCTGTTTGTTTGAATTAAGTTGGAGGGAAAAGTCCCATTCTTTTTCCTTCATTCTCCTCCAATTCTTTCATCCTCAAATTGGGGTGGAAAGGAGGAGAAAGACACACTTAGCATGTATTTCTATTTTTAATCATATAAATTAAATATATAATCATATATATATAAAATATAATCGTCCAAATAAAAATATCACTTAACATTTATTTTCTTCCCTTCCTTTTAATAATGTGAACCAAACAGGAGTAACTATTTATCATCATTCTCCTACATTCTCTTCCCATCCTCCCTTCACATTCTTTATCTTCTCTTCCCTTTAATGAAATTTGAACCAAACAGACCCTTAGCTTGTAGTCTTCCTTTCGCGTCTAGGGCATTTTCTCAAACAATGAACACGCGCGCCCTCAAACGCTTCGTCGCGACGACTCCATCCTCTTCTCCGTCCTTCTCCTCCGCCGTTCGAAGGCTCTTCTCGTCTCAATCACATCTCTCTCCCCCTTCCAAAGGCGCCACTGGCACCGACGAATGGAACGACGCTTGGGAGATGGCTTGGCTACCGGACGACCACTTGTTCAAGGACCGGACCCCATGGGAATCCTCTGACGCCCCTGCCGCCTCCGACTCCGGCTCCACCAAAGACCTCATCGCTGAAGTCGATGTTGACACCAAGGCCTTCTTCGCTGAGATGGATGAGCGGTGGAACGAGTGGCGGGCCGCCAAGAGGATGCGACAACAGGGGAAGAATCAATTGTAGTCGTCCGAGCGAGGGGAGAGGCGCGAGACGGGGAAGAAGGCCGAGCGAGGGGAGAGGCGCGAGACGGGAAAGAAGGCCGAGGCAGATGATTATAGGATTCGGAAGCAGAGGATTCATGTCGAGCTTTGGCTGAAGGAAATCAAGAAAATGGAGGAGGTCAAGCTCGGCGGTCAAGACGTGGGCGATGACATCGATAGGCGGTGGCGACGCTAACATCTGCCCTGCGATGCAATGTCTGTACGGTGGCGCAAATACTGACCTGCGAGCACGACAATCGTGCTTTGACAGCAACTAGGAACCGGTGACGGTGGGGTCCGATGGACTACAGCAGTGGACGACTGTTGGCAGCGGCTGCCTTGCCCGATGATCAAGGGTCGACGGCCACGATAGTGGCATCAAGGACTGGCACACTATGCTTGTCGATGTTTGTTTGGCAGCGTCAACACCCAGCCCATGACAGCGACAATCATTCTTTTACGACAACTAGGAACTAGTGACGGTGGTGTCAAAGACTCGTGCACTATGCCAGTCGACATCTGTTTGATAGTGGAGGGCTACCATGGCAAATCTGCTTGCTCAACGGTAGTTGCTGCTGCCGATCTATGAGCGTGAGGATTACGCTTCGATGGCAGTGGCCAGCATGCCTAACGATCGAGCGTTAGGACGATTGGGACTAGCCGACGGTGGCGACATGGAGTGACGCATAGCACCTTCACATGTCACATAGTGTCGAGTCGAGCGAAGCCTTACATTGGCTGAGCGCTAGGAGAAGGGGAGGTGACTTTCACATGACCATGATCGTGCGTTTGCCACGGGGCATTTTTCCGTGCACGAAGCGTGAAGCCTTGCGGCACTATTGCCGCTCAACTTATAGTGTCGAAACCATAGAACACATGCAGCCGTGCGTAATCTTACGGAGTAACAAATTATCCGCCCTTAGGGTATTTATCTTGTAAGGCCGTTCTTATGAATGGCCAAGTATGTGATGTTACTCGTGGGGTACGTCTTTTGCATCTTCAATATGTAACAAGACTCATATACCTATGGTACACTGAAAGAAGTTCACTAGTGCCTTCCGAGGCTCAATTATATGTTATGTTTCATCATATTTAATACAAGTAAGCTTTGCTTTAATTCTAGTGTCATGGCCTTGAGCGTGGGGTGACAACCCACATCGGTGTCCCTTCGTGGCGTCTCGTGGTTTTTCGACTGCCCCTTCAAACTTTAAGCACTCAAGCACCTGCATTAACGCCGCAATGCATTATTGTCACGGTCACATGACGAGTAGTCCAACACTCTAGTCATGTCCGTGATCGAATGCTTATAAGAGCAACTCTCGGCATAGTCGTCTCGACGATAACAATTTCGCTGTAAACTCAAAATAGGCTTGGCGATGTGCCTATCCGCGTAGTCGCCGCACGTGGTCTAGTATCCGAGAATGATCCCATAACAAATAATATCAAAGTAGTTCTTTTTGCTCAGATTACCCAGCGATGATGACTCGTTTGTGTCGTCGCAACGTGCCCTGACGTTGGAGAAGTGCTTCCGCCCAAAACTTCATCACGCCCAAGTGCACTGGTATCATAGTCTTTCATCATGGAAACTAACGAGGAATGCGTGGCAAGCTTCCTCGTTGCATGCTCAGTCGTGACCCACAGCAAGTTCCTCGTACACCCATATCGTGTCAAGGAACGTTCGTCATGCACTATGATAGCAGATTGATCGTCCCGCCTAACCGGGACGATCATACGTCACTCACTTGAGCCGATCAACCATCCCAGGTATATAGTCGTGAATCTTGAAGTGTCGCGCTGCGTCAAGAGTGGTCATATGCTCCGCATGATGGTCTTGCGCTATCCATATCAAGAGATCGCTTACACAAATATCATGTAACTCGATGGACCCGTGTCACATTCATGGACTATCGGTCATGCACTATCATGACGACCTGACGCTGCTCGATATTTCGTGACGTCGCATTGCATGTCCAGTCATACAACGTGAAGTGCACAACCACTTCACGGGAGAAATTGGCTCAATGATAAGCATCAAAGTTCATGGTCCATTTCGGTTAAGGAATATCATCCTATCGGCTAAGGAGCATTAATCATAAGCATCTTATCATACCGCAGCATCGCCTGCCACACCACGATGACTTTCATAGATGGAGCAAAGCATTGATTACTTACAAACACTTGAGGACGAGCTGCCAACCTTGTCTGCCTCGTCAAGTGTCATCCCGCAAGTGGCGTAATGTCATCCATCAAGGACTGGGACGAACCTGCTACATGCCAACGCAAATCGATGCCTCAACTCAATGACCAATCTGGCAAATGGTCTGAACGTCGAGCATCGGCGAACCTTGGCATGCTACTGTCAAGCGTTCCGCCGCCAACCGAAGGAAGGAGTACCCTTTTCCTCTCAGTCAGCGTCTCGAGTAATTGAAGCGGCATCCAAGGATCGCAATCCAAAAAGTTTCGAAGGACACACTGGCGATGTCGTCCCGTCGAATGGAGATGGAGGTGATGTTGGGAGCTCATACCATGAGTTCATCGACCACAATTTGTTTGTCTAAGCGGAGCGTCTTCAGGAGCACTCCCATGGTTCATTGAAGACTCAGAACGACTACTCTCTCACAAGGGTCAATCGTCCGGTGGACAAGTATGCCAAAGGCGCATGATCCTTATCGACAATCGCAATGACATTACTTCGTCCAGATTGCGAATAGACGGGTATCTAAGGTGCATCCTCTTCATGAACGAGCACAACGATCTCGCCCCGTCCATACCCCGAAGGTGTTGCCTAAGCTTCAAAGGAGATTTCGGGATTAGAAGAAGGCATACCCTAAGAATCCTGCAAGATGTGACGAACTCAAGATGACGTTGTCATCACGATAATGCGGAATGTGGCAAACATGAATCCCATTGAGACATGAGACAGAGAGAAGAGGCAACTCATCAATTATGCAAACCCTGACAAGTTGGAATTGGAGGTCAAATTCGCATTGTTCAGCATCGGCCAAATGGGCATGTTGAAGGAGGACATGAAATATATCACCGAGCTCCGCCTATAGTGTTCCCAGGTGGATGAAGACTCAACGTTGGTGCTCTTCAAGCAGAGGGATTGAAGCTTTGAACTAGGACGGAGTTGGAACGACGGGATCGTCCAACCTCCATCCCCTAGTCACTGCTGTCAAGGCGTCCATGCCAAGACAAGTGCCATACCACCAAAGCCCTTGGGCAAAGGCATTAGTGGGGGAGAGAAGTGCAAATCGCAAAGATGAAGCTATCATGCCAAAGACAAAAAAAGCCCATCGAAGCAGGAGGATTGAGTTGAACCACAAGAATGTGGGGAGACTCTTGTCACTCACTATAGCGACTTGAAGTGGACAAGGTAGAGAGTGTCATATCCGAGAACCTTGCCCTATCTCAAATCGTCGATATATCAAATAACCGCCAAGGGTAAGGTGGCCCCGCACTCGACACTCGACGGAGGAAGAACTCCACGTTGCAGCCATCTGCAACATGAAGACAGTGAGTCGAACCACAAGGAAACGTGGGGAAACTCTCGTCGCTCACCATGTCGACTCAGAATGGACAAGGCATGGAGTGTTATATCAAAGAACATTGTCCCACCTCAAGATAGCCGAAACATCAGATGATCACCAAGAAGGCGGTGATCCTATGCTCTTCATTCGGCGAAGAAATGGAAGATTCTATGTTGCAACCACTTGCAACATAGAGGCATTGAGTCAAGCCCACAAAGAGACCTGAATCATCCCGAAGCATCCGTGGGAAGACTCTTATCGCTCATCATAACAACCCAAAGCACTCGAAGCACACAAGTTGCAAACATCGTTATCGAATAGCTTGTGCTGTTTCAAGCCGTCAAAATTTTAGAACAATTATCGAGGGTGAGATGGTCATGTACTTCGCATTCGACGGAAGGGAGGCCTTATGTTGCGGCCACCCACAACATAAGAGCATCGAGTCAAGTCATGCAAGTCGAATGACAAGACTCTTCACCGTGTTCTACACGACCCTGAAGCAACTCTTTTCCCAACTATTTCTGAAGGCATATAAGAGTTGTTTCACCCCAAAAAATCAAACCACACAAGTTGACACTGCGCAAGTCGAGAGAAGCTGAAGCCGACAAAGACTTGATGGACGAATAGTTGCTTGATGAAGTCAAATCGCACATGACGAACTCCACTAGCGTTGCACAAGTGATGATCCCGGATTGACGAAAGATCAGTAAGCGAAGCAGGCCTGAGGGAGGAGTCCTCAGTGAGACCCCAAGGAGCGGGCATTCCTGGCGCTGCGCGATGCTGATGAAGTAGAAGTCAAGGCAAAGAATGCGGAATTGAATGAGACAAGCAAAGTACTGAAGATGAAGACCCCGAGGAAGTTCGAACAACGGCGTCGGGGGCATCGTCGACTTTGGTAGGGGAGAATGTCACGGGGCATTTTCCCGTGACACGAAACATGAAGCCTCGCGGCACCAGTGCCACTTAACTTATAGCTCTCGACCGCTTAGTGTCAAAATCATGGAACACATGTAGCCGCCCCGCACTGCGTAATATTGCGGAGTACCAAGTTATCCGCCCTTAGGGCATTTATCTTATAAGATCGTCCTTATGAATGACCAAGTAGGTGACGTTACTTATATGGTACGTTTTTTGCATCTTCAATATGTAATAAGACTCCAATACATACGGTACACTGGGAGGAGTTCATTAGTGTCTTCTGAGGCCCAATTGTATATTATATTTCATCATATTTGATACAAGTAAGCTTTCTTTTAATTTTAGTGTCATGACCTTGAGCGTGGAGTGGCAACTCACACCGATGTCCCTTTGTGACGTCTCGTGGTTTCTCGACTGCCCCTTCGGATTTTAAGCGCCCAAGCGCCTGCATTAGCATCGCAATCGCGCTATTGCCATGGTCCCATGACGAGTAGTCCAACACTCTAGTCATGTCCGTGATCGAATGCCTATAAGAGCGACTCTCGGCATAATCGTCTCGACCATAAAACTTCCGCTGCAAACTCAAAATAGGTTTGGCTAGGTGTCTATCCGCCTAATCGCCGCACATGGTTTAGTATCCGAAAATGACCCCGTGACACATCCACCTTGTGATATAGGGCGTGAGAAAATTCTTTACAAATAACAGAATATCTAGAAAGTAACTTTCATCATTATTAATTACTTGATTACAATTAATACAAAAATAAACTTATTATTTTGTTTAGCTATGCATGCACTCTTAGTTTTTTCATAATTCATTTAAACTAATAGCAAATAACTTTATTTTTTTAAATAATATCAAAACAATTTTATACTATCAAAATATTTAATTATTGCTTTCTAACTTTCTTCCTCTATCGTTTTTGTTTTAATGTAACTCGTGTACCCATTCAACTAATGTAACTCCCATTTGAGTCTTAGTATAACCCACTATTTCTTAACTATCCATTGACTCAATAATTAGCTATTTGTAACCTACTGTCACATTATAGATTATAATAACCTCTTGATTCCTTATAGTTAATTACTTCTCCAACTTAATAATCCCTATGTTTGAAGGAGACGTATGTGGCATTCTCTCCTTACTATTTATCTAATTTTCGCAATTTATAATTATTTTTTATTATAATTGAATGCTAATTAATCATGAGTAATCAATTTCATAACTTCAATTTATTTCCCAATTAATCATGACGGAATTACTATTAATCACTTTCTACTTCTTTCCTAGTTTCCAGTTAACTCTTTAATGAACATCAGATTTTTTAAGTGCTTGAATGTCATTAATGACCCGACTAAACCTATGATGTTTCATATGATCATTTAACAACAATTTTTTTAAGATGAAAAGAGGTTGCAAATTAAAAAAATGTAACAGATAAAAATGTATATTATTATATAAAAAATGATCTTCTAACAACAGTCTTAGATTGTTGTTTGTATCCCATGTGTACATTTTTGTTTGTGGCAGAGGAGAAAATCTTATTGTCACTGGTTCGTGGGCTTCTCGATTCTCATATCTAGACTCCAATGGAGCTCTTGGTCTATGTCGTGACGGTGATAGCCGTGGCAATTGTCATGACCAAAGTTTTCAAACTCGGATAAGCCTATGGCATCACCTTGGTTGTTCCAATCTAAAGTTTCCAATCACCAGTGCATTCTTCGCTGGTGTCGTTTGTGCCATCGTCGGCAGCTAGAAGCCACACATCATCCGATGCTCCGTCATTACTCGTACTCGCGGCATAGTGGACACGTTCGATGCATTATGTAACCACACCTTCACTTCCCTGTCTAGAAATTGCGACTACATATGAGGATTGACGTCCGACCACATGGCCTTCTTCTGCTTGCGACACACCACCATCAAGGGTGCTATTGGCTTCGTAATCGATAGAGTGCATATTCACATCTCTAAAGGCATAGAATTTGTGGACCGCGTCGCTAGCTTGGGCCAGGTCACAAGTGTAGACCTCATGTTCGTCCAATGGTGACATGAAGGCTCTGACTCCCCCGCAACTTTCCCCGGCACGTTTCGCTCTCTCACATATGTGGCAAGTTTCTTTATCTCGAGTCTATATTATTGTGTTCTAAAATAATTTGTTAGCAATTATATATTATTTAATATATGAAAATAGGACTATGTACAAAAATTCTTTACATATGATCTTTTCATTTTTTTTCTTCTTATTTATTTTTCCCTCGATCCTCTCTGTCTCCAATTCCATTATTAGTTTTTAATGAGAACAATAATACAATTATGCAGTTTGTTAATATATTTAACAACATATATTTATTTATGCGAAGCACAAGGGTGTATTACATGTACATTGATATAATTATTTGTGATATTAATATATTTATTAAGACAGAGTCACATTTTAGCACCTAACAATATGCAAGAAACGTAAGTTTTATAAAAGTGCCACAAATGTTAATGACTACGCTCCCACGACCTCATCCAGTTATTAACGCTCCCACAAATGTTAATGACTCCATTGTTTTTTCTATTTTTAAATATATACTCCTTCGAACAGTAGCGAGAGTTCGACACGAAGACGGCCGTGGGAGAAGCTTGCGATGTGCCTTCCCTCACCACTAGCTACCAGCTGACTCCCCAACTCAACTCCGCTGCCCTTTCGACTGCTTCCTACTAGGACAATCCGAATGCACACAAGTGGAATGGATGACATGCGCGGGGAGTATAACCTCTACTGGAAACCAGATGTTTCTCGAGTCTCAGGAACTTGAAATCTCTCTCTCTCTCTCTCTCTACATGGGCCTGTTGTAGTGCTATCCAATAGCAGCTTGTGACCGTTCCTGCGCCAAGTACCTGCTCACATTGTCTGCACCCACAAGGGAAGTGATGATCGTACCAATGCGTGTTCCAGGAGAGGATAAGAATAGGAATTGTAACAATACGGTAAAAAAATGGAAACGTGTGGTCGACCCTTTCCTCTTCCAAGTTTTGCCCTCTTGTGATTTGGTTCCTTCCTCACCAATTCTTCTTCCTTGTCACGATTTGCTGTGGCCTTTTCCTCTCTATCTCTCTCATTGCTTCTTTCTCTACCCTGCCCCAGCACCCCCCAATGGCCGGTCTCTACACCGGGCAGGAGAGATCCGTTTGTCGATCGCCTCTCTCACCAAGACAAGGAGCAATGGTGGAACACCCCACCCCCCCCCCCCCTCAAAAGGCGCCCGACCCCTTCCATTTTCCTCCTTTGCTCTCTTGATCTGACTCTATTTTTTCCTCCTCCTTCTTCGGTGCGCGAACAATAGTGGGCAAGCGGCCAACGTCAGCAATCCTCTCTGGCGCAAGCGACGAAGGACATGGTGAGGACCTTCCTCGTTTTCCTTTCATTTTTTCCTGCACCCCCTGCTTCACTCGCGCCCAGCTCGTCTCTTTCACACGTTTCTTTTTCTCCGATGAGCGTAGACAGCAAAGAAACGGATGAGTGGCGCCGACGAACCATGACGCCGGCGACAGGGAAGGTGAACAGCAGAGACACAAGTGAATGTGTCCTCTTCTCGTCTCCCCTGTTTCCCCTCTTATTTTGTCGTTTCGTCCTTGCATCTCACTATCTTCTCCCCTCTCTGGTGCATGGATGGCAGGAGACGAACGAGCGATGCTGGCGATCATTCTCAATGCAGGCAGCGTAGGAGGAGAAAAGAGACATCGACGCTATAAGAAACCCCCTTTTCTCCCTTCCGTTTTCTCTCATTCCTAACTCCAAGTCCACCTCTTACTCGTTTTCTTCTTTTCTCCTTCGAGGGTGGACAACAAGGGATGAGCTTGCTGGGCCGGTGGTCATCTCGGGCACAGGCGACGTAGGGGGTGAAGCGAGGCATCGACGCAATAAGGGCCCTTCTCTCTCCTCTTCCTCCTCCGATTTCCTTCATTTTTCTGACTCCATCTCGCCCCTCATTCGGTCCTTCTTCTCCTGTGCATGCGGACAGCCGGAGACTCTCTTCGACGAGGGTGACGTGGGGAGGGGAGCGAGAATCGAACGAAGCTAGGCCAAACCTCGACAGCTTAGGCAACAAGGTTGGTGTGTTGACTTCGAGATCTTTTTCATAAGTCAAAACCGAGCATGCTTGATTTAAACCCACGAACAGAACCTCGAAGATGAATGTATGATGTGCTTTAAATTGATGACATGACGACCTTGCTATTACGAATGAAGAATTGCATGTTTACTAGAATGATTCCATGATAGACCGGACCGAACTCCTGATGGAACCGCATGAACTGTTCATCAAATTCTTTTGTTATAAAATGCATGCTTAATATGATACTTGCGTAGTGTAGACTCTAAGTGCTCTGTAGAATTATGCTTGCAATGTAAATAACTTAGTTGTGACGCGCCGGGGATTCATCGGAGGAAACGAAAATTGAAACCTATTTTACGACTTGATAGAACCTGACTCGAGTTCCCCAAAACTCAGCCTAGGTCCTATCTGGCCGCACCGGGTTCTGATGAGCACGGGCCGAGTCCGCCATGGACACCGAGCTCGAGCTCGACACGAACTAGGTGCCTGGACTGGGTCACCCACGACTCGGCCCGGGCTCGCCGTGGAGAAGACAATCGAGAGAGATGACTCTCCCAACCTAATCGTCCTCCAAAATCCGGCTCGGGTATGATTCGCACCTGGCCGGGTTCCCTCGATTTTTCCCCTGGACAAATCGAGTCCGATCTAGGCTGAGCTCGGCCCGGGTTCCCTCTGCCCGGTCCAGGTTCTAACCCAGATTTTTCGCCTTTCCGATTTCCAATTTTGAATTTAATGTACAACTTTCTGATTTGTTACCTTATTAAACATATTTACCTTGTTCTATGATTTTTGTATGAAACCTATACTTCCCACATGAAAATGAATATTGATCTCTCATCGGAAAATGAACGAAGTATGCTTATGCTCCTTACGACAAGAATGATGATGATTCTCCTCTCAAACTTTTCCAACGAATGATTATGATGAATATGACATTGACGATGAATGATTATGAAACATAATATGATGATTGAGAAGGACAAGAAACGGCGACCACACCTTTCGGTCGATCGAGATGATTCTCGATAGGTGACCCTTGATCTTTGGGCACCCGTCGTGTGGATTGGTGTGGATCGAAAGGAAAGATCTTTCATTTTGACCTAATTTAAATGAACTTTCGTCCACCTGATTTTAAAGTAAATGAAACGAATATAAGAAGGTATTTCTACGCCTTGATCGGTCTACGGATTGAAAGACATGCCTATGTATGATGAGAAAAGTTCCAGCCTCGTAACAGGCCCTCTCACATGGGTTACCAATTGCTCTATCTAGGCGGGAGTTCCTCCCATACTGATGTTTCCATCGAGCGCGAGGTCATCCGCCCGACGGGTTCGCCGTGGCATTGATCACCCACCGGTCATGATGTATAGATAGTCGCATCTCACAGTGCATACAATGGTATCCCCTTCAAGAATGAAGAGCTCTTCTGATGGATGAAAGGATGAATGAATGAAAGTATGAAAGTATGTAAGATAAGCACGACAACGAATACGTAAAAGAACGATTGAAGAAAAGAAATGAACATGAAAATGTGTTCTCTCTCCTGATTTTATTCTTTTATGACATTGATGCTATGATCTCCATATATGTCATGATTTGATTCATGATGAATTGATCTTTCTCTTATATTGATGTTATTCCTCATGCTGTATTCTGACAGAACTGATTTATGATTTATATGAACCCACACTTAACTTTATGTTAATGGTTGAGTTTGCTCCCCAATGTGATTCCTACAAGTGCGTGATGGCTACTCATGAGGTGGTAGTGCGTGTACGGATGTCTCGGCGGGGTTTACTATTGCATATGATTTTTGCCGAGCGTGGTAGTAGTTATTTACTTTTACATAGTATGAGTTGGTGTATTTTTACAAATGAGACCTACCGAGTCCTTCTGGACCGGAGTCGCTTTTACATCTAGTCTAGCTTTGCATTAGTGAGTCACCATCTTTTTTTTGGGCAGATGAGTACACATTTTTTGTTTTTGCAACGTGAATAGTAATGAGGTTGTCCCTTATACTAAGTCACCTTTTTTAGATTTATTTTGATCACATTTTGGCATTGTTGACTCTGATGAAGACTAATTGAAGTATTTTATATATCAGCTTCCACATTTTCCTTTATGTGTCATATTATTTTATTCATTTAGTCTTCAGCTCTATTAATTTAATCTTCCGTTTTGCATTTCCTTCCGTGTTGACCATTCGGGTCAACCAAACCGACCAAGTGTGAAAAAAATAAGAAAAGAGTTAGAGTCAAAGTAACGCCACGGGAGGAGGTCGCGCTGCGTGGCGCGACCAGTCTCGGGGAGCTACAGGAATCATAGCATCAACCTCTCTAAGGACCTCATGGTCATCGCATGCGAGGCCCTCGAGTCCAACGTCACCTCCGTCGCCCCGCTCGTGCTGCCGGCCTCGGAGCAGCTGCTCTTCCTCAGCCTCATCGTGCACAAGATCTTAAGGCCCGGTGGGAGCCCTACACCCCGGAATTCAAGCAAGCATTCGAGCACTTCTGCATCCACGTCGGTGGGCAAGCAGTGATCGACGAGCTGCAAAATAACCTGCAGCTCTCGACATCGCACGTGGGGACATCGCACATGGCGCTGCACCGATTAGAGAACACATCGAGCAGCTTGCTGTGGTACGAGCGCTCACCTACATCTAGGCCAAAGGGCGCATGAAGCGGGGCGACCGCGTGTGCAAGGACGGAGCTACAATTATAATCAGGCCCCTCCAATGTTTTCTAAATTCTTTAGTATTAGTATACAGATTATATGAATCCCAAATTGACTTCTCATTTTAAATTTTTTTAAAGTTCTTTGTAGACTTCACGACAATAAATACGATAATGGAGGCTTGATCTCCTAAAGTTTCTTCATAGGTTATTGACGAGAGTGCATTCCAATATTGATCACTGCATAAAATATGCAGTGAGAATTCAACTTTCTCATTTTGTTATCGAGTTGTCTCTCCTAATTTCCTTCTACGATTCCAATGTTTTATCATTCTAATATTTTTTTAACCTTGGTAAAAGTTTTTTTCATTTTTTTATCGGTTGATACTTTTACAAACTATTTAATTAGTTGACATTATAGTTACAGTGTTATTTATGTATTAAATTATTGTAATGGTTATCATTTTTTGTACGAGATATATTTATATTTTCTCTTTATATATACTAAACACACCCAAAAGTTTTCACCACCTTATTTTTTCCGGTAATAACTTCTTATAACACTGGGTTTTGTATTATTTTTCTTCATAAATCTTATTTTTCTTCATGCATATGTAGGATAAGTTTTTTATCTTTTCATCCATGTCTCATTATTCATCATCTAAATAGTAGTCGATCTTTTTTATCTTTTGGCAGCGACCTGTTGCTGGTCCACGAGGTGTGAGATCAGTGCTGGACAAGAAAAGATCTGATCAGGCATTCGGGGGAAGGGGAAGGGAGAGAGGGGGGAGGGGAGGAGAAACCTGTGCACGTTGGCAGCGACCTGTTGCTGGTCCACGAGGTGTGAGATCAGTGCTGGACAGAGAGGAGAATCTCAGACATTCGGGAAAGATCGCTGCTCAGAGGTTAAGAAAAGATCAGAGAAGGGAAAGGAGAGAGGGGGGAGGAGAAACTTGTTCGCCAGCGGAGACGCGAAGATCGTCGGCAGGCTGTGGACACCGGCTGAGGAGAAAGGAGATGACGGCCTTTTTTGGGGGCAAAAGGCGACATATCGTGTTTTTTTAGGCTTAGGGTTTATCGTCGACCAAGAAAGAGACGAACAAAAAAAAATCCAACATGTTTGCCTAAAAAAAACCACGGTTCAAAGCGCCTGCATCAGGATCGTCCATCTAAAAATTTGTCGATCCGATGCTTTCAATTGATTGGGAGCAGGCTGCTACCGATAAAACTGGTAGCAGCCTACTTAATCTCTCTCTATATATATAACAAGAAGATATAAAAGGATTAAGACTTATATTTTTGCAATAAGTTAAAATTGAGCGAAGCACGAGTGGATTTCTTAGTTGTAAGATAATTTCGAACTAAACTTTAAAACTATTAAAATACTCAACCTACCTCCCCTAAACTTTAAAAACTGTTTCAATTTTTTGTTCAACTTTAACATTTTTATTTATCAAATTATATATTTCATTTACTGGATTTTACATAAAAATAAAGAAACAAACATTTAACCGTGGCAAATATCATCTGCCATTTAGTTCTAATAATATCCAATATATTTTTAAAACTTCTTAATTTTTTTAACTGATAATAAAGGTTAAACTTGTAAGTAGACACTTCAGTCACGCTCCATTTTTGCATGTTGCAATTCATATGGTGTAACTAGAAAAAAATTAAAATAAGAAAGTGGCCGAGAGGTTGAAAAAGTTGGAATAGTTCATGCGAAGGCAAGAGAGAATTTTTATAATTTAAAAAGGAAAATGGAAGTAACTTAAAATGTAGGGAAGCAAGATGTAAAAATTGATAAAAAAAATCAAAATTAAAGTTGGAGGTCCCTAGCAACTTAAATATCATTGCCGTTGGGACAACTCATACACTTTTCATTGGATCATTTGCTATATATTCATTTTATGGTTGTCATGAATTGATTATAAGGAATTTAATCACCATCTCAAATCCCATAGTTTCAGTCGGAAGTTTCATCTAACTTGATACATCAAGCTGTAACAACAATGTAGCTCATATATGTAATATGCCACTTAAAACTTAAGCTTGGGAAAAGCTGCACCATAACATATGCAGAAGCGACATAAGTTGATCAGCGCATCAAAGGATGCCATAACGTGAGTTCCATCTTTCTAAACAGTTAAAATTTTTTTATCCTTTGCAAAAATCCATCATCAAGAACATAATCCTGAAAATAGGTACTGATTCAAGTTCAACTGCCCTGTAAACCTAGATAAATTGACTACCTGGCAGGCCTTTAGCATTTCAATACGTTATTACATGTCACATTCGCTAATACAGACCTAATAATGGCCTGGCATTATGCTTGATTGTTCAATCCCTTGGGTTACACACATCAGAAGTGTTCACCCTTACCTGGGAGTTCCTGGTTCCCCTCATCTTTAGATCTGCCGATGACTGTTGAGGCTGCTGCATTTGGTGCTGATGCTGATGCAGAGGCACCTGCTGCTGGTGCTGGGAATGGATCTGGAGCTGCTGCAGTTGCTGAGCTGCCAAATGTGATTGCACAACATGATTGTGAGGATAGAATTGCTGTGTTTTCCCGAACGGAGATTGGCCAAAATTCATCAGTTTTTGTCCGCCATTAGGAACACCCTGTCCAGTGGCGATCTTCAGGCGTTGAACCTCATCTCTTAGAGAATCATTCAGTGCTGTGCCAAGAATCAGAATAACAATGAATCTAATAATTCATGTTCACCACCAAAAGGGAAAGGAGTTAATCTTGCATATTCAACTTGAAGAGATATAATATAGGCTCAATGGAAAAACACTTTAGGACCATCTCTTTTATTCTATTTCAAACTACTTTTTTAGATTGACTACAATTTTTTTGAGAGAAGATTTTTTTTTTTTGGGGAAGAAATTTATTGGGTATTCCCAGTTAAAGAGAAACATTCTCAGCATTTATGCAGTACTCTATAAACAAAGATAAAAAGGCGTTGAATCCCTGGTTTATTCTTTAAATATAGTAAGCCAAATGCTGATGCAAATGCATAATGCCAGAGGACCTAGTATTCTTACCATCTTGCAAATGGACCTGCTGTTCCATTGTCTGCAACCGCAACTTTAATTCATTGTTTTCAGTAGTCAGGCCAGTGTTATCTCCCTGTCATGACATTTCATCAAGAGATTGTTCAGTCATTCTATGTTACATTTAAAGTTCTGTAAACAATGTCAAAATAAGGTTCACTAACTAATAAAATAGAGATGTATAAACTTGAATAGAAAGGAGTGAATATTCGTTATCCTTCCACAAGAAGTATTTGTAATTAAGACCAGATAAAACCTGAGGAATTTCTCAATTTTCTTTCCTCTTTCATTCAGAAAATGTAGAGCAATTACATCAATATTATCATTGAATTTTTTTTGGAAAAAGCTATTGACATTGAAAATTGATGATGAGGTCCCGGACAAATATGGAAATCAAACGAATAAAACTGCAACTGGAATAATAATTTAACCGATCAACTGAAATATAGTACTCCAGTTATACATAAGAAATATACCTGCAACAAGGTTAACTGAGCAGACAACGTAGTCGCTTCTGCCTGAAGAGTTTGCACTTTCCGTTCGAGCTCTGCAATGTAACGCATCTTTCTTTCTTTTGACCTAGCTGCTGACTGCCTATTTGCCCATATCCTGATATATAAATCCACATAAAATATTCGTAAGATAGTAATTGTACAACGAGTAGCATACAAAACAGTTACCACAGCAGTAGACCTATTCAGTATAGGCATATTCATTAACAAGAAGTGTTCTGTGCGTAATATGCTTATAAAGAGGTTATTTATGTATGAATAAAGAAAAACTCTCCAATTCCACCATCTCGAATCCGATCGGTAGGAGAATCTAATTAAATCAACTGGCAAAGAAATATCACAAAATGAATACTCAAAGATGGATATGTATCTCAATGTTTAGGCTGCGGGGCATCTTTCCTTCAAGACATGCGACTCTAAATTAGTCAATATATATCATGATGGGGCAAAAATAACTGGTAATTAGGACAACATATATTAGTAGTAACAGACAAAACATTAGATCAAATGATGCGATCAATGTCATTTTTTTTTCCTTTTTTACAATTCTTCAATATATCTCTTTCTATATTATCTACTTTACATTAAATTCATGCTAAATTTATGATTTTCTATTGACGATTATGACTGTCTCAAGCATGACTTAAATGTTCAAACAAATGTTGTAATTCTTGTCCAACAGGGTTCAGTGTCTTGGAGGTTTCCAAACATGACACATCGCAGACAATGTGCTTATAAGACACAAGCCTTTAGGCAATTCTTATACTTCATAACTTCCAATATGTAAGCCATTGTACGGGACATAAATAATAGTTTCCATGAATGTTATGTTTCATGAAAAGATCATTAACAAAATGGCCATTCCTGAGAGTCATTTCAGGATTGGCATAATCCATTTTCAAATTTTAACATGGCAGAAAATCAGAACCTCTCATCTTTTAAGTGGGCACATTGATTTCTAAAAAAAGGGCACAATATTTTCGGTGCATTAAAAAACTATGAAGGGAAAACAAAGGAAAAATTACATAAAAAAAAAACAAAGGGAAATTGTGCTATGAAGTGGTCAACGGCTCAGGAAAAACTGGTGCCTTTCTATATTTTCCAAATCTTCTGGCACATATTCAGGGACAAACTTTAAAGGTCATACAACAAGAGGATGGACCCAAAAGAATTGTGTGAAACGTGAACATCTTTTGAAAGCTCATCAGAAATCACAGAATAACAAAGTCTCCGAGCTTGCAAAATTAAATCCTTTTAGTCAAAACATAGTTCACAAAAATAAAATTGTATTTTTCTTCCAGTTGCAACAGAGGGTAAACTATGATATTAAGATCCACATCCTGATTATGTCTTAATTTGGCTGAAAAATTTTTATATGTTCAAAAAAGGTTGAATCTCCATAACATGTAATGCCTATCATAAAAGAAAATTATGAATAGGATAAGCTACTGTAACCTTGTTGCATAGTTCAATTCATTTTTTCTTTTCTATGATGAAGATCTTTTAGAAAGGAAAGGATGACTACGAGTATTGGGTATCTTTTTCCTTTATGAAGATGTACAATACTACAATGTATATCAGGAAATCCCCTAGAGGATGTGGACGCCATTAAAAATGCCACTATCCCACTTCCCAATAAGGGATTTTTTTAGTAACTTCACAGAACTTCATCAGACATCATGATTATTATTAGTATAGGAATATTGGAAGAAGAAAAAGAGGTTAAGAATGCTCTTATGAGCAATAGAAACATTAACACATCATATAGCACATTCTAATGTATTTAAAGGTAGATAATTCTGTCCTTAATATTATCATATATTTCCCCAAAAAGATATAACATAGTCCCATTTCTGGACAACTTCAACTAAAAAAGGAAGCTTTCTAGACTCTCGATTGACAACTGCCAATTCTTGTTCATGTATAAACAAATATTTTCGAATAGTACAATTTCGAATAATTCCTTAAATAGGATAGCATATACACAGGATATTCAGGAGTGCTGAAAGTCATAAACTAAAGAGTACATTAAAAACAAGCATGCTCTTGATTTATAAATGTAACAGATTAACCATTTCATCAAAATGTAGTCCTACTGAACTTTAAATGACAACAACTTTCTAAGATTAAAGCAGGCCCTGATTCTTGCTGTAAAATTCAAACTTTGATGGGCTCCACTGCGAGCAACTGATATAGTATCTTTTGATGAAGTATTAGTATTTGATTTGACAAACGTGAAAATTTCTCATATTTGTATGATGGTTTTGCTAATTCTTTTAGAGTAAAAAGTATGACTAGCAATGTGGTAATCATCCAACCGACTCTTTTTTTCTTTTTTTGAGAAAGTCGTCCAACCAACTTCTGATTATCAAATGGAATATCAAAAAATATGTAGCAAATGAAGTCTGCTCACGATGTTTTTTTCTTCTATCCCAAAGAATAAGGAATGTAACAATGATGTTTATGAACATATTCTACATATATTTTACTGTACCAGATGAGAATCTTATCATATTAAACAGCTTTAAGACTCCACAGCTATTAGAGTATGTAGCTATATCCAGAAGTACTAAATCATCAACCTTCAAACTCAAAAGCAAAGAGAAGGCTTCCTGTGTCTACGTTCTAAATGAAGTAAATTGAGACGGTACACAAATAAAGTTCACCAAAAGAAATGGACCGGCATGAATAAAGAACCTTTTTGCTCGCTTTGGATCAATAAGTGCAAGATCAGCAAGCTTTGCGGCAGACATTGCCTTCTTTGCTTCAGTCAGTGACATCCCATCAACTCCTGTCGACAATACCTCAGGCTTAATTGAGCTAGAATCATCCATTGACAGGCTATGCTGGTGCCTAGCCCTTGGCTTCTCACTCGTTGATGATGCAACGTTATCTGGAAGCACAAGAGGTTGAGTTGAAACTGCTGCAGTTGGTGCAGCCTCACTACCAGAAAGACCCAATACAGATGTGGCTGAAGATGAAGCAAACTTATCCATGTCAAGATACATAGAGATCAAATCTTCCTCCGTCTCATCAGAAAGTGACGGGCCTTCTCCAACCCCTACAACTCCAAGATCACTGTCAAAGCTAATGTCATCAGGAAGGCTCAAAATCTCAGACTGGGCACGTCTGTGTCCGGCATTTCTCGGTGGATGGTCCGGCATGCGGCTAACGTCCTGACTAAAGTGCCCAGGTTCCAGTGGAGCAGAGGACGAGGAAGCTTCACATTTTGCAGGAATAAAGCTTCCAGAAGGTGAAGTAGTGTACCGAGAAGCTGGAAGCGGCAAAGCTCCCCCCTTTGCATGCATCGAAGACTTGTCGTTCTCCATTACTCTCAAACTGACAACCCTAACAACTACAAAAAATTTCAAAAGTGCAACAATACACACAGATCAAAGCAAACTTTGCTTGAGAAAACCCCAAAACCCTTATCAAAAAGCCTTTTTTAGCCGAAACTTTTTCCTACTCAACTATCACTGAATCCAGTAAACCAACCCAAAACGCAAACAAAAATATGTTTTTTTACCCCCCCCCCCCCCCCCCCCCCCCCCCCCCCCCCCACCAAAACCGATCAGGAATTGAGGAAAAAAAAAGCAAACACCGCCGGAAGCCTTGTCAACGCTCGATCATCGGCCCGAAAAACTAATCAACGAAGAAGAACCTCGATGAACATGTCCTCAACCCCCTTTTCGAGACCGAAACATTAACCACGAAATCAAAGCAGAAGACAACGAAACGTCCCAAAAAACCGAAGCATGAAATAATGTGGCAGTGGTCAATAAGAATTAACCCTAATTCCCGGACTTGGAGCTCTAAAGAACCAAAGTTTCCCGCAAAAGAGAAAGAAGAAGAGATCAAGTCGCCCCAGGAGACTCTGAGATTTCAGCATCCATTTCGACGTAATTAGGGGGTGAATGGAGGAGGGTTCTGCAGACTGTCGAGAGAAAGAGAGTCTGGTCGCCGCTGGGGAAGAAGAACTGCGAGTGTAAGAATGGTTATTATAAAAAAAAAAAGGTTTTTTAAACGTGTAATTGTAGCGTGGGGTTGTTGAATGCTTGAATAACCCGGCAGTGAATGGTGATATTAGCATACATGCATCAGTTCAGGTTTCAGGGGGGGGGGGGGGGCGAAGATTTTGATTCTTACAAAAAAAAGCAAAATTTTGATTCGTTACAATTTGAGCAGGGACAAAAAGATACACAATTTTTAATTTAAAAAATTGATCGGATCATCGTTTGCTAAACTTGATGCTTCCTAATTTTGTCCCAAGTTTAAGAATGCAAATAAGTTTCAAATTTAAAATAATAAAGATAAAAATTATATAAAATGATATTATCTTGATAATCTAATAATTTCAATATGGATTAATTATTTTGTACACGATCAGATGAGTAGAAAATTGTCATAGTCGCGCCATATTTTCGATGCACCTGATTTGAAGTTCGATTATTTTTTCTTTGGATCGTTTTTTATAGGTTTTTTTAACACACGTGTATTTTAGTACATACTTGTTTGAGCATCCGAAGGATTTTCTTTCTCCTTCATTGATATTTTTATCTAAATTTAGTTTAGTTTCACCTCATTCTCTTATGTCCTCTCAATATATTATAAGTTGACGTCAGCAAATATATGATGTCAATTATAGGAAGTAATGGCAAATGGCGCTAGGCTTTGAATTATTTATACGTATCTCGACTTTATTGTACACTAGTGTAACACCCGCGCAATGCGTGGAGAATACAAAACTAAACATATCATATGATTATTAAATAAATAAATATTAATTTAATAACTATAAGTTGGAGAAATAGTTTGTTAGTCTATATAATTCTCTCTCTCTCTCTTTAGCATTTATTTTCATCTCTTTTACAATATGAGCTTCTCATTTAAATGTGTGGTTGATCTCCATATCTGATGAGAGAGTCAAAAGTAAGAATGGCTAGCATCCCTTCAAAGAAGGTTTATCTAATTCCATATGTATATTAAAACATCAAGTATTTCATATAATAGTGTATTATAGTTGTTTATAACATTATTATAATTATTTGATAAATTTTGTGGATACATGATGAATCCTTGTTAATGATTTATTTTAAATTATTTATTTAAGATCAAATTATAGGTCGATTTAAACATGAATTTTTGGAAATTATGTTTATTCAATAGTGTGCATAATAGCAAAACTATAAAAAAAATAATTTATTAATAATTAAATACTATTTCTCCTATCGATCGGTTATGGATAATTGTATCCAATGCTCTAATAAAATTATATAATTATGTAATTACTGATATATCATAATTAATAATTAAAAAATAAACTCAATAAACTAAGTTAAATTAATCATAAAACATATATGGTAATATTATTTTCTGTTGGACGGTTATGGATAATTGTATCCAATAATCTAATAAAATTATATAATATTTAATTAATGATATCTTGTGGCTAACTTATTGATCGTTTCAAAATAAAGCTCTAAATGACCATCTTATTCATCAAAATATTATTTATAATTGAAATTTAATTTTATTTAACAGTGTTTGTAATAGTAAAATTATAATAAAATAATTAAATGTTATTTTCATGTTGGTCAGTTATGAATAATTGTATCCAAAACTCTAATAAAATTTTATAATTATGGAAAACTTGTAAATAACTCATTTATCATTTAAAAATGAAGCTATAATAGACTGGTTTATTCATCATTATAAGCAAAAAATATATATTTATTTAGAAATGTGCATAATATTTGTATATGAATTTATATTGATCATTAAATAGCATTTTCTATGGACAGTAATAGGTAACTATATCAAATTACCTTAATAAAAATATATAATTACTGATATATTGTAACTAACTCGTTAATTATTTAAACAATATACTTTCAAAATAATATATGATGAGCTATGTAAATTAGTATTTACTTCGTTATAACATGTAGCACCTCTTCAATATGTCAAATGTCATTCTCTCTTTCCTCACTATTTAAGAAATCATCCTTTTTTATGGGTTTTAAGTTATTATTAGTTAAAATACAAATAAGAAATTATGTTATTTTAATAAATAAGAATTAATTTTAACATCCTTGCATCGTGATAATTAAATTCCTAAATATACATAATATTTTTAAATTTCATAAAGAACATAATATTAAAAATTGTTTTAATATGGCCCAAGAACATTTTTACTTAAAGTATGATTTTACCGAAATCTAATTGAATATTCTTTAAAAAAGGTAACATAGTTGAACTGTTTGACTTTGACAAGTTAGTGCCACAAATCTCTCACAAGTTAAATAATTTATGTATTTATCATAAAAAATAAAAAAAGAAAGAAAGATCATAAATAAAAAAATATCTTTAAATCGTAATATGAAGGAAACGGTAATGTTTGATTTTTTATGACACATAATTTAAGATAGATACTTTAAAATTCAATAGCATCACTTAAGATTTTTTAAGAGATAATAGATTATACGATTTTCTTTTTCCATGAATTGAAAAATCATGTCTGTGGGATAGCTATCGTATAGAAAATTTTATCCCCTATGTAATATATATATGTCATATATAGAAATTTGCAAAAAAAAAGTATGATAATTATAGATGGGCTGGGTTCGCTCCTCATAACTATTAAAAAAAGTATGATCGTTATAGATTCTTGTCTTTTCTCGACTTTTTCAAAAGATTCACTGATGGAGTGAAATTTTAATTAAGAGAAACCATTTGGTGGTTCATGTCTATATATGATTATGTCAAATATCTTTTATTACTACTTTAACTTTAGTGATAATAATATGTTGCCCGCACCAAGTGCATATATTGCAAAAATAATTTCATATCTATAAAGATAAAACATGTAATTTTTTACAATTCTGTATTTTTATTATAACTAAGTCAAAACTGTAAAAAATGAATTCTTTATTGAGAATTTTGTGTCGTCTAAGCATATATATCTGGATACTATTTTACTATACATATCAAGGTCAATCATCCAGATCCACTTTCAATTAAATACTATTTTAATATTTGTTTATTTGACTATTTTGCATATAGTAATTTACATATTAAAATTATTAAATAATATTACTGTAATATCTGTATTACATAAAACATATAATCATTATTGATGTTTTTAAAAAAATATTACTAAAAATGAAATAAATAACTTATTTTCTATTAGAAATTATGTATTATATTTATCCACACCCAAAATGTAAAATTTGAAATAGTAATATTTAAAGTATTAAAATAATTATCACATTGATTTAGAACTCTTCTTTCAAAGTATTTTAATAATTGTTATATGAATATAGATTATGATAATGATATACTTGTATAAATATTCATCACAAAATATACAATCCGTATAAAGATATAAAATTATATAAATAAGAAAATCATAACTTACTAATTTTTTTATCACACCATTAATAATTTAAACACTTGTCAACACATCATCATGCCAAGTGTCATTCTCTCCTTCAATACTATTTCCTTATATATATAGAGAGAGAGATTATATCTATCTTTAAATAAGAAATTCTCTAAAAAAAACTCATGATAAAAAATATATCTAAAAAATTGCCTGGTCTCATGAATTTTTTATTTGTAAGTGAATGCTATTCAAAGAAAGTTATAAAAAATGAGACACAAATATATATACAAATAATAAGAAAATAAAATAAATCTATATTAATAAAAGAATACCTAATAATTTTTATGACAATACATGAAGAAAAATTATAAAGAATGTAAACTATTGTTACATATTCCATAATTGTACATTGAATAAATTCAGCAAAGTCGGTCGTCATCCTTTTTTTTTTCATGGCCGTCATCCTTTGACTCTTGTTCCAGTCATTGATGGACTTGTCACCTATATAAAAAGAATAAGATTCTATATAATTTTTTTTATGAGCGAAATGAAATATACATAAATTTTCTCACCCGAACAAACTCATGAAATATATATATATGTATGAAAAATGCATCTTATTTTTTTCAAATTAGAATAAATATTTATCTTCCACAAATTGCTTTTCCCTCTGCTCGACAATACTATGATACAAAAAAATCAAAAAATAAACATATAAAAAAGTGTGCCAAGAATCAGAGTACAAAAAGGGGAAAAAAATAAAAAGCGTACCTTTATTCTTTAGTTGTAGTCAGATAATTGAATTTGAAGAAAAATATAAAATTTAAGCATTGGAAAATCAAATACAATGAAAAGGTTTTTCAACGCTATAGCATCAAGAATAAAATATTTATTATAAATATACCGCAACTAAATTTTGCATATTTTTTATTTTTATTTTTAAAATTTAAAAGACAATCATATATAAGAACCAAACTATCTCAAATCACTTGTGCTTCTGCAATTGTGCTACCATCCCTTTATATAGATATTTATAATAATAGTTGTGTTAACTAATTCAGTTAATAAAATTGACTTGAGAACCCACTAAAACAATCGTGACTTGCATATTCATATTAAAATAATATGTATAGTTTATGCACATAAATAAATATTGTTAAAAGAAATTTGGCTTTCGGTTGCATCCAATAATATCATAATTAAAATAAAAAACTAATTTATTGAATATCTTTCATAATTAATGATCCAATAATATTTTAGTTATTAAGTAACTGGTCAATAAATTTATAAAATAAAATTTTATTTAGCTATGATATATCAAAGGACACGACAACATATCTATGTGCCAATTGTATCCTTGCAAACTATTTTACTTTTAATATGTTATAGATTATAGATAAATTTATCTTTCTAACGAAAATTTTCTTTTGAGAGAAATTTATTGTAGATAGTGGTAGATATTTTGTAGTTTTTTTTGTATAAACAAACGTTATTAAAGCATGCCTAATGATTGTATAAGATATAACATAAAAATACTTAGGAGAAAATTTTATAATTAAGTTAATATAACATATGAAAATGGAATGATTTCTTTTTATATTAATAAACACAGTAATACATAAAAATGGAGATGTTACAAATTAATCATTCAAATTTTTTGTGGTAGATATTTTGTAGTTTTTTTGTATAAACAAACATTATTAAAGCATGCCTAATGATTGCATAAGATATAACATAAAAATACTTAGGAGAAAATTTTATAATTAAGTTAATATAACATATGAAAATGGAATGATTTCTTATTAATAAAGATAGTAATACATAGAAAATGGAGATGTTACAAATTAATCATTCAAATTTCTTCTTATTTATAGCTCTTGCCTAAAATTCTTATTTTTAAGTTTTTATATAAAATAATAAAATATATTAATTTGTACAAACGGTCCGCCCAACATGTATAATTAGTATGTAGTTTAATTAATAATTGATTATATCATCTTAATATATATATAATTTGTCTCAATGGAAATACAAATATATGACCTTAATATATATATGTATATATTACTAATTATTGATCAGTTGTACTGTTATGAAACAAATATATTTTACCACATTATACTTATTATATCAATTCACTAATATGTATAATATATTCTTTAAAATATATAATTTTCTTCCCAAAAAATTGAAGGACACATGGCAACATATTATGATGCCAAATATCATCTTCTCAGGCAAAGTATTCTCTCTTTAATATAATATAAATATAGATGTTTCCTTTTTTTAACTAGTAGTTCTATCCGTGTCATGAGGGAAAAAAAACGGTGATAGTACTGTTATTTGATTTTATAATATTGAAATTTTGATTTTTCCATCCTTTTGTTTTATCAATTAGATGTTATTTTTTAAAATGTTAAGTGACTGATTTTGTAGCATTTAAATAAAATAAAAATACAACATACTTGCAATGTAAATGCAGATCGAAATAATAAAAATATTTTTTAGAATAAAAAAATATTAAGTGAATGATTTTGTAAAATATTAAGTGAATGATTTTGTAGCATTTAAATTTAAATAAAATAAAAATACAACATATTTGCAATGTAAATGCTGCTACACGCATGCAACACAGATCGAAATAATAAAAGCTCGAACGGCGCAAGAACAATCTGCAACAATTTACATGCAAACGTCAATAAAATTGCAATACATCCATATTTTCCATGATTCAGTTACTAGAATAAAATTGCAATAGATCACAATAATCATTATCTGAAATGCCGGTATAAATGTCATCCGTTTATATTTGCACGCAGGAGAAAAGAGTTGAAATAAGATACCTCTGAGCAAAGCTAATAAGGGAGTTGAAATGCTCTGGGAGACGCACAATGATGGCGGAGCTGACAACAAATTAATCCAAACTCTTGATGAATCATGGAATACAGGTAGCAGATTGGAAGGTTAAAATATCTAAAGATTTTCTTGGCAAATCATGCAAGGTCGCTTGCAGTTAGTTTGGACATCATTGCATTAAGCATCCCATGTTTTACATAAACCGCAAAGACACCAAGTTGCTTGACTTATTTAGACTAGAGAGAAACACACCAGTCTTTCCAATACCTAGATAAAGATATGAGAACACATATAGGTACATGGAACACCGCACCACACACGAGACCTACTAGAAGATGTACATTGGCTCCTCAAGGACAAATGGTGCAACTTTGACGTCAAATTGTGGCCCTTCGGATTCTGTCAACCTAGTGTAAGAAATGCAAGGTCACCTTGAGGTTTATCATAAGCATTCAACAATAGTAGAACTCTCATGCACATTTCGATTAAATTACCTGCCGGGAACAAATGTAAATGAGCCCTCTACGGATCCAGGAGCAGCTGGCAAGGGTGTGCAACTCTGATACACAAATTCTTCCTTGTTTGGAAATAAGAGTGGAAACTGTAGCAATCAGCAGTATAAATTTCCTTTTAGTTTTGAGTTCGAAAACTTCTCGTCGGAAACCTATTTAAGTGAAATCAAACCATAGATATCCTATGTGGTTAAAGCAACATTTAAGAGGAATAATACCTTCCCTATTACAGCTTCACCAGTCACATCAGATACAATGTTCTCACCGGAACGAATAATCCAATGACGTGAATGCAGCTGGCATGAATTGTAGTGCATGCCATTGAGTCGGCAGCCCTCAGGCAAAAGAGACATGCGAATCGAGTAAGCATATATATATTTATCCTCTCTTCCTTTAAGATCAGTGGCTTCTGGCACAAAAACAGCAGAGGCACGAACCTGTAGACATTAATCGCACAAGATCCAACTCATAAGGTCCTTCAATCTCAAAGCAACTTCACTTAAAAGATGAAAAACTTGCTGTCCTTAACAGTTCTTGGTTCATTGAACCAACATGAAAAACCAATATTTATCCTTGACAAACTATTAGGTTGTGCCTACTTATCATTGATGTACTTTTTCTCTTAAAGTGGTTAAATACTCAAGTTTACGATGTACTTTTCTCTTAAGGTGGTTAATCTACTCAATTTAACAAAAAACCAGAACCGCAAGAACTATCAAGGTTCTCAAACAAAGAGAATTTAATCAAATGTACGGCTAACTACTTATCATAGCCGACCCCACCTAGTGGGATAAGGCTTTGTTGTTGTTTGTACGGCTAACTTCTGCAATACATAAAATCAATAGACGGGTAATTTAAGTTTATGTTGTATTTAAGAAGTTGGCGCATAAGCAAGAAAAAGAACAAGGAAACAACATCTGGCAATCCTGAACTACTCAATACACAGTTTCGTGAAGTGTGATTTCAAGATGCATTAATGAATTTAATTCATAGGTTTAAAAAAAGATACAACAACAACAACAAAGCCTTATCCCACTAGGTTTAAAAAAAGATAATTAGAGGAAAATCCAGATTCCAATTCCCTTCATTCTCCAGTCCAAGGCCACCACATGTTTCTATGATCAGCTATTGCATTAGATACCTTTCAAAAAAACTATTGCATTAGCGATAAAAGTTTATCCCTAGTCTATAGGGTGCTTAAAAAACGTACTGCAATAACAAAGAATATCATTAAAAAAAGGCATGCATCCCTCCCAAACCTGAATGCCGTTTGTAACTGCTGCTGAACATGATGGAGGAGCCTCTGGAAATAAGCAGATACTTCGACCTATTCTTGTCTGACGTGCTCGAATCATACCACTTTGTAGGCGCCTAGAGTGCTCTTCCAACCACAGTAAAAATGCATCCTGAGACATATCATGGCTACTACCTGTTGTTGGCCTTAATAATACTTGGGGTACACATGGCATCATCTCTCCATCTACCAAATTTCTGGTGCCAACATAAAGCTGACCGTCTGCACAATCAAGGAAAAAAAACTTCCTTGCAATATAGGAAGTTGCCACCATAATGTACTTTGACCTAGTAAAAAACCCAAGTTTTCTAGCAAATGCTTTTGTTTGTGATACAACATGCTCAAGGGGCAACAAATGAACATTCGCTATATGATTATAGAACTCATAACCACCTATGATGCCAAGAGGAGATAGACGTTCATACTCAGTACGCTCCTCTGATAATGTCTGCTGACCATCACAAAGCCGATACAAGATCCTTGTTGGAGCAGGTAATTTAACACCAAGGTTTTCCTCAACCATGCTAATTTCATCTTCAGAGGCTCCCTTTCTCAAAGTCTCATTGGCCTCAGGAAAATTAACAGCTAGCCAACTTCGGAGAGTACTCCAGCATTGTTTAACTCTACGCACCAAAGGGAGCGAGTACATACCAAAAGATTCAAGCCACCTTCTATATGACTCCTGTATAAGGATAACACAGTAATTATTTTTTGAAAGGGACAATACGGTAATTGTGCTTCAAATAAAAGAAACATGGAAAAAAAGGACATTGACATTAGAGAAACCACTTTTTTCTTTAGAGGGACGGAAACGAATGTTAATGCATTCATTTTTTATTCAAGCCTCAGTAAAGTTCATAGCATTAAGCCGAGATATAGGATTAGAAACCTCTAAAAGAAACATACACTAACAGGTTAGATCACTGGAATACGGAACTGACCAACCTAACGTATATAATCTCGTTCCATATTACTTCAACTTGTTTCTTCCTTTGAACTCTGTGAATCAGAATTTTGTTGGTTTTCTGTTTCCTTTTTACTCAAAATAATCCCCAAGGTCTGCTACAACCATATATAGCAGTTATCCTCCTTAGAAGCCTCGTAAGATGAGGTTTAGTTCAATTCTAAGTGTAAGGATTATGAGATAAGGTTTAGTTGAATTCCAAGTGTAAGGATTATAAGTAACAGTTAACCTCCTCAGAAGCCAAAGAACGTTCTAATTAAATCTGCTACTAAAAAGGTTCCGAAGATTATAGAACACAATCCCATCAAAAGAAGATGGCAATTTAAGTTCAGAACTTATTTTCTTCCTGGTAAGAGTATACTACTTAGATGTTCTTAACCTGAGATTTGAGAAACACTTGTGCGGAGAGGAAGTTCAAACAAATCTCGTTCCTATTTCTTTCACCATACACCCTCCTACCCAATCCCTATGAAATAAAATTATAAAACCAACTAATAACACAACAAAACCTAGCAAACTAACTCTGAATCACCTTTCTACCACAAACCCACCGGCAAGAACAAAAAACATACTTCCAATCGCCAACTCTCAGTGATTCCTCCAACCTCTCTTTTAAAAGTCCAAACATCTTTCTCACAGACGCAAAATGTCCCAAGCCGTCACCTTTCCGGCAGAAGCATAGTTCCCCTGTCATGGACAGTGGTACCAACCCCACGGTACCATCCCAGATCAAGTTTCAAGGACAGAATCGGATTCATGTAGATGATCTCCGGAATGCATCATCGGAGGCCAAAGATGCGGATAACATGCGGAGGACCGAGTCAAGGTTGGGGAGTGAAGGACCTTAAAAGAAATGCAGGTGGTGCCGTCGGGACCAACGGGGGCGTCGCCGAGGTCGAAGTCGCGTGCGCAGAAGCGGTGCCAGAGGGCGTCGTCGGAGGCGACGGCGCGGAGCCTGGTGCTGGCGCAGGCGACGGCCGCGGCGTCCCTGGGCGAGAGCTTGCTGAGGATCGTCTCCAAAACCAATCCTTCGAGACCTTCCAACGTCATCGCCGCCGCCATCATCAACTCGTCCTGGTTCTCTTCCTCCCAGGATTAGGGCGGGTACATAAAGGTCGTTCCAGACGTGCGGGAGGGCACGTGGCGAGCCAGGATCGGCCAAGCGCATAAGGAAAGGTCGTCTACGTGGTTAGATCCTTGTCGATGAACGTGGCGGTGTTCGATGTGTTACTCGATTGCGCATGGCACAGCGCATCAGGAAAGGAGAAAAAAAAATGGCTTTTATCGAAATTACCCACCAATGTTTCTGGTCTGGATCATCCTTTTTGTTGAAATTGGAATACACAATTATTAGTTTTTATATATTGCAGTTTCGAAAACTTAAATAATTTTTATTTAGAAGTGCAAAGAAGGACCACTATATTATAATAATTATTACTAACTATAATGTAATAAACAATTAATATATTTTCCAGCATATATTATGATATTATTAATCTAAAAAAGGTTACCGATCCCTTTGGAGTTATTGTGATTCCATTTTTCTGTTTGAAAGAGAGGGCCGGGACCTATACACCTTTTCGTTGCATTTCTTTCCCCTGCCGTTGGCACCAAACAAAAGATCCCGTTCAATCCACAATTAATGTGGGTTTAAGATTTCTATCCGCATTATTTTAATAAAAATATGAGCTTAAAAAGCTTATAAAATTAGTGACCTGGTTCTCTTTTGTTAAAATTAAGGTGTAATCTGAATCTTAAATCGTATGTATTGAGGAGAATTTACATTTTTATAATGATCTATAACGTAAATCTTAGGAGTGAAAGTAGTTCGAGTGGGTCGAATTTTCGATCTAAAAAAATTAATCACTATTTTTTGAATCGATTTTTAAAGTTAAAAAATCATTCTAAAACAATTTTGACAAAATAAAAAACCCTCTAACGGGTTAATAAGATTTTTCGGTCTCTATTTTTATATAATTATATTTTAAAAATATATTTAATAACTTAAAATTAATATAAAAATATTTAATCGTATATTAAATATAAAATATGCTACTAAAATTTTAATGTTATTAAATTAGAGATTGATAATGTGATAGAAAAGTATGAAATTTTATAAAAAAATATTATATTTATAATAAAAGAATTAATAACATATGTATTAATTATATAAATAAAAAAAATGACTTCACGGCCTTACGATTTTTTTGAGTGGGCCTTAATTTTAACGATTGAATTTTAATTTATTAAATTTATCCGCATCACACCGAGCTAATTATGCCGCCAAGCTTTATCATTTCAATGCATGCCACTAAATTTAATAATGCCAAATGTGCATGGAAACCGCATTATCTGCTCTTCTTTTTAAAAAAAAAAGAAAATCAAGAATTCATTACGTAGAATTAAAGGTTACATTAGTCAAAAACTAGGTGAGTCCTGGAGGACGGTCATCCCAAAAATACTCGTCATTCTGACGGTCAAAATTAATAAGAAAGTCCGCAGTAGCATTACTAGTGGGGGGCAAAAAACAACTTTTGCTGGAGCAATATTCTGCAGGCAGGTGCGAATGTCCATAACGAGACCACGGAGATGCCACGGGCAGGGCTGGAGCATGTGGATGATGCGAACTAGAATCATGGAGTCAGTGTAGGCGCAAATGCACGTAAGACCCAGAGCATGACAGCGCTGAAGACCCAAGAGGAGGGCCCAAGCCTCGCATGTAAGGTGGATATTGGTGAACAACGTCCCCCACCTGCAAAACAGAACGAGTCAGAGTTAGAGCGCAAAAGGAAGTCATAACCCCCAGGCCCATTGGTTCTAGTGAAAGAACCATCATAATTAAGCATTGCCCAATTCTGGGGAGGAGGCTCCCATCGGATCCGCAAAGAATCTTGGGGGCAGTTTGCCTCGGGGGCGTGGGTGTGCAGTGAGTTAATTTCATGAAAACAAACGAGAGCCTTCTTCCAGATCACCTCGACGGTTACACGTTTGGATCTAAAATGGATATCATTGCGAATGGTCCAGAGTCCCCAAAGACGGAAAGCAAAAATGGATTGCAAGGTACAACGAGACTGTCGATCCAGCCTCGCAACCTCATCCGTCCAGAAACCGAACGACCAGGAAGAGGAACTGAAAGTTGAAATGTAGCTTAGCTTGAAGGTCCCAGAGGCGAAGCGCAACTGGGCAAGCAAAAAACAAGTGAGTGACGGTCTCCAAATGGAGGCTACACAAGGAGCAGAGTGGATCAATAGAGGGATCAAAAGAATGTATGTGGTCAAGGGTAGGAAGGCAGTTGTGGAGGATTTTCCATAACAAAAAATGGATCTTTGGGGGCCTGATATTCCAAATTTTTATCCAAGACGGCCCTCCAGTCGGGAGTGTTGGCAAGGCATGCTTGCTAATGAAATTATACACTGCCTTAGCCGAAGGGTGCCCATGATCATCGATCGCCCAGACCCACGCATCATCACAGGCGGAACGCGAAATGTAAATATCACAAATTATATCACATAAATGCTGCTAAAAAATTGAGGAGAGAAGGGAAATATTCCACCTGGAATCAGAGATTAGGTCCGACACTTTAAGCGAGGTAATATTAAGTCCATATTAAGATAAGTAGGCCATCTGGAGAGGGAGATAGGACAGATTCAAAGGTCATAAAGCACCGAAGTGTTGCTACCAGAACCAATAGATTTTATTATCTCGGACCGCAACTCTGAAATAGCATCAAGAATCAGTCGCCAAGACCAGGCGATACCAGAATGACTTTGAGGGTCCCACAGGTTCAAGGACGGATACTTGGCATAGATTAAGTTATTCCAAGGGGTATTATCGTGATTTAATATACTGAGAATACGACGTGCAATTAGGGAATACCGAATCCACTTGTAACTCTGAATCGAAAGACCCCCTGATCACGAGGCAATAGGACAGTTGACCAACGAACAAGGTGGGAACTACCAGATGCATCCCACAGAAAGGATAAGATAACTTCTCCAAGATAGCAAGAGTCCCAGCAGATAGATAAGTTGTACCGAGATAACCCTGATCCCTGGCAGTGATGTATCTGTAGGAGATGGGGGCTCCGAGGTATTGGAACGGAAAGGAGCCAATGGCGACCTCGAGGCAATTCGAAATTAGTTGTTTCCGCCTAGAAGGTATCCCCATGGGAAGGAAGACAACCGATTTTAATGGATTGATTCACAGATCCGTAAGATATTTGTAGAGTTGGAAAACTTGTCGAAGACTACGACAGTTTGCTTTGGTGGCTCGGAGACAAATGAGGAGGTCATCGGCATAAAGTAAATGGCTAACTAAGCGAGAAAGTTGATAATTTGAAGGGGACGAGAGCACCATTTGTGACAACCCGGTTCATTAAGGCAGAGAAGACTTGTGAGGTAATGATAAATAAGTACGGCGATAGGGGGTTCCCCTGTCGAATACCGCGGTAAGCTTGAAAATATGGGGAGGGCTGGCCGTTTATAACACAGGAGAAACAAGGGCTACATATACAAAGGTTGATCCAGCTAATGAAAAGAGCAGAGTAGTTCATAAGCTGAAGGCAGCGGGACATCGCAGACTAAGAAATCCGGTCGAAAGCCTTAGTCATGTCTGCTTTGATTAACATGTACTTATGATGACTAGAATCTAAGGGAGTGCGAGAGCTCCTGAGCAACAAGAATATTGTCCTGAATACACCTACCCGGGATAAAAGGCCGATTGCACGAGGTCGATAATATTACTAAGGGTAGGTCGGAGACGATTGATAAGAATTCTGGAGACGATCCTATATAAGGTAATGCATCACACAGGATCTGCTTTTCTAAAAAAGGTCCTTAAGTTCAAACCATTAGGCACTAAAAAATCTAGCAGATGTCTCATTTTCCCCTAAGAAATCTGTGGTGAAGATGATTATAAATGCTGCAATCATGAAAAAAAATCAAATTTTGCATTCTCATGGTCACCACCAAACATACACGATCTACGATGCAAGCAAGTGAAATCTATATTGAAAATATCCTAAATTGAAATCTATATTGAAAATATTCTAAAATACGGCCTTTCTTGCATAAAGAAAAAAAATGACAGAACTAATTACAGGAAGGCAAGAACTTTGATCATTGACCTGAGCCTGTAAGAGTTAGTGTCCCATTTGTCTAGATATGTGGCGAATAAGTGCAGAAGATGGTCGATCAAGATTGTTGCCTTGGCATGGATGACTTTGGGAGAATATAATTGGCAAGTTCTTCATCTATGCACACAGGAATTGGTGGCATATTATCATTCAACCTGCAGTAAGTCGAGATTTTGTCAAAGTTGTCATTTATTCACTGAAATAGACAGGTAACACAGAATCACAGAAGCGGTATCTTTACGAACAATGAACAATTTTTGTATTGCAATTTTAAGATACATCAAGCAGATGACTAATAGAAAAGTATAAACTAACACCAAGAAATTCAAGTCTTCGGCTTGCAAAATCTTCCAGTGGTAAGAATTTGAAGTCATCCGTGGACCAAAAATCTCAGCGATCATAATTTGTAAATCAGAGGAGTATTTTGTCATTATATCTGATGATATTTTCTTGTGAAAATCAAGTATATGCAAACATTCATAGTTTATGAATGAGACACTCCATCTGTGAATCTCTTCAATGTTGGAAGTTATGAAAAGGATCCTAACTTGAAATGCAAAAATAGAGTACTTGAAAACATACAGTTTCAAGATCTCAAAAATGTTGTCCCTTGTATCACAAAATAGCTTGATGTTTTCCTGTAGCTGTAAAAAAACAGAATAAATTTAGTGTGATCTGCATCTTCTGTGGGGGAATCCTACATGGAACCATGTTATATATAGCAGGTAAATGATTTATCAGGGCGAAAACTACATAACATAGGAACTTCTCCCTAGAAAATTGAATTGCTCAAGACATGTATAACTAAGTGTAAAACTTTGGCTGATTGTTAAAACAAGTTATGAATGCCAATGTGTTCATGGGAAATACATTTGAGCTATCCAAATTCGCTGCTATTTTAGTCAAGATATCAGCATTACTCTCTAGTAGCTGTCTTGTTCGACCACCGGTAGCTGCAAAAACACACGAACCAAAACACATTATCATCCAGCATACGGTAGGTTCCAGAAATCTAACATTACACAGTAAAATATTTTTAAATAAACGCATCAAGGTCCAGCATGCGAACTGATTTTTTTCGAAAAGAAGCAAGTGGAAGATCTATAATTCAGTGGTGACTGACAAAAATGCAAATGGAAATACTAAAGAATAGTAAAGGAATTTCCTGGCATAATTGATCACACGAGAATGCTATGGAAGATGTACAAAAATGTTAGTAGTGTCATCAATCAGCATGTAAAATGATTTCATATTTGCCTTTACTCATCCAGACTTGCTTTAGGAATATTATCACAGCCTTGGTATATGTAGTAAAAAGAAATGCTGGGAGTTCAAGAAAAGCCTAAGTTCCATCAGGTATAGAAAAGTAAAACGTATATAGTTGGGGAGACCTTTATATGATACATCATCAACATTCCCCGTTGGAAGCACTGAAGGAACATTTGGCTGGGACCCCAGGTGCACAGATGATTCTGATTCTGATGAAGGATGACTGACTCTCCTCTGTGTGGATATGAAAGTAAATAACAAATGAGAGTGAGAAATAAGAGAAAGAACCACAGGAAATGAAGTTATTAACATCTAAGATGCCATCATAAATAACTAACAAGCAATGTCAGTTTGATAAGAGAGCTTAAAATGAAATGGGAGTATAAGTAACTACTGTAAAGTGAAATAAAATGGTACGCAACTCGATGATTGATATAAGTGTGTAAAAATGCATTCACCCAAATTTATAAAGGAGTCAAACAGGGCATAAGAGAAGCAACTTTTTTAGTCTTATTCTTCCTTGATAAATCACCAATGTTGTCTTTTCTTCTTTTGCCACTGCTTGTTTTCTGTGACCGTTCAAGAAAGTCATACTTTGATAAAATATCGGAAAGAAAGAGTAAAACTGCACCAGAATTTGCAATGAATGCTATGTTCATGCATGAAATAGATGTAACATATTTTCCTTTTTTTTAGAACAAATAGATGTAACACATACAATGTTTCTAATAAATGGTTGACCTCTCGAGTCATGACTTAAAACAATTAAAACCAACAATGTTATATTAAAACTAACAGTTAAAACAGAATAAAGGAGAGGAGGAGGATAAGGAGAAGATAAACCAGACTTCGACACCAATCTTACATTTGCAATCATCCATTTGATACGCAGAGCCACATCACGGACTGTCTTGTTTTTCAACTCCAAGGCTATCCACAAATGGCGCTCTAAAAAATCTTCAGATGCAAACCTGCAGGCTAAAGAGATCAATTGCACACTATTGAAACATACTATTCCTTTTGGCTAATACACAACGCATGCAAGAAGGAGGATCAGATTGGTACTGTATTGTTTTTATTTTTGAGAGAGAGAGAGAGAGAGAGATTGGTACTATATATGACGACCTTTAATCGTACAAAGCATTTCCTTATTCAACTTAAGCTCAAAACCATCTGGTGGCATGGAAGTAAATCATCTGTGATACAAAATGCAGACATCAAAGTGTAATGCCTGAAGTTTCTATCCACTAACTCTTATACATTTATTGACATCATAACTATATTCTTGGATAATTGTTGCAATGCATCAAGGCACCCAAAGTTCACATAAGATAAAAAAAGTTCTTGTGATTGAGAATCATGGCTAAATGAACTGGCATATGTTTTCACATGAAAGCGCAACTTTTCCTGGTACTAAAATAACAAATATAATACACAATATGTGAAAACGAAACATCAGCAACTCTAACCATGCAAGAAATCCCAGGGAATATGATGGCTAAAATTTGCACAATTATATTTTCCCCCTATTCCTAGTTCCATCTAGTACTCTAACAAATCTAACATGTGAGTGATCACACAACACTATTCAGATATTTCAACTATGCTTGAAATGGCAGCACCAAAACAAAAAGAACTCCAATCCAATGCTTTCTGTATCATACCTTGCTTACAGATTACTTATTGTCTATCCAAAAAGTGTGCAATCTCGATCAAAAAACAAAAACAGATCTATATAGAAACGTCAAAATATATCAAGAAATAAAAGTTTCTGACGTTTTAGGAAACCAGATCAAATGTTGAACTTGAAAATATTTAAATTTCGTCATCTTATTTGTCGATCAAATAGGTCACTCTTGGTTATCTATAGGGTAGTGGATTTCCATTACAAGCATCCAGCTAAATATCCTTCCCACATTATATAGTACTTTAATTGTTTGCTCAGAGCCATTTACCGGACCCACATTAAAGCACTATCTTTCAAACTAACAAACTTGATTTAAAAAGAAAACCAATAACTTGAAATTCTCGCGTACTTCATTTAAATAACCAATAATAATTCTAAACAAAATCCTAAATGTAAAATAACAGTCACAGGGAAAATAAATTCAAGTAGAATTAAGCAAAATAAATAACCCAAGAATTCCGTATTCCTTTTTCATCTCAAGAAAGTAGCATAAGAAGAGCACTATTTCTAAGAAACAATTCTTGGATCGAAACTTGTAAAATCAAGAACCAAAAGTTGGAGAACATTGATCGGACGGCTTAATGAATGCTTCCAGGATCCAATATTAAGTTTTCTTTATCCCTCCCAGCGAAGAAGAAAGCATTCGTAAATTTCCGGAGTTGACCCTACATTAAATCACTTGCTTTCAAACTAATAAAATTAAGGAAAAAAACAAACCAAAAAATCTAAAGGACTTCCTGTTTTCCAAAAAGAAACAAAATTCTGAATACAAAATAATAAAATTCTGGCTCAAAGGATTAATAAAATTCATGAGCAAAAGTAAACTCTAGCACAATGAAGGAAAACAGATAACCAATAGAATTACATAACATTCATTCTTTTTCTCAAAAAAAAATTAATATCAAAGTGTACTACTTCTAAGACACAATTCATGAATCCTCACAAATAAATCCAAGAACCAAACCCTTTTGCAGCATCCAATACCTAGATTTTAATTTCTTTGCCTTTTGGGAAAAAAAAAAAGATGTCTGAAAAATCCACATTGTCGAGATACAAACCTGATGAGTGATTCTTCCAGTATGGCCTGCTCTTCCGGCGACCACTGCACCCACGCAATTCCATTGCTAGGATTTCCATCACCTCCGCATAGCCAGGGAACATTGTTTGGTCCATCTAAGTTCGTGTTCGCTCTCGTCGTCATCAAGAACGAGAAAAAAAAAAAACAAACTGTAACAGATCATCAAATGTTTAGACACCGAAGCACTTACCTGCGAACTTGATGGGCTGTTTGATTGTTGGATAAGTGTCGGAATATTTGGATATTGTCAGGAAAGGATTAAACGAGTGAAACTTTGATTTTTTAAAATCGTTTTGGAGAGCGTGAAACTACTGTGTATAATTATTCTTCTAAAACCATAAAATATAATTATTCTATCATTTCTTTCATTTTTCAACCATTTTTTTTCATTATTCTAATTATGTATTATTATTTTATATTTTTATAATAATAATAATAATAAATGTAAATTATTTATAGTAAAATATATTAATTATAAAATATGGGAAAAAATTCAACTATACAAGTAGAAAAAAATATAATCAGAATACTATATTCTTTATAATAAATTTTATTATTCATAATAAAATATTCTATATCCAAACCAATTGTTTGGTATAGGGAGTTTGGTACAGGGATAAAGTGAGAAGCTTGTTCGAGACTTTGCATCCAAACAGCATGGAGCTCAAGTGGCAATCATTGCTTGAATAAGAAAAAAATGAGAGTTTTTGTATTCCGGCCATTCTTAAAAACGCGCTTGATATTGTTAGGTTATGAAATGAGGATAACAATTGAATCTTCCAAATAAACTCAAAGGATCCTTACACATCAAAGGATCCTTATGATATTGTTAGGTTTTGACACAAAAACAATTTAATTTTTATGGGCATGAAAAATTGGATTATTATTGTTTTTTTTTCTGAAAAAAGGTACTCTTCGTATACTCATTTAGATTCTAACTTTTTAAAAAATTATTTGAATTCTACCATCATTTTAAATAGAAAGAAAAAAATAAAATAATTATTTGTAGCAAGTTGGATTAAACTATAAAGATAGATTTTTCTTATTTTTCTGTTAATTTTTTAACTATGACTATTTTATAAATTTTTAAAAAAACTATCCAAGTATGAAAATTAAAAAATTGATATTGCCATTGTAAAGTTCGACTTGAACTATAACTACGTTTTTTTAATACTTTTTGTTACTCTCCAAATTATTATTAATATTATTCGTTTTTATTAATTTAATAAAAATTCAAATAATTAATGAAATATGAAATAGGATAATTACATATTAGACAACAGTATAAGCATATAAGAGAATATAAAATAAAGTAAATTAATTTTACTAAATGTAGGACTTTGATTAACATGTATGTGATTTCAAACTAAATAAAAAATTGAAGTGACTAAATAAAAATACCACTTTATAATAATCATTTAAACTACGTGCTTCCGCAGTGATGTAAGAAAAATTCGATCAATCCAAAAATTCTATGTGGCCTGAAAAAAATAAATCGAAAAAATAAAAAATTAAGGATATGATTTAGAATAATTTTTTAATAGAGCAAAATCGACTCTCTTAAATTAGTGTCCCATTCAAAAGATTGTAAAGACCATGGAGCCCGTATTTATTTATATAACTAATTATAAGTAATTGTTTTTTATTATTGGTATAATAATTTGTTTATATAGTGTAATATATTTCTATCACATTATGCAATTCTGATTTAATAGTTTTACATATTATATCCTATATTAGTTATAATTTAACATATTAATTTATTTTATTATATTTTTGTAAATATAATTTTATTAAATTAGAGTCAAAGATATCACCCAAAAAAAAATTAGCCGATTAGAAAGTGATTTTTCTCTAAATAATTTTAAAATATTTTTATAATTTAAAAAAAAATTGATTCAAAAAATAATAAATAATTTTTTTGAACTAAAAAATTGATCCAGTCCGAATCACTTTTCCGTCTACCCATGACTGCCACCCGAAATTGACTTTAATAATAGTTGAGTACTTTTTAGTTTGAATATTCTAACTTTTATGTTGAGGAAAATTTTAATTCTTTAATAGTTTTGAATAATTATATATATATATATATATATATATATATTATCAAGAGAGGTGGCGGAGCAGCAGAGATCTATATTTCATGCCTTGAAACAAAGTCGGGGCACCATATGTATACATTATTTGCATATTTTTTTCTTTAATGCTTTTTATCCCAAAAGCAAAATAAAAATATTAACTTGATTATATCAGTCTATGGGACATCAACTAGGACAGATTGAAAAAGGAGACCCAATATGGCATATATAATACTAATGTTTTTCGCAACTTTATGAGTTTTATATGTTAAGCATCAACAGTCATTATCGGCAAAAAGATAATGTAGTCCTATTCCACCAACCATGCATGATGCACGCATGCCTTCAACTGTAAGATTCAAATAATAAAATATAAACAAAATCAAGATTCTGAATAAAGAAAAGTATTAGATGAAATACCTAAATAATAATAATAAAAATAAAAATAAATTTATAAATCCGGATGCTGTAATTATAAATTTATATTTTTTGTTTAAACAAATTATTATTATTATTATTATTATTATTATTATTATTATTATTATTATTATTATTATTATTATGCAATACGTGTTTAAAAAATAGCTATATATATATTAATAAAACTTCAATTATATAACTATTCCATAGCACATAGAAAAAAACCCTCAATATCCAACAAATAATCTAATACAAATTGAGAAAAAATCACTTTGTATTTTAAAAAATAACAAATATGTATTTAAAAATGATAATCTTTAGCCCCCATACATTTTTTAAGTCAAATGCCATTTTAGAATATTTATTTTTAAGAGACCATTATTATTATTAAACTAATTTAGATAGGTTGATGTAAACAAAATAGGAATAATTTCAACACTAAGACTTAATTTTAACATGCACACTTATTAATTTAAGAAAATAAATTATAACAATGATGTATTAAAATTTGGAACGAAAAAATATATAGCATGACTTCAGGACTTTTTTTAATATACAACAGTAGATTCAAACTAAATTTCAAAGTTGTGCCTTGTGCCAAGGATTTAACATAGAAATGTAATTTGATCAGACTAAAATTTTCTTTTGTTATGAAAAGTATAGACTATTATTCTATATTCTTAGAATCTGAAAGAATAATATTCATAAAATAAATGTATGAATATTTGAAATAATAATATACATATTTCGAAATAATTTATAAATTTAAATTTATACATAATACAAATAATTTGTATAGCATTAAACTATTATTATAGCGATCTTCTAAAAAACTGATCCTATTGTTTATTAAAAATTTTATATCCGACTTATATTTGTATTATGCAAAACATGAAATTAAGATTGATTTTTTAAAAAATATAATTAAAAATAATGAAATAATTTCAAATACGCGTGCTTAACTTGTGTTTATATATAGCAACTAACATAATTAAATATATTATTTAACATTATCTAATATATTTGTTTACGCTTTTAAATGGAACCACCTTTCAAATATATAATAAATGTATTTAATATTATAATTAAAATGTAGTGGTTTATTAAAAATAATTATATCAAATATAAGTTCTATAACAGTTTCAAATATATACAATTATTATTACTACATTAAAAGAAAGTGCTTATCTATTATTATTTCATCAATAACAAAACTCAGATGATTCGTGAGGCATTGATAATTTGATATATATATATATATTATTTTCAAGACCGACACAAAAAAATTAATAACTATGGACTCGAATCCCACTACAAGAATTTGTAATTTAAATGACGTTTGCTATAAATAGTAAATGCCATTAATACTTGATTATTTTGCAACATCTAATAAACATTTCTTAAAATGATATTTTAGGAACGTTTCCTAAAATAATATTTTTTCAACTCTTGATCTACTTTGATCTCTAAAAAAATTACTTACAGAAACCCTAGGATGCGTGATCTACGGCTCAATTGGTTGTCTAGTAGCTGCATGACTTCCTCCAGCGATTGAACACTACAAGGATTTTTATTGGATCCGAACCTAATTATGTTCAGACCTACTAGCTCCAACTCAAAGACTTAAACTTTTATTCCATCTTAAGCTCCAGTTTCTTTATACTTGTCCGTTTCCAACCTCGGGGCACCATTTGATTCGAGATTAATTAATAAAATATCATAATATTCTTATAATATAGTCAAACATTGAGTTGATTGAGAATAAAATGGTCAAACTTAATTTTTTTTAAAATCATCTTAAAAACGATGTAAGAATATTTCTGTTCTTTCAAAATAGATTTCAAAATAGATGAATACATATATTCTCTTTTTTTTTCAATCGTAATTTAGTTTTATTATTTATTCATATATTATTGTTTATTATTTTTAAATATAATAATAATTATAAAATATTTGTAGTAAAATATTATATTTTAAATTTTTTATTCATGTTGAATAGAACGTATGAGAAAAATATTATATTCTTTTGAATAAAATTTTTTATTCTCTAAAATATATTCTTCTTCCGAAAGGGCCCAATTTTAAAGTTTGAGAACACCACTCACAAATTGAATCAATCATACTTAATTTTTTTAAGCCTGGAATCCGGCCAGCACCAAAAAATAGTAATTTTTTATTTTAAAATAGGAGTGAAATTTACATGCTATTCATAGCTCCCATGGCATCGGGCAGCAGTAATTTAAAAAGAATAAAAAAAACATAAATGAAATATGACATATAATATGTGCTTTTATGGGTCAACTTTGGCAAGTTACATTAACTTTATATATTAAGCATCAATAATTGGGAATAAATCGCACTTGAGTTAATATATTCCCATGACCACTTGTTTTTGTTTGCACTTTAAGTCATAAATTAAGAAGACATGTTTCCAAAAACATTGAGGCCCGAGTGAGTAACTATGTAATGAATTCCATCGGAAAGTTGATATAATTAAATGTTACGAAAAGAGGATGGAAGATAACACAATCACGAAAGAATAAATGAGATTTATCAAAATTGAACTACATCTTCGAATGACGTTGACTCTCTTTCGTTATGAAATAATAATCATGACAAAAATGCGAAATAACATAACTATCATTGAGTTTATATAAGAAACTTTAATACAAAATAAAAAATATAAATCATAAAAACGTCAAGATTTCGAGAACTCCACCCCATGCCTCCACAAAGGATCCCCCTCTAGATCCCCTCAGTCTCGTTATCTGGGCAACGAGACCCCATAGGAGATATTTGCTAAAGCTCGGTCTCACATAAGATTACAACTGAATTCATATTCAATATATTATTGATAAATCTCCTTCTTGACTTGAATCATTTTGAAGTACAAAAAATTTCAATGTCACGCCATCGTCAACCCCATCTTGGCACTATTACTAAGTACTAATGTTAAGCAAGTCAAAGTGGTGTTGAAACTTGTTATGATGAACAGACTTAGTGAATATATTAGTTGAATTATCTTTGGTACCAATGTGTTTGGTTCATTTATGATGCAGATGAAGTGATATTTGACATAAATGTATTTGATTCTTTAATGATGCACTTGGTTCTTGATTAAACATATTGCACTCAAACTATCACAGTACACTATAGCATGTTCCTGACGTAATCATAATCTTTAATTAGGCCTTCAACCAGATCTCTTCCTTAGCAGCTTCTATCGGTGTCATATAGTCTATCTCTGTGGTAGATAATGTACTGATGGTTGAAATGTAGCCTTTCAACCGATGACAGAACTACCTAAAGTGATAATATAGCTTGTCATATATCGCCTTCCAACAACATCTGCAGCATAGTCTAAATCTGAATAACCAGCAACTAAACACTCTTTATCACTTCTGTAAATGAGGCCAATATAAGATGCTCCTCGAAACTTCATCATATACAAAATTTCGAGCCTCAACCACAAACCGACCGCATTTTCTTCATTTACGACCTCAATTATCCGTCAGGCGTAGTAGAATCATCGAGTGCGTCTTCTCCTCCTATGTCATCAAAATATCGAGGTTGATCTCCTTTTCTTTGCCCTTCAAGTATTTCTCCTTTGGTTTATTTTTTAATAAGTTTGTGAGCGACGTCCAAACTCCTTGTTATTTCATAAGCGTTCGCATCTTAATTTGCCACCATCCGAAACTATTTCTATTTGTGAAATTCTTCACATTCATATTGTGCGATGCCATCTCCCTACTTTATCAAGAATCACCGATGAATCCTTAAGGGTCTGATACCAATTTGTTACAAAAAGTAAGAGAGATTGCACAATCACAAAAGAGAAATGCTATATTCTCCTAACTCCATCAGCCTAATAATCCTCCTAAGAATATGAGGATGCCAAGTGGCATGATTTATTTTTAAAATATTAAAATATACTTTTATTCTAATTCCCTATATACCCTTATCTCTCTCCACGTGAAGTTGTCATTTTTTTCCAGACCGTACTATCTTCGTCCCTCTTTAATTTGTTATTGACTTATTTCACTATTTTTTCCTCTTTTCGTTGCAATTCAGTTTGAGTTGAATCTTCATTGCATTTCCAAATATAAATATTATTTTTTTCCTTCTTAGATTTTGATTAATGCTCTCTAATATTGTGTGAAAAAAGGGTTTCAACCCTAGTTTTAAATTTTTTGGTAAATAGATTCCATAATTTTGTCCTAATATTTATTTACTGTTTATTTTTATGTTCTTGAATAAATTTGATTTTGTATGGCATTGATTGAACCAATTTTTATAATTATTTCATTGCAGGACCACATGCAAGGGTTCATGGTGATTTTGGTTTTGGGGAGTTGAATGAGGAAGGACAAACTATTATTGATTTTTCTTTAGCATACGACCTTAAGATTATCAACACTTGTTTTAGGAAGAGAGAGGAACATTTAATCACATACAAAAGTGGAACTCATAGGTCTCAAATCAATTTTTTCTTGACAAGAAATACTGATAAAAGACGTTGTACTAATTGCAAAGTAATTCCTGGGCATGGAGTGATTACACAACATAGATTGTTAATTCTTGATATGCAAATAAAATGTATAAAACCAAAATTCCGAACAGTTTTTGATCGAAAGATCAAGTGGTGGGAGTTAAAGGGGGAGAAGCGAGAGATTTTTAGAAGTAAGTTATTAGAGGAAAGTGTGTGGAAGTTAGAAGGAGATGCTAGTATCATGTGGAAGAATGTGGCAAAAAAGGTTGAAATGGTTGCTAAAGCCATTTTAGGAGAATCAAAAGGTTTTGGACCACGAGATAAGGAGACTTGGTGGTGGAATGAGGAGGTCCAAGAAAAGGTGCGTAATAAGAAGAATTGTTTCAAGGCAATACACTTGGACAATAGTTCTGACAATTGGGAAAAGTATCGTTTGGCGAAAAGGGAGGCTAAGAAGGCAGTTAGTGATGCTCGTGCTAAAGCATATGAGGGGTTTTATAAGGAGTTAGGGACAAAGGCGGGTGAACAAAGGATTTACAAGATTGCAAGGAATAAAGAGAAGGAGTCGAGAGTTTTGGATCAAGTAAGATGCATAAAAAATGAAGTTGGCAAGGTTTTAGTTACTGAAGGAGATATTAAGAACAGATGGGAAGAGTATTTCTATAAGCTATTTAATGATGGATGTGAAGGTTCCCGTTGTGATTTGGAGGACTTGACAGTTAGCGAATGTGAGCTTAATAGGTCATTTTATCGTAGAATTAGAGTCTCGGAGGTTAACGAAGCTCTTAAGAAAATGGAGAATGGTAAAGCCGTTGGACCGGATGGTATACCGATTGAAGTTTGGAAATGTTTAAGAGAAAAAGGTGTGTTGTGGTTATGTAAACTATTTAATGAGATTTTACGGTCGAAAAAGATGCCTGATGATTGGAGATTAAGTACATTAGTTCCTATTTACAAAAATAAAGGGGATATTCAGAATTGTGCAAATTATAGAGGGATTAAACTTATGAGTCACACTATGAAATTATGGGAAAAAGTGATTGAGCATAGATTGAGAATAGAGACTAGTATTTCTGAGAGACAATTTTGCTTCATGCCAGGAAGATCAACTACAGAGACGATTTATTTACTAAGGGGGATGATGGAGAAGTATCGAAGTAGGAGAAGAGACTTACATATGACTTTCATTGACTTAGAGAAGGCGTATGATCGGGTACCAAGGGATGTACTTTGGAAAGCCTTGCAAAAGAAGAGGGTGAATGTTGCCTACATTAAGGTAATACAAGATATGTACGATGGGGCATTGACTAGGGTTAGGACACCCGGAGGTGAGACAAATGAATTTCCTATAGGAATTGGCCTACATCAAGGATCAGCTTTAAGCCCGTATCTATTTAACTTAGTTATCGATGCTATAACCGAGAGTATCACAGAGGAGGTACCTAAGTGCATGCTATTTGCGGATGATATAGTACTTTTAGCGGATTCAAGAGAAGAGATTAATACAAAATTGAAAATATGGAGAAATACGTTGGAGTCAAAGAGTTTTCGTTTAAGTAGGAATAAAACAGAATATATGCATAGCAATTTCACAAATAAACAACTTAGAGACGATTTGAAAGTTAGGTTAGGGGAGGATATAATTCCTCAAGTGACAAAGTTTAAATATTTAGGATCAATTGTAAGACAAGATGGTGAGATTGATGACGATGTTAATTATAGAATTCAAGCTGGTTGGTGTAAGTGGAGGAAAGCCACTGGAGTTCTTTGTGATAGAAAAGTACCCAATAAAGTTAAAGGAAAATTCTATCGTACTGCTATAAGGCCAGCAATGTTATATAGTAGTGAATGTTGGGCTATGAAGGGACAACATGAACGTAAAGTGGGGGTAGCCGAAATGAGGATGTTGAGATGGATGTGTGGTCATACAAGATTAGATAAGATTAGGAATGACCATATACGTGAACGAGTCTGAGTGACTCCTATTAGTGAGAAAATGGTAGAGAATCGTTTGAGATGGTTTGGTCATGTTCAGAGAAGACCATTAGATGCGCCAGTAAGAAGAGTAGATCAAATAATCTGGAGTCCGATTAAAAGAGGGAGATGGAGGCCAAGGCGGACATTTGGCGAACTAATAGAGCAAGATCTATTGGTGAATAATATACCGAAAGGTTTAATTACTAATAGAGCGGAATGACGTCGTATGATCCATGTAGCCGACCCCACCTAGTGGGATAAGACTTTTTTATTGTTGTTGTTGTTATTCTTTTGGGCAATAGTTCGCGTAAGAATTGTTTTTTTTTTCACTAACAAGTAAATAAGAAAACCTCTAAATTTATGTAAATAAGAAAACGTCTAAATATAAATATTGTTTACAATTCCTTAGTTTTATAATATTCTGTTAATAGTAAAGTCATTTTAATTTTATTTTGTGATATTATTATATGCAGGTTAATGAAGAATTATCCCATGGACCATAATTCTTCGTTAATCTGCATATAATAATACCACAAAATTAATTTAAAATAACTTTTTTGAACATTGAAGTTTGATGAAGTACAAGAAATTTATATTCGCAAGAATTACAAAACTGATTATTCACTATATTCTTTTTAACTTTTAGTGAAAATGGAATTATTCTTTTGGTAATAATGTATTTAAGATTCAATTCAACAATAATATATATACTGATTGAGCTAAGTACTATTTTCTATATTTAATGTTATTTTTTGTAGTATATATGTAGTCATTCTTTTCTATTTGTCAAAAGAGTATAATATGAAAAAAATGACAAAAAATAAAAGGCAAGAATGAAAAAGAAAAAAAGGCAAGAAATTGAGGCAGCGTAAAAACAGGTAAAAACATAATAAGCTAAAACAGTGTAAATATTTCCAGGATGAAAATAATATTAAAATAAGATATGACTTTAGATGAGAAAGAGATAAGGAAGTGATTGAAAAAAGGGAACGAGAAAGGGTATATTAAGAAGTAAAACAGTACAAATTTTAAATAATATATTAAACTGTCCACTCTTGTCACTTGTCATCCTCGTATTCTTAGGAGGACTATTAGGTTGATGGAGTTAGGAGGATATAGCATTTCTCATCACAAAAAGAACACATTAGATTCATGAGGTTCACTCAAAATCGGACTACGTTTTCGAACGACGACGATTCTCTTTCGTCATGAAATAATGATGTTTATAAAGATACGAAATAACAGTCGTCATAAGATTTATATAATGAATTTTAATATAAAATAAGAAATAAAAACTCTAAAATCGTCTAAATTTCGAACGCGGAGTACTCTCAAACCCTCACAAGAAATCCCCCTAGACCCCCTTTCAGACTCGTTATTTGGATAGCGAGACCTCTAGAGGATATCTGCTTGAGCACTTGATTACACATAGAACTATATAAAATTATAATTGCATTCAAATTCAGGGTATTATCATCATTAAACTTCAAAGTTCCAAGTTAACATCTTTACGGACGTAAATATATTAAGTGCCAGCCCTTAATTAGTCCTTGTTTGGTTGCACCTCGAAAAGTAACAAAATCGAGGGCACAAGTCGGTCCTTTTATGTACTTTTAAGACCACGTATTTGGACGAGATGCAAACACGACCAATTTACAACAATTTCTAAAAGTTAACTTTATAGAATTCTCAGTATTTCGAATATTTTAATACGTGAAGCTTAGTTCACGAACTGCATAAAGCGACCAAAGTATAATTAATTAATTATTACGATGCATCGGAGCCGGTCAATGTTCAAATCCAAACCACAAATTGATGAACAAATTAATCCAACTTGAGACCAACCACCGTAAAACAAGTCCTGCCCTTGTGCACCACTCGCTCCCCCACTTATAAAACATATTAATTTTATTATACAAAACCCTATTTGCAATCAAATCACATAAAAGAGATGATTCACTAAGATGTTGTCACTATACTTTTTTTTATTCCAGATTATTCCAATTAACACAGGCAATGAATATATTCCAATTAACACGGGCAATGAATATAAATATTGAGCTGTGAATAATCATAAATATCGTGGTCGATGATGATAATAATGATAGTAATATAAATTTTCGCATATTTTTTTTATATATTCAAAAGTTTACTTATCATCAGACTTAATTTTCTATTTAATAATATATATATAATATTATATGCATGTGCGTGTGGTGGGAAACTAACAAGTAACTTAGCAATTAAGGATTTAATGAAAGGTGGCTGCTGGTGGTGTATATAAAATCTATAAATAGATATTTTTTCAGGTGCATGGAATCTAATTCTTGGGATTCCAGATTCGGCACTTCGTTTGTGGTCGACACGTGTCCAGAATCCTTGTCGTCGGGCGCTCGTCGTGGCGCTTCCAAGTTCCACGTCTGCCTGTTTTTGGAAATGCCGCCTTCGCCCCTCCTGACCAATTTACCCCTTTTAGCGTTTTTTTTTCATACATCTTGATTTTTCGATTTATTATCAATAAATAAAAGAAAGATATTGTTGAAAACAGGGTTGTAAGAGAAATCCGAATCTAATTGAAAAATATTTTAGAAAAAATAAAATAGGATCCAAATAGACCCCCTTTTTATTTATATAATTAGTTCATAAAGTATTAATTTTTTGTCATATATATTATTATCATATTCTGGAAATTTAATTCGATAAGTTTAGTTCTATATCATATATCTATTTATGAAATTAAATATGTTTGTATATTTCAAAAAAAAATATTATTATGTTAGAATAAGGTCTCCATAAAATGATTCGTTGATTTCTCTTTTTACCTAAATAATTTTATGACGATTCTTTTAATTTAAAAACTGACTCTAAATATAATATTTTTTTAAAAAAATGGATCCGACCTAAACCACTTTCGTTGATTAAAAAAGTATTAATATTCGAGTTTACTTAAAGTACATTTATCTTCAAGTCGTCCTGACTTAAAGGATACTTAATAAGAATTAATCAAAGGTATTTATATATTACATTAAAATTTTAAATACGAATTTTATAATCATCATTAACCCCCTTAATTTCAATGCAATTTATAATATTGTAATATTAGTCTTCGGACATTGTCAAAATAACTAAGAAATGTCCGGAAAAAATATTTAATGAATTCTAGTTTTATTATATATAATTTTTTTAAGTTTCCTGGTGTTTAAAAAGTGACGCCACAGTTGATTGCTCGATACGTGATTAACTTAAAAATTAATACATTAATTAAAATCTAAATATATAAATTAACTTGGTAATAAAATGAAAAACAGAACTAATAAATTCTAATTTCTGTCTTAACGAACTTAGTTCTTGTTTTTTATTTATTAATTATTCGTAAAAACAAAACCATCAATGCCATAATTCATTACACGGATTACGTTCATGAAAATGGATTAGAATGTAGAAAAACATTTTCTTGCCTTTCAAGTGCATATATATATATTATATTAATATATATATATATATGTTTCCATCATTCCATGTATTTTCCCCATAAAATTTGACTAATAGAAATGGCTTTTGCTGGCTGAATTTTCTTATTAAAAAAAAGGTAATGAATTGTAGAAATTTTTTATTTCAAAACAAATCTTAACGTTTTCGATAGTGGATTTGCATATGATTTATTTATTGGATGGGTTAATCCTCAAAATGGCGATTGTGAAATGCTTTCAGAGGACATAAAAGGCTGCGTTTGAAAATCGTAGTTTGCGCTAAATTTTGGATGAATAATTAAATTAATAGATTAATTCAAACTTTTTAAATTTTAAATAATTAGTATAATTATAAATTATAATTTTATTATTAATAAAATAAATTTTAAAAGTTTTTACGAAAAAATTTTGTTAAAAAATATAGTATTCGAATAAAAAATAATATTTTAAAATTAATTATAATTAATGGCGTATTAATTTTTTAATAATAATAAGTAATAAATAACATTATATTAATCCTTCATTTATAAATATTTTATATATAATAAATAAATTATTTTAGTGTGTGAGAGGGAAAATAAGAAAAGAAAAGAAAATTAAAAAAGTAACGTCAAGCGAAAAAAATTTAGTTCCGCTATAGTGTTTCGATTTCACAAAAAATGTGGAATCGGAGCACGATCAATGCATTCAATTTCAATTTATGGTTGGCAAAACTACGAGCTCCATTTGGCGAAATCAGAGGGAATAAGAGCAAGATTCCACTTTGATTTCGTTGTCAAACGAGACAAAAAAATTTAACAATTTAGCGAAAGGGTAGTATTATAGTCACTTTAAAATTTATAATTGTCACTTTTTATCCTGGTTTAATAAAGTGGGTGAAACTATTTCGTTTTGGAAATAACTCGCATGAACTTGTTAGAAGAAGAGTGATAATTAATAAATTAGTCTGTACAAATGGGAAAAGGAGAAAAAAAAAGGATAATTGTTAATGGATAGAGTTTGACTATTCAATTATAAAATAAGAGATTGAATATTGGGTAAACATAGTGGTTGAATTCGTTGGTGCATGTAGACCGACATAAATTAAATTTAATGAGTTGACATTCAACTTTTAATTTACATGCGTATAAAAGTTCTCATTATGATATCATAACTAATTAACTTATACAAACTTTTTAATACTTGTATTCAATAACCAAGTAGTTAGGTGAATATAAAATTATTCAAATGTGTGTAAGATAATTGCTTATCTCATTTATAGTATAATATATATATTTAAAATAACTTTACGATAATATATAAGTATTTTCCTCTAACTCATAATGCTACCTTGAAGATTAGGTAAGAAAACATACAAAATATTTTTTTCTAATTCATTATATTCAAACTTATATATTAGGTTTTCATCTAAAGTTAAGTTGTTATTAATAATTGTGCATGTAATTTTAAAGGAATAAAATTCAAATTTTACATCGACTATTAATGTACCTTGAATTATTATACCCTGCATTTAAATTTGTAAAAGAAAAAAAAAGATATGTGATTGCAACGGAGACCTTGGGCCATTAGGTTTCGTCACTTATTCTCGTGTGCAGGGGAGAAGAGGGCGGAACCTCTCATGATATAAACTTTTATGTATGAAAGTTAAGATTTTATCAAAATGTATTTTCTTATGCTTATAGTAAAGTTTTAAAGAATTTTATTATATTAAATTAATGTGTTTATTTTTTTATCTACTTCGTTGACTTGATCATTCGGATATCCTCAATATCATGTTCATAGACTTTTATTTCCTTTTTGGGCACAAACTTCTCACCTATTAAACTTTAGAGGATTTTCTTACAAATAATCTTTTTAAATTACTAATAATATGAAGTTAAATTATTTAGTTCATTACATTATCTTATTTATTTTATTATAATTTATAGGCAATCTAAATTATCCAACAATAGATTACCTCTGAAGTAAAAATATAATTTTATCTTCTTTTTATTTCTATCCTTTTCAATATTAGACAAATAAAATATGAAATAATATAATAAAATTATACAGCAGCAAGAAAAAAGTATTACAATTATTATTATTATCATAATTAATAATATTAATTATTTTAAATATTATTTTAAAATTTTTACTCACATGAAGTGCATATTATTATTAACCATTAGTTTAAACTTTTATTACGAAGAATTTAAACATTGCTAGCGAAAGATTAATCAAGTAGATGAGTGTTAATAATGCCTTGAATCTGAACCCAGTTGATCCCCCTACATAATCAGGCGCTTCAGCAGAATTCCCCTGTGGAGGTCTCGCTGCCCGATCAGCGAGCTTGTGGCGGGGTCAAGGGGGGATCCAGGGGGATCCCCCCTGCGGGGGTTGCAAGGGGGCGGAGCTCCCTGAGCAAAATTTTTTAGGGGTATTATGTTTGTGATTCGGATTTGATTTATTTTCTTATCACGAGATATGTGTCCTATTTTCATGGAATTTATTTAGAGTTTCAGTCCGTATGAAATTCTTATCATATGTCAAAGGGAGTGCCTATATAAACTCCCTAGGGGTCTAGACCGAGACCCATCCTTGTAATCATCATTATTTCATAACAAAGAGTCACCACCGTTTTTTCTCTTCGCGTTCTTCTGTATTTCGTGCGATCCCTCTCTCCCCCTTTTCGTAACAAACTGGTATCAGAGCCTTAGGGTTTGTCAGCAATTCTCGATCAGCAGGGAGATGACGTCGCACAACGTGAGCGTGGAGAAGTTCAATGGCAAGAACAGTTTTGGATTGTGGCAGATCAAGATACGGGCGCTTCTGAAGCAATAAGGAGTATGGGCGCCGCTCTCAAACGTGTCGAAGAATAAACTAAAGGAGGAAGACTCGAATGGCAAAGAAAAGGAGATCGACCTCGGAACTTTGGCGGCACAGGAGGAGAAGGCGCACTCGATGATTTTGTTGTGTCTAGCGGATGAGTTGATAATCGAGATCGCAGATGAAGAAAAAGGCGACTGGTCTGTGGTTGAGACTCGAGAGTCTATATATGACGAAGTCTCTCACCAATAAGTTGCTGTTGAAGCAACGTCTGTTCTCTCTCCGCATGCAGGAAGGTACCCCTCTGAAGGAATATCTTGATCAGTTAAATTCTTTGTTGATGGAACTCAGAAATATCGATGTTAAGATCGAGGATGAAGATGCTGCCCTAATTCTGTTAGTTTCGCTTCCTCCATCATATGAAAATTTCGTTCAGTCTATGATTATGAGGAAGGAAACTATAAGTCTGGAATAAGTAAGATCGAGTCTTCGTACTCGTGAACTTCGGCATAGGGCGTCTATGCAGAGACTCGGGCCGCGGGTTTGATATCGACCGTAGAGAAGGGACAGTCCTCGAATTTGAAGAAATCCAAATCTAAGAAGAAGAAAATCACTGCGAAGGACATCTGTAATTATTGCAAGGAACCAGGTCATTGGAAGAAATACTGTCCGAAGAAGAAGAAAGCCCCCGTCGCTGCGATGGCACATGAAACAGGAAATTCCGAAGATGATTTGGTTATGGCTGCTTCTGATCAAAGATGTCTGGAGGATAGTTGGGTTCTGAATTCGGGGTGTTCCTATCACATGACTCCGAATAAAGATCGGTTCTCATCTTATCAAAAGACTGACGGTGGAAATGTCATCATGGGCAATAACGCGTCATGTCAGATAGTTGGGATCGGTTCTGTGCAGATCAGGACTCATGACAATCTTGTGAGGACGCTGACAGATGTCGGCCATGTTCCGCAACTGAAGAAGAATTTGATATAACTTGGAGTCATCGACTCTAAAGGGTGTCAGATCAATGCTGCTGGAGACATCTCACAGTCATGAAGGGTGATGCTACGATTCTGAAGGGAGTCAGACAGAAGTCCTTGTATGTATTATAAGGTAAGACAGTCTCTGGCGTTGCTGCAGTGGCTAGTTCATCCGAATCAGATAGGTCCAGGGTGTGGCACATGCGGCTTGGGCATATGAGTCAGAACGGGATGAATATCCTCAGCAAACGAGGTCTTTTAGGAGAGAAGAAGATATCTGAAATCAACTTCTGCAAGCACCGCATATTCGGCAAACAACGAAGGTATCAGTTTGGCAAGGCAGTGCACAGGACGAAGGCGACACTTGACTACATCCACGCCGATTGTTGGGGTCCCTCTCGTGTTCCATCATTAGGAGGTGCGAGGTACTTCCTATCTGTGATTGATGACTACTCGAGGATGACTTGGGTATTCATGATGAAACACAAGAGTGAGTCCTTCAAGGCCTTCAAGTAGTGGAAGGTTCTGGTGGAAAATCAGACGTTGAAGAAAGTGAAGCGTCTTCGCACTGACAATGGTTTGGAATTCTGTTCTGCTGAATTCGACCAGTTCTGCAAAGATGAATGCATTGTCAGGCATCGCACAGTCAGGGATACTCCACAGCAGAATGGAGTTGCAGAACGAATGAACAGGATACTTCTGGAGAGGGCAAGGTGCATGCTCTCTAACGCTGGCCTAAATAGGACATTCTGAGCTGAAGCTGTTAACACAGCTTGCTGCTTGGTGAATCGAAGTCCGGCGACTGCGATTGATCTCAAGACTCCAACTGAGGTATGGTCAGAAAATTCTGCTGATTATACTTGTCTGAAAGTTTTTGGTTGTCCAGCATACTATCACGTCAGTGAAGGAAAGTTAGAGCCAAGGGCCAAAGAAGGAGTGTTCATGGGATATGGTGCAGGAGTGAAGGGCTACAAAATCTGGTCTCTTTCAGAACACAAAGTCATTCACAGCAGAAGCGTGACCTTTGATGAAGCATCAATGCTTCAGTTGAAGGCGGAGGCTGAAGAGAGTGTCAGTAAACATGTGGAGGTTGAAATCACTCCAACTGAGGATGATGCTGAAGGATCACATCAAGAAGCAGAACCAGAAGGTGAAGAATCTAATGAGCACAATTGCTGCTAGACGTCCTCGCAGAGAAGTGGGTCATCCTAAGTGATATGGTTTCGAGGACATGATTGCTTATGCACTACAAGTAGCTGAAGAGGTGGAGTCCCTAGAGCCGTCCTCTTATAAGGATGCCATCACATGTGCCGAATATGAACAGTGAATCGCTGCTATGGGTGAGGAGATGGAATCTCTTCACAAGAATCAGACGTGGGAGCTGGTTAAGTTGTCTAAAAGTAGGAAGATTGTTGACTGTAAATGGATCTTCAAGAAGAAAGCAGAAATTCCAGGAGTTGAAGGCACGAGATACAAAGCACGGCTGGTTGCTAAAGATTATAGTAAAAAAGAAGGTGTGGACTACAATAAGATATTCTCACATGTTGTCAGACATACTTCTATTAGGGTGCTACTTGCTCTTGTAGCACATCAGAATCTAGAGCGCGAGCAACTAGATGTGAAGACTACTTTCCTCCATGGAGAACTTGAAGAAGATATTCTTATGAGCCAACCATAGAGATTCTCCATTCCAGGAAAGGAGAATCAAGTTTGCAATCTGAAGAAATCTCTGTATGGCTTGAATCAGTATCCCAGACAATGGTACAAGAGGTTCGACAGCTTCATGATCAGTAAGGGATTCAGTCGAAGTCCATATGATTGCTGTGTATATCACAAGAAGGTGACGGACGGCTCCACCATCTATCTGCTCTTGTATGTTGATGATATGCTTATTGCTGTCAGAGACATGAGAGACATTCAGAATATGAAGAAGCTCCTCAGTGCAGAATTTGACATGAAGGATCTTGGTGCAGCACAGAAGATTCTGGGGATGGAAATTCTAAGGGATTGCGCACAGGATAAACTCTTCTTATCTCAGAAAAGTTATATTGAGAAGATTTTATCCATGTTTGGAATGTCTGGAGCGAAGCCTTTGAATACTCCATCAGTTGCAAATGTTCATCTTTCTATTGCCTTCGCACCAAAGTCAGAAGCAGAAAAGGAGTACATGTCTCGGGTTCCATATGTTAGTGCAGTTGGAAGTCTGATGTATGCCATTGTTTGCACAAGATCGGACATTGCTCATGCAGTCAGTGTTGTCAGCATATTCATAAGCGATCCAGGAAAGGAGCACTGGCAAGTATTGAAACGAATTTTTTAGTATCTGAGAGGAACATCTGATATTGGCCTCATCTACAGAAGTGATAAAGAGTGTTTGGTTGCAGGGTACTCAGATTCAGATTATGCTGGAGATGTTGATGGAAGACGATCTATGACAGACTATGTCTTCACTTTGGGCAGTTCAGTTATTAGTTGGAAGGCTACACTTCAGCCATCAGTTACATTGTCCACCAAAGAGACTGAATACATGACACTAACAGAAGCTGCCAAAGAAGGCATTTGGTTAAAAGGCTTAGTTGGAGATTTCAGATTAAATCAGGAGCAAACTATAGTGCACTGTGACAGTCTGAGTGCAATATGTTTAGCCAAGGATCAAGTACATCATGAAAGAACCAAACACATTGATGTCAGATATCACTTCATCCGCACTGAGAAGAGGATCAAGGTGAAGAAGATTGGCACTGAAGATAATCCAGCTGATATATTCACCAAATCTGTTTCTCATGGCAAGTTCCAGCACTGCTTGGACTTGCTTAACATCAATACTTGGTAATAATCCCGAGGTGGGCTGAAGACGGCGTGGCATGGTTTTGTGTTCTCTGAAGATGATTCAAGTCAAGGTGGAGATTTGTTAATAATGCCTTGAATCTGAACCCAGATGATCCCTCTACATAGTCAGGCGTTTCAGCAGAATTCCCAAATGGGGGTCTCACTGCCCGGTGAGCGAGCTTGTGGGTGGGGTCAATGGGGGGATCCAGGAGGATCCCCCCTGCGGGGGGTGCAAGGGGGCGGAGCCCCCTGAGCAAAATTTTTAGGGGTATTCTGTTTGTGATTCGGATTTGATTTATTTTCTTATCATCAGATAGGTGTCCTATTTTCAGGAGATTTTATTTAGAGTCCTTGTCCGTATGAAATTCCTATCATCTGTCAAATAGAGTATCTATATAAACTCTCTTAATCACTTTCTTTAAAAGAAAAATTGCACTTTATTTTTATCACGCTTTTTTTCTATAAAAAAAATCAAATTAAGAGTGATGGTGATTTCAAGATGTCGATCTCATTCGATTTCATCATAAGTTGAAGAATTTTAATCTGATATGATCCGACTCAGCTCAACCATCGAGATTTTTTTATTTAAAATCATAACTTTATTTTATTTAAAGATTTTATATAACAAATATAAATATTTAAAGCTATTTTTTACGTAGAAATATGCAAAGAGATCCCTAAGTCAAACACTCATTGATTTGTAGTCACTGTTGAGGCATTAAAGTCTTTAATTTGACGTGAATTTTCCACATTACGCGCGATCACACATGAAAAATGATAAATCTACTACTGAGAACGATGTTATAGTAACTTATATTTTGTGGTATTACCTAATTTTAAGAAAGATAATAAAGTGATCTTTAAATTGTAACTTCTTCATAATTCGAAATCCGATCAGTATTAATGTCTTCAATTCAACCTCAAATCCAATATATATATACATACATATATATATATATATATATATATATATATAGGATCAGATATCATGAATACATCACTTTTATAAATTTAAGAATCCAATTCCCATGGATGAAATGACAGGATCTTTTTATAAGATTATTCTTCGACATCTTTTTGTTTGTTTCCCTCTAAAATGCATATCCGAAAGCGACGTGCAAAGAATCTCGTGATCAACACACGAAAAGGGGAAAAAAAAGGTGGGGAAGAAGAAAAATATGTGATTGCAATCACACGATGCTGTTCTTTCAATAAATTCCCACTTTCCAAATTTCATGGGGAGCAGTTTTGTTCTCTTTTTGTTAGTATTTTGAGAACATTTATTTTTATTTTTATCTGCCGGTGAATGGCGATCGAAATTGCAAAAATAAACAATGGATGATGCTAATAACTTGCCCGAGAAATTATTTTTAAAAAAAGAGTAAAAATCCATCTCCTAAAATAAATTCATGTCTTCTATCTAACTTCATCCTGGTCTTATTTAGGTCTCGTAAGCAACTTATAAATTAGTTTATAAAAATATTAATATTTGATAATTTTAAAAATGACTGATAAGGGTTGCTTATTTTTTTAAAAAATAAGTCAGTTAATTGTGATACAATTAATTATTATTAATATAAGTAATTTTATTTAAACATATAATTATTTATTTTTAAAAATAAATTTTTATCAATAAAATATTTATTATCACTTTATATTATTAGTTATTTTGTATGAACTAAGTCAATCGTGTCCTTAATTATCCTTATTATTTTTGTAATATAGACATCTAATTTTTGGCAGTTGAAACAAAGATTCTAAGCACGTACAAATGTCAGAATTAACAGCTATTATTGCATAAGTCAATGGTGGAATCAAAGATCAAATCTATCACAGTACTTAACAAAGATTTCAACATCCATCGTCCCTTCTCGCAGTGGGTGCAAAACAAAGATACGGAATCCTCGAGGACCATAAGTTTTTGGCACTCCGTGACTTTGGAGTCATATTAAACTTTCACTTCCAACCACGAGTTGTCTGAATTATCGTTCAGAAGAAATTAAAATGGTTTTTGTTAACATATATTCGTTAAATATTAATTGATATATATATATTTTAAAATATGAAATATGTATATACCGAATTCTAAATGGAGGGTGAAGGGTTTAATAATTTTAGATCAGATTCGTTCGACAAATTTGATTAAAAGTGTTGTGTTCTAAATTGATGAGAAATTTTAAACTTTAAATTGGGCAATAAGAATTGAATGGAATAGAAAATGAGGGATAATAAAAAAGTAAAACTAATTTATCAAATTATTTTTTTCTCAAATTTGAATATAAATTTTTTTTGTTGAAAGCGACTTTATAAAAATTGAAGTCAGGCTATAAATTTTTGTTTCCTATTATATTTAATTTTATTAAATGTGCCTAATCATAAAGACAAAGATTTCACTTGGATAGAAAAATATTATAATTTAAAATTGGATTTCTACATTTTAAAGTACACCCATAAAATTTTGTGCAATTTCAAAAATCGAAGACAATTTTTTTCCACTGTGGAGGAATGGGCCAACTGTAATTTAGAGGAAGATTTAGTGCAATGCTACAAGAGCAGCCGCAATTTCCTCTGCACGGCTGCAATTAACTGCTGCTTGACCTGAAACGACATAGCTTGGATTCTTGTTCATCGCCTTCCTCCTCCCTCTCATCGTTTCCGTCTCTTCCACATTTAAATTCCACCCCAATTTTTCTACCGCAAGACGGCATTAAAAACTGCATAGACTTTTTGCCGGCGGTTGAATCAAGGATACGGCGGTGTAAAAAAGGTGGAATCTTGCGTCCATATCTCCACCCGAATCTTCTCCACTCCTCCGCTTTTTTTTTTCCTTCTCTCCAGGGTTTCAAATCGTTGCGGTCCTCTTCCCCTTCCCAACTCCCATCCTAACCCCACTTCATTCAGGTCTTGGTACGGTGTTCTTTGATCAGATGCATGCGCCAGAGGTTTGGTGAGCGTAAAAGATCAGAAGTTTTTTTAATCTGTTTTGCGTGATGAATCCGTTTAGCAGTCAGCGACTTGGTGGTTTGGGTTTTTGTTTTGGCTGCAAGAAAGCGGAAAGATGGGATTTTTAGCTGGTGGAGGATGGTCCTGAGATCTGGATTCCTGGAACAAGGTTTCAGGTGAAATTTGGGGGTAATCATACGACCTTCAGACGAAAGCTTTCGCCTTTTCTTGGTGGGGATAGGGCCTGTAATGAAAAGCCAGGGTGCCTGCTGCCAGGCACAAGCTTAAATTTTTTTTCCTCTTTTGAGGAAATCTTGTGTCCTTCCCCCTTGGGGAGGAGAAAGTTTAGATCTTTGATTGGAAAGAAGGTGTTGCAGACTTTGGAGCTTCAAACCGCTGGCGAAATTTACTTCTGCCGAGTGAATGATTGGATATTTGGATCCTTGGTCGAAGGGAAGGTGCTGTTGGGAATTTGTAGCTGGAATTTCGTGGTAATTTCTAGCGCTCGGAGAGAAGGTTTGGGCCTTTGTTGCAAAGAAGCTCGTCCAAACTCGAAGTGAGAGGAAAACTTTTGCTGTGCGGAGGCAAAAAGGATTGGTTTCGTAACTTGGTCTCTCGAATGGATGGCTTTGTGCCTATAGATTGCGGTGGCACTGGGAGCCCGGTTCCAGATGATTCATCCATGCTCTCGGCGCTGATGAATTTAGATTTCTATGACCCCTGCAGTCCTACCACCACAGACCAGATCTTTTCTGCTTTAGAATATCCGAGCGTTCAACATGAACCAGCTACTTGGGCTTCCTTTTCATCGAGTTGTGTATCAACACAGGGCAGGGATGCTCTTCCTGAGGATGCAGATGTTAGTCCTGGGTCTTACTCTGAGAAGATTACTTCACAAAGGACTGATATGCAATTTGGGATTGCTTCTGGGTCTACCGGAATGGAGGTGGTTAGGGGTTCTGGTTCTTACTCTTCTTCAGATGCCATTATTGATCAAGGAGGACCCCTTGCCATTGCTAAACCTCTAGCTGGATTATCTCTACCCGAGAAGATGCTTAAGGCACTCTCCTTGTTCAAGGAATATTCAGGTAGTGGAATCCTTGCTCAGGTTTGGATGCCCATTACACAAGGTGAGCAGTATGTGTTAAGTACCTGTGAGCAGCCCTTTCTCCTTGACCAGAGTCTTGCTGGGTACCGAGAGATTTCGAGGCATTTTACCTTTTCTGCAAAGGAAACTCCTGGTTTGTTTCCTGGACTTCCGGGACGTGTGTTTATGTCTGGAATGCCCGAGTGGACTTCAAATGTTGTGTATTATAAGAAGCCAGAGTACTTGAGGATGGAGTATGCGATTAGTCATGCAGTTCGTGGTTCACTTGCAGTTCCTGTTTTCAGCCCTTCTGATGGTTCCTGTTGTGCAGTGCTTGAGCTGGTTACCACAAGGGAGAAGGCCAACTTCGATGATGATATGGATAATGTTTGTAATGCACTGCAGGTCAGTGCACTACGCATCATCAAAACGAATATTTCAAAGACCTCATCCTCTTGTAGGTTTAAGTGTGGATGTGCATTTTGGTTGTGTATTTGTTTTTAACACATCATAAGTTATCTTAATACTCTGCAGAAGGCAAAACTAACTGTTTTAGATTTTAGTAGCTTTTGGATTGGGTTTAAATTACATTTTGCCATTTTGCCTTATTCACTCTCAATTTCAAAAATTCCTGAAATGCTAACTGTACTGTATGCCACTGAAGTGTTTGTATCTTTCTTCCGTAGATGGATTTCACATGTTTGTGTCTAGGACTAGGATTAGTAGTGTTTAGTTTTTTTTTTCTGAAAAAAAGGACTTTCATTACAATTTTGCATGTTAAGCAAACATCGAAAGGACTGCACATGCATATGCGAGTATGTAGTTATAAGTTACAGTAGGATGTTGACATTTAAAGAACTACAATGCATTCTATCTTGCAACTAACAGATTGCTCTATTGTTTGCAGTCTGTCAATTTGAGGACCATTAAAGCTCATTCTCATCGTCAGGTAAATTAGAATCATGCTGTATCATACCAGCTGAGATGGATGATTCAAGATCTTAATTGCTATTATTCTAATTGTAATCCCATTTTCTATTCCAGACCCTTACAAATGGTCAGAATTCTGCATTGTCAGAGATACTGGATGTTTTGAGAGCTGTTTGTCATGCTCATTCATTACCTTTGGCACTTACTTGGATCCCCTGTTGCTCTGATGATGGAATCATGAAGTACTGTTACACAGATGACATTGGCAGAAAAGCCTGTTTGGGGAGAACAGATGTGTTATGCATCCAAGAGTCTGCGTGCTATATCAATGATGTTAGAATGCAGGGTTTTGTTCATGCATGCTCTGAACACCATCTTAGTAAAGGACAAGGCATTGCAGGGAAGGCACTTCTGTCTAATCATCCTTTCTTTTCCCCTGATGTGAAAGGTTACAACATACGTGAATATCCGATGGCACACCATGCCCGGAAGTTCGGCCTGCGTGCAGCAGTGGCAATAAGGCTGAGGAGTACTTACACTGGAACCGATGATTACATACTTGAGTTCTTTCTTCCTGTCAATTGCACAGGTAGTGAAGAGCAGCAGCTGCTGTTAAACAATCTCTCAAGTACAATGCAGAAAATCTGTAGGAGCTTGAGAACTGTATCAGATTCTGAAATAGCTGCAGATGGTACTACTGAAGCAGGCAAATCTACGAGAGCAGGAATTGATTCCTCATCAGATGATATAGCAAATATATCTTCTCAACAACCTGATTGTAGTGATGCACCAATGACCACAATGGCTTTTGGAACACATCGTTTTGCATCTGAGGAACATGATAGAGATATTCATCAGGAGCAGGTATTAAGTCTGATCAAATCAAATAACATAACTCCTAGAAAGCCCTATGTATATTAGAACACTGATGTGGGAGTTTTGTCTTTGCTGTGAAATCATAGACCTTCATGTGATGTGTATCTCAATTAAATAAAAGGACAAAAGGATAACACGTTTAGTTTGCAATATTGTCATTTAGTTTGATTGATAAGAATAATCAGAATTTCAAGCGTTGGTTCAATTGGTGTCCTGTCGGTAATATTAATTGTATGATCTCACTCAATTATATGCTATGCTGAGTAAGGCTTTGCCCAAATAGGTTTCTAGGAAGAAAATCTGTTTCATCTACACCTTTGTTACAATGCCTATGTTCATGTTCAGTTGTACATTCACCCCCTTTGGATTATTTGTATACAACAACAACAACAACAACAAAGCCTTATCCCACTAGGTGGGGTCGGCTACATGGATCATACGACGCCATTCCACTCTATTAGTAACCAAACCTTTCGGTCTTTGGATTATTTGTATACTGAAGGATATTGAGATTTCTTCTCAACTAATTTGTTGCTTTTGGTTATTATAATTTAAGTCAAAGTTGTTCGTCATATGATTCTAAAGAATATCTCATGGTGCAGTCTAGCTCAGTGAGACAGACAGAGAAAAAACGCAGTACAGCTGAGAAGAATATTAGCTTGAGTGTTCTTCAGCGGTACTTTTCTGGCAGTCTCAAGGATGCTGCAAAGAGCATCGGTGGTGGGTTTTCTGTGTTTGCTATTGTCTTATGGTTTTCTCATTTTCAAGAACACTAGAATTTGGGATTCTTTTTTTTTTGCATATAAAGAAAGTGCATGAATTGGTAACTTAGTCACCTGCTCAATATTACTACATTTTGGTGTGACTTTGACCTTTTCTATGATGTTGTTATTGCAGTTTGTCCAACAACACTGAAAAGGATATGCAGGCAACATGGTATCTCAAGATGGCCATCTCGGAAGATAAACAAAGTCAATCGTTCACTGCAGAAGATACAAACTGTAATAAATTCTGTGCAAGGAGTGGAAGGAGCGCTGAAGTATGATCCTGCTACTGGGTGTCTCGTTGCAGCAGTTTCCTCTGGGGGAAAAACTGAACTGATGTCCTCAGATCAGAAGAACCAAAATGTTACACCTGCCTCTTTATCACAACACTTGGAAACAGAAGAATCTGTTGGTAAACTTGTACCAGAATGCTCTTCCCATGAAAGGCACAAAACGGAGACTGCAGGTCAATTAAAACAAGAAATGGATGATCTTGGTCTTCCACCAAGTGATAGCAGAAGTATTAAATATGCCTGTACAAGCGGACTCGTGGAACGTGCTAGAACTCACAGTATGGAGAAACAATCACTGTATTCTAAAGAGGAGTTGGGTCACTTGGGTGGCAAGGATGGACTGAGCCAGTTGGGACTTGAATATCAGAATGCGTCGAAGAGTTTCAGCCCCATGGTAATTCTGCATGACATGAATGCAAAAGTAGAAGGTGACGATGGAATGCTCGAACATAGCCATCCTTCTTCTTCCAGCATGACGGATTCTTCCAGCGGAAGTGCATCTAGCCGTCCTATCTTCAAAAAGAACTTAAATTCTAAAGAATTGGTTACGACTAGTGGTACATCTGTTACAGTCAAGGCTACATACAAAGGTGACACTGTTAGGTTTAAGATGTTTCCATCCATGGGTTGTCATCACTTGTTTGACGAGATTTCAAGGAGATTTAAGTTGCCTATAGGGACATTCCAGCTTAAGTACAAGGATGACGAAGAAGAGTGGGTGATATTGGCCAATGATGCCGACCTGCAGGAATGCATTGAGGTTCTGGAGTCTGTTGGATCAAGTAGCATAAGGCTGCAAGTTCGAGACATATCGTGTGCCGTAGGCAGCTCGGCGAGTAGCAGCTGCCTTAAGACATGAGAACCTATAAGAGGGAATGTAGTCGAATATGAATTAAGGCCTCTTACATAAGCTTGCAGCTGGGGATTCGTTTCAAAAGAGAGAGAGAGAAACAAGTAGGAGGATTTTAAACGTTAGAAATGATGTATCTTTACCAAGTGTGGATGTATACTTGTTGCTAGCGTGTATACCGTAGATGTAAATGAGGGTAATGAGGTTGGTGAAGAGGGATTTATCAGCTGCTTGCTGTGTTCTGTGACACTGATAAGCGATCAGTTTACTGTACATAGCCACTGTTTGAAGCACAAGTGTTTAGGGCTTCTCTTAACGTAGATGTGTTCTGTATGCCTGTGTAGTCTCTTGCAATAGTACTTTAGAATGGATGAAAAATTATGCCCATCCAAATTCACTTGAAACAAAGGAGACATTCCCTAGCCTTCTGCATGAAAGTTCAGGGAACGTAAAACTTATTTAGCATGTTTTATAGATGATTCAAACTGCAAAGTCTCTCTTTCTCTCTCTCTCTAACTTCTTTGGTTGATGAAGCTACATATGACCCTGTCTTGCGCCAAGGCTCCCTCGCACTTGGGGTCAGCAATGTGGAAGTTATGGCCCTCGCCAGTGGCCTCGTAGAACTCCACATCTCCACCAGCCTCCTCTCCAAGAATGCGACAGTATGCCTTGGCCCTGTCCTTGAGGACCTCCTTCTCCGCCGCGCACACGAGCACCCGCATGCACGCCAACCTCCCCAAGCTCGGCGCCCCCGCGGCCAACGGATTAATACGCGGGTCGTCGACGTCCGCGCTCTTCGAGCCGCACACCATCCGCCACATCTCCACCAAGGTCTGCGCTAGCGCTGGATTCATCGCCTCCGACTCCACCGGTGCCGAGCCCAGGAAGTACGGGTGCACCAGCGCCAACCCAGCAATACTGACGCCACGCAGGTCCGAAGCTCCGCCGGTGTCCCGGGCGCGCATGGCTACGTTGTGTGCTATGTTGGCCCCGGCGCTGTCACCGGCGACGAAGAGGCGACCGAAGTCGCCGCGATCGAGCAGCCACTGTTCCCCCGCCGGGCCCGTTCTTGCATGGGCGGCCACCCAGCCGAGGGCGAGCCACGCATCGTCGTAGGCGGCCGGAACGGGATGCTCGGGAGCGAGGCGGTAGTCCACGGACACGACGAAGGCGTCGGCCCTTGCGGCGAGGGAGTTGAGATAGTTGTGGTACGTGGGAGAGAAGGCGGAGTCGAGGCAGAAGCCGCCGCCGTGGTAGTAGACGAGGACCGGCAGCTTGCCTGCCGAGGAGCCTGCCGGGAGGTAGAGACGCGCCCGGACGCCAGTTTCAGGGGAGATGGGCACGTCTTTGGAGGAGACGCCGGTGGCGGGGTCGAGGCCGGGGGACGTGGTGGCGGTGGCTTCGGGGCAGCGCTCCACGCGGCCGCTCTGGTGAACGCGGATGAGCGGCGCGCACTCGAAGATGATGCAGTCGTCGGGATCCATGACACGCCGAAGACAATTAGTCAATTACAAGAACGAGCCGTGAGGTGGATGAGAAAGGTGTTGATTTTGTTGCGGAAGGTCTCGATATAATCTATCTATCATCTTTTTTTTTGTTTGTCTTTTCTTCATCCAAAGCTCCTCGAGATCCAAACACACCACGGGGGACCCGCGCGTCACAAAGATTTACAAAATATTTGTCTGTTCAAATTTAATTGCACCTATTTTTTTTCTTCGATGGCCACCCTGTATCCCCCGCAACTTCTGAGGTGTTTTAAATTATACACGTTAGTCACGTATTAGAAGTTTCTACTTATCGTCGAGTTTGACTAATTTAGATTTATGTTAAAAAATATATTTGACTTTGATAAATGAAAATTTTAGTAGAAAATTTTACTTTATTTATTCGAACTCAAATATTTACTCAAATGATGAGAAGGTACTACTCATTTCACCGTACTCTCGTCGGTAATTGCACTAATTTTATAAATTCAAATATCCAATCCTCAAGGAATTATTATTTTTTCAAGATGTAAACTTATCTCCATATTGAGGTGAGATTTTCATAAAAAGAATCTAAAATGTAAGCCGACTTGATTAGCAAGGTCGGTATAATTAATTTTTCTATATAGCAAGTTACGAAAAGCGGAAGAGAATGATCGCACGAACACAGAAAAATACAGAGATTTATGAGGTTCGTCCTAAATCAGATTAATGATGATTATAAGGATGAATCTCTGTATGACCCCTAGGGAATTTATATAGGCACTCTCTTTAACAGATGATAGGAACTGAAACTCTGAATTAATCTTCAAAATAAGACACTTATCTCACGATAAGAAAATAAATCAAATCCAAATCATATACAGAATACCACGCCTAACTATGAAAGGGGACCAACTGGTTTCAGATTCAAGATATTATTAACAACACATTTGAAATGTCTAAAATTTATGTCATAATTCTTGCATTAATATCCATAATCTCGATGAGCATTTGATTCTCTTGGTCACTAGGTTGCTGGAAAGACAGCTCACAAGCCCGTTGCACCTTCGAATCCTCACCGGAATTTCCCACGCCTCCGACTAAATCACCGTGCTAATCCCATACCGGAGTGTGCCTAAAGACAAGACTCATTAGCGAATGACGAACTCTGCCCCTTCTGAATCTTCAAACTTAATAAAGCAATTATTTGAGTTCGCATTCACCCAAGTATGTGGCAGGACTTTCCACTGGACCCACAAAAGTCTTGTGGGTTAATTGTCTCGTGGAAGGTGAGTCTGGTGAACTGGTCGGGGCCAATCAGAGTTCTCCACACTATGGAGTAGTAATTTGTTTGGAAGCGGTTCCGTTAGAGCCAAATACTTCAGAGACAAAAGGCCATAATCGAACGAAAGCGAGCGGTTGAGGTAGGAAAAATGTATATTATTATTAACATCTCATTGATTTTTTTTTTAATGAGAAGACCTTGTCATCTATAGATATAAAGTGGGAAACGTCTTGATACATGATACATGATATTGAGAATCCGCCACTGGCATGACGACTTGCGGAGCACAATACTGGCCAAGTTTGCCAAGCTCGTCTAGCACTCGACTTTCAATAGGCTCATTTGGATACAATGTGAGAGCCTCTCGATCGTTGCCCACGCCTCGAATTATAACACATTTCTCGAATCCCATCTAAATGATCTTGCACCTATAAAATCATCATTAGAAGATCGAATTAAGTAGCCAGCTCCTTTGATGACGGGAGGAGGGGGGCTCCCACCAGACCAAATGTGGTCCTAGGGGATTGTTATCTCGGACACATTATGTCTAACATAATCGAAATGCCCCACCACGACTCTCTCCCACACCATCAAAATCGGAGCATGCTTGGACTGAAATTGAACCTCGTTTCTTGCCTTCCATATACTCCACAAAAAAAAAAAGTAAAAAGTGATCTAAGGATGCATATGAGAAGACATCCAGATCAGACCCCTCACTGGCCATGATGTCACATAGCGTTATTAAAATTAGTAGCTCATTTTACACAAAAAAAGATATTTAAAAAATATTTGCCACCAAACAATTAAAAAAGAGAAGAGAAATAGTTTCAATATCTAAACCACATAAAACACATGTAGGATTTATTGATGAATTGAATCACATAAGTAAACCCGAGATAGGTATTTTATTTAAATTTCCATAAAAATATTTTCACTTATTGACGCACGAGTAACTTCTAAGGGGCCGTTTGACAATAAGAACCAGACGTTCCATCAAGTTCCCGTAGTTCTAGTTGTGTTTGGATGAAGTAAAATTTAATGATGAGGAATAAAGTAGTTGATGTGATAGGAAAAAGTAGATGTGATGGATTAATTTTTGGTGGGTTTTGAAATAAAAATTAATATTATAAATATAAAATATTATTAATAAATAAAAACAAAAGTAAAAATTAAAAATTTTGTTCAAAAAATTTTCGTAAAAACTATATTACTTAAATATCAAGAAATCGAATTTTTAATAAATTATATATAGTAAAATAATAATTTTTTAATGAAATAACAAGTAAAAAATAATATTATATTAATATGTTATAATAAATAATTTATATTTAATAAATAATTTATTTTATAAGTTACATGTGTGTGAGAAAAAAAAGAAAAAGTAAAAATAAATAAATGAAATTGAGAAAAAAGCACGTCAACTTCAAAAAAAAAGCCAAAACTTGCTACAGTAATGGTGGAGCAGGAAAGGGAAAAAGAGGTCACGCCTTTTCGTTTGACGGAACGGACTGAAAATAGGCGAAACTAAGACGTCTGATTTCAATTGTCAAACAATCCCTGAATGTTAGTCCATCCGAGCTTGTTCGGTGGTGGAGTTGTGTGGCTACACAAAAATTTATAGACCGATTTTGAGGCGGCCACACCATTGGTATTCGTTATTCAAATCCATGGCAAACGGAAAGGAGAATATGGACAACCAGATAATTACTAAAATACTCGTGAAGTAGAAAATATTCCACTCCTAATTATAGGTGCATTAACGTTAACAAAAGTAGGTTTGAACATAAGAGGTATAGAGAAGACCCACATATCAACCATGATTAAGGTTGATGTTTCATTACCAACATGCCGAATAATGCCCCATCTCATGACATTCAAGGCGCCAAGGATATTATTTCAACTATAAGCCATTGATCTACAAGGATTCATGCTAGTCCAAGTATGCATATAATCATATTTATCCAAAATTAACGGAACCCAATGTCTTTGGGCCCATTTAACACTTCCATTACTTTTTTTTTTGCTAACAAGGCAAAACACATATTCTTAAAATTCATATACCAAGGCCACCACAAAGACAAAGCTAGCTGCATAGTGTGCTAAATAATCAGATGATCCCCTTTTTTTACCATTTCCACCGAGGACCAAATAAACTTCCTACTATGCTTCTCCAATGTCTCCAAGGTAGTGCCACTATACAAGGGGAAGCAAAAAGATGAGAAGGCAAGGAGTTAAGTACTGACTTAATAAGTATTGCCTTACGAGTTTGAGTTAGCGAGTGATTTTCCAATTTGCAAACTTAATAGATGAGATGTCTTAGCTAAAAAGGTGTTCTCATGCTTCCTACATACAAACTTAAAGAATATGGAAACTCCTAAGTACATAAAAGGAGAAGACTTCGGGTCAATATTCATTATATTTTTAATGGCGTCTTTCCTCCAATAGTTTAACTGTTGGGGGAGAAAAATATTTGACTTCTCTAAGTTGATCTGCTAATTAGTTAGTAGGTGATACTTGTACAATAATTATTTCATATTCGTACAATTCCACAAAGTTGCAATCGCACAAATAAAAATAATCGTCAACATACAAAAGATGACTAATGTTAACATTGTTATTTCTAGAGAGAAGTGTCCCCAGAGATTACCACATAGTTCATCATGAAGGTTAAGTTTTGTGTGACTAGAATGAATATGTAAGATTTGAAGCTGAAGAATTGGGGAGAGGAAGTTTCATTAATGTGGCAATGAAAGGAAGGCAGCTTGACACATTTCATAATCTAATTCATAAAGGTGTTTGAAAAGTTCGTACTGCTAAAAGTCCACAAAATAGAGTTCTAGGAAAGTCTATCATATGCCTTAGCTATGTCCATCATATGGAGGAGAATTATAAACAGTGATCATATTGGCTAAGGAAAAGAGCACCAGCAGCTTGGCGCAGTCGCGCACCATCGGATCTCATCAGATGGTGCACGTTATCTTTTTTTACATTTTCTTTTTAGTGACTTGATCTCCAACATCCATTTTCCTTGGACGACCATGATTTGCTGACATCTAAAAGACCATAAATGCCGAAATCGCTCTCCATTGATAGCCGAAATCACCACGGACCTCGCTTACGTTCTCGCTACTCCGGTGATGTCCCGCTCGCTTCTTACTTGCATTTTGATGTCACTGCAATCTGATGTCATTGCGTTCTGTTCCGACATCGTTGTCTTGTCATTCGCTACATAGGTATATCACTGTTTTGATCTTTTTGCTCCGGTGCCGATCGCCAGTTCTGTTGTGCTTTATTGTGGAGGTGCCCCTCTTGCATTATTGTGCTTTGATTTCTCTATTAGAAGTTGAGAGATGAGAAAACCTGGTGAAAACGTAGTGTTCATTTTTAGTTATCTCTGTACGAAAAGAAAACTCTTTCTTCTTTCTTTAACTCCTCTGGTTTTTTGTATTGTCAATTTATGATATAATTCTAATAATTCTAAGCTACTTTAACTTGAAATTTCCCCCGTCATTTGCTAGGCCCTAAAGGAATCATATTTTGAACAAACTAATTACCTATCCTTATTTTTCAGTTTTAATTAAATATAATTATATAATTTTGCGTGCATAACTAGTTTGATGTTGGCTGGTTCAAGGTAATCAAAATCGAGATCTTACCAAAAATGGGGGGGGGGAGAGGGTCATAAGATCGAATCGAGAATCGTAAAATCTTACCTATTAATAAAAAATATATTTTAAAAGATAATAAATATATTTCTATATAAATTTTCTAATTTAAATATTAAATTACACATCAGTAGTTTTTTTATCGATTTTTATAACTTTTTATCAAAATATATTAAAAATAAATAAAATATATTAAACTTCATCTAAATTAATTGTTACTATCATAAGTATATTTTTAATTGATATTTAAATAATTATATTAATGGGATCGTATAGAATCAGATAAGATCGTAAAATCGCGTGATAAAAATTAAGATAGTATTAAAATCTTATACATAAAATATCTTCAAGATAAGATCCAGGTCGGTAAGGGGCAATAAGATCGTAAGATCGAAATCTTAATTACCTTGGATTGGTTTACTAACATGACATTGGTTGACTTTCTTTGTCTTTAGACGTGGGTTATTCTTTCTTAATTTACATGTTTAGAAATATTGAATTTGGTAAAGTAATAGTAATCTCCTTTTGCTTATATGCCAATTACATTATATGTAGTTGTATAATTGAATATATGCAGTAGTAAGTGACAACAACAATTAATAGTGTTTTTCTGAGAACTATTTTTCAATATAAGAATTATAATTTCTCCTAAGACATGGATGTAATTACAAATAATGAACATTGTGAAGATCAAAGCATTGAAGAACTTGGATGCACACAAGAAAGGTATGCACATTATTCTTTGTACTTGTTACAATTTATTAAACTTTGTAGTAAATTTTTAATATTTTTCTTATTTCACTTTTGCACAATGTCTAGGAATATATGAATGAAGATATACAAGCTAATGATGTACCCCAAAGGTCATATGAAATTATTAAACCTTGTCTTGGAATGATTTTTTATACAAAGAATGACACATATGCATATTACAGTATTTACGCTAAGGTGGCGGGTTTTTCCATACATAAAGATTATCCTATGAGATTAAGGAAAACAATGAAGTCATAAGAAGAAGGCTCGTTTGTTCTAAATAGGGTTATACGAATCTCAATGACAAACGAAGTGTGAGAAAAGAAGTGAAGCGAATAAGTAGTGTTAGAGACGACTGTAAAGCACACTTGGTTGTTAGATTAGATAATGATTCTAAGTGGAAGGTGAAATCATTTATGAAAGAGCATATATATTCTTTAGCTACTCCGTCGAAAGTTCGCATGTTGTGTTCTCGTCATTCATTGTCATAATCTTCTAAGGCGAACATGAAAAGATTACATCAACGTGGGTATCCTTCGTCAATAGTAAAGGTTGCGGTGATGTTTACAACATAGAATTTTAAGGACCATTTGAAAGAAATAAGACGAAACAATATGAATAGACAATGCATGAATGTGATTTCCTACTTTCACAAGAAATTTGAAGAAGAAGCAACATTCTTTTCTAGTTGGGAATTGGATGGAACTTACACTACAAGAAATTTCTTCTAGGATGATAGTAGAGCATGGGATTCTTATATGACCTTTGGTGATGTTCTTATTTTTGATACAACTTATAGGATTAATAAATTTCGGATGCCATTTGTACTGTTCATTGGAGTGAATCATCATAGGCAAACAACATTGTTTTGATGTGCGTTATTAGCTAACGGAACAGAAGAAATTTTGATTTGGCTATTTGAAGCATTTCTTAGGTGTATGTGTGGCAAACATCATGTGTCCATTATCACCGATGAAGATATTATCATGGGTAATACAATTCACAAAGTCTTCCTTAATACATGACATAGATTATCTGTATTTGACACATCTCTAACTGTCAGAGCAATTTGAATTGTGTTACTTACTGAATCACATATCTTTGAAGTTATTCTATGAAAGCTATTTGAATTGTGTTATTTACTGAATCTAATTAGTTATATGTAGCTGATGTAAACATGATGGATGACAACTTTTGGCTCTTGTTATAATATCGTAGATTTCTAGCACCATGGGGGTACTTTTAAATATGAAACTCAGTTATTGTTTCAAAATTTAAATTGCCAGTCATTTTTAAGTCATCACGTATCCAAGTAAAAGTTCATCTGTTTGCTCCAAGTGTACTCCTTTATAGATGACAGGATGTCGTTTATACCATCCTTTTTATGAGCATTTCGAATGTGCCAAAATGAAACCTGCACCATGACCTTAGCTGGTGGTAATTTAAGTGGCAATGCCTACTATTTTCCAACCGAAATTGTTGTTTTGTGATATGTTTTCTTGTGATAATTACATGTTGGAAAGTTAAAAATCACAATTACATACAATGAAATCAACACCATAAGCATGAACACGAGCAGCAAATTTATACTAAAAAGAACAGTGAAGTCATTACATCGAAAAGAACATAAGTAGCACCATAATCATTACATCAAGAATAACAAAAGTGACACCATAGTTAATAGTGTCGCAGACATTTTATTTCAAAATGATACAAAAAATAAGAAAAATACACAAAAGAAACATTCTTCTCAACATTGCTTTTCAGTTGCAAGTTCCTCTATCAATTTTGTAAATGCAACCATGTATCGAGGCTCAAGTGGTGAATCCATCCAACGAAAATAATCACATGACCTTGAGTTCTTGCAAAAATAGAAACATACGTAGTCTTAATTAAGTCATTGTTAATGAAATATGAAGTTAACAAAATAGGAAATAAAAAAGGAGAGGAAGGAAACTAACTCCATAATTATTACAACCATAAAATCTTTGGCCTGAGTTTTTATTCGTCGACAAAGTCAACACACACCACTTCTCCTCATTCACATATTAGCGGATTAAAATTTTTGCCTAAAATCGCCAAGGATCTATAAACTTGAGAAAATACTACAGAGCGCATATGTATTGGATAATATAATACACAACAATAACTCATATGTTGAAGAGTATCAATTATATAAAAAGTAACAATTATACACAACAACTACTCGAAGGAGGTTGTTCTATATACTAACAATTATACAAATAGTAAGAAGAAAGGTTTATGATCAGACAAATTTAATACACAAAAGTCGTTATCAACACAAACCATAACCAAAGATCGGAACCTTCATTAATAGTTTTTTAATCATATCAAAAGGGGTAAATCATACCTTCCAGCTCGTCGTCAGTGTCATTCAAAGGTCGATTCCTCGAGCTCCAGCAATATGATAATGCACCTTCAGCATTTAATCTCTCTCGCTCGGTTGGTTGCCGCTCAGACGCCTCTCGCTCGGTCGGTCACCTGCCTCTCGCTTGGTCTCCTCTTGCTCGCTCGCCACTCCCTCGCCACTTGTTGGTTGCCTCTCGGTCATCATTCAGCCACCTCCCGCTCACTCGGTCAGCCCTCGGTCACTCGCCGCCTCTCGCGCTACTCGCAACTTGATGTTGCCACTTAGATCGCACAAGGTCATTCCGCAAGAGCAGATGAGAGAGAGAAAGTTAGGGTTAGGATTTTATTCACTAGTGGACATGATCATGACCATCTGATGAGATCAAACAGCTATGGTGGAGTAAAAAAAGAGATAAAGAAGACCATTCAATGGAAATTCAATAGTTAATACACGTGCCAATCCGGCTGCTTAGCTGAAACGCTAAGCAACGCCTCTTTTCCCTATTGGATATTTTAAATATGAAGATAGCAATATTGAGAGATGATAGTGGTACCAACCGAGTTAATTTTAAATATAGTTTCTTAAAGATAAAATATGCATAGTTGAGAAAATGATAAAAAAATATATGAATTAAAAAAATTATAAAAAATATGAGAGCAAAATGACTCAAGTTAAGTAATATAAAAATAAAAGTATTAATATAATGTGATTGGGATCGAAGCATCTCAGCTTCTAAAATATTTTGTCGAGTCCCCCACATGATGTAAATTCTAGGAATGTGATCGAATCCCATTTAAAAAATTGGAAACTTAATATTCTATTTTTCTCGAGATGGCCCGGAGGTCTACACCCCTACACAAAACTTTCAAATTTAAGAAAGTGCATATGCAAATTTGTCTCTTCCTTAACTAAAGTGCTGCAAGGTGAAAGGTTATATGAGACATTCCAGCAACAACTAAATTTGTCTCTTACTTATTTTGATTTATATAACACATCCTTATATTTTTCTAAACTACTCCATTTATTATTCCGTGTTTCATGCTTAGTTTCTTTTGAATTTGTTGAGACATTCATATAATCATGATTCATGATCTCATGTCATTTATACAAATAGGATTCACATGGTGAGTAAATACAAAGAATATTGCACAATATAATCATGATTAATGGCATCCATTCGGAACCTTTCTCTAGACATAGAGGTCCTCGAGGAGATCCACTATCACCATACTTATTCATTATCCTTAATAAACCATAGGGTCCTAGAGGGAAACTCACACCATTTACAAAAGCCAACTTCTCATTAAACCATGTTATGTATGCAGACGACCTCCTCCTTTGCATTGCAACCACAAAAGCAAATTGTACTCAATTAGTAGAAATTCTGAAAGTATATGAAAGACTAACAAATTAGTTGGTAAATAAAGAAAAAACACAAATTTTCTTTCCCCATTCCCCAAAATCTAGAAGGCGAAATATATAAAAACTTTGCTAGGATTCAAAATTGGCAAGTTCCCTTTCACCTACCTTGGTGCATCCATCTCACACAAATATATTCCAACCAAATTCGAGTCTTTGATCCTTAATAAACTATCCACTAGAATCCTTAGTTGGCAGACAAAGCTGCTCTCTTAGGCTGGCAAGACAACTTTAATCAAATCCGTACTTAGCACTATACCGATTTATATGCTAGGATCCACCTTGGGGAGATTCTATCGGCCCTAGAGAAATTGGTGCCAGTGAGAGAAAACATCGAGCACAGTTGGGATACCCTCCAGTTCCCCATGGAGCTTGGGGGTTTAGGGTTACGAAATTTCTCTAACCTTTGCACTACTCTGCTAGCCAAAAGAATATTAAATGTCCTTAATAAAAAAGATTGTCCATGGGTTAAGCACTGCTCTACCAAGTATGCTTTTCCGCACCCTTGGTCTAAGGAGCTTTCTTGTCAAGATAGTACCTCTTGTTGGCATATGATCCTCCAAGCCATGCCCATCTTGAGGGAGGGTTTCGGGCAATGGACACACTACTTCAGTAGTGGACGACCCTTAGATTTTCTCTATACCTCTAAATTGAAACTCACCTATATAAACATTGGAGCTCCCCTCCAAAACACTGTTGCATGACTTAATATCCTACAATGCATGTAATCTACCCAAACTCATGGAATGTTTCGGTCCACAATTGTCTTTTCAAATTTCTAATAACTACCATGCCGATGATGATGTGTGGTTATGGACTCATGATGACAATGGTGTTGCTAATGCTAAATCGGTTTACAAGTTTATCTAGAAACAAACCCTGCCACCATCCTCAAGTGGATGGCCTTTTTGGAAGCAAGTGTCGAACATATTCATTCCTCCAAAAATTCAGATATTTCTCTGGAAGCACTTTCATCGCAAGCTCCTCGCTAAAGTTTTTATTTCCCATTTCAGTATGAATATTGATCCTTCTTGCACATTATGTGGCAGATTCGTTGAAACTATTGAACACCTTTTCTTTTTTTTTTAAAAAAAAAGAATGTTATTTCATCTGATTAGAAATATGCCTGAAATGTCCTGATACAAATACTGGAGAAGGCCCGGAGGGGGATCGTTCTCCCAAAAGAAATCGATCATATAAGATCATCCAAAATTTGCAAAGTAATCAACGACCTGATTTACCTCATGGTAACAGTATCTAATTTCCCAGTAATCAAAGAAAGTTAGGTTCATTCAATATCAAAAATATAATGCTTGATGCATCAAGAGCAAGTGATTTTGTGCATGATGATGTGACTCGAGAAGCCCGAATGTCTCCAATTTCAAGATAGAAGAAGTATCTCTCCTAAGTGCCCCTACAGCCAAGAAGCGACCATTAGAAGATCTCAACAGAAATCTTGCTCCCCTTGCCTCTTGGCTATGACATACGAGCCATTTGAGTTAATTTTAACTCGAGAATGAGGAGGGGGCTCCCATTTAACCCGAAGAGGGTCACGTGGGGTATGAGCCTCAGGTATGTGCTGTCCAATATAATCATTAAACCCAACAAGAGTTTTTTCCCAGACGATCGAGATGGTTGTTCGATTGAAATTGAAGTGAATATCATTTCACATCTTCCACAACTCTCATAAACAGAAAGAGAGAGTAATTTTAGCATTGAACTACCTAGCAGGTTGCTTTGGATCTATGGACACTCTTCCAACATAAATCATGTATTACCTTTGATCACTTCCAGTGTCACCAGGGCGCCTGGAAGGTGAAAGTATGGATCGTCAGTAAAAAATAACCTTCTTATCTCATCTCTCTATTTTTGGGGGATTTGGAAATTAAGAAATGATATAAACGTCAATTTCAAACGTGCAACTGTTGGGGTGGTTTGGGAAAGGGCAGTTGCTGGATATAATGAGTATTCTGAATACTACACACCTGAGGCCCCTAGCCCCCAGGGCCTTTACCGGGTCCGGTGGGAGCCGTCCCCACCCTCTTGGGTCATTTTGAACTCAGATGCGTCCTTCCATGGATCAAATCGGGTTGGGGGAATTAGATTCATATTACATACTTACTCGGGGAGTTTTATTTTTGCGGGGGCTGAGCGATGGGCTGCTAGGTTGGTCATCGAGCTGGAGACAAGGGGACTCTTGGCGGTTTTCAGATGTGCATGCAACATGGCTTCACTAATATCCTCATTCAGTCGGTCTCCGAGATTTTGGTGAAGATTTTAAATAGAGCTCGTGATCTGCCATGGAGAATTAAAAACTTCATTCTAGATGTACAATAAAATATTCATAGAGTCAGATCGGCCATGTTCTGTCATTGTCGCCGTAATACAAATAGATTGACTGATCATCTGGCGTCTCTTGGTTGTGCTTCTATGGATGCACTTTTTTTGGGAGAATAGCCCTCTGGATATTCTCCATATTTTGTACGAGGACCTTCCTTTGTTTGATATCAATACATAATATCTACCTTTCTAAAAAAAAACCAAAGAATATTGAATGATGAATGACAATTTTATTAAAATGAGCCTAAGAAGAAATAAGTAAAGTTAGAGGACTTAAACATATTTGCAACATTCTTTTTGGGTCTGCAAAATATTGCAAAAAAGGCAAAGCTAAATGAATGACAAAAATAGACAGATTGCTTGCTTTTGACCCACTCAGGTTGCAGACATGATGACACTATGATCAAAGTGACACTGAATCCAGTTTTCAGACATTGATGCATGCTGTAGTTTTCACTTTTTGCCTGCGTGGTGATCAGCTGTCTGCAGTCCATGCCTCCGTTCACAGGACACTGTATATAAAAGAAATGGCACGCCCTTATTGTGTATAGCTAACTGTTCTACTACATATGTGAGTTTTTGTTGCCTTGTTAACATAAAAATGAAGTGTATTCTTTTTGCTGGACTTTGCCAAACTTGGAATACATGGACAAACACATTCTAATTCAAGCGATATCTCCAGACTGTGAATTATTTAACACAGGATCGTTTGGCATTTTATCATTTTAATTGATCAATAATTTAAATTATTGTTAAATATTATTATATAAATTATTTGTAAAATGCATTGGGTAAATACTAGTAACGCAATCATACTTTAAATAGTTGAAAAGAATTATTAAAAGATCTCCCAAAATTATATATAAAATAAAATAAAAATGGATTTGGATAGAAGAAAAGAACTGAAAATAATGAATTATTCGTAGAATTTTAGAAAAATATAGAGAAAATGAAGTTAAAAGATGCTATTTTTGTAATAAAATAAATGGTTTTTGGACATTTAAGGGTTGGCCTGTCATATTTCTGAAACTTTTGGAATCAGAAGACTGTGTGCATTTAACAGTTAACACCATCCATATTGGACGTTCTTGTATACTGTTACATCTCAGTCTTAGTGATCAACTTTCTTTATGTCAATTCCTCCACCTTCTGGTCAGGCTTTAGATTTGCCTACTTTCTCATACAAGCATGCCATTTCTGAACAGTATACTGTGACAATTTTTTCTACTACATACAGCAAGGAGAGCACAACTGTGTATGTTCATGACTAGATTCTACTTTGCCAGAAACATTTTTATTCTACTGGACAAGTAGATAACATGTTGATGTTCTTATCAATGCCTGCAATACTAATTCCATTAGCCCAATTAAGGTCTTATTCTCCACCTTTTACCAACTTATTTTTTTTTTACTTGTGGACTCCTCAATCATTTAATACAAGAACAACAAAAACATGGGAACACCATTTCTTTGACTACCCAGGAATCGGATGGATTAGGGAGGTAGAAACAAATCATGGATTAACAAAAATCTTATACCGGGAGGGCCTTACTGTACATGCTACAAATGCTGATTCTGTGCCCAGTATTCCGTCACTGTTCATCAGCCTTAAAATGTTTGTGGTTATCCAGACAACACCGACCTTTGAGTCATATGATGATTCCCACCCACGTTAACATTGTCATACATGATCAGGGACCTTAGCAGTTTGCCTATACCAAGAAAGCACACTCTCTGCCCTGCCCTCTTCTGCTCTCTGGCAAAAGAGCATCAGGAGTCATCAACTTTTCCCCTGCATGATCTCAAAATCCAGGCTTATTTAAAATTCTTTTGCTCCATCTCTCACCTCATTCTAATAAATCCTGCCAAAGCAAAAAAGCAACCTGCAATAGAAAAGAAAAAGAAGAGAGAGAGAAGGGCCACATTATACGATCTCTTAACCAAGTTTACTCAAGACTTCTCAATTACAACTTTCTACTCCATCAGATGCCATCACCGTCATCCTTCCGGGTTTGCAATGTTTCTCCACACTCTGTTCATGCAAGAGTCCCAGACCCTGCAAACAAGGCAAGCAAAACCTCTCTCTTCCCCCTCTTTCTCCAAGCAATTTCTTCCATCATGTTATAGTCTGTCTTTTACAGCAGGTATTGAGAAATGATACAGCTCTGCCTGTGCAGTTGTTGTGCACGCTTACTGTGCAGGTTTAGAGCGACATAAAACCATGCGAATGGTTTCTCACTACACATTACTACTTGATGTCAATATCTTCATTTGTCATCCACGTATTCTACTTACAGTGGGAGCTCGTTTTCAGCAGAAGGCCCTGGTACCAGAGAGTGATGGACGTCATAATTCTGTGGAAGCCTGCAGCGAAACCGCCGTTAGCGAAATCATGTGGCGTTGCAGCAGGGAGCCCCAGCAAGCCGAAGCTAAAGAGGTGCACCTCCGTCAAGGTTGCTTCTTCCTTCAGAGTGTGTCTCTGCGCCCCCATCTCTTCATACAATGAACCGTTTCATGCCGACGCGGGGCCGCGAAGGAGTCACGGCTATCCGAAGCCGAAGCCCCTCACGGCCGCGAAGCCGGAAAGGGTCGTCATGAGCACGAGGGCGTCCATGGAGGGCAGGAGGCTGTTCAGGGGGAAGTCCCTGACGGACGACATAGTGATGAGGAGGTTTGTGCTGGAGGAGGAAGCGGCCATGATGCAGCTGAAGAGGAGGAACCAGATGGAGTTCATGAGGAAGAGGAATGCTCTGAGAAGGAAGAAACTTGGGCCTAGTCCTCTCAGTAGGATGACAATGGCCGAAGAGGAGTAGCTGTAGGAGATCTTAGTGAGCAGGTAGCTTAGCTAGAGAAATCGAACGAGAAAGGACTCTGATACTTCTTAATGATCTCATAGTTTTGTTATTGAGATCCACCTGGTCCTCTTTACATCTCCCCAATTTGATCCAAGTTATTAAGCACATTCTTCTATGGATATGAAAGAAAGAATACTAAGCCAGAAAAATATATCTGGAGCAATTATTTATACAACAACAACAAAGCTTTATCCATAAAGCGTTATCCCACTAGGTGGAATCGACTACATAGATCACAAGATGTCAGTCCATTTTATTGATAACCAAACAAGTTTTTATTTATAACATTAAAAATATAATTAATAAATTATCGTATTGGAAATATTGGTTTTGTAAATTTTCTTTGAAAATGTGGAGAGACAGCAAGTTATTATGAAAAGATAAAATAATAAATGAGTTATGTATATATATTCTCTGAGATGATCTTACCGGCAGCAGAAGTATGCATCCTTCTGGTTCTTAAACCCACGAACTCACTCGACAAATGAACAGGATGATGATCTTATTGTATGTTCTTGCATCCACAACTAAGCTTATAAAGAAATCTAGTAAAAGCGATTGCTGATGCTTCACATTCAAATAAAAAGTAAAACTAATTCATGAAATTTTGTATTTTTTTTTCTTTATCAATTTTCAACACTGCATTTAATTTTATTCAAACACAAAAAATTGATCTGTCATTCAACTTTCAGGATAGAGAGGATTTAAAAATTCACTTGCCAAAATAATTTTCCTTATTCCCTTTTATTGTTTTTTTATTCTTGTGTCCTTTTTTTATATTCTATCATTACATTAATAAAAGAATACATGAAAGCTATTTTCAGATATATTATCTTTTATTTTTTCCACTTTCAGGACAGAGAGGATTTAAAATTTCACTTGCCAAATAATTTTCTTTTTACCCTTTTATTGTTTATCTTTTATTTTTTTCCACTTTCAGGATAGAGAGGATTTAAAATTTCACTTGCCAAATATTTTTTCTTTTTTCCCTTTTATTGTTTTTTATCCGTGTCTTTTTGATATTTTGTCATTACATTAATAAAACAATATATGAAAGAGATTTTTGATATATTATCTTTTATTTTTTTCCACTTTCAGGATAGAGAGGATTTAAAATTTCACTTGCCAAATATTTTTTCTTTTTTCCCTTTTATTGTTTTTTATCCGTGTCTTTTTGATATTTAATAGAACAATATATGAAAGATATTTTTGATATATTATCTTTTAATTTTTTTCCACTTTCAGGATAAAGAGGATTTAAAATTTCACTTGCCAAATATTTTTCCTTTTTCCTTTTATTGTTTATCTTTTATTTTTTTTCCACTTTCACGATAGAGAGTATATAAAATTTCACTTGCCAAATAATTTTCCTTTTTTTCCTATTATTATTCTTGTATCCTTTTGATCTTTACATTAAGAAAATATGGTGCCCTTATACCAATCCTCCCATACTTATTGGGGTAAATTATATGAATGGCCCCCTAATTTTGAGTCGATTTACAACTGGTCCTCCAACTTCAATTTATAACCACAACGTCCCTCATCTTTTATTTTCTTGCACGATTAGTCTTCTTGACCGGTGATAGTGGATTTTTCGATTGCCTTGCATACGTGGTCTACACGTGAGCCGTTTCTCTCTCATCCACGTCATTTAAGTCATCCATGTCATTTAACGCTCCAATTACATGGATCGTCCCTCAACTTTAAGTCGATTTCTAAACGGTCCTCCAACTCTGATATTATTGTACGATTCATCCACTTGACCTAAAAAATAATTTTCCGATTATCTTGTGACGTGGCATAATAAAATATAATAAAAAATTTTAACTAGCTGATATCACACAATAAAAAATATTATAAAAATTTTAGAAAACGGAAGAGCTGACAGAGGAGGGGTGTCGGCCCCCCTCTCCAAGCTCGCCCACTGGCGAGCTTCGTACAAAGAGCGCTAACGTCCCCTAGCGAGTTCGTCGACGCTTCTATCATTTTTATTTTTTAGTCTCTCAACTTTAAGTCGTTTAGGATCGCCGATGAGCTCGCGAGGAGGCATTGGCGCCCCTTATGCGAAGCTCGCCAGTGGACGAGCTTAAAGAGGGGGGTCGGCGCCCCCTATGTCAACTCGTCAAAGGGCGAGCTTGGAGAGGGGGCTGACACCCTCCTCTGGCGGCTCGTCCACATTTTTAAATTTTTATAATATTTTTATTGTGTCATGTCAGCTAGTTAAAATTTTTTATTATATTTTATTATGTCACATTGTAAGATAATCGGGAGACTATTTCTTATCCGTCAAGTGGATGGATCGTGCAATAATATCAAAGTTGGGGGACGATATGTGTAATTTACCTAGTTTAGAGTGTTAAATGACGTAAATGACTTAAATGACGTGGATGAGAGAGAAATGACTCATGTGTCGGCCACGTTTGCAAGGCAATTGGGAAACTCACTATCACCGGTCAAGAGGACTAATCATACAAAAAAATAAAAAGACGAGAGACGTTCTGATTACAAATTAAAGTTAGGGGATCAATCGAAAATCGACTCAAAGTTGAAAGACTATTTGTGTAATTTACACTTCTTATTGCCACTCCAAATTCACCATTCTACCATTTATTTTATTTCACTTCTATTCTCTCTCTCAAAACCCCCTCAACTTCTACCCAATTTTTTTTTCTTTAATCATCACACACACTTTCTCTATTTTTTCTCATGATGTTATTGGTATTTTCTTAACAAAAAATAAAAAAAATAATGGACTAATTATTTTGAGAAACGATTACACTAAAAATATTTTTTCTTCCTATTTCCACTTTATTTTAAATATTCATAAAATAATATTATATGTTTAATCTTGTTATAATTATATATTAATTAAATTAATATGTTTGTTTAATAATCTAAATTATACTATTAATAAAAAAATTAATTAATTGCATGAACCAATAGCATGAAGAAAGAGATGGTAGAGATTAATGAATATGAGATTATTTAATAAGCATGATTGGATGATAATTTAGGAGACTCAAAGAAAGAATAATAAATAAAGTAAAATAAAATGAAGAGTTTGAAAAGACATTAAGAATTTGAGGAGTGACATTAAGAGCACTCAATAAAATAATATATGAAAGAGGTTTTGATCTATTATCTTTTATTTTTTCCACTTTACCATTTTTATTTCCTTTTCTGATTACAACAACAATTAAATCAAATAATAACTAAAGTAAGAAAAAATATCTCTTATCAATGACAATGTTATCCAATAAATTGATGGAATTCATTTTTATAAACACACACTGCATGAGAAATAATTATTTATATTTAAATATGTTTAAAATTATAAAATTTTGGTCTTGCTTAAACTTTTATTTTTATCTAAAAGTCACAAACTTATAGCTTATTTATAATTTTAGTCTATGTTACAATTCAACAATATAATATAATAGATTAATGTCTATCCAACGTTATTTAAGCCTATAATTCAACGTTAAGGTACTAAATTGGTATTTTTATTCTTCGTTATAAAAAAATAATGTATTCTAACATAGGATAACTTTCTATTTATTTTAAATAATGACAAAGTTGTGTAATATAAAAATACAATATAAAAATTATATTTTAATTTAAAAGATCGTGATATATTCTTATGATTCTTTTTATTAATATTTAACATTTTAAATAAAAAATATAATAATATATGTTTTTAATTAATTTAAAATTACAAATTTCAAATTAAAGTTTAACTTTAGAAATGGTTACCTAATGGTCCTAATCTATCCAAAGTGAGACGAGGAAACACACCGTCTTACAGTGGTCGGCGGTGTACCACAACAACTGTCGTCTCCTTCCCAATTTTTTTTCTCTTGTTCCGAAAGCAAAACAAAAAGGGATCGAAGCCGCCCCCCAAAACCCTCCAAAGCCCTCCTGTCGCTGCATCGTCCTTCCCCTCATTGGAAGGTAGTGATTTGAGGGGAATGGATCACATAGCGGCCATGGAAGAGCGCTTGGTGTCCGATCGACTGCGGAGGAAGTTGGAAGAGGTGAATGCCGCCGCCCAGGGGCAGCTCTCTCCGATCCAGGACCACGTCAACTTTAATCTCCAAGTATCGGCGCTGCTACTCATATTTACTCCGTTTCTTTTCCTTCTCAGAATTTGATTATTGTTGTCATTTATCCGGACGAAAGTTTTGTTTTTTTTTTGGTTCTGGCGGCGTGCCGACATAATTCAAGTTCGATTCCTGTAGAAAAAATGACGATGGTTTTCTTGACTTTGTTCTCTCTCTCTCTCTCTCTCTCTCTCTTTTGTTGTCGGATTGAATGATTTTGGTCCAATGAACATAATGCATCAAGTGTTCTTTATCGATTATAGATCATTGAGTTTGTTTTGAGAGCTTTTTATTTAACGGTTTGGATTCTCTTTAAACCCCTACTGATGTTGATGCTGTTGATGATGATGATCTTCTTTATGTTGGATGGAACGTGTTGGGCACAATGAAGAAAGCCTACTTCAAGTGTGCATATGAATGCTTCGACCGGAGAAGGAAGCAAGAGGAGATAAACAACTGTGTGGAGCACTGCAGTTTGCCCGCTCTCAACGCCAACAACGTTGTTGAAAATGAGATGGCCAAGTTTCAGGTTATTTCAATTTCCTCGACTACACGAGTATTCAATTTAAGTGGTAGTTTAGTTCTTTCGTTTCTATTGTCTATGTGATGATCAAATGTAAAAGAATTCATATTACAAACAACAACAACAACAAAGCCTTATCCCACTAGGTGGAGTCGGCTACATGGATCATACGACGCCTATTCGTTGATCCATGTTCATAAGATTCGACGTGATTTTATGCTGGCTGTCGGGGCCTAACACAACCCTCCTCCTTTATCCGGGCTTGGGACCGGCTATAAAATATAGGCGGAGTTTTACATTTGCTCAAAGTTCAAAAAAAAAAAAAAGGTGATCATAAAACACAGAAGATGAGCTATGTTATGATTTGAAATATAATCAACATGAAAAGCTGAAAGAAACATCCATGGAAACCACTTCTTGCTGCTCCTTTTGATATGTCATTGAATAAAAATATCGTGACTCAAAAGTACTTTCATCTTCCTCAGTTACACCAGAACATCACCCATCAGAAATAATTTCCACTCCATCAATAGACTATAAAAGAGCTAGATGTTATATGTATTAATACATGTAAATAGGGAAATAAACCAGTTATCTACAAAGAAAAAAAGACAGGTCGTGCAAAGTCATGTAATAATGTGAAACCAGTAATAAGAATAGTTCCCAACAAATGGTAGAAAAAAAACAGCATGCAAAGCCACTTCAATAAGCTTTATGACAAAAAAATTTAGCAAATCGCATAAACCACTACAATTCAGGTGCCAGACAAAATGCCATTACATTTTTTTGAGAAGAAAATTCCATTACATTACCTGGAGAATTTCCCAAAATCCTCAACATTTCATCGTTTGAAGGCGGTTTCCATTTAAATCTCATTTCCATTGATCCCACTTGAGAGAGCAAAGTTTTGCAAGTTTTGTAGCCAATGTTCGATTGACTGTTTCCACTTTTCCAACCTTGCGGAGAAATGGAATTTTAAATCACATTCAAAATACACCATAAAATTTTCGCCCAGGGCCCTACACCCCCCGCGGGAGGACCCCCCCTAAACCCCCCACAGGCTCGCTGACCGGGCAACAAGACCCCATAGTGCAAGGGCGCCTTTTACTTCGGACTGTCTTGGGGGCCAAATGGTTTCAGTTGCGGTAGGATTGGGGTAGGATTCAAGGCATTATTAACACTATCAACAGTGGTACACAACTCTTTTTAACGAGAAAAAGGATGACAGTCAGAGTTGTGGTTGTCATCCATCTATATATATAACTGTGGAATGAAAGCCATATACAAGTGTTGGCTCTCAAAGTGACGCACAAGTTATAAACCATGTTTGTTTGTTTTTTCTGAAAGTTACACACCATGTTTGTGTAGAAACAGAAAAGTCACAAAGGTCAGCTTTTGGTCAAAATATTTCATATATTGGTGCGGAAAATAAAAGAATATAGAGCACACGTATCGACCTCAGTATCCCATATGCGAACTATTGAATCTTCACCAGCACTTATAATTGTCTTGTTCAGAGGTCCCCAGACAGCCCTGTTGATTCTTCCCTGAAGTCCCGTGATGGTCAGGACGGATTCATATTACTGCTATTAAAATTATACCAGAGTTTGGTATGGTTATTTTGTTTTCGAGCTTGTTATTCTTCAATCTCAGTGTCAATTTGGTTTCATTGTATGTTTGCATGTGTAAAGACTGGTGTATTAAGCGTGAGTTCAAATAGCAAACAAACGTTTGGAAGTTGCTAGCTTTTAAACATTATATAATGGTATGAGTCAAACATGCAATTTTGGTTTATCTGGAATGAATTATTGTTTGCATATACTTCTTGTCTTCCATAAAAGCAAAGGGATAAAATCATCATGTCAAGCCACCAGGTGTATGACAAACACAGGTTCTCCATTTGCCTAAGAAAATTAACAAATTGCTATTCTAGGTTGCATAAATGAACAGGAACTCATATTTTGTTTTTTTTCCTTGAGTAAAACCATGAGCTTAAGTTTGATATGGATCATTTTACACCTACATCGTAATTGGAATATTTTCATTGGTGCATGAGATCTGCAGCTAGCTCCAGTTTTGTGCTCATATTTTCATTCTTTTGGCTGCTTAAATCCTTATACAGTTATACCACATCTAGTTCATTCAATCTGTCAGGCTGGCAATGTTATGTTCATCTATGTTCAAGCACTAGTCTTATTTTTAGTTTTTGTATCCTATGGTTGTTCTATGCTCCTTCTTCACTTATTTTTATTTCTGGTTTATCGTTTGATAACAACAAAGTAAACCCTATTACTTATCATTCGAAATGGTAATGCGAGGGGTATTCCTATTACTTATCAATCTCATAGGAATCGGGCTCTCCTTTTTGCAGTTATTTGGGCTATCTGGTTACAACGCAACAGGCTGATCTTTCAGAATGACCACTGTTACGCCGTAATCATGCTATGTTTATGTATGATGAGTGGCGAGCTTTGTGAGGTTCATATGTTTTAAATGCTCTAATCTTCTAATCTGTGATCATGGTACCACCCTTGCATCGATAAAGGTTTTGGATGATTAACATTCTGGTTAATCATCCTTTTTCCCTTCAAAAAAAAAAGTAAACCCTTAGTCAAAAAGTAAGTAAACTACTATCTTATTCCTTGACTGAAATCTTTTTCCTGAACAATTGAAAATTTAATAACCTTATCCAATGTGGTTTATGTCAAAGGCTTTCTATGCCAACCTCTTTCCCTCTTTTATCATCTTCTCTTTTTAACTACATAAGCACATAGTGTGTTCCTCTTTCCAGTTGAACCTTAACTTGAGATTTAAATTACTCTTAGTAAAAAAAAAAGAGATTTAAATAATCTAAATGTTCAACATTTTCTAAAATGATCATGGCACCGCATTTTGTAGGTGCAGATTCGAATTAATTATGGTCCATAACGATGATGCTAAATAATTGCAATATAGTAAAGTACCAACTATATGTCTGGATATGGATAAGGATCACTATAGACAACTGTGTGGAAATCAAATAAATAATAAACCACTTGAGAATGATTATATTATTGGACCGTGTGATAACTTGTGGCTTTCATTGTATGGTATAAATAATAACTTGTTTGCATGCCAAAAATAAAGAAAGCTATAACTCTTGCCCTTCCTGGCACTGACACCTTATTCAGTTAAACAGCCCTCTGTCATTCACTGTTTGTGTCACTATGATCTCCATCATCGACATAACATTTTTCATTGTTTGCTTTAATTTTTCCAAGGCTACCAGTGTTTCTCTGTTCCATAATTGTGATCCCATTAGCTGAAGATTTGGTCTGGAAAGTTGTGGAATTCACCAATGTGCTGCCCTTGATTCTTTTGACTAATATGTAAAAGTCATTGTCTTCTACATTTATTTATTGCATCCAGTTTGTTTTTCTCATGAAGGCATGCATTTAAGCAGAGTGCTTAATCATGTCTTCACATTCATATGTTTTTCCTTACTATAAAAAAAATCTTATATTTGATCCATTATATTTGTTATGCAAATATATTCTTCAGAATAAGTTCAAGTTTTCTGTGTCCTAATTATGAATACAATTTTACCAAGAAGCTTGTGGCAAAACGCTTGCTTCATTTAATCAGCATATCTGGTTGCAGAGCATTGTTAGTATAGCAATTTCCAATCTGTTAGCATTGTTATGCAAATATATTCTTCAGAATAAGTTCAAGTTTTCTGTGTCCTAATTATGAATACAATTTTACCAAGAAACTTGTGGCAAAACGCTTGCTTCATTTAATCAGCATATCTGGTTGCAGAGCATTGTTAGTATTGCAATTTCCAATCTGTTTCAAACGCTGCACTGGAAACAAGTGTTACTGCCTTCTCTTTTCTACTTTTATGCATCTTAAATTATCTTTATGATTATATGTATATCTGAGTTCGATCTGTTGTACATGCAGGAACGACTTAACCGCTCGTTAATGGTATGCCAAGACAAATACGAGGCAGCAAAGCTTCAGCAGTTAAAAACTGGTGTCATGAATGACTTGGAGGCCTGTGTAAATCATGCCATAGATGACAGCATAAATACTCTCCCTCATGTTGTTAATCGTCTCAAGGCTTCTCTGTCTATGAACTGAGGACCTTTTAAACAAGTTACTGATCTAAGCAGCAGCGTCTATAATACACAATTGATCCAGAGTTCTTTGAACCAGAGGAAATTTCTCTCTCGTTGGAAAATTGCAGTCAAAATGATGGTCATGTGCTCATATAAACAACCCAGTGAGGGTTTTCCATTATTTGTTTAAGCATAGCATATGCAATATGCATTTTCATGTGAAATACATTGATTCGAAGGTTCTGTTCTTGCCCTCTGAATAAATAGTTTCTATAGAGCAATGAAAGTATTGAAGTTGGATTAGTGCTGACTTTTCATCAGAATTATCTGATAATCCTACTCATGATTTTTCCCCCATAAGCATTCTTTTACTGGCAAAGAGTGTTTCAGTTTCCATGTTTTCACGCCTCTATTTCTTCCTTCAAATACTAGTTGCATGGTGCCAGCTATTTGCTAATACAGAAGACTACATCTTTGAGTACAGGGAAGGTGCATCCAATCGCTTAAAGAACATGCCAGTGGGGAGATCCTGCAGAGGGAGTAAGATGAGCTTGGCTGCGACTCCGGCAGCTCTCTCCGGCGACCAGCTGCCCCGCCCCCGAGTCATCGCTGTCCTGGTGAACCCTGGACAGAAGCAGTTGACGCTTAGGCCATGTTGCTGCTGCTGCTGCACGGACAGCAGCCTGGATTAGGCGTTGAGCGCGAGCTTGGACACGGAGTAGTCTGTCCATTCCTTGGGCCACCCTCCTTCCTCCCACGTCCCCTCCTTTACTTGCTTCTGAAATCCCATGACCATCTGTTCGATCTTCTCCCCCGACAGCTCCTCCTCGTCCTGAAGCAATCGTCTGAGCTCAGCATTGTTCAGCTTCTGCACGGAATTCAGATCGAATTGCTTACTTTTACACACCTCGCAGCTGTAATCCATCCAAAGTGGTCTTTGATGGAAAAAATTATATCAAATTTTAACTTTGATATTTGTCCAACAATATGTTCAAATTTCACTTTGTAACTCTTTATTTTTTAACTCGTTTCACTCGGTGTCTCTTTTACCTGCGATCGGCTGTCTCTTGATCACGTCAGATGTGACGTCGACACAACATTTTCTCTCTTCACGTAGGCATTGTAATGACATGTCAATATTAAAAATATTAAAAAATATTAAAAAATAAAAATGTCTCGTGACACTGTCATAATATTTTCTCTCTTCACGTAGGTATTGTAATGACATGCCAATAATAAAAAAATAAAAAATGTCACGTCATTGGAGGGGCGACCTTCCTTCGACGTGCACTGACCCTTCTTGTCGGAGCTGGGGGTTCGGCCCTCGCGAGCTCTCGCTGGAGCTTGCGGGGGGCGACCCCCCCTTTCGCCTGTGTAAATCGTTGGCACGCGCACGCAGGTGGAGGGTCGCCCCCATTGCGTGCGTCGTCGGTTCATAAATGTTTTTCATCTTCTAATTCGTTTCACCTGGTGTCTTTACTCGTGATCAGTCATCTCTCGGTGATAGAGATGACTTGGGAAGTGAACTTGAAAAGTATCACTGAACAAACGTCAAAGTTGAAAGTCATTTGACATAATTTTTCCTCTTTGATGGATATTTACTAAATCCAGCAATAAGTGCGCCATTAACAACAACAGTTGACTGTTCCTTGCCAAAGAGTGCAAGCCGACGTTGCCTCGTAACCATAGGTGATAAGGAAAAGGACTACATGCTTATCTTATCCACACGCAGGGAATGCTACAGGTGTAATCTAAAAAAATGAGAACAGCAGGAAGGGACGAAAGTAGAACACTCGATTCCAATTTCAGTCAGAGAAATCAACTTCTCATTTATATATATAAAAAAGAAGCATATATGCATATATTACGTTAAAAGAAGATGAGAAAATTATGCATTGAATCTAAAAATTGCTGTTTCGAAGGAGACAATGGTTAGAAATGCTGGACTCAGGAAACTAACAAAAAGTTACAGTCAACACCCACACTGAGAAGGCCAAGCTGAGAGCTCATGTTCAGAATCCTGCTGGAATGGGCGGATCGCCGGAAAAGGGGCAGGAGGGCCTCCGTCAGCCGCTTGGGTCCGTAGAAGTTGGTCCTGATCACCTCCTCCGCGTGTTCGACTGAGTTCCTGTCGATCTCGTTGAACGAGACCCCTGCATTATTAACCTGCACGCAACCGAACGTGCCATGCATCCATGATCTTACACCCTGCTACAGAGACAGACAAGACACACAAAGAGGCAGTCGAGTGCAGCAGCAGCAGTTAACTCACGAGGATGTCCAGAGCTCCGAGCGTCTGCCTCAGCCAGGAGGCGAAGGCCGTGATGGACGACGCGTCGGCCACGTCCAACTGGCTGAACTGTACCCGGAGGAGGCCTTCTGCTCGGAGGGACTCCACAGCTGCCATCCCCTTGCCGGCGTCCCTCGCCGTCAGCACAACCGTGAGACCCAACTCCGCGAGCCTCTCGAAGAGCGCGTAGCCGATGCCTCTGTTCGCGCCGGTGACGACCACCACCGTCCCCTGCGATCACCACCTGATCCATGGTACACAGCTTGAGCAGAAAAGAAAAAAAGTAAACGACGCATACGACACCAGAGTTTAATTAAATTACCTGACAGCAGCAACAGCAGCAGAGGCAGAGGAGCAATCCATTGAACGCTTGCGTTCCATTTCCATGCCCATGGATGATGGAGAGCTCTCTCCGCTCTCTGGTTGGCGTGGATATGTAAGCAGACGACGTTGGAGGGAGGCAAATCAAATGTTATAGCTCACATATAATATATAGACAGTGGGAGGAGGAACCATCAATTAGGACAAAGAAGTAGTTGGTCAAAGTACTTAGAAAATTAGATTCTTAAGAATGCAAACATGTTGAGTCAAAATAAATAATGGAATGATATTCATCTTAGTGTTGTCACCTCAAGATTATTATTATCGTTGTCAATCTATTTTACTAGATTAAAAAAAATAAAAATAAGTAAAAAAAGTGGTAATAATGACTTTTAGAATTATGACACTAGTGTTATCATTCCTTTATTAATCTTGGACATGCAGAGCGCGAGTGATACACGAAAACGTCGAAAAGGGTGCTAAGATTAAATGTCCTAATATTCATATTGCTCCGTGGAATATTAAATAGTGTTCTGTATTTTCTAAGTGGGAACTCAATTGTTTCTTTGTTTTATTGGCTGCATTAATTGTGTGAACAACTTTAATAAATGTTAGGGGTGGACTTGTCGCGACTCAGCTCCCCTGTCTCTGTCTACCCTTTTTTTCCCCCTCTTTTATTTCAGGTAATGCTTGTTTAATGATTCACACTGCATGTGTTTTACGACATATATTTAACGACGTGTTTAGTCTATCTTCATTAATTTTAACTTCGAATTATTAGTTTTTCTTCCTCTAAAATCTTCTTTGAATATGTCAATATTCTCAAGTTTTTTTTTCCACTAAACATATTGTCTAGAATAAACCAAGGTGGACGAAGAAACCGCACTCAATTTGGAGTCGAAAAGAACAAATTTAAGGCTTTAGCATGTCGTATAATAATAATAATCTAGATCATTCGTGCATAAGTGGAGAGCTTGGGAAGTTAAAAGCTTTTATGTAGTGTCGTTTTTGCTCACAATGGAACTCTCACTCTTGTTCATAATTTTGACATGTAAAAATTATGCGACAATATCTCTCTTTCTCTTCCATTCCAAATAAAGATGAATATGGCGTTAAACACTCAATAGATAATTAACGCATTCAGATAAATTTTCATGTAGTATCAATGTGTGAAAACATATATTGGGTAATTAAATTGGCAAAACTCGCAACTCTCGTCAATTTGGTATCACCGACATCGAGCCCACGGATTAAACAAATAAAATTGATGTGTTGTGAGGTCCACTGTGTCCGACGAAGTCACAAGTCTAGTGGAAAATGGTTGTAGCGAATTAATCGATGAATTAATTACTTAATTTGAAGACAGATGCATCAATATAGCGAAAGCAAAGCATGCACTAATAAATGAATTGAATAGTTAAAACAAATACTTAGTCAATTGAATTAGGGGCTTGAATATATATATATATCATAATTAATTATATAATATTAATTTAACGAAAAATATGACTGAATCGTGCCTTCTAATTATCACTAGTTACTACGAATCTATTTGTTTTTATCAGTGGCTTGAACTGATTAGGGTAAAAAGTTACTCAATTAATCACTGTTTTTTTATATATATTAGCAATATCTCGAGGTCTCACATCTCAATGATTTCAAGCTCCTAGGTAGGGACTAGGGAGGTGATGATTCCACCGACATTACTATTCAAGTGACCAAACATGCATGCATGAATTGACATGCATTATTGTTCCAATTACGCAGCTCACACTATCTTTTGGACACAAAGTGAAGGCTTCCATCAAAATAGTTAGGTCAGGGTAAGAAACTTGTTCAGAAAGAGGTCAAGACTAAAAATAAGTCTTTATATGCCTATGCGCAAGAACTCTTAGGGGTCGTTGACCCATTATTAATTTAGTTAATTAAGAATTAAATAGATTATCACTATTTAAATTATCAGTAATATTATACTGTTTGGTAATACTAGAAATATAAATAATAGTAAAAATAGATAGTGAAAAAATTACTAAAATATCTTTAAACATTATTTCATATTTTAACAACATATTATTATAAATAAACAAAGAAAAAAGAAAAGTGAATATATATAAAAAAAGATGAGATAAAGATAAGAGTTATTTGTAAAATATTTCAAATTATAACAAAAATGAAGTTGAATAATATTTATTTATTAATAAAATATTTAAAATAAAAATTAATTGAATACATATTTTCGTCAAAATGCATTTTCACCGATTGGTAATATGAAAAGACACCTCCCTTGTCTGCTATATAAATTATCTGTGATATGATAATTAAGATTACCAGAGCAATTAAAATTATCGATAATCAGTCGATGCCAAACATTAGTAATGTGGCGGTCCTGAAAATGTTAAATAAAATAACTAATAATCTATCTAAATTATCTCATACCAAACGACCCATTATTTTTTCAGCAAGATTCAAAAAGAGTTCAAGAGGAAAAATAAGTCTTTACACACACTACAAGAAAATCACTTATTTGCGACGGACAATCTCCGACGAACATAAATCCTTCGCATTTTTCGATGGCTTTTGTGACGGATTAGAAAAAACCTTCCGAAATACCGAAGGCCAAAAAGTAATTCGCTACTACGAACGACAAACTCCCGTTAGTAAATTACCGACGAGACTAGCCTTCAGAATTACCGATTCGTCGAAAATTCCAAATGCTAGCTCCATCAATAATTAATTTTATTATAATATATATGTAATATAATAGTATTATATGTTAAATATTTTATTATTTTTATTTTTGACAGGCTTAATCTTCAAAATTATCGACGGATCTAAAATTCTACGCCTGTCATTAATCAATTTTATAATAATATGTATGTAATATAATATAAATATATACTTAATATTTTATTATTTTAATTATCGATGGGTCTAACCATCGAAACCACCGAAGGATTTAAATCCGTCAATAATTTTGAAGGTTTTCGATAATTAAAATAATAATTTATTATTAATATTTATAATGTAATATAATATATACTTCAGTTTCTACATTTACTTGTATTCTTTTCTTGATACATTAATAATATAACACATTAAATAAATTATCATTATTTTTCATTTTCTCATAGTTGTCTTTAATAGTTTATCATCTTACTCATTTCCTTCAATATATTTATAGATATATATTATATATTATAAATAAATTTAGAACATAAAATAGATAAATTTTAATAAAATCAAAATATGTTAACTTCCTATCCAAGATATAACTACTTTTAACAATAAAACAACTAATTTTAATCATAATATAAATTAGTTTTGATCATAAGTATAAATTTATGGAATACCACTTATTCATAGAAAAATATTTTTTGTAAAATAAAGTACATTAAAAAATTGTGAATGATAAGTATTCTAAGTTATAAGAATTCACTTATTCTTTATCTAATTATATCTAATGACAATATTAAGATACATAATATGGATAGTATGTACACATGTTGATTAACATTATGAAACTATGATATATAATATTTAGATATATGTGTCTTTTATAATAATTCATTGTGTACACTTTTAAAGGGTCATTTGTGACTTATAAAAAAGTTCATCATTATTTATAAAATTAGTTATAAATTTAATCTATTAAGTTACTTTTTTATTAATTGTGAAATATTAATTTAATCTTTATTATCTTATTACAAGAAATATTTATTAAAATAAATAAGAAATAATTATGAGAAAATAAATACATATAATATTATTAATATTTAATAATAAAATTTTATATCATAAATATTAATAATAAATTATTATTTTAAGTACCGATAGGTCTAATAATTGTTAGTGTAATAATTTTTCCAATGAACATCAAATTTTTATAAAGAAAATAGCAGTCATCAAACTTTAACTTTGAAATGTTGTGATCGTCAAACTTAAATTAATATTACAGTAAAGTCATCCAACTTAAGCTTCTAAAGTTCGCGGTCATCATGAATCTAAGATCATTTAACTTAAGATTTAAAATCGAGACGGTCATCCAACATTACTCTTATAATTACTAGGTCATCCAACTTAACATTTTATCAAAAACAGTCATTTAACCGGTTAAGGTCATCTAACTTTATTTTAAAAATAATACAATCATCCATTTACATTGTTCAATCGAAGAGAGAGCATTGTATTTTATTTATCGAATGTTGGCAGTATTGTACTTTTGCATATGTTTTGCAATGGTCACCTATTTTATTTCGAAGATTAGACCCATTGATAATTAAGTTTAATATTTTATTATTAATGTTTATAATATCACACATATCTACTTTGATTTATTTATAATATAATTGAGAAATGTCAATTTAATATTTATTATCTTATTACAAGAACTATTTTTTTAAAATAAAAAATATGGATAAAATTATTTATAAAAAAACCATATTATGTCTTTATAATATGTTCTTTTATATATTTTTAAAGAGTCATATTGTGATTTATATTAAAATTAATCATTACGTTAAAATTTTAGTGCATATTAAAATTTATCTATTTTATATTCTAACTTTATTTATATCTATATTCTATAAATATAAATATATTAAGAGTAAAATGAGTAAAAAGATAAAAAAATTAAAGACAATTATGAGAATATAAAAATTAATGATAACTTATTCAATCATATTATTTATTAGTGCATCAAGAAAAGAATATAAATAAATGTAGTAACATAGATATGTACAATGTAATAAATATTAATAATAAAATATTAAATTCAATTACTGACAGACTTAATCTTCGAAATTACTGACGAGTATAAATTCATCGATTAAAGGAAAAACCTGTCGGTAATTAAATTTAATGTTTAATTAATATTTATAATATAATATAATGGATATTTCTCTTTCTATATTTATTTTACAATATAATATAATATTATATTATTAGCCTTTATAATAATATATATTAATACTTATAAATAACATTGATACATATAATATTCTTAATCTTTAATAATACAATTTTATATCATAAAATTCATAGCAAAATATTAAATATAATTTGTGAAGGGCTTAGCCTTTGGAATTACCGACGAAAATAAATCCCGCGGTAATTCAGAAGGGTAAGCCCATCAGTAATTAAATTTAATATTTTATTAATTTTTGTAATATAATATAATGCACATTTCTCTTTCTACATTTATTTATAATATATATTTATACATATAATTAATATTAATACATATAATATACTTAATGTTTAATAATAATATTTTATGTCATAAAAAATAATAATAAATTATTAAATATAATTACTGACGGACTTAGCCTTCAGAATTATCGAGAGATTTAAATCCGTCGATAATTTCAAAGGTTAAGCCTGTTGATAATTGAATTTAATATTTTATTAATGTTTATAATATAATATAATGCATATTTCTCTTTCTAAATTTATTTATAATATAATATTATATTATTAACATTTATAATAATATATATTAATAACATATATGATTTGACAATTTATGTTAATATGTGATGCTTTAAATGTTTTATCATATGAAAAATATGGTTATTTAATGTTATATGCACTCGTATTATTCCCCTATGTTGTACTCTTATTTTACTCACTGAGCAAATAATTATTGCTCATAGTATCCATTTTAAATTTTTCAGGTACTCGTAAGTTCTCAAGTTGAATCGACTCAGAGCTTGATTTTGTTGCACATAAAAGAGATCGAGCCACTGGAGCACTTTAATCATCATTCACTTTTATTTTTTGAAGCATGCATGTAATAGATAGTCCTAGATGTTGTAATTAAGTTTGTAAGAAATTTTTATTGTTGAGCAGGTCAATTCCAGCGGGTCCATCAAGAATTCCTCATGTTGTTGAGCAAGTCAATTCTATTAAGAATCAAAGTGCTGCACAAGTTCTTACACAAACTTTAAGAATTATTATGAGTGGAGTGAACCCGACCTCTCAAGTTATGCAAAGAAATAGGTTCTACGACAAAATTAGAAAATAAGGTAAAGTTAATTTTAACGGTACAGATGACCCGTCAGATGTAGAGGCATAGTCAAAGCATATGTATAGAATATTTAATCAGATGCAATGCTCTAATGAAGAGAAAAAGTTGAAGTGTTGGAGTTCATGACTACTCCAAATTGATGGCAGCAGCATTAAGAGCTCAAAAACTTATAGAAAAAAGGAATCAAGTTAGCTAACATTTGAAAAGACCAAACTTCAACTTTACTTAGACTGAATCAAGTAATAAAATGACAAGATATAATGATAGTACATTTCAGTCTCATGCTAACTTCCACAATAATAAAACACATGGAAATGAATTTCAGGGTGCACAAAAATATCATACCAACCAAAAAAATATGAGTACACAAGCAAGTGCAGTTAGGAGAACATATTCAGAACATCAAAGTAGAATTGGACCAAGACAAGAACAATACCGCACGAATGCATATTGCACAACTTGTGAAAGATCTCCTCCTGAAAAATGCTCAATATTCATGGGAGCTTGTTTTAAATGTGAACAAATGGGACACTAAGATACAAGACTGTCTTATGGAAAATGGTAAAAGCAATTCTAAAATAATAGTCTATTCTCCTGTGAAGTCCCAAATCAAAGCTGCTCCTAGTATAAGCATGAAAGTGAATAATCAAAATGTTTCAAGCACATCAAAATCGATGAACCCATCAGGAAGACCACAAACTCAAGCACGTGTGACTGAACGCTTTGGCTATTCCTGACGTAGTGATGGGCACATTGACTATCTTTGATAAAAGTGCACATGTTCTTATTGACCCTGAATCCACTCATTCATTCATTTCATAAGACTTTTCCATGCATGCTCATAAGAAACTTAATCCTTTAGAATGTTCTATGTCAGTACATATTCTTTCGGGAGATTTTATTATTGTCGCACAATCATATAAGGATTGTTGAGTCAAAGTTGCTGAACAAGACATGTTGACATCATGCTGACGGATCTTATTCCTCTAAAGATTCAATACTTTGATGCCACACTTAGAATGGATTGGTTAGCTTGTCGTCATGTCATTATAAATTATTTTAAGAAAGAAGTTTACTTTGAGTCATCATAAAAAGAGAGGGTCATCTTCTGTGGTAAACATTAAATTCTTCCCTCTTATATTATTTCTACGATGGTGGCATAGAAATTAATCAAAAAGAGATGTGAAGTTTACCTTGCAATTCAATTATCAATCAGTCACTAGGGCGTAATTCAATCAACCATGCAATTCAATGAACAATTCAATTCAATTAATAGTTTAATTCAATTAAGAAAAACATCCATCGATTATAATGGTCTCCATCGACCACAATGGACCTCCATCGATCATAAGGATCTCCATCGATCATAAAGGTCTCAATCGACCACGAGGATCTCCATCGATCGTAAAGGTCGCAATCGACCACAAGGGTCTCCATTAACTACTATGCATTTACAATTGACTTCATGAGCCTCCATCGACCATAAATGCCTCAATCGACCACAAGGACATCCATGATGCATCAACAATCGACTCCATTCTCAATCGATCACAAGGATCTCTATCGATCATGAGGGCCTCTATCGACCATAACGATCTCAATTATCAATTTAAAATTTCATAATAGTAATTTTTCATATCATCACTTGGACGATGTACAACCAATATTAATACTTCCAATTTTTCATATCTATCAATTTATGCCAATTGAACAATAGGTCATTAATCCATAATCAATTATTATTAATTAGCATATTACAATTATAATTGATTAACATTAATTAACATAACAATCACAATCAATTGACCAATACATATCAATGCATGGTCAGGAACAATCAATGCTATTAAATAATACAATTAACCGCAATTGTTTAAAAATATATTTCAAACCCTTAAAATCCGGCCCGCGTTAGGACAAACTCGAGCCGGTTCATCTATTTTATTTTCTCCAATTTTCATATAAGACCTCGAGCCATATTGGCTCGGTTCCAATCCATTATCAATGTGTCTTCAAAACCCGAGCCGGATAAGTCGAAACTCGGTTCGGTTCTATGATATAATCTCGCGTCGCACTCGGGTAAGAGAACCCGAGCCACGCGTATGGGAACCTGGACCAGGTTTATGGAACTCGATTCAATTTCCTACTACGATTCGGTCCGAATTCTATTGAACTCAGGCCGGGCACAACAAAACTCGAGCCGAATTCTATCGTCATTAGGAAATTGTGTTTCGGACAACTTTCGATTATCCTATCTATGCTATACGATATCTAATAGATGCAAACAATATATAATGTAATCTCTATAAAATGAAAAAGAGTTCGGGGTCCATGTCGCGAAAAATCGACGCCATGAGGATCCCCCTACGTACCTCAAATTGGTTAAAAAATTAACTCTATTCCTGATCGTTGGTTGCACAAATATCAAATTTTGACCAGTATTTTCTCTTTTTCTATATATTCTATTTTTTTCTTGTCCGAAAAATTGAATAAATTAAATTTTTCTTGTCGAAAAAGAATCATAAAAAAATGTTTACATTTTCTTTTCTTTCCTGGCCGCAATCTCTCCCCTACATCTTTTGCGGCCGTGATCCAATCTTCTCTTTTTTTTTCTTTCAATTCTCCTCTCTCTATTCTTTTATTATGGCTTGGCCACCAATTTCTTCTCTCTCTACTTTCTCTCTCTCCTTCTTCATCTCTTCTCTCTCAATTCATTTACGCCCGCAAGATGTCTGCTCCAATTTTTTTTCTTTTCTCTCAATCTCTTTCTCTCTCCTATTTTGTTAGGCCCTCATTTTTTTTCCACCTTCTCTCTTTCTCTTTAGGGGTGTAGAAGTCTTTCTTTTTTTTAAATCTCTTTGGGCACAATCGCTAACACGACCGTAAACAAAATTTGATAATAAAATAAAATCCAAAGGATCCCTCCTTACCCTTGCTAACGCCTGAAGTCCCGCCTCCGTCGCCGAGAAAATTACGTCCGTCGTCGAAGAGTGCCACGCACAAACAAACAATTTCTCTCTCTCTTTAAGTTTAGTTGGCCAACTTCTTATTTATAGGATTTATAAATCATTAGTTTAACTCTAACTATAATATCTAATCTCTCACAAATTTAATCCTCTTTTTTTATCTCTTTAACTAAGTCAAATTTATTCCAATTTAAGTAAATTCCAAAATTATTTAAATAATCCCATCATTAATCAAATTCCTCTCCAATTTTCTTTTATATTTGGAATTATTTAATTCGATAATATTTTATTATTTAATTTTTGGATTAAAATAATATAATGACTAAAATATTTTCAAGCCATGAGACTTTCAATCCTATTTTATTAGGAAGTCATATATCCATTAAACATACTTTTAGACTTCAAATCAAATTGAAATCTCTAATCTCAATCTAATTTTCACTCCCAATGGAATTTAATTTCTTTCAATCCATCAAATACTCTAATTAAATTATAAAATTACTATATTACCCTTAATAAAATCATGGGAGTGTTACAACCCATACTTATGGGAACTATTTAGAACACAGGATGTGCAACCCCAAGGTCGCAAATAATTAAGATTAGACTTTCGACCTGTCCAAAGTTCATAAAGAGTGATAGGAACGAATTTCGATGGTACACGATTTAAAATATAGACAACAATCAATAGTGCATCTCCCAAATACAAAATCCAAAGACTGGCTTGTCCCATTATGAATCGAAATATATCAAATAAGGTACGATTCATCTGAAAACTTATTACATGATAAAGCTTGTCTAATGCCTCAATGTCTCTCTAGCGTTGAGCATTATTTTGACGTGCAGGTCCATTGACAACATAATTGATGGTCTTCAAGATCTCTTGTTCTTTTAAGAGATATTGGACCTTATGGTGCCAAATATCATAATTATCGTCATCGAGCTTTTCATTCTTGTTCAGAGCAATTATTGTTTTAAAACCCATGGTCTAGTTTGATCATAAAAAATAGGAGAAATCAATGTTATGCATGTTGTAATTTTGTTCGCAAATAACATAAATAATGAAATAATAATATTCATGAAGTAGTGACATCGAGAGATTGTTAAACTCCCACTTATCTCACACTATTTTCAAGAAATATTATCATTCAATATTTTAACAATGCGACAAAATTAATTTAAATGTTTGAATTTTGAATGACTTTTAAGAAGAAAGTGAATGTCAAGTGATTTTCTTTTGATGCATTACAAAGTGATTTCTTGCGGGGAACCCAGCCATAAAATCCAAATATATTAATTCAGCAAGTAGAACAAGACAATTTCTATGATTTATTAAAAACCTTATGATCTGTGTTTTGCACTATTATAACATATTTAAACCATTCTGGAACTGGCTGATACAGGACATTTCGCCAATGTTTGACAAACACAAGCATACAGACGCTACAACTGGACAAGATTATGGTGAAATAAGTTTAAAAGAAAATGAGAAAATGATGCACAACACTGAGATAGATAACTAGATAACAACCAGAAAGAAGTCATTTTCGATCATCTCATATCAGTATGAGAAATAAAACACAGCCCACAGGTAACACTGTGATATGTACCTGGTGCTCATCCTTTATCTCCTCAAAGAAAAAAACATTAATCATAATAGTATGCAAAATGAACTAATTAGCAAGTGTTCAAGAATAAGAAAAGAAAATGATAACACCTATAGGAAATTTTCAATGTCAAAGAACAAAAACCTCTTATTCCTCTTTGCCTGAATCTTGTACTGCAAACATCTCTGAAGAAACGAAGGCTGCAACACAATCGATATAAGATGTTAAAACCTGGAAATATGGCTATGGAAAGAAACAAAATAACCTTGCTAGAGTGTGTTCTGCAAATAATGAAAAAGCAAATAACCGCAATCCCTTTTCATGAGAAGTGGGGAAATACTAGTAGTGCACGGAAACTTACATTTTGTATCGCTCGACGCTGAAGAATATTGTATAGTTCAACTGGTTTACAGTAGATAGAAAGACTTTCCTCAGCTGCAAGTTGTTCTTCTGTGGTCAAACGGACACGAGACTGTTGACGGCACATCTGATCTGCGGTTCTAGACTGGCTGCAACTGCAACCATGATTTCTGCCAAAGAATATAAGGCAGGTAATGGTTTTAACATGGATAATGGTACGAAGGTCTATACAGTTTAAAAGATTAACCAACAGCACCACTCCCACCCCAACCCCCCCAACCCGCGCACACACACACACACAAACCCACATTCATATTCTCTTATCAAGACTAAAAGAAAGAAAGAGTAAACACAGTAAGTAAGATTTGCTAAAAAGTATATAATCATTAATTCGTTACTAAGGCTCTCTAATTTTCAAACATAAATGGAAGCTTCTTCTCAAAAAAAAAAAACATAAATGGAAGCTTACGTGGTATCACGGACTGCCAAAGGTAAGCCAGGCATTCTAGACAAGTGTCGAACAGTAAATTTCCATAGTGGAATCTCACATAATAATCAGAATAATTATCTTCCTTGGACAACACCTGCTTTGTTCACGAAGCAGAATAGTTTCTGCTTTAATAATTCTATAACAATGCTCCAGCATTCATTCACTTTGTTACCTTTTAGCCTCCTGCAAACAGCAATATGATGACATGAAATATAATTAGCAATGTAACAGCATGTCCCATTGACAAAAATTTCAATAACGGACTTAAAATGTGCAACATTTCCCAAGCTAATAAGAATTAACAGAAGTGATGATAGCATCAATCATTAATCTGTTACTTCATTGAATCGTCATCTATTAAACACCATCTTCTTTCACAATTATCAGTACCAACAAAGCACCATTTTGTGACAGACTATTGCTGCCCCTGTAAAAGCACCAGATCACCATTCATTGAGGTTATAACCTATTTTTATGACACAAAATAATATATCTTTTTAAAAAACACCTGAACCCAAGATTCAGAAATTTGGACTTCCTTTGTCAACGTTTTTTAACGGGTTTCCTTCACCATTTTTTTCGGAGTGGAAAAAGGATAACCTAGTCGTCCATAGGTGAGTCCATACATATACATACAGAACGGAGGGGATGTACTGTAGCCAACAAACAAAGGTGTACGGTATGGGAGACTAAAATCATGAAGCTCCGTCTGTGCCATATGTGGGGAGGAGGATGAGTATACGGACCATCTGTTTTTTAAATGTTCTTTGGCTCGTCAGGTCTGGCCGGAGGCAAATATTAGGGGATTGATGCCATTTCGGAGACTGCTTTTTGGCAATCCTTTTGCAATGGGCATTGGGGTCCACATGGACAGGTCTACATTTGCAGGCGCCAGAGGGCATGCCCCCTGGCATATATCTGGGCAATCTGGCTACAAAGGAACAACACTATCTTTCAAGGTGACCATGGTCCGTGCATATGCCGAGAATGTCAGCTACCATGCAGAAACAATGTTTTGGGATTGGAGGAAATATTTGTAATGTTGTAACTCTCTGGTGCTGGTGGATTCATTTTTCCTAATTTTATTTTCTGCCCTTGCTCTAAAACATGATATAACCTTTTATGATATTAATGAAATCTCTGGATGACTACCATCTTGCTAGTCATCCTTTTTCATCTCAAAAAAAAAATTTCTCACCAAATCCAATTTGTATAGAAATACTAGTAAGTAACCTATCTCAACAACAACAAAGCCTTATCCCACTAGTAAGTAACCTATCTCATTTTAGCAAAATTTTAAAGCTCCTCCTTTACAAGGAGAAAAAACATTAAACAAGTTGCAAATATGTGTAATCCTCATTACATATGTACTTTCATCTTTTACTTTTTAGTCACATTCGCAGCTGCTACCTTATGATCATCCATTATTTAACCAATTAGCTATCTATCTAACTCCAAACCTTTCAATAACGGCCAATTGCTCTCCCAAATATGAAACTTTTTTATTCTTCAAAGTCTCTTGACCCCACACTCATGCACTCTTCATCTGAATCTAGGACATGGTGTAAACTTAGCAAAAGTATAAAGATCGTGTCTTTTTATAACAAGAAAAAGATGTCAACCAGTTGCTAAGACTCAGTGACCATTTAGGAAAAGAGGCTAGGGTCTAAAATATTACCGAAGATTTTATCATGGATCTCAATACTTAAATGCATCACCCAGAAATTAGTCCAAACGTCCTCTTAGAAACTGTCTTCCGTAAACATTCAGCTAATTTTCTAGAGTACATGTCGGCCATTTAGTTTGTTTGTGGTATAATAAGAGCACTATGAAATTTATATCTTTTGAAGGGAAATAGTATAGATAATAAAACATCCAACAGTCTAAAATTCACGTGAAGCATACACATTTTTCTCATCATCTTCTCCTAGGATTGGCACCTGCGACTGCTCTTGAAAGGGTTCTACATCTTAATAGACCGTCCGCGGCATTCCACCAAGAGCAATTCACGACAACATCTGATCGCGCTAAATTTTACTGAACGCGACATTAGAACACCAAAATAAATGAAAGCTCTAGCTGATTTCATGTCGAAACCTAGAATTTCTCGAGAAAAACACAATGAAAAAGAAATAGAAATTTGAGGGAAAAAAGTTTGGGAAAGGATTTACGAGCTCCATACGGAGGAGAACGGGTCGCCAAAGTTGAAGACTGGTAGCTTGGTCTCCGATCGCCACTGAGACGTCGGCGACGGAGCCGTCTGTCGTAACCCCGGTGCTGCGGGGCGAGGACCGATGGAGAGGCGGACGCAGTGGGCGAGAGCAGGAGAAGAGAGAGGGTTGGAAGGAAGGAAGCGTCTTAGGGATTTTAAGGAAGGGTCGACGCGTAAGAAGTGTCATTAATTATTAATTTATTTTATTGCTATTTCGCTTAGTGAAAAAAGCTTAAGCTTTCAATGTCACGAGATGGATATGATGTTACTTTTTGTGACTTATATTGTTGAATTATTACTATTATGATCATTAGATAAGGAGTGTGTTTCAAAATGTTGGGACGTCTTTATTCTATTTTAATTTCATTAAATATTCTTTTGAGATGTTGAAATATATTTTGAGCATTACTATTATTATTTCAAAAAAAATTATTATTATTATTTCGTCATCTGAGTATGTTTAAAATGTTAGATATTTTTATATTTATGAGACAAAATAAAGAGACAATAGAAGCGACATTACTCTTATATTTTAATGCTGGATACATTGATTAGAATTAGTTATACTATGATTATAATAACTAGTTATGTTTAAGAACATAAAATTAACATATATTAGTATTATTAGAATTAAATTTTATTTAAATTATGTGGCAGATGTTGCCGGCATATTACGCCACTTACCACAATCTCATGCTTTGCTTTTATATATAAGTATAATCAATCAAGGATTACTCATGTATTAGAACACTTGCGTCCATCTTTCAAATGAAAATATTATGTTGGTACAATGAAAATATATATTAAATGTACGTGCTATAGAAATTGTTCTCCATTTCAGGTTTTGATCCAAATGAGAAGCACACAGCATTAAGCATTATTGACCATTGTGAATTACTATACTAATTTTATCTTTGAACTTGAGATGACGCACAAATTGATGATTGATTGGAACATGAAAGTCCGAATTTATCATCTTCACTTTTCTCTAACTCATTGGCTTTATAAATTATCGGGATCTCTTTCCACGATGGATATGACAAAACATTTCCATAGATAGCTTATGTTGCAAATAAAATTACATTAAAGTTTATTACCAATTCACTTACAGATGGATTCAGTGTCAGCCATATCTAAAATTCTGTCACAAAACTATTATTATTATCATTATTGGGTGAAACTATTTGAGTGAAATGAGAAGGAACTCACTTAAGATGTGCAATAAGGCACTGTCGTATAGAATTATCGAATTAATTGAGTTTAACGGAGAACTAATTTGTGCTCTTACGCGTAGTATGCATTGGACAATTGCAACCTTTCTCCAACAGGGGAGACGGCCTAACCGAAAACAAAAAACTATTGTTATCAATAAGACTTTTTCCTTCAATTAGCTGTTAGATTCTCCTCTGCATATATTGCCTTGTATCTGGGGCGAAGAAATTTAAAAAATGAACAAAGAAGAACGAGAGAAATTAAAATACTAGTACTAGATAATAAATGAGATGCACGAGAAAAAGTGTCAGACATGAGAGAGAAGAAGTAGACGTGTTTGAAAGGGAATGAAAGAGAGTACAAAAATTAGGAGTGTCATATATTTTCTGCGTGAAATGTGCGTCATATCTTCTCCGCAACATGTACTACCCCTGTCTTTTCCCATTGCCTCCCCCATCAGCATAGCGCATAGCACATAGCACATCATCATGATGAAATTAGCACAACGAATCAACGATGATGGATGGCACTCACCCATCATAATGTCGGCATCTTTCACATTACATTATCATATCTCACTCTAAATTCGCACATGAATTGTTTCAAAAATCTACACATGGGTACATCTCTAGGAAGATTAGCAGAATGGTTAACAACAGAAGGCCACAGATTTCGAAAATTTCATACAATAATAAGCAGTCCAGATCGTTCGTTGAACCTATGTTTAACAATAAAGGCCGTGATTCAGATACATAAGTTACATTGGAAGAAACCAGTAGCATGTAAAAGATGGTGATAAGTTACACATTTATGCATACAGCAAACTGAGAGGCTTATTTGAAGTTTGACGTGGTTGATATATATGCCTATGGTTCATAGTTCATGCACAAAACATTGTTTTCCGAGGAAGAGAAGACCAAGTTCATCAATGGATAATCTTATTTTTGCCATACGGCGTATCTCAAGCCGCTAGTTGCAAGTGTCCATTCCCCATCACTAGGACACCAAGATCCATCTCCAATCTTCATGCAAACTTTTTCATCAATAATGGCTGCATAAATATCTGACTGAGCCTCCAGTATCTTAATCTTGGAGCGGCTATGGATATCTTGATGTTTCCTGATCATTATCTGCATCCACAATATCAGATAGGAGATTTGGCAAAAATGCAACTTTAGTTATGGTGGAAGGTATATTTTCAATATACCAGCTTCGTTATTTGGTCATGGAAAGAGTCACCCCAGTCATAGAAGTGGACATAGAACACCATCGGTATTCCAGGGTGTGTGAGTACATAAGCATATCCCTGAAAAGGCAAGTCCATGTCAGAAACTATTCCAATTCCAAGTTCACAATATATAAATTGCAGAAAATACAAGTTACATGTCCTATTATTTTTGCTTTTATTTGAACCATTGTAGGCCTCAAAAATTTGCCTTGAGAAATAAGAATATTTCCTACAAAATAACTGGCTGGCATGGAGTAAAACCTTACCAATTTGCTCCAAAATGCTTAAGCATCAATACAAGTTTTGAATACAAAGGTAAGTTGAATCTCAATTTTAAAGTCCGAATGGATCTGAGATTATATCATATAAGATCACAAATTCACAATCGTGCATAATGTTATCTTGGCCATAGTCATAATACCAATTGTACAATGTGAAAAGTGACTTGTATACTCCTTTTCATCCTCTCTAAGTTGTCTTTTCTTTCAAAAAGGTCCTCTCCAGTTATTAGAATGCAAGATTCTATGGTTGCCTCAAAGAGTTATATAGCTGTTTCCATTCTTTGAAACAAGACTTCAGGAAACCGAAAGCAATTTCATCAGTACAGTTTAAATCTATATCCTAACTGACATCAAATCTGTCTATATCTCATAATTGGATCTTATAATCTGCAAGTCAAACTCTAGGGGTGAACATCTATAATGGTCCATAGTTGGCCTTACAACACTTCAAAAATAACACAGGTTTGGTCTTACGAAAGATGCATATCAAATTGATGCTCCAACCAAAGAAACCTGACATTCTCTTTGGTTTGTCATATCAAACAAATTTTCAAGTTACTGTTATTCCAATTTTAAAATCAAACATATTCATCAACTAATATTGTCCTTTCTAAAAAAAAGTTGTGATTTGAATCAACAAAAATTAACAAATTAATCCATTGCAAAGAGCAAGCAGTACCTCCATAACGTGGTCTGATGGGAAAGGCCAATGACCCTGGTGACAATAGATCATTTCAGTCAGCAAATAAGTTAAAACGAAAGTAGGAAGACGCGCTAGCAGACATCTTTCCAATTAATTATGAAGCTCACATAGAAAACTTGCACATTATGTTATTACTGACTCGAGATAAACAAACTTGATACACCTGAGTTGATCCTGTGTCATGGTTCTCAATGAATGTGACTGCTCGGGAAGGCCACCATCCCATTATGCCAGGTGGTTTCCCATGAGAATCTTGCAAACGCCATAATTCTCCTTTAACTGTTTCCTGAACAAGATTTTTTTTTTCATTCAATCTAATGATTTAGAAACAACAAGATTAAATATCTAATGAAGGACAGACATTGCAAAATGAAAGTAGCAGTCTATACATCATACCTGGAGTACACCTTTAGTAGTGAAATCAAATGCAGCACAAAGTTGCCCGGTGTTGTCAATCCAATTAATAATTCTTTGTCTGTGACTATCTGCAAAATTAGTTAGCAATAAGATCAATCGATAAACACAAACTGGCAATCTCATATAGCTTATATCATCAAGTAGAATGTCTTTGATAACATACTACCATCAATTTATGGAAATAAATCTGATGTGCAAATTATGCAGGTCGCTTTTTTGTTGTCTTTCGTTCAATGACACAAATCAACTGTAATGGTACCTCAGCCATGATATTTCAAATGCAACAAGCAGATTTAACATGGGGTCGTAGTCATTTTTAAAAAAGATCTGAAGGGTCAATTGAGCATGTGGCTGATTAATGTTACTAAACAATCTTTGATCGCAAAACACGATGGATTTCTCACTAAAAAAGAATAATGATTGAAACTTACATGGGGAAACCAAGACTGTTTAATCATGTGAATTATATATAGTACCTTGATTATATTCCAAGCGATGGTCAGAAGGGCCATAGTTACAGTTATCCCAATATTCCCCTATAGCAAACAAGGGCTTGGACTCCTCAACATACTCTTTAACAAACCTCGGCGCATAGCTATTTAAGCAAAGGAGCAATGTATTAAACACAAAAATAACATGAAAAAAAAAAGAAAACATATGCAATGGATGTTTAGAAGATAATAACCTCATTTAGGACATCTACTAACCCTTTCGCGAAATCAAATCGAAAGTCTTGGAAACCAACGGTCTTGCGAAGCCATTTCAACCATTCTATTATATCATTTCTCACAAAAGTTTGATTGTGATCAATGTTAGGAACTCCATTGAAGTTGTCACCAGTACTACATTGACCCTGGAAATCGTATATGAAATTTCGAAAGCATTTTCATATGCCTGTCACTTCTTCAGAATACCAAAAAAAAAAAAAAGACAGACACAACAACACCCAGAAATTTTCATTAGATTATTGGAAACAATCTTTGTTATTTTACATCTAAATACTTGATAATGTGATCACTTCTTCAGAATACAAAAAAAAAAAAGAAGACAGACACAACAATACCCAGAAATTTTCATTAGATTATTGGAAACAATATTTGTTATTTTACATCTAAATACTTGATAATGTGATCATTCTCTTCCTTTTACATTTCTGTGTATATTTCAGATTGGCGGAGTCAGAAGATTAATCTGCAGTCAGGTACAGCGTCATGTTTTTTTCCCTACTTCTATAACAGTAGTGTGAGAAAGCCTTGTCATAATGGTTAAATTTTCTTTTAAGAGCATAGTGGTTAAGTTGATCGTTTCATGGCCATGAAGTCGACTCATGAGTTCGTGGCTCAGAAACAGCCTCCCTCACAAAGCAGGGGATAATTATACACAATAATGCCTACCTTCCCTCCTCTGCCCCACCCCCTTCCAATGCTAAGGACCTGTGCTTTACACACAACAGATTTGACATTTATGAATCCAAAGCCATTCTGTCAAAAGGTCAATTCATCACCAATAGACACCAAAACTATAATCGAATGTTCTTTTTTGCAGAAACAATATGCTTAAAACTTAACATTTTCATCTGTATATTGGGTTTCAAGTAGGAAAATAATTGTCATGTGTAATATCCTTGAAATGGAGCTACTAATCATCCTATGATACTTAGGAAAAAAAGTTTCCTGTGGATAATACATAAACTGAAAAAGTCAATTGGTATATAATATAAGATAGCACGAATCCACTAAGCTGATAAACACATATGCAACGTAAAATTGCAAAAGATCCTATTAGATCCAGATATTACCAATCCACCAGAACAAGATGTGACAGCATGCTCATCCCATGGCAGTGGAATTCCATCAAAACGATTGTATACTCCTCCATGCCCTTGAGTGGTTCCAACTCGATGATTAATAACAATATCAGCCATTGCCCTAACTTTGTGTTCATAGAGCTTTTGAAGCAAAGCCTTTAATTGTTGGTTGGAACCATAAGAAGAATCTAGAGAATAAAGGTTCTGTGGTAGGTAACCTGGAAGAAATGAAAAGCACAATTTCTTAACAATGTAATTGAAACTAGAAAGATGATGCCTAATGCTGAACTGACCTTCTGGAGAGACTGAATTGGTCGCTGGAGGCAGCCATACTGATGTAAAACCAGATTTAGCAATATCTGTGACTTTCTCCTCTAAATTTCGCCACCATTCATGTTTGTGAGACTCCCAATTGAAAGCCTTAGTGAAAGGTGAGTAAATAAGCAATTGCACATTTATAAGCAGTTGGCATTTTTTATAACAAGATTAACTATCTGACAGTCATTTATATGTTCAATGAACACACAAAACATTTTCAGTTATTTTGTTCTTGAGATAACATGTTTGGAATGATTTTAATCTCCTAATTGTAGTTGTAGTTTCTGAAGAAAAAGTAAGGGTTATGATCAACATCTAAGAAGATTCAAGTCTTATATGTTATTTCTTCTGCGAAAGTTAGTTTGAATCCAACTAACAACAGAAATTATTCCTCGACTCTAAAGGTAAAGTTATATGACTCGCTTTCATAATAAATGTTAAATTACTTTCCTGGCAAACCTCTAATACGGGTTATAATATGTCATTAGAAAAAACTGGAAAGAAGGAATTCATTATAAAGATTTAAAACAAAGTTCTTGAATGACATTTCACCAGTATGGAACTATCTATTACTTGGGCATTTCTAGCATCATTGTTTTACCTGGAAAAGGATTTCTCTTCCATTTCTTATCACACTGCCTGAAACATTAAACAAGAAATCATGGTTCGCTACTTTGAGAAGAATCCAGGTAACAGACAAACATACTTGTCTAGGTTATTTGACAATAAGGAGAAAAGTAACTCAAACTTTCCTTGCTTAATTGTTTATTAATATATTCATCGAAAGAAATTTTGTAGCATCTACTCTTTCTCATCCCATGTTATACATAGGTCCTAATGGAATAGCTATGAAGAGTTATCTGCATTCGTTGAAGTTCTTTGAGCAATGATTCGCCATGTTCTTTTTTTAGAATTATATTCCGTTTGTTCTCAGCCGACCCCACCTAGTGGGATAAGGCTTTGTTGTTGTTGTTCTCAGCTCATATGACAATAAGTTTTACTAGAACCTATCTGAAAATGAATGTAGAATTAAACCACAGTTTCGAGATAAAAAGGTTTACTATGACTCATTGGGGAAGCAAACCATAAAGTTTTTCTGAAACTCAGAAAGTAACAAGAGGAACTTCAAAGGCAAAACTTTAAACATCATACATTTTTTTTTTTGAGGGGAGAAATATCACATAATAATGTATTTAATGAATATTGGATGAACATAACTGAATCAAACTCAACAAGAGAATAACAAGCATAGCACAAGTTTTACCTCAGCATACTAATGCCATAATTAACCATATATTGGAACCATGATAAACATTGGAAAACAGACGCATCAAAAGAGTTTGACGTACAGGGTAACAGATGCATAGTTGTTCAGTAAGACAATATTGTTTTCTGTTCAGAATTGTAATCTCACTTATCCTTCAATGTTCTTTCCTTGAATAAAACTTTTTGCAGATTTGGCACAAAGCTATATAAATATTGACGACAAGATAAAAGGGGCACAAAACAACTATATTCAAGTGTCAAAAGGCTTTCCTCTCATAAAAAATAAGTGTCAAAAAGCTTTAACATATACCAACCATCTCTTGAAGATCAAGGTGACAATCATCAGGGATACTTGCAGATCTATGTTTCAGAGGATTTCTTACTTCATACTTTAAATTTTTAAGTCTACTGTATAATTTCGTTGTAGCACCATAAAAAAACTTAAACCCGACTTTCAAGTATTCAGGAAATTCAAATTCAAATCCTTAAGGGGGTTGTGCCCAATTATTTGACCATGATGATAAGTGAAGAGGCTGAATAATCTACTTTTTTCATACAGTAAAGCCAAATGATAACAAATACTTGCCTTGGGGATAGTCCTGTTCCTGGAGTACTTCATCAGGCACCTGCAAGATATGTTCTCAAAGATTTATTGTAACACTTAAAACCAAAAGGCAAGAAGAGCAAAGCTTATTTTACTGCTCACACTACTATGGTGAGCCATTTAAAATCAGATATCGACCACTAATACTTGAGGCCCACCTCAGAAGTTGGAAACAGTGAATCCTGCATCTACAGACAACATAGGCCAAATGTAAGTTTTTACATTTTTTATGAGTTCAAGGTAGAAGAATAACAAACCAACTTTGTGCACAAATTTTTAACATCGTTCTTGTATCAAGATTATTTTCCATTCTTCATCAAACAAAACCATACCCAAATAACACCTATAGCTCAAAATTCTCAAATAATAAAAACTCTAATCCTACCAGCTACTAGTAATCAGGACTTGCCGATCAAGTTATAATGATCCTTAAGGTTAGAACTCCCCGAGAACGAACATAACAGACCGTTTTAAGCGAGATCAAAGGCACCATATGAACCATTCAAGTATTCATTATCAGAAGAACGTGACATACTTCAATATCCTATAACGAAAAGGACGAGCCTTCTTTCCTAGGGATGAGGGATTTTACTGCCGTTACAGTTTCGATTCCAACAGCAAAAGCAATCAAGGAAAAGGAGGAAACGCACCTGAGAAGTGTAGAGGGGATTGTTTTAGGTTTCAACTCTCAGGAGCTCCACTTTGCTTCTGGTTCTTGCTATGAAACGATCAATTTATAGATGGAATCCGGTTATTATATATATATATATATGTGTGTGTGTGTGTGTGTAAAGACGAAGCAATGCGAGAATCGATTCGATTGCACCATCGCCTCCTTTCTATCGCCATGTTTTTTCTATTAGCATGATTCCACTTGTACGGTTACGAGATCGAGGAGAGCTTTTCGTTCTATTTGGCTGTTTCCAGGGTGAAGCAGGGTAATAAAATGCCTCTGGATTCTTCGCCCTTTTCCCGAGTATTCTCATAAAATACGAATAAATAAATCGGGAAAAATGACGATGTAGAAATAAAAAAAATCTCGAAAATTAGCCTCGAGCTGAAAAAATCAATTTGGTGTAACTTTCTCCTACTTGCTTCCTTCTGTATATAAATTTTTTTAGTAAAATCTCAACTTTGATTTTTTCTGTATATAAAAAATTTATGTTATGAATCTCGCATGTGCTAAATAAAATTGAATTAGTTGAGTTCGATGATAAATTGATCTCTAATTTATCATCAATGTGCATAATTATTTGTGTTGCACAAATTACTTTCAATCCGATAAATCATCATCTAAAAAAATCAAATTGATGCCTACTTAAGTTTGATTTATGTGATTAAATAGCAAGATTGTGTTTTAAGATGGACGAAAGCTAATAAAAATGAGTTTTGATTTTTAAAATTATTGTTGGTAATGTATTGAATCTGATTCAGTTGTAATTTTATATAAATCTCTATATAGTCAAACGCTCCAAGTGTGGGGGCGGCGAAGTTGTCTGTCCTCTACAAGATTTCAGATAGCGAGCCTGAAGGAGATTTAGGGGGCCGGGGGCAAAGCCCCTAAAACCTAGATAATTTTAGAGTTTTTATTTTATATTTTGTATTGGAGTTTCGTATAAAACTCCATGATGATTAATTTATTTCGCATCATTGTAATCATTATAATAAAAAGAGTCATCGTCGTCTAAGAACTTAGATCGATTTAAAGTGAATCTCATAAATTTTATAACAATCCGGATTTTCAAAAAATAAATAAAGGATATTTATTTTTATTTGATGGATTTAAAAATCCCAATGTCAATATTCTGGAATTTAATGATTCCGAAATTGATGGAAATTATGAAATAAATTGGAGAGATAAAAAGGAATTTGAAAAGTGATAGAATTTTTATGAAGATAAATATTGTATTATTAAGTAAATTCGGATTTAAATAAATTTAAATAATTAAGAAGTGATTAGTCATTAATGAATGGTCAAGATTAATTCTAAAAGAGTCCAAGACTTAATAGAATTAAAATCCTAAGCCTACATCTATAAATAGGCACTTAAAAGATGGCTGGAAACTCCTCTTCTACCAAACAGAATTCTGCCCATAAGCTCTTCTTTCTCTCTCGTTTGCACGTGAATCGAGACACCCCTGATAGCACACGATGGTTGATTTTGAAGTTGGCACATAAGAGAAGAAGTTTTAAGTGATGGTCGCGAGTTTTGGAACGAGGACAGAGGGCAATCGCCGACCAAAGTTCGATGTTCATGCAAATTTCCAGTGAAGGAATTATAATTGGTTTTTTAGCCAACTTTAAGTACGTAGGGGGAATCCCTATGTTGTCAGTTTTTCATGATATGAAATTCTATTCTCTTCTTCTTTGTACAGAGACTCCATTAATATATTGCATGCACTGTTGGATATCATATGGCATAATTATGATGGTCAGAAAGTCACGTCGGAATGTACTTTTCTATCGGCGGCAGGACCCAATCCGATTTCTGTTGTATCCGGTCCGGATTCCTATTGAATTCGGACCGAGTTAGATTCGAAATCGGATCGGATTGTCCAACCCGACCCGGATTCCTATTGGTCTGACCCGGGTTCAGCTTCAGCTCGACTCGAACTCGGCGCAATCATCTTGGAGGTGAACCGGCCAACTTGGCCTAGGTTCACCATACATCTGCCCCGGGTTTGCCCTGGCCGAAGGAATTTTGATTGTTTTCGAACACGGTCCGGGTTTCACTCGACGCGGGCCGGGTTCTAAGGATAGAAAACGTAATTTGTGATATTTTAATATAAATGATTGGATGATTACTATAGTTAAATTGTTCATAATCATATTGTTAGCATATCTAACCTCATCAAATTTTATCATATTTGATAGGAGATTTTTCATTATTGTTACTCTATCAGATCATGTTATTCATCATAATATTGATCAAATAGTTTTTCCTGATTGAGTCCTTGTCTAATCTAAAATAAATGGTTAAAGATAGATATTTAGGATAAACAAAATAAAAGATGAAAACTGCTGGGTCTTCATGTTCTTTAATTATCTCTAAGCTCTGTGGACCATTATTGTTATCGTATTGTATGGGACAAATAGTGTACTTAAAGGTTTGAGACGTCATCCTTTAGGAAAGTTATGGCTGTCCTGTGATGGTCATGGTCCCCCATCATCACGAAGCTATTGTTAGCGTTACTATTGGAGGGTGGCTTGCCGTGGTTTGATTTTCCACTGGCCTACATGAAAGAGACATGGAGTTTCCCTTAATTGAGAGAGTGCTTCCTATTAAATTGAATAACTCAAAAGATTAAATTGAAATTGAAATTGAATTGAATCTTGATCATTCGGATTTTGACGTTGATTGGCTTTGCCTTCACCCATTGAATTAAATAGAAATTGGGATTGGCCAATGACCACAAATATTAATAAGAGAAAATTGTTAAATTGGATAGATGTCATAGTGATCGGACATAGTTGATAATTGATATTGATTTGTCCCTTGACCTTTTTATCAAATCTCTTTCATTGATTCATAGACTTATTGATATATTGTTTTTATTAATTATCAAGCTTTCTTATATTGTTCTATCATGTGTTCTATTATTTATTGCTCCTTATTGATTATTGATTTTTTAGCGTCATTGATCTATTATTTATTATTATGGTTAGACCACGTACTGAGTATTTTCATACTCATGGATTTTTCCTGCATCTGGATTTATGCAGATGAGATGATATAAGATGGTGATGCAGGTAGTCAGACTCAGTGTTAGAGTTGTTGCACATGGTGTAGGATTAAGTCATACTAGATTATTTGATTAGTTTTTATTTTCCGCATATGTAGTATAGTGGAGTTATGGACATTTTCAGTTCATTGACATTATGAATTTTTAGATATTGTTATTATTAATTTCGCATTTTATAGTTTATATTTCGCAAAATTATTTCTAATAATTTTTTAAATGATTCTGAGCACATGATAGTCACGTAGGTCTCAGAGCGTTACAAATTTCGTATATTTTTTATGGTTGTGTGATCTTTCTTTCCCTATTTTCATAATAACTATCTTGTAATTATAGAAATATCATTATACTTTTACTTAATTTCAAATTAGTTAAGTGGTAGCTCGGGACTTTGGAATATAAAAAAAGAATAACTTGGCATTTTAAATTGGTACATGAAAATAGAACAAGAAATGAAATCATATTCCAAAGCCCAAAGCTACCACTTCAACTACTAAAAATGAATCAATATTTTGAAAAATATCCAGTGTTTTTTATGTTATAGTTCGAATGTGATGCATTTTTTTTAAATTTCTTTATATATATTATTATCATGTTCGCATTCTTGTAAATGGAGGTGATCTTAATATTGATTTGTTGAATGTAATTGAGGATTGTTTGTACCTATACGTTGATATACAAATTACTGATGATTTTAAATTCATTATACATTCATTTTAAAAAAAGTGTTTATCAAGACTACTAATTTATAAATCAATGATGGATTCAAACATTTCTTAAATTCTTGTTGAATTGGTGTAATCGACATTAAAACATATTATTATTAAATTTTGGCAAAAAGGATTTTAGTGATCGCCCCTAAGTATCATATATAGAGATAATATCAGTCGTCTATAATCGATCAAAATAAATTCATAAGGAAATCTCTCTCTCTTCCTTTATGGTTGAGTTGACTAGGACTCATGAAGAAATTTTATCTGATTTGATTAAATTTAGTTGGATCAAGTTGAAACTCTTTTTTGAAATCTAACCTAGGTTGGTTCATGTGGTTGAAACACTTTTTAATTTTTTTTCATTACTCTTTATATTATTTACTATAAAACAAGTATTTAATATTTATTTTAAGTGTAAAACAAAAATCCAAATATTTAAACATCATTTTTTATTTTTAAAAATTTTTATCTTAAATTTAAAAGATTTAAATTAAATATAGGCTTAAAGTTATATATATATATATATAAGAAAAAAATGATTGTTGAGTCAACCAAATATACATATTAGAAATATGTTCAACTAGGGATGTAAGTAAAAACCTAGCCACCCTAAAAATCTAATCAATTCAGAAATTTTAAAATATGGACCTGACTAAAAATTAGATCGATCTTTCATATTAAATAAGATCACTTATTTAAATTAAGTCTCTTTACAAAAAAATGGAGGAGTCCGATTTGAATCAAATATGTTCTTAAAATTATTAGTTAAATTTTAAAATAATATACATTTTCTCTTACTCATATTTATTCTATTAGGTAATATTATTGACTTATTATCATGTAGTTGAGCTTGAATATTATTAAGTTGTTAATCTATTTTAATAATATTTTTACAAAATTCAATATAATATTTCAATTATAATATAGTAATATGTTATTTTGGTTTATTTACACTGAATAGTTAAACTTAGAGTTAATTATTAAAGAACATCTACGCGATAAATTTAATGCTTATATTTTTAAAAAGATTATTTTAAAGTGATCCTCAACTTAAAAAAACCAAGACCGCCTAAGTTTATTTTTTTTTTCTCCGAAAATAATTTAGTGTGGTCTTTCATGCACTAAGAAATCATCCAAAATTTAAAGATCTATTTTTTTCCCACAAAAAAATCACCCGATCTGAACAGATGTGTTGAGGGGAGGGAGCACTTTTTAAGTTTCTATTAAGATATATGTATTAATTTTATCAAAATTATATTTGGATGAATAGATTGGCCCCCTTAAAATATCAAATATTATTATTTGTTCTCCTTGTAAATATCTCAAATTTAAACTTATAGGTTTAAGGTTGGATTCTTACTTACAACATTATTTTTCTTATTTTAAAGTTAGGCTAAAATTAATTATATTATTTTATAGTGTATTGCCCCCCACCCCCATATTATTTCATGATTTTGTATGCAAGTAAAGTAGTTTAGTGTCCAAGAGTTATTAGTATTTAACTAATTCGAAGTTCTCTCCAAGTAACTTCATAAATCAAATTTAGAACTACTAATTCTAATGATTCACTTAGAGACGACGCGAGAGTAAAAATTTAAGGCAGGACCAAATTATGTGTTTATGCTACAACGTATTTTAGATTAATTAATATATATAATTAATACTTGAAATTTTGGGAGGGACCTCCCACACTGCATAATCCTATCAACTAGTTGTGTTTTTTTTTAAAAAGAAAATGTAGATTATCTATCGATATAAATACCCATGGTTTTTCGTGATAAGAAGCTCCAAAGGATAATGGTTCTCCCAAAAATGTTTGCCCTGATTTTGATGACCAAAATTAGCACAAAAATCACACACTAAAGTTTGTCTCTCAGTGCGACTGGTGGATAATGTCCCGAATAGCAAAAACATTTTTTCTAATCATTTTTTTTGCCTCAGTTTGCTGAAATCGAAATAGTAATATCCCACAGTCAAGCCCTTGCCACTTCACAATATGTAAAAGATTCATGGAGTCTGTGTTGATCTGGATATGTGAGAGCACATGCTCGGAACAACACCTCAGCCATAGAGAAGCGCCCATGTTTTCAACTCCGGGACAAATGTACCCAAGCGACAAACAACACATGCAAAACGAAGATGGCCAAAATCTGTGCATACTATATATCCTGCCCCTCTAGGCTACCCGAGTCCAGAGAAGGATCCATCGAAGTTCATCTTGAACAAGCTGCCCTTGGACACCCGAACATCACGAGGGGCGCTCGTTGTATCCTCCCATTGGGAAGGCATGTGTTGAGCCACATGCCTCGTGGATCCTGCTGATGGGGCAGCCAGCGACAAGTTCCACCAAGGTCGGCAGAGACATCGAAGTCTCCACTCTATTACAAATTTGAAAAGAGCAAAATGTGTACGTAGAACTGCATCGTGGTTGTCCATTCGTTGATCATTGCAAAGATATGATATGAAGGGGTATTCATGTATCGAATTTGGATCCAACTCGTAAACAAAACCGATATGATCAAATTTGATTAGTTTAGATTGAGGCCTCTTTGAAGACTAAATTTGACCCAACCCCATCCTTATTCGGGCTGAGTCGGATGGTCGAGTCCTAGGATAACCAATTTTCCTTTCTTTTTTTACTACCATTTAATATTTATTTAGTATAAAAAAATTAGAATGATGAATGTACAGCTCATGCATTGAGTTGTAAGATACAATAAACAATGGTAGCCATCCAATGCCAACGAAAGGTGCTGATTCTACTAGTTTAATACATTTGTCCCTTTGGTGGACCTATTTCCTCTTCGTCTTCCTCACATGACTACCGAAAAAATAAGAAAAGAAGCAATGATTCCGCATAGGCGAGCTCATCTTGCCAGTGCGAGCTATCAAATATATACAGAGGCATCATATGTTTGAACAACAAATTTCAATGCAAGTTTAATAACAATGGAGTGGTTGTTGCAGTGGGTGCTTTTTGTGACACCTATGGAATGGCTGCAGAAGTGCTTTCTTCATCTTCGCAATTGAAACAGTGCCACTCAGCGACATCACTTCCGCTTGATTCTAGGATTCTCGAAGACTTGGCGGAGTCACAAAAGTGAGTGGCAACGACAGCGTTGCTTAGGCTATAAATCGATGTAGAGGCGAGCCTTGTTCCTTTGAGAGATGGTGTGCAAAACTCCATTCATGTACTCCTGATCATGTTGAGAATTAAAGTAGAAAAAAAAAGAATTCAATTGTTGTCATTACTTTTGTGTACACATCACTTAATGAATCGAAACGGAACAACAAGTTCTCGTGTTCGAGGATTGAGACAGCAAATGACATCGGTAAAAAAGGCCTCAAATTACTATAATTTCATGCTACTAACAAATTTAAAAGTATCATAAATTCAAATTGATCAAAGATGCGTGAAAGATATTTGAGATGTAGGCCGATAGAGGAGAATAATACGGGGATTTATCGTCCAAATGGCCTCATTTGAGAGAGGCACCATTAGCCATTAGGATGGCCATGAGTGTGCTTCATCGATGTGATAGGTTTTTAGTCCAATTAGGATGCCAATTAGATCGCTTCGAGGGGATCAAGTCTTCAATAGACCACTTCAAGGGGTCAAGCCTCCAATATACTTGCTCTAAACAATTATCAAAAAAAGATTATATTCTCATATACAATTAAAAAGAGTTTGGCCCTATTTATAGGGTAAACCCAAATAAGTCATAGTAGAACTAAAAATAAAAGAAAAATAGTGCTAGTCAAACTAAAAAGTAAATAGCTAATCATAATCAAAGAAAAATTTACTATTCCTACTAATACGAGGAACTAGGTTTCTATCACGGTGTTCGAAGGTTCCATATGAAAAAGAAAGGAAGAGCTACCCTTTTGTTGAAGATCCACGATCAAAGAGAAAGAGAAGGGGAGATGAGAGAGAATGGGAAGAAAGGAAAAAAAAGGGTTATTTTCATAAGTCTCTTTTAAATTATCACGATTTTTTTTACATCGAATCTCAAACTATGAATTTATTTTTTTTATTCCCTAAACTATCGTAACTTTTTCACTTTAATCCTTCTATCCACTTCTGTTATATTTTTTGTTATTTTTTCCCATTTATGAAAGATTAAATTACCCCTCATCACATAATACATCAAATAACAAATATAAAAAATAAAAAGAAGAAAAATGTGGCAAAGACCGATCTGCGTCACTAGCAAGAGAGGAGGGAAAGCTTTCCCAACAAGGAACATTTTTTTCTTTTTATGTTTATTATTTGATGTGTTATGGAGTGAAGAGTAATTTAATATTTTAATAAATGATAAAAAAACAAAACTAATGGAAAATACAACAGAAGTGGACGAGAGTATTAAAGTGAAAAAGTCACGATAGTTTATGGATAAAAAAATAAGTTTAGAATTTGGAGTTAAATGTGAAAATTTTCGATAATTTATGAGTGATTTATGAAAATAACTCAAATAACAAAGGAAAATAGAAGAGGAACGGACGCGAGGCACATCCCATGCTCCAATACAAAAAAAAGTTAAATTATAAAATACAACTTATTTAACGAGTTGTATATTCCTTAAATTGAAAAATATTATTTCATATTATTTTAAAACATAATATATGTTTCATAAAGATTCAAATAATTATTTTTATATTTTAAATAAAGTATAGACTTAAATTTAAATAAAACAAAAAAACTAAAGTCAGTTAATGATCTAGGTTAGGCTTAGATCGCGTCAAATTGGATCATCGAATCCATCAATCTGGCTCGATGAGCATCTCTAATATATGACAACTTAAAATCTTAGAAATTTGAAATTACAGCGGCTAGAAATGCATAAGAGCGATGACCTTTGCCTCTCGGGGTATCCACGGTGTGCATCATTACGCTACACCCTTATTTTTGTTTTCTTTTTCTTAATTTCTCTCTCACACATTTCTCTTATAAAATAGTTTACTTATTAAATATAATTTTTCTATAAATATAATATTATTGATTACTTATCATTTCATTAAAAAGTTTCAATATTTCATTAAATATATTTTACTTTAAAATGTTTTTTATATTAAATTATATATTTTTAACAATTTTTTCCATACAAAATTTAAATTTATAATTTTTTATTAATTAATAAAATTATAGTTTATATTTACATTGCCTGTTTTTATTCATATACCAACTAAAATTAATATATCACATCTACATTTGACTCCATGCAAACACACGCCAAACTAATATGTTAATTCAATTATTCACATGGAACTCTAGGATTGCATTTGAAAGTAAAAATGTAGCTCCTTCTAAGTTCTCCATGAATAGTTGAATTGATATATTAGTTCTGTGTGTGTTCGGAAGGAGTGGAACGTAATAATAATGAATTAATAAGTTGATGTAATAGTAAAAAATATATATGATGGATTGGTTTTTATTGGGTGATTGAATTAAAAATAATTATATTACATATAAAGTATAATTTTATTAAATAATAAAAAAATAAAATTATAAATTAAGAATTTTTTATGGCCCACGATATTTTGGAACGGTTTCGTGATTTTTGTTAAAAAGTATTATTTAAATATAAAAACATTTTTAAAAATAAATTATATTATATTAATCCTTTTATTATAACTACTTTATATTTAATAAATAATTTATTTTATATTAGCAAAACCAAGAAAGAAAATATGGTAAAACAATAAAAAAAAGTTGAAAAGAAAAAAAGAAGCTGTCAAATAATAAAAAAAACTACAGCTGCCTGATTTCACAAAGTAAAAAAAGGTGGAACCATAAAAAAAAGGCAAGAATATGGAACAAAGTAACGTTGGAAAAATAAGAAAGATCCGAAAAAATATGGAACAAAGTAACACATGGATGAGACGAAACAGGAGAGGATCAGAGCCGTTTGATTAGAAGAGACATTATTTGAGATAATAATTTAAGTTAAATCATACCATATTCGAGTGTGATCGGTCGTGCTAACGGTGTTGTCAGATTCCGTCTACCCTGATCGATTGGTGTCCGAAATTAAAACGGTTCGCAGGTCGATTGAAACTCATGAAGAATTTGATCCGTTTTGACTCGATCAATTCGATTACAACTCGAGTTCAATTGGCCAACTCGATGATCGAGTCAATTTTTAAAATGAACATAAATTTAAAACATAAAAAATATTAAATATTTAGACGTATTATATATACACTTTAAATTTATATTTTAATATCCTTTTAAATTTCTTCGATACTTTTTTATTTATAACTACTTCACAAATTTTTATTTATGTTTGATGGCTTAATTTATATTATTGTATTATATCATTTAATCTGAATTATTTTATTTTACTTTATTATATTGAATTTTATATTTTTTTAAAAATAAAATATTATATATTAATAATATTATAATAATCTCTTTAACTCATTTTATTCTTTTATTATTTTATATTATCTAGCCTTATCATTCGCTTCAACTCTTGGATCAATTCGGATCGATGGCCTGACGGATCGTATAACATTGCTTGCTACATACCCATTTCCTTTCTTAAAATATTGATGTCTTTCTATTTTATTAGATAATAAAAGAATTTTCATAATTCACTTGGAACATTGATATCCAAAATAATTTTTTTCCGCAAACAACGAAAGGAAAACGTAAAAGAAAACAAGTTGGCTGGCATTTCATGGCACGCAAAGCAAAGATATAGGATAAGATATTTCATGACACGCAAAGCGAGAATGGTGCAATTTTATTGATATCACAATTAATAGTTTTCAGTTCCAAGTTGCCGTAAGTTTCATTAACTTCTACAAAATTAAATTGATCATATATGTACTTTATATTACTTTGGACCCTTAATTGATAAGGTCTGACCGAATTTTAAATTAAGGAATTTTAGTTTAGACATTTAATGGCATTGTCATGGAAAATAGATTATTGTCACTTTATGTTATTTTAATTTTGTAATGATAATAGTGATGCCTTTTAATTTTTAGCAATCATTTTAATTAAGCATTGACTTATATTGTTCTTGTTCTATCCTCCAATTCTCACCTGTTTTGTTTTTAACGTATATTTTTTTATTAAGTTTGTTAATCAATTTAGAGACTTAGTTGAGCTACAAATTTTATAATGGAATTAAAATACATAATGCTTATCATTAATGCCCGTTTTAGATAAAAACCTTTGTGATTATTTTTAAAATCTTATTCAATACAAAAAGTATGCAACCGTTACCTATAAAATATAGAAATTCAATTTATTCTCCGATATAAGTATCTATTTTGAAATATATAATAAAATGATATAGATGTACAATATTCTTGACCAACATAGTCTTAGTTCAGCAAACTAAATCACTGAAATTTAATCTTGACCATCATAGTCTTAATCATGCTCCTGCATTCATGTGAGTACAGTCAATAATATAAAACCAAATGTTAAGTAATTCAAATTTTGTAAAGAAAATATATAAGTTTAATTTAGAAAACATGGAAGAAGGGTTATTATATCACAATAATAAAAATAAGAACATCATTATTTTCACTTCAAAATATATTATTCCACTACATAAAAATTGGGTTTTTTGCGACGGAAATTTTCAACGGTTGCATATCCCTCGCAAGTTTCGACGTATTTTTCAACGGTTCCTGCAAACCTTCGGAAGTTAAGACGCAGTCGTTTCTCACGTTTTGAATCGTCGCAAGTACCAACAGTTGCGTCTCCGTTGCAAGTTCCCATGGCTTAAGCATAATTTAAATTTTTTTCACATTCGATAGAAAATAAATAGTTTCCAAGATTTAATAATAAACATATGTATTAATATTCCCACAGCTCAAGTCGAGGGAACTTGACTCGACGAATTTTCCACGGCCAAAGCCGTGGGAATTAAAAAAATAATAAAATATGACGAAGAAAGTGGCATTGGGAAATATATTTTAAAAGTTTCCGACAAGTGCAAACGTTGAAAAATTTGTCATAGGTCCTCCTATAAATAACCCGACCCCCTCTAGTTCTGGTCGTTTCTTCCCCTCTTCCCCCCATTAGTCGACTTCATCGGTGACACTCATTGGTTCTCGTCGCTCATGCTCCAGTCAGCTGCTGCCGTTCACGCTGCGTCCAGTGCTACTACCATTTCTCGGTTCGACAGTCCCCCTTCAAATGGCTCAAACTCCAACGATCCACTCCGACTATGAAGAACCCCTCAGACGATGCTTTGGCGATTCACTCTAAGGTACGCCCACGCCTTGCCATGTTTTGCTTTTCGTCCTCCTCCACTGAACCCTGGCTCCGACGCCCAACGAATCCGATGCCCACCGGCAGATCTCCCACGACTCTGCGAGGCTGGTCGGGCTTGCTACGGCCCTCGCTCGCCGCTGCAATGTTGGTCGGGCCTAATGCGACCCTCGCCGGGTGAGGACGGATTGGTCTTCTGCGGTCCTCGTCGGCCGCTGCAATCTCGATCGGGCTCGCTGCGGGTCGATAGCCACAATGGGCAGATCCAATCGTTCACCCCGTCTGGCTGTGAACAATCGTCTGACCATAATCGAATTCGGTCTGCTCACGGTCGAAACAGGCTATGCACGATGGATCTAGGCGTGAACGGTCGCATTTGGGTGTGAATGGTCAGATCAGGGTTGTTGACGCTCGGTTCCGCGCCATTTGCGCTAGGATGCTCGAATCCGATCGTTGACCTCATGGATCCGTGCATTGACGTCAAGATCTGGGAACTCACGTCCGGATCCAGGCTGTGCGTCATCTCTTGATGGCCCAAGTTCATATTGCACTTCATATAAGCTTGGTGTTCATATTTTTCCGTAGAGGCACTTCACAAGTTCATATGCTATTTTCATGGTTCCATCTTAATTTAATTGATCATTTTTACTCATCGTTACAGTAATGTATTAACATTTAACAATTTTTAGTTCACATAAAACTAATATAACATGTATCCTCCGGAGTATCGTCGATGGATGTACAATAGAGCAAATCTTGATCGTGTAGGGTTGACACAAGAATTAATAGATAGCATTGAATACAACACGACAATAGCTTGTCAGACTATATAGTTTCAACAAGAAGGAACTATAAGATGTCCATGTTTAAAATATCAAAGCACGAAACTGTAAACTTTGGAGACCGTCAAAGTTCATTTATATAGAAATGATTTCAAACTCAATTGTTGGTATTTGAGTGATCTTGATGAGATAGCACCGTCATCGAACTTAGATATTGCACAAGAGGTTCTTACTAATTTCGAGAATGATTTTATTTTTAGATATCAAAATTTGATTTACGATATTGCTACAACCGAATATGGTGACATCAGATTTCAACAAAAATGTGATGATGAGTCACCACATTCCGAAGCCATTGATTTTTTTTCAACTTGCTAGCAGCCTCGAGTGAACCCTTGTGCCCCGTTTGTGAAAATCATTCTGAATTATCATTAATAGTTAGAATTAACCACGACTAAAGTTGTGGATAAAATTATTCACGACTCAGACTGTGGTCTGAGTCGTGGGAAACTTTTTTCAAACCGTGGAAACTTCCTACAGCTGCGGCCATGGGAAATATTTCCCATGGCTCGAGTCGTGGAAATATTTCTCACGGTTCAAGTCGTGAGAACTTCCCACGGCAATTATAGAGTCATGAAAAATTATTTGCGACTAACAATTTTCTCACGGTTCTTTACCGTCGAAATAATCGTCACAAAACTAAGTTTGCAACGATTTTTGAATTATTTCCGACAGTCAAAGCCATGAAAAATGGCTGCTTTTTCTTGTAGCGTTCTTATTTCATTATATGAGTGTTGAACATTTTTATTATTTTAAAATAAAATAAATGACAATAGTACATTTTGAAGTGACAGTAGTGATGTTATAAACTCAAATCTTCCCATGAAACATATTACATATACGTAAAATTGTTTTAGCTTGTCAAATTATTATAAACTATTTTTATATGAACTAATTAGAATCTTGTGTAAATGTAATTGTTCAAGTCATCAGTCAACTTCCGTACATTTTCTCATTTGGGTTTCTTTATTGGAAATGTTTTGGGACAAAAATTGTATAAGGCATCATTTATTTTTGCGCGTGTAAGCTTTGTTTATTTCCTCAAAACATTGCAGAAAACGAATATTCTCTGATTAAAATGATTTCTTACGTTGGTTTAATAATATATATCAGTTAATTAATTTGTGAATATAAATTATTAATTATTTCTATGTAAGAGTTTAATATTCATCTTAAGGGTCTATTTGGATTGAGGGTTATGAAGGGGTGAGGTGAAATATGAAGGAATGAAATTAGTTACATCATGTTTGATTATATTTTTTATTTAAGCTAAGAGGGGTGGGGTGAAATAGCTAAGCCCTTCAAACACCATATTTTTCATTCCACCAAATTGGTAGAACGAAAATGGATAGATTATTTTATACCAAATTAATATATTTCCCCTTTTTATTACCAAATTAAATTATTTCTCTTATTATCAAATTAAGCCACCCCTCCCCCTCTCTCTCATCAAAATTTTCTACTTTATACATTTTGAATCAACTTATACGTCAAAATCACCGAAATTTATTTCGTGCCGTGCATCAAATTATTTCCAATATGACCAGGACAAACAGAACTAGTGCAACGGGAGCTCTTTCCCGAGGAGTGCCAATTAAATAACCGCGCACTATCCTTCGCCTCGACGTCAAATTAGAAAAAATTATGCTACCACTGACACACATCAACCCTATTTCTGAAGACTACGTCGACCATGCACCAGATCAGTTCCTCAGAACCTTTCTAAACATGCAATTCAGGTCATGCACCACTCTACATAAAAGGTATTGGTTATTATGGCAATGTATGTTGAAATCTCAATGTGCCTTAGTCCTACAAAAGAATTACCTATGTTTTATATATTTTTTAATTACCTATAGTTTGTATAATTAGACTAACTAATTATTTTTATTATAAGCTTGCATGAAACATGAATTTCAACACATAGTCAAAAATAATATTGCCATGTTAACTAATTCTCACAAAAGAATTAATTTTTAATTTATTCAATTTCAAATCAATTTGAAATTCTATGCAAATATTTATTATGACATGCATAAATGAAAATATCTATTTCAGACATGATAACATATTTATTAGGCTATATTTGTGATTGACATGCAAATATAATCATTTAAATAATGTACTAAATCAACAAATGTTTTTTTAATAACATTAAATTGCATGCAATATTTCAGAAAAAATTAAGGAAAAACATATTTTTTTCTAATTTTTCAAGATTTTATAATAGATATTTTTTATTTTTGAATTATTTTAAAATTCTGACAAAAATCAGAAAAGAAAAGAAAAAAGGAAAAACTATTTATTGGGTCTCTCAGACAGCCTAATTTTCAATTCTTATGTGTGCACCTCTCTTGCACTCAAACTGAGTCTTCCAGCAAATTGTGTGCTGTTGGAACAGTTTTCTTTTTTTGTTGTTGCAACACATGTAGAAAAAATAGAAAAAATTGGCCAAAAGCATTAAAATAAATCTGAAAAATATATTATGGTATAGGTTCATCCATAATACATTTGTGATGACAAAATCTATTTTGTCCCTCGGTTGTGGCCATACAATCAAGATGCACAAATTCCAAAAATAATAATAAATATTATTTTTTCGATGCAATCACGAGTTTGAGAAAAGCCAGGAAGCTCTGATAGCAATGTAGGATTTATAAAAGATATAAATCATAGAGGTTGCAAAATACCTTTTGCAACGGAAGCAGATCAGGACTTTTTCACGAACTCTTGTCGAATGCATTTACACCTCGGGATCGAGGATTGAACCTCGAGGGAACGAAACTCTTGGCCACAGCATGTGCATTTGGAAGAACCTCTACGAAAGCATATTTAGGACCTCTGGCAGGGGTCTCCTTTTATAATATAGGAAGACTTGGGCGAAAAGTTAAGCAATCACGCGGGTCCATCGCGCGTAATGACGTGTCCACGCTTCCCGCAACCAGTGCGCTCTGCGCACAATCATCGCGTGCGATGCATGATCAGCTCGCTCCCCTCACAACGCGCAGTTGCGCGAGTGGACCGCGAGCACCCGCTGCCCAATGCCCAAAAGGGGCATTTCCTAGCATGCCTATTTATACAAGCATACAAACTAACTCATTATATTAGATATCAGATAGAAAAGTGATATAAACATCGCGTTACAACTCAAGAACAATGACTCATGGTGGTTGTGACTTGATCTGCATCATCTTATAATCCAACATATATAACAACTAATCAAATTTAAACTCTAGAGAGTTTATAGAACTCTTGCAACAAGACAACTGTCTTCTCGCATCCCCGATGAAAATTGAAATTTTCAAAATTTTCATAAAAATGTGAATCCTATTAACAAAGCCAGGAATAATTTTAATTTTGACTTAACAAATCTCCATCTCTCAGTTCCTGCATGAACTCTAATATTATGTTTGGATGAACACTCATTAAGGGGATGGGAAGAAAATGAGGGAAAAGAAAAAGGGAGGGAAGGGAAGAGAACTTTTCCACCATAATTTAAAGTTGAAACAAAATAGCACAAAATGAGGAGAATGAAAGGAAAAAAATGGAGATTTCCCTCCATTCCCCTCCTTTGAAATTTTATTCAAACAAGGGGAACTTTTTTTTTCTCTTCCCCTCCCCCTCTTTACCCTCCATTCACCTCAATCCAAATATAATGGAACTCGACAATTGAATGGCAAGACTTCTATCAATGGCGTGTGACCCCCCCCCCCCCCCCCCCCCCATCATTTATGCATTTATATATTGGATCAAGATTCAATAATGAATTATAATAATATGCAAGCACGTGAAGGATGAAAATGCAACTTACGTGTATCACTTCAATCGTGTGCAAGCCTTCTACGACCATCTAATCCGATCGAAGAGTTCATATTTTTTTGGTCCATGGCATGAGCTCTTCCTTCTATGACCCAACCCACATGGGCGCTAAAGAGTACATTGTCCACATGTTAGAAGTCGGTCCATCATCAAGTTCAATTAATTCGATTATGTTATCTCATGTGGTGTACACAGATGAGACTCCTAACAAAAATTTTCTACGTTCACAATATTCAAATTTGAAACCTTATTAAGTGACGAGGAATCGTTTATCACTCTACCCAACTTTTGTTGGTGACTTAAGCTTTTCTAGCAACTGATTCTTTTACTAATCCATACAGTCCATGTAGCTCCCCGAACCTCTCATGCGCTACCCTTTTCTTCTTTTTCTTTGACTTTTTTGTTGACCCAAATGGTCAAGGGAAATGACACATCAACGAAAGACTTATCAATTATAATAGTATAACAATTAGAGGACAATGCGGAAGCCAAAGGGGAAAATGCAACAAACTGTCTCGATATAAAACATAGTGCGGAAGCAAAAAGATATGTCTCATAGTCTCATGTCTGAAGTAGTAAAAGTATGAGCACTAAACATAAAAATACTTACGGTCGATCATGGCATGATAAGACCTATCCAGATAGATATATCATCTAATATAATGGATAAACATATGACTCATATCAGACATGAACAAAACCATATGCATATGCCACACAAAGCGAAGTCTCCGCGCACACACCATCACGTTACGAGCAATCATTATGTACTTGTGGGGATCACACAGGGGAGCAAGCTCAACCGTTAGCGTAAAGCTAAATGTGAGTTCATATAGGTCATATGATAATTCCATCAAAATATGCATGGAGTAAAACATATAAATCGTATGTGATGAAAAATGAATCGATGTAAAGGATCAACAAAGCATCATGAGCACTTGTGCATCATTCATGTTCTTTCGTTCATTTGGGAATATTCGTTCATTCATACTTTCATTCATTCATTCATTCATTCTTTCTTTGGAAGGGCTCTTCACTGTTAGGGAATACCATTGCCGACACTCGTAGTGCAACTATGTAGACCATTATGGGCCAGTGGGTGATTAGTGTCATGGCCAACCCCATCGAGCTGAGATGACCTCGTACCAAGAGGAACATCCGTAAGGGAGAAACTCCCATATAGATAGAACAAATGGTAACCCGCAAGGAAGTGCTTTGCTCAGGACTCGCTTAACTTCCTCCATCATAGTGGACATTACTTTTAATCCAATGATCGATCAAGGTCATATGGAGCATAGTTCTGGATCATGTGGACATATCTTTCAACTCGTAATCGTATGGAGCAAGGCTCCAAATCTTCTCTAGGTTCATTTCATTCTTAATAAATCAGGTGGACAGAAGCTTTATAAATCAGAGAGTTCGATTTGAGTCATGTTCTCTTCTATCCACATAATGGTCGACCATTAGTAAAACGGTCGCCCATTATAAGCCACATAACAGTCGACCATTAATAAAACGATTGCACGTTATAAGTCACATTCAGCGATCGTCCAATAAGAGGAAACTAACACCTATTTATCAGTCTTTCGATCGACCGGAGAGGTAGCGATCGACCGTTTGATGTTCATTCTTCATTCATTTTATAATCATATTTTCGGTCGAATTTGAGGGATTCAATCATCCGTTATAAATAGTGTCATCTTCTCCGTCGATGATTGGTCAGATTTCTTCGTCGATGGTCGAAAGTTATTTCGACGAGAAGACCCAGAACAATCAATCGTTTATAATATCAATCGCCCGATTGGTCATGTCGCCATTGTCGAGTCTCGACAATTTCCAGTTCGATCATTCGAACGGATTTCGAGCTTCTGTTCTAGTCTATAACGGTCGACCGTTATAGTAACAGTCGCCGTTATAACTGCACTACACTATCGGTTGATCGGTTTTGTTCGACAGAATGCGAAATTCTTAAGTTTTCAATTAATTTTTCACTACAAAAGATCCTAAACTTGTACCAACACGATTCATAACATTTATCATGCCCCAAAAGACATATTCAAATCATAAATCTCAAACTTAATATTTCATTCACATCATTTCTCTTCACATGAAAAATATGTCGACCACTTATTTTTAAACATGCAATGATTTTTAGAATCATTCTCAGTCTTAATCAGCATCACTATCATCTAGTATGCATGTAACAGATTATCTATCAACTATTTCTATTGTTCTAACACATCAATCATTCATAGCACGGTTCGATCATGGAATGATGTAAAAATCATTCAATCGTAGTCATGAATTAAATGAAAATCGACCAAGATCATCACAATAGTTCTAAAGCATGTCCTCCACCCAATTTAACATAAAATTCTAACTCTAATCCGTCCTTAAACATATAAATCCCTCTGAAAATTAACTCATGATTCAAATCTCGAACAACACACTGCCTACTCTTTTGTAGTTCGTCCGTGGTGTGGTTCATTCTCGATCGCCTGTCCCTCGTTATTCCTTGCATCGTCCACATCGGGAATGCTTGTCGACATGCACACCTCCGCCAACTGCTGTACTACATGGAGAGAGAGAATACACGCTGCGTGACAGGATTCTTGCTTGCAGCTGTACGAAATATGATTTGATGTTTCAATATATTAGGGTATGTTTCGATAGTCCAAACGTCAGATGACCACTAATTTAGCTGTCCTACATGGAGAGAGAGAGAATGCACGCTGTGTGACAGGATTCTTTTGGCAGCTATACGAAATATGCGGTGTGTCACGTGTGAATTGTTGTTTTGGGGCTCCAAAATGTTAGGGTATGTCTAACTTTAACCTCTCGATTCATTTATTTCGTGCTATTGACATGTGTCCACGGGTCCCCGGTCAATATTTCGTGCGACACGACATGTGTGTCTCACGTGTCTGTGCATGAGAGAGAGAGAGAGTTTACCACGACAAGGGTACTTTAATTTTGCAGTTTGCAATTTAAACGATGATTCGAGGCAGGAAAAATTGGTACTTCTAACTCATCACTTTGCAAATTCTTTTAATACTCGTATAACTAACACATTATTATCGTCATATTTGGATGAGAACTTTAAGTTTAAACTAAGAATTAATTAGTTAGATGATAAAATTTTAGTGGAGCTTAGATGAAAAATAAGAATTAAAAATATAATATATTATTTTATGAAATATAAAATTATAGTAAAGTAAAATATTATATATTCATTTATTTAAAATTTATGTAAATCTTAATATTCAATTATAATATTTTTTCTAAAAACAATTAAATTTTTAATTAATAAAATTCTATTATAATAGATAAAATATTATACATAAGATTTTGTATTCATTTTATTTAATTAAGATTATAGTACAATAAATATAATTAATATAATATTTACATCAATTCAATTAATTAATATGATTTTTTTATAATTTTATTATACTATAATACTAGGTAAAATATTTTAACTAATTAATAAAAAAATTAATTATTAAAACTAAATAATTTAGAATTTTAATTAATAAAATTAAATAATTTAGTTTATAAGCTAAATAAATAATGTAATAATGAATAAACAATATATATACATTAAATATAATTAGAAGTAAAAAGGAAAAAAAGCAAAAAAAAAAAGCGTAAGCTCTTACTTCAGGCCTAAGTTCTGCCATCCAAACATCCTAAAGGTTGATCAACATTATTATTCATATAATTTTTTTATGAGAATGATTAGAAGGTGTAGCATTGCCCTTCAACTTAATAATGTTCACCCAGTTTGCAAATCTATGCTCAAAATCCAAGGCCTGCTGATGTTATAATTAAATTATTAGCATTCAACTAATTTAATGTTCAAAAAGTTAAATTTAAATTTTGATCAAATTGATGATTTTAATAATGGTTCCTACAATTATTAAGAGTTGTGGACCTCATAAATAATTAATTATGTGTTCTTGATTGTTTAATATGATGAAAAGATGTAAGCCCACAAAGTATCTCACATAGTGCTTTGTGAGAGAGGTGTGAAGGATCTTTGCTTCACACCCAAGCAACGTTTTAGCCTTCCAGATCAAATCGGTTAGCTCATTTGATTGTGCGCGAGATTTTGGCATCATTTCACGAGAAATTGGATGGCATGATCTCTTCTTCCTCGACGCCCGCGCCTACCATACGTTCAGCTGGACGAGCTGCACGTCGCTGAGGTAAAGCTTGCTCGTACCATGCCGTGGCTGCTCACGACGATCGTGTAGCCCGTTTTCAAGGTGGAGAGCAGGATCCCCGACGGCAAGCACACCAGGTCGTCGAATGCCAGAGGCGAAGAGATGAAGTACTCGACCTTGTTCTCCGGCAACGGGAGCTACGAGAGCTTCCGATCACTAGCAGACGGTCTCCCTCCCCCTTTTCTCTCCAATATGCATCCGGTTGATTTGGAGGCCATGATGTCTTATCTCTCTCCCTCCGGCAATTGAGGATGATCTACAGAGATCGTGCGGATGATCTGCTAGGCGGCGAGGCACCGACGAGGGCGACAACGCGACACGAGTGATCTGCTAGGGTGGTGACTGTGAGGCACCAAGTTTAGATAGATAGATAGATAGATAAATAGATAGATAGATAGATAGATAGATAGAATTGCTAGAGAGGATTGCATTGCATAGCCTCTGGATTAGAACTTGACGGTGTTCAATTAGATCTGATATGAGCCGATGCCTAACATGTTTCTTCAAATGGTGCTTCGTACCTCCATCCTAACACTATATATATATATAACTACAAGAAATAAGGGAATTACAGACGGTCTGGATCGTCTGTAATTTTTCAAAAACGGTCGCAAATGATGATTTGCGACAGTTTTTCGATGGAAATGATACGTCGAAAAAATGCTCATCGCAAATTGATTTTCGATGGTTGGAAAGAAATTACCGCAAGTTTAGACGATTATCCGACGGCCGCAATCGTCGAAAGTTTCGACGGTCAGTCACGACCGCCGCTATTTTCGGCGATCGTCGAAATCGTCGATACTTTCGGCGGAGACGATCGTCGAAACTTTCGGCGGTCGTCCCAACCGTCAAAAGTTTCGGCGGTTGTCGCGACCGCCGAAACCTTCGACGATCATCGCGACCGTCGAAACCTTCGGCGGTTGCAACCGCCAGGCTGCCGATCCGGCCGCTAGATGGCCGATCCAGCCTCCGGGGTCAGATCTGGCCGAGGGAGAGGGAGGGGGGGAGAGAGAGGGAGAGGGTCGCCGGCGGAAGAGGGTCATCCGGGAGAGAGAGATGGTCGCCGGCGGGAGAGGTCGTCGTCCAGAGGGAGATGGTCAAATAGGAAAGGGAGGGAGAGAGGAGAGAGGAGAGAGGTAAAGAAGTGAAAGAGAGTGGATATATAATAATAATAATAATAATAATAATAATAATAATAATAATAATAATAATAATAATAATAATAATAATAATAATAAGAAGTAGCGGGAAAGTAGAAAAACGTAAAAAAAATAGCGGGAGAGTGATTTTCAATTACCGACGACTATAATCGTCGATAACATAAAAAATAAATATTATATATATATGCATGTAGTATTTTATTATTATAACCGTAGAAAATTTTGACGGTCTGGACTCTCGCTAATTAGATTAATAAAAGATTTTTTATATTATATTATTTTTTCATTTGTCGACGATTAGAACCGTCGAAAACGGCGGAAATTATGACGGTTTCAACTGTTAAATTATATTAATAAAATACTTCTTATATTATATTATTTTTCATTTATCAACGGTCCGGACCGTCGAAAATTGCGACGGTTCTATATCCGTCGAAACTTTCGTCGTTCTTAATCGTAAAAAAATAATATAATAATATAATAAATTACATAATTTATTATTTTTCATTTATCGACGGTCCGAACTGTTGAAAATTGCGATGGTTCGATATCCGTCGAAACTTTCGACATTCCTGATCGTCGAAAAATAAAATAACAATATAATAAATTACATAATTTATTATTTTTCATTTACCGACGGTCCGGATCGTCGAAAATTATGACGGTTTGATATTCGTCGAAACTTTCGATATTTCTGATCGTCAAAAAATAAAATATTAATATAATAAATTATATAATTTATTATTTTTATTTTTGATGGTTGTGATCGTCGGAAATTTCGACGAATCATTATCCGTCGTAAAATTTGTCGTAAATTACGATGAGTTTCTATCCGTCGGAAAATATCCGTCGAAAAATTTCAATTTTCTTATAGTGTATATATAGGCTAAATCATGATAGAAGACACGCTGACCAGTAAATTAACTAATATAAAAACCGGCCGGGCAACATATGTAGGGTGGATAAGAGTACTCCTTCCATGCAAGTAATTAAAAAAATGAAATGTTACTAAAAGACATGAGTTCGCAAAGTCTGTTGTAGTTGGACATGTTTCTTCCAATTGGAAAATTATTCTTTAGGACAAGAAAGAGAGTATGTTGTACCTTTATATACTATAACCTGAGTTAACTATCAGAATCATAACTCAAGGTGTACCAAAAAGAAATGAAAAAAAGGGAATCAAACTCAAAGGATGTTAACTAATTAATTTTGCAATTGTCGCATTTTTTCATGTAGAGCCATGGCTACCTTCATCTTGCAATATTATTATCACATTAGTTATTATACAAATGCATTAGTTGGCTGGTTCATATATGTGATTTTTTTTATAGTTAGGTCATGTTGTATGATTTAGTACAAATTAATATGAACACAATTCTCGAGCGACAATTTCAGCTCAACGTACGTATGAGATGTGAGCACAAGATGATGATTGTGTTAATATATTTAACCGAGTACCATCTCGACCTATTTGTTTGCTTCTAAGTTGTAAGTTTATTTTATTCATTATTTATTTTCACTATTTGTCTGCTTCTAAGTTCCAAGTTCTAATTTCACGTGTTACATGTTATTTAACAATTGATTGATTTGATAGAGCAACAACCGACATGCTTATCATGATATCTTTCTTCTTCTGATAAAATAAAAAAAATGGAAAGTTGGTCAACTGTCAATCCTAATTAATTCGATATTAAAAATTGTTTTAGATTACAAAGTAATCCTACAAAGATGAATTGGAAAAATAAAATAATACCACTGACAAAGAAATAAATTAAAATATCGTTAAGTTAATTGCTATTGTGTAATTTTTTTTCTTGAATCATAATTCTCGTGAAACAAATTAAAATAACGTACGTATACCTTGTAACAAAAATTTTTCTCGACTAGTTAGATCGATCTGCCCTATAAATTTCAATAAACATTGACCGAGAAGATTTAATGTGTTGATTTAATAAATGCTTAAAAATAATTATTAGCACACTAATTAGAAAAGAATGTCACATGCATTTCACACCATTCAATTGTTTAAAGATGATATATAAATGACGGCACCATTATGCCATATATGAATAATAAATAAGAATATTATAGATTATATTTATATATTAATAATTAAAATAAACTAGCACTAACAAGATTACATTTTTAAATCCATAAGTGAAAAGAGGAAAATGAGTCAATTTATTATAAGTTCTTACTATAAATAAATACTATTTATGAGAGTGGAGTCTTAATATATCATTTTTTGTAAAATAAAATTCTATGGAAAAACATATAAAAAAAGTGCGTAAGATTGTGGAAAAATATTTTTATTGGTTAAAATATGTTCAGCACTAGAAAAATAGATACATTATGTGAAAGAGAAGATTCGAACAGAACTATTGAAAAGCAAATGCAGAATAAAAACCATAAAGCTATACAAAACAAACAAAATATAAGATGTACAAAATATATATTATAAAAATTCAGTGGGTAATTCACAAGAACCCTACTTTGCCTCGCCCATGACGCAATGGATGATGCTTACATCGATGCATGATATCTCTACCCATTCTGCATGCATACAAATCTATACATATATATATAAGAAGGTGAATTGTGGGCTTATTGAGCAATAACAAGGTCATCCATTAGAAGTTAGAACTCAACCAAACAAATCCTCTTTTAATTCTTAGGCTTTCCTAGCTATGTTTACTGCTGATAGGGCGTCGTCTACCATTTCTTCCTCGAGAAGGTAATTATACAAATGTGATAACATGTCATTTGAACCATGTTATTTGCAATTATGTCAAGTAATTTTAGGTATTTTTTTCTTTTGTTTTTTTTTAATTTCGTGAGCAATAACTTTGAAAGAGCCTGTGTTGATTGATGATCAATAGATTCGAAAATTATTCAAACCGTGTGGACGATAATTATTTTTATTGTTTTTAAATTTTGAAAAAAAAACTTACCGATATCATTAACACTCACGGGGTTATAATTTATTGCAATACATTTATACCAATAGTTTTAGAAAAATGAAGATTTTTTTAAATAGCTAGCACAATATTTGTTTAAGAAAAATTAACAAAAAAACATAGTTTTTTTTATGTTTATGCTTCACATGCACGAGTCTTGCATTGTATTGTTGTTGCTCAGGCTGGATGGCAAGGTCGTCGTCATCACCGGCGGCGCGAGCGGCATCGGCGAGGCGACCGCAAAGCTTTTCGTCAGCCACGGCGCCCGGGTCGTGATCGCCGACGTTCAAGACGGGAAGGGCAGGGAGCTCTGCGAACTCCTCGGTCCCGCGAACGCCTCCTACGTCCACTGCGACGTCACGTGCGAGGCCGACGTGGAGCGCGCCGTGGCCGCCGCGGTCTCCGGGCACGGCAGGCTCGACTGCATGTTCGCCAACGCCGGGATCCTGGACACGAGGGACCAGAGCCTCCTCGACTGTGAGAAGTCGGTGTTCGAGAGGGTGATCGCCACGAACGTGGTCGGGGCCATGCTGGCGGTCAAGCACGCGGCGCGCGCGATGGTCCCGGCGCGACGCGGGAGCATCGTGCTCATGGGGAGCACGGCGGGGTCGGTCGCCGGGATGGCGACGCAGTCGTACACGTGCTCGAAGCACGCGGTGGTGGGGCTGATGAAGGCGGCGGCGGCCGAGCTGGGGGCGCACGGCGTGCGGGTGAACTCCGTGTCGCCGCACGGGCTGGCGACGCCGCTGTCGCGGGACTCCTACGGCATGGACGGGCCGTGCTTCGAAAGGTGGATCGAGAGCTGGGGGAACCTGAAGGGCGTGCATCTGAAGGCGGAGGACGCGGCGGAGGCCGTGCTGTACCTGGCGAGCGACGAGTCGCGGTACGTGAGCGGCCACAACCTGGTTGTGGACGGAGGGGTCACCGTGGCCAGGGACGTCCGTGCTGATGCTGCGGCTGCTGCTGCTACTGCTGCTGCTCTGGCTTGATAAATAATTAAGAAGCTGACTCCGCATCGATCATGGCGTACATAATAATGCTGCATGCAGCACTCGCTCGGTCGGTCGTCTCCAGTCCAGCACGAGATTTGTATGCTCCCAGTCGTGTCTTGTGGTTACTTTGCTTTTGTTCTGTTTGTATTTTGGAATGGATGAAATAAAAGGTAAGTTGGTGAAAACATTTTCGATTAAGTTGACGTCAAGTTCTAATTATCGATCGTAGCATTTTGGGAGCATTTAGATATATACGCATAATATTGTCAGTGGAAGAAAATAACCGTCCGAAATGATATTTTTCGATGAATTTTTCGACGGATAGCGTCCGTGCGAAAATGACGCGTCGTAAATGATTTGCGAAGGTTATATCAGTTTTTTGACGGATAGCGCTCGTGCGAAAATGACGCGTCGCAAACGATTTGCGACGGTTATATCAGAGTTCAAACCATCGAAAATTTAGATCGACAGTTTGAGCCGTCGAAAAAATCGTTGAGTTTCGACGGCTCAAATCGTCATTAACTTTCGGCGGTTAAAATCGTCGATGCTTATCGACAGGTACGACCGTCTATAAGTTTGGACGGACGATTAGAACCATCGATAATCATCGGAGAAACTAAAAATAATGCTTATCGATGATTATCGACAGTTCTAACCGTCGAAAATATTAAAAAAATGACATAAATTAAATGTCCAAACACATAATACAACAAATGTCCAAATGTCATTAATCAAATGTAACATAACACAAATGCAACATCATGTCCAACACAAATCCAAACGCATAATGTCCAACACAACATCATCAGACACCCAACACAACACAAAGAAGCTATAGTACTACATCGTCCTCGTCGTCGAATTCGCCACGCATCATGTGATGCATCATTTTCTTCATCTCTTTTTTCGTATGACTCTCAGATTCTTCGAACTCCTTTCTAAGTTTCTGCGTAATCTCTTGCCTGATCAAGTCAAACATTTGTTGCATACATTGACCAGAGGAACCTGATACCGATTTACGATCATATCCAATATCTATACTACTAACAAAAGATCCAAGGCCGTAAATGCGACCTTTATTAACCTCGACGTGGTCCGTCCAAGTTGTCTTTGGGTCAGCGGTGTGGTCCCCTCCTGCGTTGCTTGCGTAATGTGCTCGACTTCTCTTATTTTATAACTCTCCTGAAATAAAAAAAATCAACTATATTATTTATAATGACAAATTAAAAAAATTATAGATTTACTTGAAATTTTAAAAAAATAACATCAAGTAGATTTACATACATATGTCTCCCGAGCAAACGATGAAACCCATTCTTTATTTTTCTTCTGATGAGTTCGGAGAAATATTTCGTCCTGAGTAGTTGGTCTATCCGTCTCTTTCTTCTGCAGTTAAAAATGTCAAATAAAGTATAATATTTTGTCGCACTTTGATTATTACTCATCGGTAGACCACGTTCATAGCAATTCGATCCAAACAATCTTAGGGATCCAATTGGAGCATCGCGAACAATCTTTTTGAGCACCCAGAACTAATCAGGTACATCATAAACACTAATTAAAAGTAATCATATTTGCACTATAAAATAACAAATAAGAACTAATGAATGAAATCTAAAGTAAGAAATTTAAAAACATTACGTATTTAATAATTACTACAATAAATAGAATTCATATTTCATTGTCAACACATATAAATAGTAATGATTTAAAAATAAATAACTTACATCGTTTAGAGTGACAGAGACAATAAAATAATTTCAATAACCTGCATTTAAATCAAACATAAGACAACAAAAAATATAATCTCCAAATTTATGATACACTCAAATTTTGCATTCTTACACTAATATCCGTTGTTGAAAGGAGAAACCTCACAAAACTCCTCAAGCAAGAAAACAAGGTACTGTACGAAAAATTAAAATATATTAACATACAAAAAGCTTGTGGTTACCGATTGATAGTACTGCTATTGTGAAATGGGTAAAAGATCAATTCTTTGAGATAATGGCAGCCATGTTTGTTTATCTGTATAGTGGAAACATGAGAATGGACATCAATTGATGAAGTTTATATCGATCTTACTAATGCAGCTGAACTAATGCTCTCAGAAACTCCACCAGATGTTTTAGAAGTACTCAATGAAAAAGCTCTTAAGTCGCATGTTCTAGATCTTTTATTCTGTAAGATGACAACACACTTGTATTCTAATTCATCAATATGCTGGTTGAAATAAGGATAATATGTTCTTTAGTGTTTTATTTTTCTTATCTGAAAAAGATATGTTCTGTAGTGTAAGGTATATTGATAGTAGTCAACTGTTTTATCCTTTCCATACCTTGTCTCCAGTCTTTCTTTTTCATCTTTGATTTCTTCTGGAAATGCCACTTATATTGAAGAATTTAAGTTTACTGCTTTGAATTTTAATTTTGTTTCTCCTTATCAGAATGATAATGAGAGGGAAAAGAGTGGTTCTCTTGAAGTGATGGTGGGCAGTGGGCATCAAGAAAAGTTACTAGCTTACGATGAAAAGTTATGCTGGGCAGTGGGCCTCCGCGGCCGGATCTAGCCGTCGCGTCCGGATCTGGCCGTGGAGGGCAGATCTGGCCACTGCGAGCGTATTGCAGAGACGGAGGGCGGAGGCTAGGAGAGAGGCCGGGCAGCATACCTGCACCGGAGACGGAGGTTGCAGAGGCGGCGGCGGGTCGAGCTGCTGGCTGCGCACGGCGACTTCGATCATTCAGACGGCGGCGGGTCGTGAGCGCATTGCAAGCGGTGGCGGGTCTAGATCACAGGCGCCAGCGGCCGGGTCGCGAGCACAGGCGACGGAGCGCAGATGCCGGGACGTCAATTGGAGGTCGCCGCCGAAGATCGAGATCGGGATCGAGGGAGGGAAACCAAAATAGTGACAGTAAGGTCGGATATTTATATAGTCCATTTTCGACGGTTGGAACCGTCGAAATGTAGATAAATAATATAAAATATTAATTCAATTTCAGACGACCCAAACCGCTGAACGAATCGTCAAAACTTTCGACAGTTTCAACTGTCAAAATATATAATATTGTATATCAAGTGAAATAGAAATATATAAATTATAAATCTTTCGTTTCGACGGTCAAAATCATCGAAAACATTTAAATTATAATTAAAATGAGTTAACATTCCGACGGGTCCGACTGCTGAGAGTTTCGATGCTTTCGTGAAACATCGCAACTTTCGACGGTCGAAACCGTCGAAAGTGAAAATATAGATAACCCATTAACGTTAACATATTTCGACGGCTAAGACCATTGAAAGTTTCGACGGATACGGGAATCGTCAAAACTTTCGACAATCTGAACTGTCAAAAAATCAGCATGGAAATTGATCACCTGGTTTTAATATCTTCGATGGTTACAATCGTTTCAACGAATTTTGGACCATCGTAAGTTCATACCACTAAAACCGTCAAAAAGTTATCCGACGATAATTTCAATGGATATTTCAATTCGTCGAAAAATTCGTCGGTACTTCAAACGGATTTACGTCCGTCGAAAATGAACCGTCGGAAATTGACTATTTCCTTGGGCTGAGATTGTTCAACCCTACGGACGAGAGAACGATAGTAGTCTATTTCTAAACAGGAAAAAAATAGATCACTCAATTTCTGGAATGGAACAACAGGGGAAATTTTTCACTAAATGTTCACCACTTTTATAATTAGATTGTTGTTCAATTATCAACCTATTTCACGTAACTGCTATTTTACCATCGATTATACGTTTCCTAGTGCATAATATTCCTCTCTCTTCCACGCGTGTAGTGTCTCACGTGGCCAAACAGCACTTTCTGACCCCCTTTTCCACACAAAATTTCATTAATAAACACAAACTATTAAAATAATAATATAATAAATAATATAATTTTTTTAAAAAAAAAGAGAGTGGGGACGCCGCCCCCTCCCCCTCTCACCGATGACCGATGGAGAATTGGTGTAACGTCCCAAGACTCACATGACTTTTACGTGCACAGAGTCGTCCCAAAGATGTTACACAATTTTTTATAAAATATTTTTATGGAATATAAACTATAAATGCAAAAAACTTTTTCAATAATAATAGGTAATAATCCATAATATTTAAAATGATTAAAATATAAATAAGTTCACAATTCTAATAAATACGAAAATATAAAAACTTGACATCTCGATTTAGAACATGTGCAACATCTGTCAGTCACTGAGCATAACTACTTTCATGATCATCCTCTATCAAAACACTCTTACATGTACGGATGTAGGTACAAGGAAAATATTCATGAGTATAAAAATACTCAGTACATAAAGTTTACTAAATAATCAATATGCTCAATCGAAAATAAGATATGATCAATGATGAGTCAATTGAGCAATCAATATAATAATCAATTAATAATATAATGATTTATCAATATGAGCAATTATATCATGTTATGATCAAAAGATCAATCAATAGCGATAACAATTAATAATTGCCTGATCAATAGAATATTGTTCAATTAATAGTAGAGCATTGGATCGATGATTCAATTTAACAATATGACAATAAAGTTGTAGATCAATGGAAAAGATTGTGAAAAGGTCAAATGATCAATTAATATTAATTTAACAATTAACAATATCAATTATGCCTGATAACCATGGCATTATTTAATTTAATAATTTTTAATTTAATAACAATGGTCAATAACAATTCCAGGCAATGTCAATCAACGCCAGTATCCAAATGATCATTATCTATTCAATTCAATTCGATTTGAATCCAACTCAATTCGATTCGATTTTAGTTCAATTTAACTTACAATGTTTGGAATTATTAAATTTAATGAGTGCTAAGACAATTAAGAAAAATTTCATGTCTCTTTCATGTAGGCCAATAGGGGATCAACCCCAACGTCAAGTCACCCAACATAGAGCTAACAATGATTCATGAATGGTGGGGGACCATGACCAAATACATGATAACTATAGCTTCTCTAAAGATGATGATGTCTCAAATCTTTAGATACACTATTTGCGAACATTCAATTCAATTCAATTCAGATATGACGTAGGGGCTTGGAGACAAAAAGAGAATATGGAGACCTAATAACTTTCATCTTTTATCTTATTTATCTAAGATGACTATCCTTTAGTAATTTAATTTAGATGAAAATAAAATCCAATAAAAAAGACTACTAGATCAGTATCATAATCAATGATAAAATTAGATATGATAACACACTATGAAGAACTATGATGACGATATGTATGATTAAGTATGATAATAATATTGTCACGGATGTGCTCTACAAACATCATTTCTGCATAATTATGCATTTATTTAACATATTAAATTAGTTTGAATGTTCTTTTAGTGATATTTCTATATAATGATTAATATTTTGATTAGAGTATAATGATTACTTAATTATCGATAAACTTTACAAAGAAATTACATAAGATTATTAGAAATAAGTCATAAAATTTCTAAATATTATAATATATATTTAAATAAGATTAAGTAAGCTTAATTAGGGTTAAGACACTTAGTTATGACAAAAAAAATGTGATTGACCATCACTTAAGTTCAAAGCAGCTGAAGCAGACAGATGAGAGCTGCTCAAAGGGATATTTTTCCAAACCACCATACCGACTTTAGAAAATTCTGAAAAAAATATAAGCCACTTAACATTATCCTTTCAACGTAGAAAAATTACCAAAGGCAGAAGTCGAGTGAAAATGACCTGGGAAAAATCGAAGAACATCGGCTATTTAAGGTGAGTTTTGATTCGAAAATTATTCTTCTGATTTAGAGGATCATTCTTTCGTAATTAATAAATTATAAATTATGAAATTTTGTATAATTAATTCATTTGCAGTTATCTTTCTATGGCCTCTGGAATCACCTAAAAAGGAGTTTTATAGGGGAAGTTATGAACTTATCTTCGTAAGTCACTCATCCTGTTCCGAGTCTGATATAGGTTCAATTTGTAAATTAGGGAACGGTTGGAGTAGAGTGAATTAGACTTTGAAATTTGGATACGCTTAATTAAACATTCCAAGGGTTCGATGAGAAATAGAATCATTTTATTTGGACTTGTATTTTTGGGAGAAATGAATTTTTCATTTCGTAGTGATTCTTTTGTCAAATTCTAGAACATGGACAGATGATGACCCGAATTAACTATTTTTGTTATAAGGTTATACAGCAAGTTAAATTCTATACTTTTTATGATAAAATACTAATGAAGTCTAGCGACCTAGTTAAATGGACAAATATAAAGAAAAATATAAATCAATATTTCAGTGACACAATTTGCCAGGACATAAATCCTAAGTCAAATTGTCTTAGATGTTATGACTTATTCATTTGGACTTAGTTAATGATATTTGGGGGTTGAAAATTCTAGTATGTCTAGTTTCTAATTAATTCAGAATCATAAGATTTTCCCATGTGGTTAAGAAATTATGAATTATTTATTGACAAGTACTCAATCCAAAATTCTGAGACATAACGTAGCTAAGCTATGGAGGATTAAGAAGCTCCAATTGTAAAATAGCCTATGAACCTAAATACTTGAAATTAAAAATTGATATTAGAGAGGATTATATGCATTTTATGGTGCATAAGCAATCATGCATCATGAGCATGCATTGCATATTACTTTGTTGTAATTGAAAAGTAAAAAGACATTATTACTTGTAAGAAAATATCAAGTTATAAGTGAAAGGGAAGAAATCTAGTAAACCTCCTTGAAGGGATAAAGTATAAGGTGAGTGGGTAAATTTACAACATAGCAAAATGATATACATTACTTCTTTTATTTATGATATTATTTCAACTAAAGACTATTATTAGTATTGTTATTGAAACATACATTGAGTTAAGAAATATATTTATGATATGTTTCAAAGATTTCATATGAGATAGAGTATCATTTTTCATCAAAATGTTTTCAGAGAATAATGCTTGTGAATTTAAAATAAGTTTACTTGATATTGATATATGATGGTGATATATTATTTTCCTATTATAAAACTTTATGTGTACATTGACCATGCTGAATGAAAAAAGTCTTTGGGATCGCATTCGATATACACAAAGCTTTTGGGATGTATATAGGGTTTCTTTGCCCTTTGAAGGCTGCTCTGCATGCACATATTGACCCATGTTATATTTTGCGTATCCGAGAGTGCTCGAATATGTATTGACCCATGTTATACTCTGCGTATCCGAGAGTGCTCGGATGCATATTGACCCGTGATTTATTCTGCATATCTAAAAATTTATTATTATGAAACTCTGCTTAACTGTATGACACACAATCATAGATGGATGCGTATTGACCATGATTTGTATGTGCAATGACACATATGTGGAGTTTAATTATGAAAATAATGATATCTTGAGTTACTTTTACTTATGTGAAAGTTCATATGATTTGACAAGATATGTTATGTGCTATGGTTTAAATATTTTCTCATATGAAAGAAATGTGATTATTTAAATATTATATGCATTTGTATTGTTCTCCTATGTTGTATTTTTATTTCACTCACTGAGCAAATGATTGTTGCTCATAATATACATTTTAAATTTTTCAGATACTCGTAAGTTCTCGAGTTGAGTCGACTCGGAGCTTGATTTTGCTGCATATATAAAAGGTCGAGCCGCTAGACCGCTTTAATCCCCCATTCACTTTTATTTTTGGAAGCATGCATGTATGCTGTAATTAAGTTTGTAAAAAACTTTTTGAAAGGTTGTATGAGACTTTATCATGTAGGGTTATATGTGAGATGGTTTGTGAAAAAAAATATAATGATAATATGTGAATGTCCTTTCTTATAGCTTTTTATTAAACTTTGATAAATATATATGTATTTTTTGTATGTATTGACAAATAACACAAGATATGTAAGAGAGGGAAGTTTTGTCGATTTTATTTTTAGAATCACTAAATATAATTAAAATTATGATAATTGAAATTAAAACTTGATCACGGAATTGAGTGTAACAAATGTAATAAAAAATGATAATCATATTATAAGACGATCAATAATAATACACTCAATATATCATATTCAAATAATAATAACAACAAGATGATTAAAATTCCAACAATTAAAAATTACTAATAAATCATTCTACGTCTCTCTGTATTTTTTTAAATTTAATAAAAATAAATTCTTCATTCTCGGATAAATCAAAGCTTAAACTTTTTTTCTATTTTTTTCCCTCTCTCCTATTCATGCCATCACAAAAGGTCTAGTTAATTTCCTCCAGTCGTTTATAGGCTTCCTCGATGTCATCCTTCCCATAGTAAATTTTTAATAGTCTCTTTTCGTTCATCGTGAGGTGGAGCATGATAACTCTGGATATTGCTATATTCTCTATATGTTGAACTAGATTCATATGGTGATGATCCATGCCACGATCATTCCTCTTGATGTTCATTGACCCATTCATTATTTACTGGTGGACCTTGGGCCGCTTGGCCATCCTCCTGTGCACTTTGGGTATCGAATCATCGATATCTACTTCTCAGTCCACGATAAAATTGATGAGAGGTCATCAATTAGGGAGACATCTATGTTTACCCAATAATAAACGATACGATACAATTCAATAAGTAAGAATTCAATATCGTTATCGCAATGAAAAAGTTACTTGACCCTACTAGATAGCTGTAGTGGTTGCTCGTAACAGTTGTACATGAACTCAATTCTTTGTATTAGAGACAGCTAAGAAGTGTTATCTTTAGGCTTTAATACCTTTTGTAACGTTTCGAGACCCACGTGACGTGCTCAGAGTGGTCCCAAAGACATTACACAATCTTTTATAAAATATTTTTACGGAATATAAACCATAAATGCATAAAAATTTTTCAATAATAATAGGTAACAATTCATAATATTTAAAATGATTAAAATATCAATAGGTTCATAATTCTAATAAATGTGAAAATAATAAAAACTAAATAACTCGATCTATAATATGTGCAACATTGTCTGTCACTAAGCATAGCCATCTACATGATCATTTTTTATCAAAACACTCTCACCTGCACGAATCTAGGTGGGGGAAAATATTCATGAGTATAAAAATACTCAATACATAGGATATACTAAATAATCAATATGCTCAATAAAAATAAGATATGATCAATGACGAGTCAATTAAGCAATCAATACAATAATTAATTAATAATATAATAATTTATTAATATGAGCAATTATATCATACTACAATCAAAAGATCAATCAATAGCGATAACAATTAATAATTGTCTAATCAATATAGCATTGTTCAATTAATAGTAAAATATTGGATCAATGATTCAATTTAATAATAGGACAATAAAGTCATAGATCAATAGAAAGGATCAGGAAAAGGTGACCGATCAATATTGATTTAATAATTAACAATATCAATGATGCTTGATCACCATGGCATTATTCAATTTAATAATTTTTAATTCAATATCAATAATCATCGGTCAATAATAATTCCATTTGATTCATTGGGCGGAGGTAATGTCAATCATCAATTTTAATCCAACCCAATTCGATTCGATTTTAATTCAATTCAATTTAATTTACAATGTTTGAAATTATTTAATTCAATGAGGAACGCTCAGTCGATTAAGGAAAAGTCCATGTCTCTTTTATGTAGGTCAATGTGGGATCAACACACGGTAAGCCACCCAATAATATAGTGCAAATAATGATTCATAAATGACGAGGGATCATGATCAAACATATGACAGCCATAGCTTCTCTAGATGATGCCGTCTCAAATTTTTAGATACACTATCTGTCATATTTAATTCAATAACGATATGGCTTAAGGGCTTAGAGACAATCAAAAAATATTGAGACGTAGCAACTTTCAGTTTTTATCTTGTTTACTTAAGACATCTATCCTTTAGCAATTTAATTTAGGTGAAAATAAAATCCAATCAGAAAGACTACTGGATTAGTAGCATAATTAATGATAAATTTGAATATGATAACAAAATATGATCAACTATGACGATGATATGTATGATCAAATATGATAATAATATAATCAGGAATGATAATTATATCAGACGATCAATAATAATACACTCAATATATCATATTCTAGTAATAATAATAGCAAGATGATTAAAAATTTCAACAATTAAAAATTATTAATAAATGATTCTTCATCTCTCTGTATTTTATAATTTTAATAAAAAAATTTTTCCTTCTCGGATAAATCAAAGCTTAAACTTTCTTTTCCATTTTTTTTCTATTTTCTTTTCAATTTGCTTTTTCCGCTGGTAGAGAAAACTAATTCATCTTTTTATATTATTTTCCTCTCTCTATTCATGTAGTGCCATCATGCTCCCCTATTTTTCTTTTGCCATATTCCTTTTCTCTCTCTTCATGACTTGGGCAAAACCTCTTCTTTTTTTTCATCTTTATCTCTCTATTTGTGTTACGCTGATTTCAATTTCTTGATTTTCCTTCTCTCTCACACCTCTCTCGATGCTCACCATCTCTCTCTACTTCCTCCTCTCTCTTTATTGGCCTCCAACCATCACGTCTTTTTTCTTTTTTTTTTTTCTTTTGATCTCCTTATGTCTTCTCTCTCGATTTTTTTTTCTTTTACTCCTCCCGAGAGAATCATTTTTCTCTCATGGACGTCAAACATCATATCATTTATGCCCCTTTTTTTTACACCAAAGCGATGCGTGACGTAATTGATCCCCCTTTTTTTTGTTTCTTCTCAATTTTCTCTCTAGAGCACTTTCGCCTTAATCTTTCTTTCTCTTCGTATTATTATTTATTTTCCTTCTGAGCAAATCCAAGGCGCAAACTCCAAAAAAAAATATGTGCGATCCATTCCAATGAAAATCGATTTTTCATGTCTTATTATAAACTTACGAATTCTCTCTACTTATCTCATTTCATGTCTCTGCTGCTGATGAATTTCACGCACTAAGAAAAAAATAATTTTCTTATTCCTCAAATATTCTTTTTATAAAAATTATAAATTTTCAATTAAACTCTAAGAATCTTTTTTAATCCAAATCAAATTTAATCTTTTAATTATTTTTTTAACATTTCTGATTTATTTCAATAATTAAATAATTCTAAATTTATTTATATAATCCCATAATACATCTTATCCTTAATTAAACTCCTCCTCAATTTTTTCCTTCATTTTAGAAAATATCAAATATAATAATATTCATTATCATAATTCTCAAAATAAGAATATTAAAATATTCTTTTATTAATCATAAAATAATCTGGGTCGTTACAATTGAAGGTGGACCAAAGAGGAAACCTAAAAAGGAGAGACGGGTCATCCTCGCCGGAGGAGGCCAAGTGGCGGATCGTGTGTAACGTCCTCAGAATCACACCTCCCGCCACGTAGACGGTCGGATTGACCCTGGAAGCGCTACACTGTCTATTGCTCTATTGACCTTGATCATTCAACAAAATAGCTTACGTAACACTAATAAAATAATAATAAACATAATAAAGAACTTAAATGTGGAAGAATAGTAGTTAAAATGCCATGATGAAGAACTTTAATGCGGAAGTTCATGATGTATTATATTATAGAAAATATGCGGAAGTCTATGGCATCTTTCAATATAGAAATATGCGGAAATAAAGTAAAATTGATCGAAAAGTTCTATGAGCGGAAGAAAAATATAATGTCTCTGAACAGTAAAAATGATGGATAGATATGCAATAAGAAAGCTCGGAGCAAAATCATCAGTCATGTGCAGCGTTCTCCAAACTCTGCGCCCTCCATCTCCTCATCAATTTGCGTTCTCACCTGCAAAATCCCAATGCAGGGGAATAGAATATCCATGAGCAAAAGATGTCCAGTACAATAGCAATAAATGATGAAATAAGGATCAATGATGATCATGAAATCAATGTATAGGCCTTTAGTTCTTATCAGTGCTCTGTCCTTTACTATAACAATACTTTGTCTTTGCATTACTCTGCGTTTACTTTATAATGTCTCTGTATGCTATACAATACTTTACTTTATAATATCTCTGCTTTACTTTACAGTGCTTTGCTTTATATTGCTCTGCTATACATTACTTTACTTTACATTGCTTTGCTGTGAGTTGTACTACATCTTTTACATTACTAAATTATCCTTAGAGTTCGTTGTCCTACGCGAGCTCAACTTTATTAAGTTGGAATGCTAGGAGTGCCTCTCTGAATCTCTGATGCCAGTAAGCCCATAAAGGGAAAAGAGGTGGGTGTTACTACCTCACCCAGTTCAGAAAATAAGGGGAAGAATTCCTACAATCCAGGAACAGTTGTCAGTTAAGAGACCCATAGGTTCACTGTCTCCTCAGCTAGCTACATATCCCTCTAGCATAATACTTTAATCTTTAAGGGAAGGGGTATGTCCTTTAGCACCACCCTTCATTCGAGATACATGTGGGAGAAGACCTGAAATCTCAGGAATAGTGGTCATTCAAGACAATAGCTTCGCTGTCCCCTCAACTAACTACATATCCTTCCTCTGCTTTAATCTCTGATCTTTACTTTAACTTTGGGGGCGACACATAGCAATCTCATGTCTTTGTTCTTGCTTTATTTATCTTTAATTATTATGAAGTCTATACTTTAGGATCCAACAGAACGTTAGTCTTTGTACAATAGGACTCAGTCAGTCTAGATGAACTAGTAAGAGTCTTAGTTATGGTTGGGGGTAGATCAGTCTGATTGAATCAATTGGATCTCTGTTTGAATCGGTCGACCGTTCCTGGTGGATCGGTCGACCGTTCGTTGGCATCGGTCAACCGGTCCTCTGGGATCGATCGACCGTGTTCTTTGATTTGGGTCTATGGATCGGTCGACCGATCTGGGTGTCGGTCGACCGTTCATTAGGCTTTGGAGATGCGCACTGCGCATCGGATCGGTCGACCGTTCTCTGGAATCGGTCGACCGATCGCAAGATTAAATATGCCTTGTCAATATATATAAATCGGTCGACCGCCATGGTGAGGCCGGTCGACCGATAAGGAGAGGTTTGTGTGGGTTCTGTACACAGATCGGTCGACCGTTCCCTGGAATCGGTCGACCATTCCCTGGAATCGTTCGACCGGTCTCTGCGATAAAATAGGGCCGTCGGATTTCTCTATTGATTCTGGCGATCTTCCGGACGTCAATTGACGCCGACATCAATACAAAAAATATTGCAAACTATTTCAGGATTATAATGAATCAATTTTACGCATCAATAATTCCTTAATTCATCGTCTATGGGATTAAAATGCTAAGGGTACCTTTCTCGTCGAAAAATCGAATCTGTCGGTCGTTGTTTCTCCGTCCGGTCGTCGTCGATCGCATCTGGATTGACAGGGAAGGCTCGCCGGATTCTCGCGCATGTCGCGAAGGTTCGAGGTGCACCGGAGAGGGGTCGATTGGTATGTGCACTATTCGTCTCTACTTCTATCGCTCAGAGTCGCGTCGGTCGCCGGACGAAAGGGAGAAGGAGACGACAGAGAGGGAGGAGGTCGGGGGTTCCAAGAGGGCGCAAGTGCGGCCCTCCCCCCTCTTATACGTCCCGGCCGACCCTTGGTCGGCCGGAGGCGAAACGGCGGAAGGCCAGGGGGGCGACGCCTCCTCTGCCAACCGCTCGTTTCACATTTCTTTTTTTAAGGCCGATACGTTATATTATTACCCTCTAAAAAGAAAATTTGTCCTCGAATTTGGATAAGAGTTAAGGCTTATCGAAAAGTTCAGGGAACTTCTCTCGTATTTCCGATTCGACTTCCCAAGTCGCTTCTTTGCCTTGATGATACTTTCATGCCACTTTGACCAGCGCTACTTTCTTCTTCCCTTGTTGATGTACTTGGTATTCCAATATCTTTGTGGGTTATTCTTCATACGTCAGATTTTCCTTGAGGTTTGGTTTCTTAATTTGGATTATGTTGGCGTAGTCGTGCTTGTACATCCGGAGTAGGGAGACGTGGAAGACATTGTGTACCCTTGAATACGCTGGAGGCAGGGCCAACCTGCATGCTGAGTCTCCAACTATATCTAATATCTCAAACGGGCCTACATACCTTGGGCTCAACTTTCCCTGCTTGCTGAAACGCATGACTCCTTTGGTGGGGAAACCTTGAGCAGAACTTGATCACCCGCCTTGAACTTATGTTCTCGACGCTTCTTATCCGTGTAGGCTTTCTGACGATCTTGAGCCGACTTAATTCTCTTCTTTATTAGTTCGACTCTGTCTGTATACTCTTGTGTTTGTTTCTGCAATTCGGCACTCAAGATCTTTCTTTTGCCCATTTCACCCCAACATGCCGGAGAACGACATGGACGACCACACAATGCTTCAAAGGGAGACATCTCTATACTAGCATGGAAGTTATTATTGTAGGAAAACTCTATGAGAGGAAGATGTTTATTCCAATTACCATGTCAATCCAAAGCGCATGCTCTCAGCATGTCCTCCAATGTCTGGATCATCCTTTTCGATTGGCAATCCGTTTGAGGATGAAAGGTTGTACTATACCAAAGCCTTGTCCCAAAAGCATTCTGGAGGCTCTTCCAGAATCTGGAGGTGAACCTGGGATCTCTGTCGGATACAATGGCTGTCGGAATCTCGTGAAGTCTAACAATCTCCTGTACATACAGATCCATGAGGCTTTCAAGAGATTACTTTACCTTGATGGGTAGGAAGTGAACCGATTTAGTGAGTCGGTCTACTATAACCCAAATGGCGTCGTGCCCCTTCAGAGTCCGAGGTAGGCCTGTGATAAAGTCCATTGATATTTCTTCCCACTTCCACTATGGGATGCCCAGACTCTTCAAGGTTCCATATGATTTCTGGTGTTCGATCTTGACCTGTTGGCATACTATGCATTTGGAGACGTACTCCGCTATCTCTTTCTTCATGTCCGACCACCAGAAATTTTTCTGCACATCCTTGTACATCTTTGTACTTCATGGGTGGATTGCAAACTCGGATTTGTGGCATTCATCTAGTACTTCTCTTCGAAGTTTTGGGTTGTTCGGTACCCATAACCGGTCGCGGTACCTGCCACCATCCGAAGAGACATTGAGATTCGTTATTTCTATACTTGTCTTTATCATCATACTTTGATGCTCTGTATCTTCTACTTGTGCTTCTATGATTCTTCCTATCACATCTGGTACTATGCGCTGCATCATCATTAACGATCCATCGTGCCTTACTCTTGGTGTCCATTTGAATAGTTCTTCCATGAGTTCGAACCGTCATAGGCGCATGTAGGCTAAGGATCCTTTCCATTTCCGGCTGAGAGCGTCAGCTACTGAGTTTGCTTTACCGGGTTGGTAGTTAATGGCAAACTCGTAATCTTTGAAGAATTCCATCCAATGCCTTTGATGCATATTCATCTCCTTCTGTGTAAAAACATATTTCAAGCTCTTGTGATCTGTATAGATCACAAATTCTTCTCCATATAAGTAGTGACGCTAAAGTTTGAGAGCGAACACTACGGCTGCTAGCTCGAGATCATGCGTTGGATAATTAATATCATACTTCTTCAGCTGCCTGGATGTGTATGCCACTACTTTTCTATGTTGCATCGATACGCACCCCAATCCGGTACCACTTGCATCGCTGTAAACCACATAACCACCGTTGCCCGATGGTAACGTCAGGATCGATGCTGAAGTTAATCGGTTCTTTAACTCTTTGAAACTTTCTTCGCATTTGGATGACCAGATGAATTTTTCTCCTTTCCTTGTAAGCTTTGTCAGTGGCAACGCAAATTCTGGAGAAATCCTTGATAAAACGTCTGTAGTAGTCGGCCAACCCAAAGAAACTCCTAATCTCAGAGACGTTCTTTGGTTGGGTCCAGTTGGATACTGCCTCTACCTTTGCGGGATCCACTGCAACTCCATTTTTAGAGACGATGTGTCCGAGAAACATTATCTGCTCTAACCAGAATTCACATTTAGAAAACTTTGCATACAACTTCTTTACCCGCAAGGTTTCCAGCACTGTCCTCAGATGCTCTCTATGCTGTTCCACGCTTGACGAATAGATGTGAATATCGTCAACGAAGATAATTATGAACTTATCCAGGTATTCGTGAAAAGTTCGATTCATGAAATCCATGAATGTTGCCGGGGCATTTGTTAATCCAAACGGCATCACCGTGAACTCATAATGTCCATATCTTTACCGGAATGCCATTTTCGGGATGTCTTTTTCTGCCACCCTTAACTGATGGTATCCGCTCCTCAGGTCAATCTTTGAGAACACCTTGGCTTTAGACAGTTGATCAAATAGATCATCAATGCGAGGCAGCGTGTACCTGTTCTTTATTGTGACTTTGTTCAACATTCTGTAGTCGATACAAAGTCTCAACGACCCATCCTTCTTTTTGACAAAAAGAACTGGTGCTCTCCAAGGTGAGACGCTAGGCCTTATGAAACCTTTATCCAGTAGCTCTTGAATTTGGTCCTTCAATTCCTTCATCTCTGCTGGAGCCATGCGATATGGGGATTTGAAAATTGGTGCAATTCTGGGCGCTACTTCGATATGAAAGTCTATCTCCCTTCTGGGCGGTAGACCACTAACGTCCTCAGGGAACACATCAGGAAATTCCCTTACCACTTCTATGTCTTGAGGAGTCTTCTTTGGTTCTTTCACTTTAGTCACACTTGCTAGGTAACCTCTGCATCCTTTCTGAAGTAAGTTATGTGCTTTTATGACAGAGACTATAATTATTGGTTCTTTCTGTGCAATACCCCTGACTATTACTTTTTCTGTACTCTGTGTGCTTATGATTACTTTCTTTTGCTTGCACAATATGAAAACATCATGTGAGGTTAGCCAATCCATGTCCAATATTATATCATAATTTCTCATGAGGATAATGATAAGATTTGTAGGATAGTTCTTTTTCTCTATCTCTATGGGTACATTAAGAAGATGTTTCGTGGTGATGAGGGTTCCTTGAGGTGTCAATATGTTCATCTTATGCTCTAAATTTGTTGCAGTTATCCCTAATATTTTGGCACATTCCTCATATATAAAAGAATAGGAGGCACTGGAATCGAATAGTACTTTTATAGGTAAATCAGCTACGTATAGCGTACCTCGAATGATCTCAGCGTCATTCTGTGGAGCATCCTCTTTCATATTAAAGAGCCTTCCCTGCACCAACTGTTGTTGTCCCCGTCTCGGACAATTCACTGCAATATGACACATTCCACCGTAGTAGTAACAGGCTCCTGACTTCATTCGGCATTCCCCAGCATGGGCCCTGCCACAGGTGTTGCATAAACCCCGCTCACCTTGTGTGGGTGATGCTTGAGGGGCTCTAGGAGACCGTTGCCTCTGCTGCTGGCCTGGGCGCCTCTGCGCCTGCTGAGGGGGTCGCTGCTGTTGTTGCTGCGGTTGTTGCTGTTGTGGTGGGGGAGGGACTTGCTGTGAATGATGATATTTCTATTGTTGTTGAGGGCGGTGGTTCTGTTGAGGCGCCGAGTATGGATGGTACTGACTGTCCCATCGTTGGTGTTGCCTGTTGTTCCCACGGAACTGTTGCTGCTGATGGGAACTCTGCCCCACATTCTCTGGGCCTTTTGAGCTTTCTGCAGATCTTGTTGGTCTTTTTCAGTCAAGGTAGCCAAACTGATGGCGTCCTCTAAAGTTCTGCACTTTCCTGATCTCGCATGGGATCTCAGGGTGGGGTTCAGCCCATCCACAAAACACTTGGTCACATCTAGCTCATCCATGATTAGCCTGGAGTACTTCTTAAGTCTGATGACCTTCGTCATGTATTGTTCTACAATCATGGTCCCTTGCACTAGCTCCAACAACTCCTTTTATTTCAAGTCCTTTTGAAACTTAGGAAAATATCGTGTCTCGAATGCCTGACGGAAATCTTCCCAGGCAACTATTCTTACATTCGGAAAACTGGTGGCCTTCCGTGCTTTCCACCATTCCTTAGCGTCTTTCTGAAGAGTGTCTCCAGCGAACAGTACTTTCTTATTTTTGGCCACGTCGAGCATATCAAATTTGTCCTCTATGACCTCCATCCATTGCTCTGCTGCTATGAGGCCTCCTTCTCCGTTGAACATTAGAGGTTTTGACCTCTAGAAGTCTTGTAGTGTGCAGATGGGAGGGACTTGTCGTTCTTGCTAGACTGGTGGTTCTGGTGGAGGAGGAGAAGGTGGGAGTGGAGGTGGGGGAACATATGGGTTCTCTCCTTCAATGTAGTTCTTAACCTCACTGGTGTAGACATATTCTCTTCTTTGATATGACATCTATAAAAAGAAGGACCATAACAATACTTGAGAGAGGCACATATAAATCAAGATTTTTAATCTAAATAAAAATCTTAAATAAAGTTGAAACCGAAAAGCTCAATATTCATTAAAGTAAACATCATTCTCTTGATAAGGTTCGAAAACATAAACATATTTCTGAGGCACACTAAGGCCTTCACATCAAGATACATCACACACTAATCACTACGTTTAGAAGGCTCCCCAGAGGGATTGGGGCACTCATCATCACCGTGTCCCTCCTGATGACAGAGACCACAGTATTCCTGTGGATACTGATAGGACTAAGGTCTCTGAACTGAACTCCCCTAAGTGGTGCAGGGACTTCTTCTTCGTCATCAGAAGATATATAAATTGGATTGTTTATATGTCTTCCCATCATCTGCAAGTTCCCCCTTGGATTACTTCTTCCCATGTCTCGATGGGTGGGGAAGGTAAATCAGGATTGTTACTTCCCACGCTTTCTGAATTGGAGTGCTCCGGTCTCTCTGGAGTAAGTTGTGGCGGGGTTGGAGGATCCAGTGGGTATACATGTATCCCAATTATGTGACCCCTACCCCTTCGTAACATCCTGGTGAGCATGCGGCGTGGAAACATCTATAACATAAATTAATTCAATAATATAAGTATGATTCACATAGGAATGTACTTATTACTTACTTGAGGAGTGGAGCCGTAGATGCTTGAGAAGCTTGCACATGACTTTACTATAAACTGTGCACAATGTGAACAATGGATGCAATGCATGAACATCTACTCTACTATGATCAATGAAGTAGCCAAGAACTTAGGCTCTGATACCAAACTGTAACGCCCCCAAAATCGCACCTCCTACCACGTAGGCGGTCAGATTGACGCTGGAAGCGCTACACTGTCTATTACTGACCTTGACCATTCAACAAAATAGCTTACGTGGCACTAATAAAATAATAATAAATATAATAGAGAACTTAAATGTGAAAGAATAGTAGTTGAAATGCCATGATGAAGGACTTTAATGCGGAAGTTCATGATGTATTATATTATAGAAAATATGCGGAAGTCTGACGTCTTTCAATATAGAAATATGCGAAAATAAAGAAAAACTGATTGGAAAGTTCTATGAGCGAAAGAAAAACATAATGTCTCTGAACAGTAAAAATGATAGAGCAGATATGCAATAAGAAAGCTCGGAGCGAAATCATCAGTCATGTGCAGCGTTCTCCAAGTTCTGCGCCCTTCATCTCCTCATCAATTTACGTTCTCACCTGCAAAATTCCAATGCAGGGGAATAGAATACCCATGAGCAAAAGATGCCCAGTACAATAGCAATAGATGGTGAAATAAGGATCGATGATGATCATAAAATCAATATATAGGCCTTTAGTTCATATCAGTGCTCTGTCCTTTACTATAACAATACTTTGTCTTTGCATTACTCTGCTTTTACTTTACAATGTCTCTGCTATACTATACAATACTTTACTTTATAATATCTCTGCTTTACTTTACAGTGCTTTGCTTTACATTGCTCTGCTATACATTACTTTACTTTATATTGCTTTGCTGTGAGTTGTACTACATCTTTTACATTACTAAATTATCCTTAGAGTTCATTGTCCTATGCGAGTTCGACTTTATTAGGTTGGGATGCCAGGAGTGCCTCTTTGAATCTCTGATGCCAGTAAGCCTATAAAGGAAAAAGGGGGTGGGTGTTACTACCTCACCCAGTTCGAAAGGTAGGGGGAAGAATTCCTACAATCCAGGAATAGTGATCAATTAAGAGACCCGTAGATTCACTGTCTCCTCAGCTAGCTACCTGTCCCTCTAGCATAATACTTTAATCTTTAAGGAAAGGAGTATGTCCTTTAGCACCACCCTTCATTCGAGATACAGGTGGGAGAAGACCTGAAATCTCAAGAATAGTGGTCATTCAATACAGTAGCTTCGCTGTCCCCTCCGCTAACTACATATCCCTCCTCTGCTTTAATCTCTGATCTTTGCTTTAACTTTAGGGGCGGCACATATCAATCCCATGTCTTTGTCCTTGCTTTATTTATCTTTAATCATTATAAAGTCTATACTTTAGGATCCAACAGAACATTAGTCTTTGTACAATAGGACTCAGCCAGTGTAGATGAACTGGTCAGAGTTTCAGTTATGGTTGGGGGTAGATCAGTCTGATTGGATCAACTGGGTCTCTGTTTGAATTGGTCGACCGTTTCTGGTGGATCGGTCAATCGTTCGTTGGCACCGGTCGACCATGTTCTTTGATTTGGGTCTATGGATCGGTCGACGATGATTCATGCAAAATATAACATATTTTAGATTATTATTTTAGTTAATTTTTCTATAATTTGATCATGGCATGCATCATTTTAGACCACTTTTAGTCATAATTTCGGATTTATTAATTTTAATTATTAATTCTCTGGATATTTTAATTGTGGATGAATTAATTAAATTTGGATAATTATTTTGCAGGAAAATTCGAACACGTGAATATCCGAGAACACCAACGTATCGCCCGAAATTCAAAGAATTTATTTCTTACGGCCGAGATTTGGCTTTACCCCCAAGACGTTTTGGCCGAAATTCAAAGGGGTAAAGATAAAAGGATTTTATCTTTTGGGCGTAATGGCAAGAAGACTTTTCATTTTGGCCGAGATTTGGAGGGGGTAACGGAAAGAAAACTCAACGTTTTGGTCAAAATTAGAAGATGTTATCGTTTTGGGCGTAATGGAAAGGTGTAAAGATATGAATTGTTTATCATTTTGGTCAAGATATGAAGGGGGTAAAGATAAAATGATAGTTATCTTTTCGGGCGTAATGGCAAGGAAATTTTCGTTTTGGCCAAGATTTGAAGGGGTAAAGATAAGAAGCTTATCGTTTTGGGCGAGATTCCAAGAAGGTGTAAAGATGAAAAGAGTTTATCCTTGGGCAAAATTATCATTTTTGGCCGAGTTTATCTCACAATTTTAAAGTCAATCGTACGATGTTACGGCCGGGATGAAATTGAAGGCCGTTCGCACCTATAAATACGGGAAGAATTCGTCGTTTCAATTCGTGCTCTGAAGTTCAGGTTTCTTCCACGGCGAGTCATGAGCTCTGCAGGCTACGACCAAGAAGAGAGAGGTGCGACGGTTGGAGGTTGATCGCGACCCTGATCAAGTCCGAGAGGCTGCCCGACTGTTTGCCAAATTCGAGATCTCTATTTTGGGTGTAATTCTTTCAATTTTTATGATTTGTATTTTATTATCTCTCCAGAATTTCTAGGATGAACTCCATGTTTTTAAGATTATTATTTTAGAAGATTATTAATTGAAGGGAAATGTTTGGACCCTATTTTATTTGATTTAATCTTTTCTGATCAATTATTAATTGTGCTTAATGCTTTTATATTAGTTAATTAAATTTCTGAATTAGGCTATACTAGTTTGTGGAGTGTTTAATTTCAGAATTCATTATAATAATTATAATTGATTTTATTTGGAATTAATAATTGACATAAATTTGATAACTAGTGTGTGGAGAATCAAGTTTGTGTGGTCTATTAATCTATACCAGTTTGTGGAGTGATTAATAGTCTAGAGAATTCAATTTAATGCATCTTAATTTTAATATGATTTTGGGGGTACCAGTCGTGGAGACTTTAATTCTTATTAAATTAAGATGGTTCTATATGATTAGATTGAGGGATGCCAGTCGTGGAGACCACAAGTTAATCATGTTAAATTACTTTAGGGAGACTCTAATTCATCTTTAAAGATTAAATTTATCTTTTATAGTTCAAATATGGATCCTGATCTATTTTTATACTAAGGCCTAACTTCAACACCACTATCTTATCTTTATCTTATTTTCTTTATTTTATTTCATAAAACATCTTTCCAAAAATCCATGTTTTTCCTCTCTTATTAATTTATAAATTCAGATATTGAATTAATAATATTCCTCGTGAGTTCGACACTCTTACTCCTTTTTACTATATTACTTGAACGACTAGTGCACTTGCTAGCGATTTTATTTTGCTACATCATCTCATACGCATCAAGTTTTTGGCGCCGTTGCCGGGGAATATTTTATTAATTAATTTTTTATTTTTATAAATTATTAGGAGATGTAAATAAATTGTAAATAATTTTTTTGTAAATATGTACTATTTAGTGCAATTATTTTTATTTTTGTCAATAATCTAATATTTTTCCTTTTTGCAGATAAATGTCACGACATTTTTTTTTAATTTGTTGACTTTAAGCTTAAATTCATATAAACGCCGATTGGATTTTTTAAATTACGTGGACTTGTGGTTTTACGATCGAGATTTATTTTGTCGACTTTACTGGTTTTACAGCTCGCAATATCGATTGAGTTCTAATCTTTTATTTTACGGTCGTAATGCTTTTATCCGAACGTTGTTTTACGCCATGACCATACATTGATGATTTGACCTTCTTTCGGCCAACTATTTGTGAATTGTTCTTTACGCCTTATTTGGATCACGTTTCATTGGCCTCATATGAATTTTATTCCTTCTCGGCCATAAAGTTTTAATAGTTTGAACTTTTCATGTTCATTTAACTTTGTTTTGGCCAAAGCGATTTATTCTTTCTCGGCCGTAAAGGATTACGTTTCGACTTAATTCACTTTCGGCCGTAATGATTCAATTGTCGACGTAAGAGTTGGGATAATATTCTCAAGTTTCATTTGACTTTATTTCGGCCGAAACTCTATTTTGCTTTACGGCCAATCGTGTTGACTTCATCTCGGCCGATGTGACCTCATTTCGGCTTAATTGACAATTTTTATCTTTACGGTCGAGATTCACTTTATCTATATGATCGAATTGATTTCACTCTTGTTTTCAATATTGATTAAGTATTCGATTAACGGCTGAGAATTGTTTTCTTCATTGTGTGTTTGCGGCTGAAATTTGACTTTATTAATTACGATTTAATTCTCGTCCGTATTGGATGGATTAAGTGCATAATTTCGTGTTATTATTCCTTTTACGGCTTGAATTTTCATCTCCGCCGAGAATTGATCTCTTAATCTTTTTCGGCCAGTTTATTTGTCGCTTGGATTCGTATTTCAATTTTCTAATATAATTTGTGTCTCGATCGAGACGTGGATAGCTTTCTGTTTTATGGCCAATTGAATCATGTCGACTTCATCTCGGCCGTAAAATATTTATGAACGCATTAGATTGATTTGATCGTGTTTCGGCCAATTTATTTGTGGATTTTCCTTTCTCGGCCGTAATGGATCATCTGGTGACGTAAGAATTGATTCTCAAGTTTCATATGATAGTTTCTGTTTTACGTCCCATTGAATCAAGTTTTCGACTTCGGTTCTTTACGCCAGGAGTCAATTTAATTCTCTTTCGGCGGAGATAATTCATCGCCGTGCTAATTTTTTACGCCACCTTACGCCTTTGTTTCGGCCATAATCCAACAAGTTTTACGCCTTCACGTTGATAAATCCCTCTCGATACTATTTCATGGTTTTTACGGCTATCTAATTGATATACTTTTCGACTGAGATGGTTTGCGCATTTTTCCAAAACAATCTTCTTTTACGCATTATGAAGGTTGGTTTGCATGCGTATCGTGTTTCTCGATTTAATTGTTAAAAGACTTTTGCATACCCAATTATTGGCTTGCGTATTTTACCTTCATGGCGTAATATGAATTTGTCCATTGTTGACGCCTCGGCCATAATAAGATTTCACTAATTGACTTTTTCGTCCAAGTCTCATCTCGACCGTAATTTTTAATTGTTTTGATGTTTTCTGTTTGGTGCCCAACAAATCAAGTTGAGCCCAAATCCACGTTTGATGGCTTTGGCGGCCAAGGTGTACTGCCAGCTTAATCTGGATCGTGATTTTCTTAAAAATTCATTGCACGTGATTTCCCTCCATCTTCTTGTGATTTCCTTTCTTGATTATCTCTAGGTATCTTTTAATCTTGTGTGGCGCAAGATTTATTAATTAGTCTTTTAAAATTTTTGGCGTCCAATTTTATTTTTTAGAACATAATTATTCTGAATAATTTTTTTATATAATTCGACAAAATTATAACTATCATTTTATTTTCGATTTTTCTACGGTTGGATGTGTTTTTCTCTTTCATATTTTTCCCTCCGAAAATCTTTATTGATATGGTATCCAAATTTGCCGCATTATCCTTTTCTAATATTGCGTCCATATTGTCGGATTATTCTCTTATGATATTACGGCTCAATTTCTGTTTTTATCTCTTTGCGACCTTAATTTCAGCTTTTAATTAGATAGGATTTGTTTTGGCACCTCGGCCAAGATGGCGATGATGATTGGATTTTGCCTAATTTGTTTTTTGGCCGAGATGTGAAGGTGTTGCCTAATTTGTTTTGGCCGACATTTGTTGCCTAATTTATTTTGGCCGAGATGTGGGAGCTGATTTGAATTATTGTTGCCCAATTTGTTCGGCCGAGATGTGCCTAATTTGATTTGTTGTCCAATTTGTTCGGCCGAGATTGCTACTGATTTGATCTTATTTTTGCCTAATTTGTTTTGTCCGAGATTTGATTTTTCTTGCCAATTTGGTGTTTCGGCCAAGATGTGGTAGTGATTTGATTTCGCCCAATTTGGTTTCGGCCGAAATGTGGGTGGATTCTATTTTGCCCCTGACGAAGATGATTGTGCCCCCTGATTTTGCGCCCGGATTGTTACTGATTGCATATTTGATTTGTCGCCACTAATTTTTCTATGCAAATTTCTCTCACTAATTACGCCTACAATTTCCTATTACGCCCGAAATTTCCTTCGTATTATTTTCTCTTTCCATGATATTACCCTAGTTGTAACGCCCCCAAATCGACCCCCGCCACGTGGCGAAGACCAATCTGGAGACGCTACGGCATGCTATAACTTGACTATAATATTGACCATATCTCAGTCAAGAATCGAGACACGTCAGCGGAAGAAAAGAAATAAAGATAAATTATAACTTTAATTGCGGAAGTCTAAAAGTAACTATGTCATTACTAAGAGATAAACTGGGTTCTACATCATGAATTTAAATTGCGGAAGGTAAATAAAAACTAAATAACACTCTAAAAGCCCTATGGTTCATGTGCTGTCCTATCGCCAGAGCCTCATCACCACACGCCTACTCCACCACGTTACTGACCTGGTCCTGTGGAAATCAGACACAGGGGAGGAGGTCCTCCCGTAAGCTTTACAGCCTAGTGGGGAACCACATGATATACAATGCATGACATGAATATAATAATCAGCGATAATTAATCAGGCTTAACTTGAGCATGAAAGATAACATATAAGTATCATGGATCATAATAAGGATAAGATCAGCGATATCATGAATCATGAGGATCAATAGTACATAGTAAACTTGGAATCATGACATACTTGACTTGACTTGAACTTGAACTTGAACTTGAACTTGAACTTGAACATGCTTGTCGATCTTGGTTATTAATTAACAATCAGGGTGACTTTGAGGTGCCTTTAATTCTTGGGGTATGCCCAGCAAACGATACGGCCTTGTGCGGGTCAATGGGTGATCAAACCATGACCAAGGGAGCGACCCTTATCTTGATGCACTTGGCTTGGACTGGCAACCCATCATTAATCTTTCATCTGAACTTATTAATCACTTTTATTATCTTCTCATTCTTTGTATCATGTGATGAAGGAGATATGATCGGTATGAGGTAAATCAAGACAAAGAGTTCATGTTGGAATTATAAGGAAATCAATAATATTCATATAAAAATAAAGAGAGATTAATAGGTGAATTTTGCTGGATTTTATGCCCAAAGAATCTCCTCCACCTTACGGTCGTAAAACCCTAATTCTTTGGATTTTACGCCCGAGGAATTCTTTCATTTTACGGCTGTAAAAATTAATCCTTATTACGTTACGGCCGAAAAACCCTACTCTCCATTCTATTTCGGCCGTAATAATTCAACTCTTATTTCTCTCGACCGTAAAAAAAATTAACCTTTATTACGTTACGGTCGTAAAACCCTACTCTCCATTTCATTTCGGCCGTAATAATTCAACTCTTATTTCGTTACGGCCATCATCTGTTACTCCCATCCGTTACGGCCTATCCCGTTACGGCCGTAAAACTCTACTCTTCGGCCGTAACAATCTATCTCCCCTTTTCTCTCTCTTCGTTTCTCTCTCTCCCAACTTCTCAGATTTTTACGACCGTAAAAATCATCTGTTACGGTCGACATCTATTACGGCCGACATCTTTTACAGCCGACATCTTTCCTCTCTCTATCTTTTCTATTTTATTACGGCCGAAAACCTAACTCTTCGGCCGTAACAATCTATTTTCCTTTTCTCTCTCTTCTTTTCTCTCTATTCTTTTACGGCCGAAACTCTATTCTCTCTATTCCTTTACGGCCGAAATTCTATTCTCTCTATTCCTTTACGGCCGAAATTCTCTACCTCTCTATCCCTTTTCTCGACCGTAAGAAAATTACGGCCAAACAATTTTTACGGCCGTAATACTTCTACTTTTAAAAATTAAATTGCGTTATAAGACCGAAAACGAAATCCCCTCTAAATCTTACACCTTAGCAATCAATAATACAGAAATATAACAAACAAAAAATAACTATGCATGCAACAATCAACCAATCAAAGAATTCAAGAAATCAAACAATTAAAAATAATAACTTGACTCATATTCATATTCTTTTCATAACGATTCGGGCATGAATTGAGATAATTCAGAGGCCATGCAAGGTGATTTCGATTCACCCACCTGGTCGCGATGGATCCTACCCTTGATTCGTTAAAAATCCGTTCGAATCCACCCTTGTTCCCTCTCGGTTCTCTTGCTGTTCCTCCTCTCGAATTCTGTCCTTGCGCAGAAATCTCCCTACTTCGGATCGCGTAGGAGGGGAACGAAGGAAAACCGGGAAGGATTCGTGAGATTGCTGGAACAAGAAATTTAATGGCCAATTGATTTTTATCTCCCTCAATTCTCTCGTGAATACCTCTCATATACATATATATATATATATATATATATATATCTGATAAGGTTTTTATTTTTAATCTAATCTTCTTCTCAAAATTAAATTTGAAGAGATTAGATTTAATTTTTCTTTCCTTTCAAACTTTGAGTGGGATTTGATTTTTAATTTCCCATGTGCTTTGCTCGGCCACCCATCACGATTTGTTTTCTTTTCTCTTTTTTTTTTATCTTTTTGTTGGTTGTTACACTAGTATTATACCCGTAATTGATTTTCTACTTAGATTGCGGCCGTAATACATGATTCTAATTTGGATTGCGCCCGTAATTTGTGATTCTGATTTGGACTGTGCCCATAATTTCAACTTCTAAATAGGCAATGATTTTTTCTTTAACTAGCGTAAAATTTCGGAATTTGTTTTGGGCTTAATTTGTTACGGCCGAGATTGCCTACTGATTTGTTTTTTTTTTGCCCCCATTTGTTTCGGCCGAGATTGCATAGTGATTTGATTTTTCTTGCCCAATTTGTTTTGACCGAGATTGCCTACTATGATTTATTGCCTATTTGGCGTCCGTAATTTGTCCAATCTTTTCTGATTTTGCGCCCACAAATTGCCACCATCTTCAGATATGTCGCCCCCAATTTTGTGCCGGATTGATTACCTGCTGATTTTATTTGGCGCCCCCAATTTTGCGACCGGATTGATTACTTGCTTGGCGTCTTTATTTGCGCCCAACTATTACGTCCGCAAATGTTTGATTACCTGCCGATTCTGCTTTATGGTGCAATGATTTTTGAATTTATTTTACTCCCTTGATTTTGCGCCCGGATTTGATATTGCACCCGTAATTGGTTTGTGCCCGTAATTCGAGGATTGATTTGTCGCCCATGTTTTGCGCCCAACTATTACGCCCGCAAAGATCAAGCCATATTTTATTCCTCAATATTCCTTTTCTCTTTTATACCTGCTATCAAGCATGTTGATTAAAAAGGTATATTGACCGTGATGTTAAAAATCCTTATTTGGCGGCCGTAATTTATAATTTGTTGAATTTTGATTTGACTCAACCGTGATTTTCCTCTGCAATGTTTGACGCCTTGAATTTAGCTGATTTTCACGCTCGCTCGTTGATTTTATTTACTGTCATAAAATGAATATTCTTTGGCGCCTCAATGATTAATTACGATTTGTTAATTTCCTTTTATTGGTGTCGAATAATTTATCTTTCACGCCACATTTAGTTCGAGATTCAGATTTTTAGAGTCGTTACGACATGATATATCTCTAAATTCTCGACACTTTCATATTATGATAATTTGATTAAATCTGTCATTATTATTTTCTGATTATGAATTTCACTTATATTTTTTGAATCGTAATTATCGACTTTTGAAAAAAAAATCATTTCAGCCATTGTCAACAAAATATTTTTAAACTTATTTACAATGTTTAATCGTGACTAGTTATTTGTATTTATTCATATCTTTTGTATATTCTTCTTCTTATCTTTTATTTTACTAAAAATTAGTTGTTGCAGCACTTGAATGAAAATCTAATCACAACTAAGTTAATCCTTTGGATAAATTTATATGTCACACATTCTGATCAGATGTTAAATTATTTTTTATCTGATAATTGGTTGTTGCAGAAATTATTTGAAAATTATATCACAACCAATTCCTTTTCGGTTGTTTTAGATTAAGTTGGATGGTTTTTAATTTAATTTAATTATTTTAGTTACGGCTTTAGATATTTTAGTTCATTAGACAATGATTAGTTACTTTTTTTATCTCTTTCTTTAGTGCATAGTTATTACTTTAGTTAGTTGTCAAGTTTCTATAATTTACTTGTCTTGGAGTCATCTAACCATTTTTCGTACAAGGAGAGAAATTCGGACATGCAAATTATTTTCGGATACTTCGACTTAGCGCTCCACCATTGCATACGTGAATCATACATGCTGACCCTTGATGACGGCCATTCTGAAGTAGCACATTTGACGCCATCCTTTCGCGGCCGAGACCCTCATCCACATATATTTCGGCTACCACTCACCTTCGCCGTCTGTGCCACCTCACAGACAGTAAATCCGATTGTGTCTTTTTCCTTTTCTTTATTTTTCATTTCTTTATTATTTTTTCCTTTTTATTGAGTCTATTTTCCTTTCCCTTGCTGGCCTAACACTGAGGACAGCGTCTGGTTCAAGTTTGGGGGAGTTTGCATTTCATGCTTTGCATTTTCTCTTATTTTTCCTTTTATTTGCTTATGTTTGCATGTATATCTAAAAATTAAAAAAATTGAAATTTTTGAAAATTTTCTAAAAAACACCATTGCATGCATTTATTTTTGCTACCATCTTACAAACTCTTATCTTACTGTTTTAATTATCTTTAAGTAAAGTTCAAAGACATATTGTTAATTGATGAAATTTGAATACTTTTCTTTTTTATCACTTGCTATTTTAGTATCAAACTTATGGACTATGTGCCTATGCTAAGTAGAATTATGAATGACTAGACGACAAAATTATATTCATGCTTTTTTATTTATTTTAAGTCTTGATAGTAGTAGCTTTCTTATTGACCATATCAAGTACTTTTTGAGCTTATAAAAAAGAAGGGTTAGTTAAACCCCAACAAAAAAAATGAATAAAGTTATGTGTAGGTACAAAAGTGTTATCTGGAACCAAGATATGTTCGGGTAATTAGATCCGTAGGGGTTCATGCCTGGCAACCTAAGGGCAACTGCTCTGGGATCCGTCGATCGAAAACCTGCTATAAGGACCATCTTGTGGAATATGGAGAGGAATCATGACTAAGTTCGAACTCTTCATTCAGAACCTTGGTTGTTCGGACAAGTAAACTCGAGGGGTGCTTTATCATCCGGTACCCTAAGACCATCTGGTTTGTGAGTCATCAGTCCAAAGCCCGCTACATGGACTTCCTTGTGCAATCCTACTTGAATATTAGAACTTTTAAAATGATTGAAAATAAAGTTAAAAAAAAAGAAAAAGAAAAAGAAAAAGTTTTAAGCTCAATTAGTACTTATGTGTTCAATATTAATACTATTATTTGACAGACAATTTATTTTTCTACAAGACTGAATTTGAGATTGTTTAAATTTGTGTAGCATTCATAACCTATATGAAAGCTGTGCATGGAAAATGATAAGATGCTGAGTAGTAGGTGTGTAGAAGAACTGTGTGAGCAAATTAGTCAGTTAATGATGTGGAGGCTATGATGGAACTTTCTTGAGCCTTGCTTTGAGTTTTTGCTTGAGGACAAGCAAGACTTTAAGCTTGGGGGAGTTAGTTTGCATTTCATTCTTTGCATTTTCTCTTATTTTTCCTTTTATTTGCTTATGTTTGCATGTATATCTAAAAATTAAAAAAAAATTGAAAATTTTGAAAATTTTTCAAAAAATACCATTGCATGCATTTATTTTTGCTACCATCTTACAAACTCTTATCTTACTGTTTTAATTATCTTTAAGTAAAGTTCAAAGATATATTGTTAATGGATGAAATTTGAATACTTTTCTTTCTTATCACTTGCTATTTTAGTATCAAACTTATGGACTATGTGTCTATGCTAAATAGAATTATGAATGACTAGACGACAAAATCATATTCATGCCTTTTTATTTATTTTAAGTCTTGATAGTAGTAGCTTTCTTATTGACCATATCAAGTACTTTTTGAACTTATAAAAAAGAAGGGTTAGTTAAACCCCAACAAAAAAAAAATGAATAAAGTTATGTGTAGGTACAAAAGTGTTATCTGGAACTAAGATGTGTTCGGGTAATTAGATCCGTAGGGGTTCATGCCTGGCAACCTAAGGGCAACTGCTCTGGGATCCGTCGATCGAAAACCTGCTACAAGGACCATCTTGTGGAATATGGAGAAGCACAATAGTACTGAGTCATGATTAAGTTCGAACTCTTCATTCCGAACCTTGGTTGTTCGGGCAAGTAAACTCGAGGGGTGCTTTATCACCTGGTGCCCTAAGACCATCTGCTCTGGGAGTCATCAGTTCAAAGCCCGCTACATGAACTTCCTTGTGCAATTCTGCTTGAAGATTAGAACTTTTAAAATGATTGAAAATAAAGTTAAAGAAAAAGAAAAAGAAAAAGTTTTAAGCTCAATTAGTACTTGTGTGTTCAATATTAATACTATTATTTGACAGACAATTTATTTTTCTACAAGGCTGAATTTGAGATTGTTTAAATTTGTGTAGCAATCATAACCTTTATGAAAGCTAAGTGCATGGAAAATGATAAGATGCTGAGTAGTAGGTGTGTAGAAGAAATGTGTGAGAAGATGATGTGGAGGCTATGATGGAACTTTCTTGAGCCTTGCTTTGAGTTTTTGCTTGAGGACAAGCAAGACTTTAAGCTTGGGAGAGTTTGATGCATGCAAAATATAACATATTTTAGATTATTATTTTAGTTAATTTTTCTGTAATTTGATCATGACATGCATCATTTTATACCACTTTTAGTCATAATTCTGGACTTATTAATTTTAATTATTAATTCTCTGGATATTTTAATTGTGGATGAATTAATTAAATTTGGATAATTATTTTGCAGGAAAATTCGAACACGTGAATATCCGAGAACACCAACGTATTGCCCGAAATTTAAAGAATTTATTTCTTACGGCCGAGATTTGGCTTTACCCCCAAGACGTTTTGGCCGAAATTAAAAGGGGTAAAGATAAAAGGATTTTATCTTTTGGGCGTAATGGCAAGAAGACTTTTCATTTTGGCCGAGATTTGGAGGGGGTAACGGAAAGAAAACTCATCGTTTTGGCCAAAATTAGAAGATGTTATCGTTTTGGGCGTAATGGAAAGGTGTAAAGATATGAATTGTTTATCATTTTGGTCAAGATATGAAGGGGGTAAAGATAAAATGATAGTTATCTTTTCGGGCGTAATGGCAAGGAAATTTTCGTTTTGGCCAAGATTTGAAGGGGGTAAAGATAAGAAGCCTATCGTTTTGGGCGAGATTCCAAGAAGGTGTAAAGATGAAAAGAGTTTATCCTTGGGTAAAATTATCATTTTTGGCCGAGTTTATCTCACAATTTTAAAGTCAACCGTACGATGTTACGGCCGGGATGAAATTGAAGGCCGTCCGCACCTATAAATACGGGAAGAATTCGTCGTTTCAATTCGTGCTCTGAAGTTCAGGTTTCTTCCACGGCGAGTCGTGAGCTCTGCAGGCTACGACCAAGAGGAGAGAGGTGCGACGGTTGGAGGTTGATCGCGACCCTAATCAAGTCCGAGAGGTTGATATCTATTTTGGGTGTAATTCTTCCAATTTTTATGATTTGTATTTTATTATCTCTCCAGAATTTCTAGGATGAACTCCATATTTTTAGGATTATTATTTTAGGAGATTATTAATTGAAGGGAAATGTTTGGACCCTATTTTATTTGCTTTAATATTTTCTGATCAATTATTAATTGTGCTTAATACTTTTATGTTAGTTAATTAAATTTCTGAATTAGGCTATACCAGTTTGTGGAGTGTTTAATTTCAGAATTCATTATACTAATTATAATTAATTTTATTTGAAATTAATAATTGACATAAATTTGATAACTAGTGTGTGGAGAATCAAGTTTGTGTGGTCTATTAATCTATACCAGTTTGTGGAGTGATTAATAGTCTAGAGAATTCAATTTAATGCATCTTAATTTTAATATGATTTTGGGGGTACCAGTCGTGGAGACTTTAATTCTTATTAAATTAAGATGGTTCTATATGATTAGATTGAGGGATGCCAGTCGTGGAGACCACAAGTTAATCATGTTAGATTACTTTAGGGAGACTCTAATCCATCTTTAAAGATTAAATTTATCTTTTATAGTTCAAATATGGATTCTGATCTATTTTCATCCTAAGGCCTAACTTCAACACCACTATCTTATCTTTATCTTATTTTCTTTATTTTATTTCATAAAACATCTTTCCAAAAATCCATATTTTTCCTCTCTTATTAATTTATAAATTCAGATATTGAATTAATAATATTCCTCGTGGGTTCGACACTCTTACTCCTTTTTACTATATTACTTGAGCGACTAGTGCATTTGCAAGCGATTTTATTTTGCTACATCATCTCATACGCATCAACCGATCTGGGTGTCGGTCGACCGTTCATTAGGCTTTGAAGATGCGCACTACGCATCGGATCGGTCGACCGTTCTCTGGAACTGGTCGATCGATCGCAAGATTAAATATGCCTTGTCAATATATATAGATCGGTCGATCGCCATGGTGAGGCCAGTCGACCGATAAGGAGAGGTTCATGTGGGTTCTGTGCACAGACCGGTCGACCGTTCCCTAGAATCGATCGACCGGTCTCTGCGATAAAACAGGACCGTCGAATTTCTCCATTGATTCCGGCGGCCTTCCGGCCGTCAATTGACGCCGACATCAATACGAAAAATGTTGCAAACTATTTCAGAATTATAATGAATCAACTTTACGCATCAATAATTCCTTAATTCATCGTCTATGAGATTAAAATGCTAAGGGTACCTTTCTCGTCGGAAAATCGAATCTGTTGGTCGTTGTTTCTCCGTCCGGTCATCGTCAATCGCCTCTGGATCGACAGGGAAGGCTCGCCAGATTATCGCGCACGTCGAGGAGGTTCGAGGTGCGCCGGAGAGGGGTTGTTTGGTACGTGCGCTGTTCGTCTTTGCTTCTGTCGCTCGGAGTCACGTCGATCGCCGGACGGAAAGGAGAAGGAGACGACAGAGAGGGAGGAGGTCGGGGGGTCAGCCGGAGGCGAAACGTCTGAAGGTCAGGGGGCGACGCCTCCCCTGCCGACCGCTCGTTTCACATTTCTTTTTTTTTAAAAGGCCGATACGTTACATCGTGGCCGAGCAGAGCTGAAGAGCTACTCATCCAAGCTCCTCGAGACCCTATGTTTCGTCCATGGCGGGTCCTTGACCGGCGGTTCAGCTCCTCAGCCATGTCATTGGGGTGTGGCCGGACGAGATGGAGCCGCACCATCCTTGCCAGCCAAGCTTGATCAGGTGCCGCATGCACTGCATCATCATAGGCGACAGGAGAGGAAGGGGGATTGGGAGCTGCCGGCGTTGGAGAAGGAGGCTAGAGTCCTTGGGCGGCTGGTTCCCGCCTCGGCAAGTTGTCAAACTAATTGCCACGCTTCAAATGCAAGTCCATGCGTTGGTGACCATCACCTTTTTCTCCTCCAATAGTGGTGGCTGCTTTGACAATCAGAGATATGAAAATGGGGTATGGGGTTATTATTTTAACAGTACGAGTTTATTATATTAGAATATTAAAAATTGTAATATTTTGCCACGTCAAACATTTGCACACGTGAAAGAAAGAGAAACCACATGAATCACACAATCAAAAAATGAATATCACAAGTAAAAAAGAACAGCTAATAAATAATTTAATAAACGAAGAAAAGTAAAGGAATAGAATTAAAAAAAACATTTAGTAAAATTTACCTCGGGCGCAAGGTATTAATTATAGATTTCCCACTAGGGAAGAAAGATAATACATATGTATTACATCAAGAAGGATGGAAAAAGAAGTAGCTCTTCATGGTGCTTTCTAACTCGATCCACGGTGGAAACAATCACTTGTACACAGAAAAAACAGAAAAATATTTTTTTCCCGATGCACATTATTTGTTGAGTTTTGTCCTTGGTAAACATTGAATTGCAGGATCCACTTTCAAGGAACATAATACAATAAAAAAAACGAGATATTATGAATTTTGTTTATGATTCCTAATGCTCTCATTTTATTTTGAAACTAGACAATACTAAAGAACAATTATGAAGCAAGGCTCATTACACATGAATGATGAAGGTTATATGTCAATGAAAAACTTTAACAGTGGATGAATAAAAAATCTCAAGAAGTGTTTGAGACTCAGATCTTAGAACGTGACCAATAGTACTCTTAACAAGACAAGGACTTCAAATATCACAGTGAACTATATTAAACATACAAGTACTTAGAGGATTAGAACCTCGAGGATATGAGGTACCATGATGTTTCTCAAGCTAATAAACTTCACAATTTATCTAAAGGTTATTAAGAAGTTTGGGAATTATTTCACGTAGAATAGAGGAAGAAGGATGACCCAGACGACGATGCCATAGGACAAGATCAATGGAAATGGTGGAGGCACCAATAAATAGAGCAAGAATATTCAAGTAGTAAAGTCCATTCTTCTCATAACACACCCACCCCCTTCACCAAGATGTGCTGAAAATAACAATGATGTTCATAAAAAAATATCCTTGCATTTCAATTACTTATATAGCTTGTTAACAGATAATAAATTTAAAGGAAACTCGGGAGCACAATAAACATCTAAGGTTGAGTCTAGAGGAAAACTCAATAATTCTAATGTAATTTGAGAAAACTTCCATTAGCTAGGCGAACAAATCTAATTTTATTAGTTGTGGTAGAATGTGATAGAATAGTACCATTCTCATTGATGAAATCAAAAGCACCAGAATCAATCACCCATTTTCATAAGGGCTAATAGAAACCAAATGGGCAGCCAATCCAACATAATCTAGTGGCAGAAGGTCGCAATATGCTCAACGAGTATAATCCTCCTAAGATAACTAAAAGGGAGATGATAAATTCTGATGACAAGTGGTTTCTACAATATGATCATAAGAGGATGCTTGATTAGCCCAAGCAGGCTTCCCAGATTTTTCCCAACATTTGTTATTTGTGCGCTTAAAATACGCACAGGGTTGCGAGGGACGAGTACGACCATGTCCTCGTCCACGACGTGATCCATACAGTTGAACCACGACCACCAACAAGAGCAGTGGTGTTTGCAGAAATCGTAGTAGTCAGAGTATTGGACTCAACCTTTTGAAAATGACTGTGTATAGTTTCTAAGTCAGGGATGACATTGATGATAACTGACAGCTTGGGGTCGAGAACCAAGTCCAAGAAATCGATTTGCCCTCTGATTATTTTGCTTCTCACACACGATGGATAAAAAATGGATAGTTCTTCAAATAATGATCTCATAAGAGTGTTCTCGCACATGATGGATAAAAAATGGATAGTTCTTCAAATAATGATTTCATAAGAGTGTATTAATCTACTAAAGACATATCACCTTGGTTAATCGACCAGATGCGATGATAAATATTAGCAAGTTTGGCATCACTATATTGTTGTGAATATTTCTTCTCAAGACTGGACCATATCTCCTTGGCATTCTTTTTGTAAAGTAGATTAACATATATTCGTTGCTCAATGTTATTCATCAACCAGTTTATGACAAGGTAATTACTTTATTCCCACTTCTCAAATCCTTCTTCAGGGGATTTCAAAATAGCCCTATAATGATATATAATTTCTTTTATCCACCGAGAAAAATTTGAAAAGCTTGGGACCAAAGTGAATAATTCAGACTACCATTGAGTTTTATGATAGTACCATGAACAACATTAGAAGAAGGGGTAGGAGACTTGACTTTGGCAGTAAAAAGAATGCCAGAAGAGATGAGAGAAGAATCCATTGGGATAAAAAAAATATATAAAAAATTACTACAAGCCAAATCACAGTAGACACTCATTATGGGGTGCAAAACGCCTCAAAAGTGTAGGAAGCGCTCAAAAACTTAGGATATCATATAAACGGGACAACAAGCTGGAGAGATGCCCTTATGGGACAGAGAGTCGTTGGAAAGCAAAGGGCGGAGAAGAGAAATAAAGGAGAGAAACCATGAAGGTATAGAACCCCTATCTAGGATCGCTGCTCTGATACCATGTAGAAGAAAATATTGTTTTCCATGTCTCTTTTGATAACAACATGTCCTCCTATATAGAAGATTACATGGAAATATCAGAAATAGAAGTTCACTACAAAACGAAAGTGACTATTGCATAAGAATTATTGTTGATATGGAGAAATTGTTGGCCTCAATTATCTCCAACAATTTCTCCGAGACCTAAATATTTATTTCCAGAAACTCTATCTGATTTGGATAATCTTCAACGCCTAATAACATCATCAGTTATGTTCACCTTCTATTTGGAGAAAGGAAATATGCTTTCCTGAAATTTGACATTTTGGCTAAGTGAAATTCTATTAGTGTGCAAGTCAATATACTTGTAACCTTTCTAAGTATTACTATATCCAAGAAAACACCTGGAGTTACTCTTGCCCCAAACTTATAAGATATATTTAAGTTTGAGATGTAACAAAGGCATCCAAACACCTTGATGTGTTTTAGTTCAAGCTTCTCATTGAAAAATTTCTGATAACATGGAATATTTCCTAATATTTTTAAGGAAATTTTATTCATAATGTGTACAACGACTTTGACACATTCATTCCAAAATTTAACTTGGTAGAATCTTGAAATAACAAGGCCCTAGATGTTTCCAATATGTGCCTATGTTTTCTTTCTACTTAGTACATTTTGCTGAGAATTTTATTGACAAGAACTTTCATGCATATTCCCTTTATTATTCAAAAAAATTGTACATTCTTTACTAAAAACTTCAGCTCCATTTTTATTCTTTCTTGGCGCTGTTTCTCCATTTGTAAAATGAATTGCTTTAGAAAAAGAAAGCAATCACATTTTTTCTTGAGAAGATAAATCTAGGTTAGTCGGCTAAAATCATCAACTGTAGTAAGGAATATTTGTTGCCATTACGAGAAACAAACTTGTATGGACCCCATATGTCAATGTATAATGTATCAAGATGATCATATATTTTTTTTGTTTCTTGAACTTTGAAAGAAAATCTAACTTGTCTTGCTAATGGACAAATATCACAATGATATTAGAGTCTTTGCATTCATCAACAAATTTTAGCTTCTCGAGAGGTAAATGGCCAAGTCTCGTGTACCATATGGAAATCACTTTGTCTTCTTCTGCATTCATCGTGTATTTAAATATTGAGGAGTTGTTGCCAAATAGTATAGTCCCTTGTATTCTCTATCAATTAGGTTCAAATTCTCATTGGCTGCTCCTATATCATGCAGCATTTGGGAGAAAAAAAATGGAACATTGCAAGTCTTTTCTTAGTTGTGATACTAATATTAAATTGTATATAAAAAACTTTTGATAACACTTTATTCGACCCTATATCAAAAGTCCCTTTATGGGTCATCGATACCCTACTGCCATTGGGTAGAATGACTGATTTTTTATGAGATAACTTCATTATATTATCAAGACTATGCAAATTATAAGACATATGTTAAGATGCTCTAGTGTTAAGGATCGAAGAGTAATTGTTTGAAGACAAAGGAAAGCTTGCCGTACTTGCCATATGTACACTATTATCTGTGTTGATTTTGAGTTCCCTTTCAATTTTCTTTAGTATGAACTAATATTGTTCTTCTTCCTTTATCACCATTGCCCATTGTTTCATTTTGTCTTAACTGTTGTAATTTCTGATGCTGCCTTCACGCATGCTAAATTTGCATTATTGAATCGATTCTTGCCTTTGTAAAATTTCAAACTTGGAGGATATCCAACTATCTTGAAACATTAGCCTTCTTATGTTCTAGTTTGTGACAATGCTCATAAATTATAGAGTAATCCTTCTTCCTTTTTTGCTATTGGCTATTCTGTCTGAAATTTCCATAAAAGGTCACACTCTGATTTGAATTTCCTAGAGCTTTGTTTCTTTGTTCTTCTTCAACAAGCATTGAATATACTTGATTAAGTGAAGGAACATGTGACATTAACAATATCTGCTACATTGACTATACACATCATTTAGCCTCACTAAAAATTTATAAACACTTTGTTGGATTAGATATTCTGAATAATCTTTGTTTATGTCTGTGATGGGAATATCTGGTACAATAAGAGATAACTCTTCCCAGCGGAACTTTATCCTATTATAATATTCTTCAATTTACATTGATCCCTATGAAATGCTGCAGATTTTATTTTGGATCATATATATTTTGGTGCCATCCTTCATATCAATCTATACGACTCTTGCTTCTTGTCCACAAACTCACTAATCCCTTTGAAACTGAACCAATTATTCATGAAATGTCCAATACATTGCATCTTGTCCATTGGAAGTGCAACGCTCGATCATCAGAAAAGATGCGTCAAGAAAAACATGCTTGTCCTTGGTAAGCAAAACATTGAAAAGTGCTACTCCAAACTATATAATTGCTCAAATCAACCAATGTACAATGATTAAGAATTAATCCCGACGAACCAAATGGATTCAGATACAATGGACTATTTGTATCAATGATAATTGAAGAACCAAAATTGGATGACAAAGACATAAATCCCTCAATCGAATCAACTTCAAGGGATTAAAAAAATGCCTAGTTAACTAGTGAATCACCTCCGCATACCAAATCAAAGAGGCTATTATACCATGTCGAAATTCAAAGGCTATCACAAAATTCACACAAAGCCAATGGAGCCAAATCGCCATAGGAGCACAGGTACTCTTTATTTCATCAACAAGATTTAGAAAGAGTTCAAGAGAAAAAAAAATGAGTCTTTACATGTCTATTTATACAAGCAGACAAATTAACTCATTATATCATATATCGAATATAAAAGTGATATAAACGTTGCAACTCAAGAACGATGACTCATGATGGGTGTGACTTGATCTGCATCATCTTATAATCCAACACATATAATAGCGAAATCTTAACTCCCGCAACAAGACAAATGTCTTTTCTCATCCTAGATGAAAACTTCAAAATTTTCATAAAAATATGAATCCTATTGACAAATCCAAGAATAATTTTAATTTTGATTGAATATTTTGTCAGAGCTCCATCTCTTAGTTCTCGCATGAATCCTAACTCGATAATCGGACGATGAGACCTCTATCAATGGCCCAAGGCCTCCCTTTCCCTCTCATTTATGCATTTATATATTGGATCATGATTCAATAATGAATAATATATGCACGCATGTGATAGATGAAAATATAACTTACTTGTATTGCTTCAATGGTGTGCATGCCTTCTATCGCTACAAAAAAAAATCGTCAATTTGCGACGAGCAGTTTCTGATGGACAAGAATGTTGAATCCCCTGTTTTGATGATAACAAATCAAATTGGACATAAAAGGTACTAATCTATGCTCAAGTGATGGCATGCAAGTGTAGAATTGATATGATCTCATTTGCAGATGAAATCGCTAATTAAAACGATAAAAATAAAACTTCAGCATACGACCAGTCAACCCATCGGTCGACCAGCTATGAAGACCGGTAGATTGATATCAAGCGAAAGAAATGTCGAGACTGTACCAGTCGATGAACCGATCGCTGCACCGGTCGACCGAACAACACATGGACGAATTACAAAAATGTCGAGACTATGTCGGTCGACGTTTCGATTGTTAAATCGATCGATCGATCAAGAGAAGAACGCATCCAAAAAATGTCAAAACTATACCGATCGATGTTTCAATCGAAGGACCGGTCGATCGAACAGCTCACAATAGTCCCAGATATGCCGCAACGATCATGTTGATCGGTCGACCGGTCCATTAATGCGGTCGACCGGTCACAGTGCCAGATGAACAGTAACGACTATTTTTTAAGGAGAAAATTATGAAAGAATTTTTGGACAAGATTCTCATCTATAGAAGCCTATAAAAGGAGTGATAAAGCTTGAAAAAAATCATCCAAACAAGCAAGATCATTCAAAAGTTCCTTTCAAGTTATTGAGTCCAAATTTGCAAGTTCTTTCCTTTTTTTCTTCTAAGTTTTGAGTGTGAGAAAATTTTGTAAAAGAAGAGAGTTAGAAGGAATCTTTGTTCTCTGATCTAGTGAGATTGAGAGCTCGTTGTAAAAGAGGAGTGCCTTGTCTCTTGAGCAGAGAAGAAGGCGTGTGGTGTAAAGATGGTTGTTCTCTCCATACAAAAAAAGAGAGATAGTGAATCTTCAGCGCTCTCGAGGTCGAGAAGTCGAATGTAAACCAAAGAGTTGATGTCAAACATCATCAACATATCGTGTTTCTCTGTGTTTGCTCTCTTACTCACTCTTTATTATCATTTGTTTGTGATCATTTTTATTGATTTTTTGAAAGTGATTTTTCGAAAAGATTTTTATACACCAATTCACCTCCTCTCTTGGTGCTTTCGATCTTACAATTGGTATCAAAGCATGTTGCTCTTATTTTTTAGATTTAAAAATTTTTAGAGTTATAGTATCAAGTGGATTTAGTTTTCCGAAGGTCAATCGATTAATCGTCCTCCGCTTTTTAATGCATCAAAATTTTCATATTGGAAAATTAGGATGCAAGCATATGTGTGTTCCATTGTTATTGACATGTGGGATGTCGTTCAAAAAGATTTTGATTTACATGAAAAATCTTCTTTGGAATATACTGAAGGAAAAAGACTTTTGGTAAAACTTGATTGGAATGCTAAAAATATTTTTTATTGCGCTTTAGATCCAACGAAGTTTAATTGGATTTCTAGTTGTTCAAGTGTTAATGAAATTTTGAAAAAACTTATCATCACTCATGAAGGAACCGGTAAAGTTAAGAAATTTAGATTGAATATTCTAAATCACCAATATGATTCTTTCAAAATGCATGAAAATGAATTTATAAATGAGATGGTTATTCATTTTAATGATATTGTAAATGGCTTAGCCTCTTTAGACGAGCCAAGAACTAACTCTCAAAAGATAAAAAAGAGGACCATAATCGAAGAGAAGATTTGAACAAGTTAGATTTTAACGGTCTTATAAGTTCACTCTTAACATATGAGATCGGAATCAAGGAGGATGAAGAAACAAATATTCTAAAGAGAAAATCTTTGGTATTGAAAGCAAATAAATATGATGAAGACACAAGTAAAGAAAATGAAGATCTTTGTGAAAAGAAGCTTGTCATATATGCAAAGAAGGTTGACAAGTATCTCAAGTTTGACAAGCAAAAAAAGAAGAATGGCTTCACCAATAAAAGATCGTCATCAAGCAAGAATCAAATAATTTGCTTTGAATGCAAAAATGTTAGACATTATAAAAATGAGTGTTCAAATTTGATCAAAAAGAAAAAAGATGGAGAAAATTCAAGAAGGATAAAAAAAAGCTCTTCAAGCAACTTGGGATGAAAGAGAAGATGAAGAAAATGATTCCAACACATTCTCAAATAATAATGAAGAAGCTTACATATGTCTAATGGCTAATAGTCACGAGGTATCATTTAACTCATCTAGCTCTAGTGATAGTCAATCATTTTAATGTGCATAATGAGTTTAGAATTCTTATTAATAAATATGGTTGCCTAAAAACGAAATATGATAATATAAAAATAGAGCTTGAAAATATGCAAAAGAAAAATAAGGATGTTAAAGCATGCAAAAAATATGATATATTGAATTAAGAAAATTCTAGTCTAAAATTCTTAATTGAAGAATTGAAAATGAAAAATAGTACACTAAGATCATCATGTGAAAATTAAAATGAAGGATGTGCTGCTTGAACAAAAATATCAAGAATCTAAAAGATGAATTTAAAAAATTTTTTAATGGAAGTAAAATGTTAGATGTCATGCTTAGTGAACTTAGAATGTTTTCAAATAAAAAAGGACTTGGTTTTAATTCTTTTGAAAAGAAAATTGACAAAAAAAATTTATTTGTTAAAACATCATATAGTAACACAAAATCACATATTACATATTATCACTGTGAATATGAAAGACATTATTCTTATGATTGCAAAATTAGAAAATGAGTAAATAAAGGGATGAAGAAAATTTGGGTTTCAAAAAGGACCATTTCTAACCAAGATGGACCCAAATAAAGTTAAGTACCAAAAAGATGAGATTCTCAATTTCTTTCTTGTAGGGAGCCCCAAAACATAATGATGATAGATGATATTTGGACAGTGGATGCTCAAGACACATGACTGACGATGCATCAAACTTCATCACCTTGAAAAAGACAAATAGAGGAGAAGCCACTTTTGAAGACAATAACAAAGGAAGAGTAATATGTATGGGTAATGTTGATAAGAATGACAAAGTGTATTTGAAAAAATGAATGGCTAGTTAAAAGTCTAAAACATAATCTAATTAGCATAAGTTAATTATGTGATAAAAACTATTTAGTCAAATTTGAAAAAGACAAGTGTTTGATGTTAGATGAAAATAATGAAGTTTTACATATGGGCTTTTGATACAATAATATGTACAAAATTGACTTTGATAACTTGAAAAATGAAAAATGTCTTAGTGCTATGCATGATGATATAAATTTATGACATAAAAGATTAGGACATGCAAACTATAAATTACTAAATAAACTTTCAAATCATGAACTGATTAAAGGCTTGCCTAAGGTTAAATTTGAGAAAAACAATGTTTGTGATTGATGCCTTAAAGGTAAACAAACTAAAAGCTCATTTAAATTAAAGGGAGTCATTAGTACACATAAATCTTTGGAACATTTACATCTTGATTTATTTGGACCAATTGATGTAGTAAGTTTAGGAAGAAAAAGATATGTTTTTGTAATTGTTAATTATTTCTCTCGTTTCACTTGGACTATTTTTCTTACAAATAAAGATGAAACAATAAACATGTTTTCAAAATTTGCAAAATAAATTCAAAATGAACATGAACAAAAGATTTCAAAAAATAGAAGTAAATAGAATTTGAAAATCATAAATTTGAATTATTTTGTGAAGAAAATAGAATTACTCGTAACTTTTCTACTCCTACGGCACCTTAATAAAATGGAGTAGTAGAAAGGAAAAATAGAACTATACAAGAAATTACTAGAACAATTTTAAATGAAAGCAAATTGTCAAAGTATTTTTAGGCCGAAGCCGTAAACACATCATACTATTTTATTAATAGGATTCTACTTAGGCCTCTTAAGAAGACAACTTGTTTTGAAGTTTTGTACGGAAAAAAATCAAATATTTCTTATTTCAATTTTTTTATTACAAATGTTATATTTTAAATATCAAAGATAAATTAGGAAAATTTGATGTCAAATATGATGATGGTATTTTTCTTGGTTATTCATGTACAAGTAAAGCTTATAGAGTGTATAACAAAAGAACATTACTTGTTGAAAAGTCTATTAACAATGAGACTAATGAATTTTTAATGAGCAAGCAAGCACATGATGATGAAGAAGAAATAGTTAAAGTGCAAAGACAACTTGATGGTGTGCAAAATGAAGACTTGGAAGAAGCTAAAGTTGATATTCCAAATGTGGAAGAAATGGAAGAACCTCGAATTAATGAGAGCCAGATCATTTCAAGAAATTAGAGACATGCCTCATCACATCCACTTGAATAAATTATAGGTAATATAAATGAAGGTATAAAAACTAGAAACTCTATGAAAAAATCTATGTGCTTTTTTGACATTTCTTGCTAACTTTGAATTCAGCATTATAGATGAAGCACTTGAAGATCCAAATTGGATAAATGCAATGCATGATGAACTAAATAATTTTGAAAGAAATCAAGTGTGGAAACTTGTGGAAAGACCCAAGGACCAAGTTAGATGAAGATGGTGTTATTGTGAGGAACAAAGCTAGATTAGTGACCAAGTGTTACTCACAAATTGAAGGGATTGATTTTGATGAAACTTTTGCTCACGTTGCTAAACTTGAGGCAATTCGGATGCTTTTGATTTTTGCATGTTATAAAGGTTTTAATTTTTTTCAAATGTATGTAAAATTAGCATTTTTAAATGGTTTTATAATTGAAGAAGTTTATGTTGAACAACCTCAAAGTTTTGAAAATTTAAATTTTCCTCAACATGTTTTTTCAAAAGCTCTTTATGGATTTAAACAAGCTCATCGAGCTTGGTATGAAAGATTGAGTTCATTTTTAATTAAAAATGGTTTTCAAAAAAGGAAAGTTGACACCACATTATTTTTAAAATATGTTAAAAATGATATTTTAATAGTCCACATTTATGTTGACGATATTATTTATGGTGCTTCTAATGAAAGCCTATGCATGGAGTTTGAAACTCTTATGTAAAAAGAGTTTGAGATGAGCCTTGTCGAAGAGCTCACATTTTTTCTAGACCTACAAGTGAAACAATGTAAGAAAGACATTTTTCTAAATCAAGAAAAGTACACAAGGGAGTTGCTTAAAAGATTCGGAATGGACGAATGCAAGCCGAGTACAATCCCTATGAGCAGTACTACAAAATTGGATAAAGATAAAAAAAGGCAAGTCCATTGATAAAAAAAAAGGACAGAGGTACAATTGATAGTTTGCTCTATTTAACGACATCTAGATCAGATATAATGTTTAGTGTATGCTTGTGTAACAAGTTTTAATCCTCTCCCAAATAATCACATTTAATTGCTGTTAAAAGGATAATGCGATATTCAAAGCATATATGTGAATTAGGCATTTGGTACAGTAGAAATTCCCCATTTGAATTGCATGCCTACACTGATGCGGATTTTGTCGGGTGTAAAGTTGATAGAAAAAGCACTAGTGGGATGTGTTACTTTCTTGGTAGCTCTCTCATTTCATGAGTTGGCAAGAAACAAAACTCCATCGCACTTTCTACCGTCGAAGTCGAATATATAACCGTCGGTAATTGTTGTGCACAAATATTATGGGTAAAACAACAATTGCTTGATTATGGTGTAAATTGTTCCAATGTATTCATGAAGTGTGATAACACAAGTGCTATAGAAGTGATCAAAAATCCAATTCAACGCTCTAGAACTAAACACATTGACTTGCGATATCATATGACCCTTAAGAACATTGATATTGAGTGTGTGTCCATTGAAGTCTAACTTGCAGACATATTTACAAAACCATTGAGTGAAGAACGATTTTGCATGCTTAGAAGGGAATTAGGAATGGTTAAATCTTTATTGCATATCAATTCTAAGTAAAAGTGATTTGATTATGCAATATCACTTTTGACATGAATTGAACATTAAAAGTGTTGCACAACACTTACATTTGTATGATATATATATCTGAAACATGATTTTAATGGTTAAAATTTTGAAAAAGACTAAAAAACTAGTAAATAAAGAAAGATCGGTCGACCAACTAGAAGGGTCGGTCGATCGCTGTGTGGCTGAGATCGGTTGACACCATCGACCGATGGATCATTTAGAAAACAATTGTCTGGTCGACCGCTGGACAGGATCGGTCGATCGATATATGCGAAAATCGGGCACATATAAAGTTCGACCGGGCGAATCGATCAATTCCCCCCTAATCAAATCACAACCGCTGCCCTAAACCATCGACCGCATGTTGGTCCGATGACCGCCCAGCCGTTGTCGTCGCCACCATCCTTCTCATTTTCGTCACCGACGCCGATGATCATCCGGTCATCATTGTCACTGTTGACCTCTCTTTCTCCCTCTCTTAAACTCTCGAACACAGGCCGGCCTCTTCTCTCCTCATCCTTCACCGCACCGTCGTCTTCCTGTTCTCCGTCGGTCGCCTCTGTGCTTCCTTCGATGACTGCCACCTCCGTCGGTTTCTCTCTCTCTTTTATCTCCATCACCGTCCACCCCTTCGCTCTCTAGACGTCCATCGACCGGCCGCCCTGCACTTCACTCTCTCCCTTCTTCCTTCGCCGCAACGTCGTTGACTTGCTTTCTGTCAACCGCCCACTTCTCTTTCCTTCCTTCATCATTCACCGACAATTCCCTCCCTCTCTGTCTCCTGTCACCGTCACTGATCGTTGCCGCCGCCGCCATTTCAGCAGCCCTTTCGTCACCTACTCCTTCTTCCTGTCACCATCGTGCTCTCCCTGTCATCCCTCTCGTAGCCGTTGTGAGTTTCTATTTTGGCGCCCCTTCCGAACACCGACTGACCAGACACTTTCAATTCTCTCCGACCATCTTTTCATATTTTGAGCCTTTCAATTGTTGAATCCATGGCCGATCACGAAGGGATTCTACCTCTTCGGCTAGTATTTCAGTGCCGTCGTCATTTCTATGGCTCAGGTGGACGTGTTCGGGTCATCCAAAATGAGCCTAAACCTGAACCTGAACACGAACCTGCACATGTCCAACGTGGATGAGGTCGTGGATGAGGACGATCCCGTGGATGTTCTCGTCAGCCACCTACCACTGACCCCACTAATTTTGATAGTCATCTCTTTGTTACCAGAGAAGTCTCTGCTAGTTTTGATGCTTTGTACGCCTCTCGCATAGTCCGGCATGCCTACATCATTGATTGGGACGCTTTGAACATTCCCGATGTTTAGGACATGTTCGTAACCATCGGTTGGCTTTCACTTCTTTCTCTCATTGAGCATGTGTATCCTCATCTTATTTATCATTTCTATGCGAACATGACGATCACTCGGAAGGCCATCATCATCTATGTTCTCAGCATACCCATTCGCCTTGACCTTGACCATCTCTTTCGCGTCTTTGGCATTACATGCTCATTACTAGATTTCTATTCATTTGTCGCTCATGGATGGCTTTCCGATTATCTTCCGATCGCGGATGGCATTCGTACGGTTTTTTCTAGACAAGACATCCATTACACCGTCAAAATGGCTCATCGGCATCTTCATCCAACCATGATGATTACTCCTCAAGCCGGGCACTATATAGAGATCACTCACTTTGATCAATTCTTTCTTCACTATCTCTGTATCCGCGATGTCTCATTTCTCCATTTTGATCATTTTGTTTTCTATCACATGAACTACACCTTCCAAAAGTTTCCTCTGCTGCTCGTGGTCGGTACCACTTATATTTTGGTGTCCGGATCATTAAGATTTTGCTCCATTATGGTGTCGAGATCCTTGCAGGAGAGGAGTACATCTGACCCCGCCCCACTGACATCATCAGTTTTAGGACTTTGCACCGAAAACATCTTAGGTTCGGCGAGCTGGCATCGATAGATTTTAACGATAGAGATGATATCACAGATGGAGAGCCAATGCCAATGGACACTCAGAACGCACCGGATGTTGGTCACTGCTTCCCTACACTTTCGGTGCCCGCTGAGCATTCTTCCCAGCATGCTCCCTCAACTTCTTATGACTTTTATGATTTTACAGCCTTGTCAGTGAGTGTGATAGACCATCGCGTGACCCAAATGGATCGTCGTATTCGATGGATGGAGCATGACTCCCGATATCTTTTTAGCTCGCTTGAGGCCTATTATGCATCGTAGGATTTTATATTCCGCCTGTTGCTTATGTTGATGATAGTCCCGATGAGTTGTCTTACCTCCTATTTTGATGATGTCAAAAGGGGGAGAAGTTTGGTTAGTATGGGACGATGTTATATGTTTTAAGTTATGTGTTTTTAGTTCGATGTTTGCATTTGTACTAGTGTCGTGCACAATTTTGTAGTGACTACAGTCACATTTGTTAGTGCATGAACACATGATGTACTATCGACTATGGATGTAATGTGATAACTTGTTAATGCCTTATTTGATTCCACGTCTATTTTGTTCTTTATTTGACGTCATAATGTTCATATTTACGATATAAATGCCACCTATTTAGAGGGAGAAATGTGAAATATGCATGAATGTAGGAGGAGCCTGCTCATTACTTACTATCTTAATCTACATTTCTTTTCTTTTCTCCCTTTATTGTTCAATTAGTTTGTCATCATAAAAAAGGAGAGAAATTGTTGAATCTCATGTTTTGATGATAATAAATCAAATTGGACATAAAAATTACTAATCTATGTTCAACTGATGATATGCAGGTGTAAAATTGATATGATCTCATTTATAGAAGAAATCGCCAATTAATACGATAAAAATAAAAATTTAGCATACGACTGGTCGACCCATTAGTCGACCGGCTATGAAGACATATCAAGCGGAAGAAATGTCGAGACTATATCGGTCGATGATCCGATCGCTGCACCAGTCGATCGAACAACACAGGGATGAATTATAGAAATGTCGAGACTATGTCGGTCGACGTTCCGGTTGTTAAATTGATCGATCGATCAAGAGAAGAACATGTCTAAAAAATGTCAAGACTATACCGATCGATGTTTCGGTCGAAGGATCGGTCAATCGGATAGCTAACAAAAGTCCCAGATCATATTGACCGATCAACCAGCCTATTAATGTGGTCGACCGGTCACAGTGCCAGATGAACAGTAACGGCTATTTGTCAAGAAGAAAACTATGGAAGAATTTTTGGACGGGATTCTCACATGTAGAAGCCTATAAAAGGAGTGACAAAGCCTGAAGAAAAATCATCCAAGCAAGCAAGATCATTCGAAAGTTCATTTCAAGTTCTTGAGCCCAAATTTGCAAGTTCTTCCCTTTTCTCTTCTAAGTTTTGACTGTGAGAAAATTTTGTAAAAGAAGAGAGTTAAAGGAAATCTTTGTTCTCTGATCTAGTGAAATTGAGAACTCGTTGTAAAAGAGGAGTGCCTTGTTTCTTGAGCGGAGAAAAAAGCGTGTGGTGTAAAGAGGATTGTTCTCTCCCTACAAGAAAAGAGAAAGATAATGGATCTCCGACGGTCTCGATGTCGAGAAGTCGGAGCAGGGATGTAGGCCAAAGAGTTGAGGTCCAACCTCATCAACATATCGTGTCTCTGTGTTTGCTCTCTTACTCACTCTTTATTGTCATTTGCTTGTGATAGTTTTTATTGATTTTTCGAAAGTGATTTTGTGAAAAGATTTTTATACACCAATTCACCCCATCCCCTCCCTCTTGGTGCTTTCGATCCTACAAAGAATCCTTCGTATTTTTCGACAATATTTGTTATTTTTTGACCGGTGACTTCTCGTCAAAAATTAGTTTTTTGACGAATTTCACTAGATTTTTCAGCGGATTTTACTAGATTTAGCCATAAAAAATCATTAAAAATCTTGTAGTATATGACCATCTCTGTAATGTATGTCCCCAAAATCTGACCTAATTTAGAGATCAAATTTCGGGCGACGTTACTTTTGCCCAATTCTTCATAACCTAATTTCATAAGACATTACAGTGAAAACATAATAATATAACATTAAATGACAATAACATAAAATAATAAAAGACTTCATAATCAAATAAATTCCAAGATAACATACGCCATGAGCCACATAGGCTCTAACGTAAGACCCAATATAGGGTTCATAATAATGACGAAGGCAAAAATATTTCAGTGGGTTCACTAGTTAACTATAATCTCAACATATAAATAAATAATTGTATAATTTTTATTAACTATGTTTTTAAAATAATAGTAAATACATATATCAGTATATTATTAACTAAGATTCATAAGTAATAACATGTAAAAAATATAAAAGAAATTTTATAAATCACATAATCAAATAAGATAATAAATACATCAATTGATTTATTTAGAAGTTAATATATTTGAATTGGAAGAATAGTTAAATTTAATTATCCAAAATGAAGAGTAAATTATAATTTAAATAATAAACAACTCAATTAGCTTTGTTTTGCTAAAAGTTATATCAATATTAAATATAAAAAAGTTCAATAAAAATATGAACTTTATAAGATTGCATAGAGATATAATATAAATAAAGCAGATGTATTTTATATTTGCTTGTGACAATAAGCTTATGGTGAAGTTTAAAATGATAGAAGAAAAAAAAAGATGGAAAGGGGATTCAAACCTAGGACTACATTATCATCATCTTCATCTTTATGTCACAAGTAATTCGTCTTAGTCATTTTAAGTGACTTACATTTTTTTATCTTCTATTTTTATTTAGATAACTTCTTATCTTGATGCTTAAGAAGATTTGATTCGCGGCTCTTGTCTAGCTAGGTCGGAATCTTTTAATCCCCATTTGAAAACCCCCACCTCATGGTGTAAATAATTTTTCGAAAATACATCACATAATCTAACAAGTGAAGACTTTGTTCCCCTTCATATTAATCTGACTTTTACTTTACATTCATCAATACATACAATTATTCAATATATGTTGCATGTTTTAATCATATTTAAGGCCGTGCATACTTCAAATCATTCTAAGTGTAGACACTGAGCATCACATAGGCGAGACGGAGCGAACGACCAGTCCACTTTCGGACGACCATTGGGTCGTGAATCGGGTGACTGAACATATTTCAGTCAACCGCTATAGGTCATGCGGACATCCAAATCAGGTGTTACAATGTCCGAATTGGGCATCGTAATGTCCGTTAATGTCCGAGAAATTGAACTTTTAAAACGGACGATCGAATATATTTCTGTCGATCGCTATGGGTCATGCGGGTGTCCGAACTGGGCGTCGCGATGTCCGAACTAGGCATCGCAATGTCCATTAATGTTCGAGAAAATAAACTTTTTAAATAGGACATTTGAAAGGATTTCGGATGATCGCTTCATGGGAATTCGGATGACCGAACTATCGGTTCATCGTTTGCAGAAGTCTAGGACTTCAGACTTTTCAGAAATGAACGACCGATCGATCGGTCTGGAGCAGTGTTATCAGGATCGGACCGGACCACACGGTCCGATCGGTTCCACCGTCGACCGATTGGTAACACGGATTAGTTTGAAGGCTAAAACTAGCCTGCTATTTGGGCCGATTAAACCAGTCAAACTCGATCAAAAATTGGGAATAGCCAGATTGAACCGCGAATCATTTGAACCGGACATGAGAGAGAGAGACGTGTGAGTGAGAGAGATTTTTGGAAGATGTGTTTACGTGAGAGAGAATATTGAGAATGAGATAAACGTGTGAGAAAGAGACATTGGAGCTTGGAAGAGGAAGAGGCATGAGAGAGAATGAGACACGTCTCGAAATAGAGAGAGAGTTGGGAATGACTAATGAGAGAGAGACGTGTGTGAGTGAGATTAAATATGTTGAGAATGAGAGAGAAGGAGTTGGGATGGAGAGAGAGACGTGAGATAGATGTTGGGAAATAGAGAGAGAGAGTTGGGAAGGAGGGAGAGAGCAACAGATAAGTTGGGAATGTGAGCTTTTCAATAATCAAGGCAACACAAAAAGCATCAGAGAGAGAATTTTATTTTGAACATTTTTTTATAAAATATCTTATCTTATTAAGAAAATTATTATGATTACAATATTTTATTTTATGATTTAAACTTGTTTGACTTTAAATATTATGATTTAATTTTATTATAATCTTTTACCTTTGCTACATAAATAATTTAATATTGTTACATAAATAATTTAATATTTTAATGTATTATATTAAATTTTAATATTTTAATATTAATCGGTCTGACCTGAAATGAAGACTTTTTCAATTCATTGTCCGATCCGATCTTAGCAACATTAGATTGGACCGTCGGGATAGAATTCTCCCTATATTTTTCTTTCCTCAAAACATAAATTCGTTAATATATTTAGCACACATTTTGCTCTAATTATCATATGAATCGTACATGAGCATTTTTAGCACAATAATGATGAATATAAGTAGAAGTTTGCATAAGAACAATAAACTTTGGGGGTGGTCTTTGGGGGGGGGGGGGGGGGGGGGGGGGTCTTTGGGGGTGGTTTACTGAATTCCTGTAGTTTGAAGAGGGGTTTAGTGAGGTGCAGCCGAATAGGGCATTAGTTAAGTTACTTTTATAGGTGGCTTTTTGGTGGTATGTGGTCAGCTGGGCCTCTTTGGTTTTTTGTTTTTTTTTTCTTATTTCGTCGGATGTTACAATCTCAGCCGATCCAAGAGTTCACATTTTTTCGTCCATATATGGCATGAGCTTTTCTAGCAACAGATTCTTTAATCTTTACTGATCCATACAGTCCAAAGGTCAGATGGCCACTGATTTAGCGGTCCTACATGGAGAGAGAGAATGCATGCTGCGTGCCAGGATTCTTGCAGCTATACGAGAGACGATTAATTTGATGTGTCACATGTGACTTGTTGTTTTGTGGCTCCAAAATGTCAGGGTATATTTCAATAAATGTTTAACTTTAACCTCTTAATTCATTTATCAAATGAGATTGTTTTTAATAATTAACTTATTTCACTAATTATGTTTTTTTTTATCGCATACAATAGATTTTTTGATATTTTTACTTACCCAGCTAGCACATATTTAAAATATAAAATTAATAAAAAATAAAATATTATTAAAATAATAATAAGATAATATCATACTGGCAGCATGCACCGGCGGACCACCGCCTCCTCAACTCATCGCCGCTTTAGACCCTCCAATCCTCCTTCGAGCATGATGCCTGCCTCCCTCTCCCCCTCCTCCTTCGAGCATGACGCCTGCCTCCCTCTCCCCCTCCTCCTCCGAGCATGATGCCTGCCTCCCTCTCCTCATCATGGTTGAGACGTTCGTCTTTGTATGCTCCTCCTTCCAACCGTCAGCCAATCCTTTCGCCAGCCAGGCCGTCGAAGAAAGACAGCCCATATTTTTAGTTTTTTAATCTTTTTATTATTTGTATAATATTATTTCTTATTTTATATTTAACTTATGTGCCACATAACCAAAAAAACAATTGGAAAATTGGCAATAAGCGATTAAGAATAGTCGTTGCAATAACTTAATTATTGGAGAACAATTTCGTTGAAAAAGAAAATAAAATTGGAAGTTATTTATTGAAATTTAGCTCAATGTTTTGAAAACCAGACCGGATCGGCCGGTTCAACTGGTTCAACCGCGAACCGACCGATGATCCGATCCGATCAAAGTGTAAAATCGGTTTTGATGTTGAACTGGAAAAAACCGATTGAACCGGGCCGGTTGAACCGGTTCACTTCAAATTTTGAAAAAAAATTAAAATAATGACACAAATAGGAAAGTTGAAAAGAAAAAAAAGAAAGAAAATGAAAGAAATATAAGAAAGGAAGGAATATGACAGGTGTAATATTAAATAGGAATGGAAATAAAAAAGGTAATCATTTGAAATTGCTTAGTATTAAAATAGAAAATTATTAAAAGACATAAATAAAGAAAATAAAAAGGAAAGTATTAAAGAAAAAAGAAATAAGAATAATTTAAGATAAACTTTATTAATATAGTATTTATATCATTAAATAATAGATATTAAATTAATAATAATCTATTTATATTTAAATATTAATTATTATTATTATTTATCATTATTAAAACTTTTAACAAATTAAAATTATGTTATATTAATTTTTAATATTATTAATAGGTTATTAGTACAATATTAATATACTACATCATATAATTTATATTATATTTCTATAATTATTATAAATAATATTATTTTAATAAAATTTGATTTAATTCGGTCGAATCCGATCGGACCGGTCCAACCGTGATCCTAAGAAATTCGATCTGATCACCGGTCCGGTTACGAAAATATTGATCTAGCTAAAATCGTGACATGGAAGACCGCAGAGCAAGCTACCGCCCATGGGTCCCCGGTCAATATTTCGTGCGACATGGCATGTTGTGCGTGTGTGTCGTGTGTCTGTGCATGAGAGAGAAAGTTTACTGTTATGTTCATAGTAACACGACGAGGGTACCTTAATTTTGCAGTTTGCAATTTAAACGATGATTAAAAATAATTGCTACTTCTAACTCATTCCCTTACAAATCCTTTTAATACTCATAATTAAAACATTCTTAAAAATTGACAAAATTATTATTCATGTAAAATTTTTATGAGAATGATTAGAAGAATCTAGCATTGCCTTCTAACTTAATAATGTTCACCAAGTTTGCAAATGTATGCTGGTGTTTCTTCAGTCAAAATCCAGGACTTGTCGATGTTATAAGTTATTAACATTCCACTAATTTGATGTTCGAAAAATTAACTTTAAATTTTGGGCCAAGTTAATGATTTTACCAAATAATTAATCATGTGTTCTTAATCGTTTAATACGATGAAAAGATGTAAGCGCGCATAAATAATCTTAGGTAGTGCTTTGTTTTATATATTTATTTATATTCTTATCCATATAGAAGAATATTAGTGTACAACCACACTTTTGTAATAGCACGCTCACAAATTCAGAGGCAGTCCCATCTGATCTTACAGGGTCAAGATTTGTGTGTGCCCGTTCAGGAGCACCGTTCAGGGGGCGCGGGCGGTTCAAAGACACGGACAATTTGGACAGCGGGGCGGTGAGCGGATCCGGGTCGTTGTCTGTGCGCTTTCAATCACCTTGACCGACTAGCGAGTGACCAGAGGTCGAAGGGCGACAACGAGTGGTGAGCTGAGGGCGGAAGGCAAAAGGCCGACTTCCTCCTACTACGAAAAATCTAAAAGGTAGCAATTTTTAAAGAAAAGAGGGAGGTGAGAAAGGGGGAGTATAGAAATACCTTGCCTTCTCGAAGGAGGCAATGACTTTTGGAGTTAGCGAATATTTTAGTACTTTCTCACACCGAGTTCGTTCACGTGAGTTTAGGAGAATTTGAGTATTACCTAATTACTTGTGCTGCCGGCGTACTGACAAAAAGAGGGTTCGGGGGCACTACCCCCCTCCGACGGCGGTCCCGCTCTCGGGTTTTGAACGATTGGACTTTTGTTCAGTCGGCCCGTGTAATGCGAATTAAGGATTTTTTCTAGTTTGTTCGGGTTTTGAATTCGTTTAAGAGAAACATATTTATAACTTATTTTATAAATGTAATCTGAGCCTGTGATTTCTTCGTGATCTTCTATTCTTGTTCTCGAATTTTTCCATCAACGATCAGTCGGAGTTGGCTGCCACGCCTCTTGCAAGAGTTAGCTGCCAGTTGGATCTCGTCGTTGTGCCGCTTGCTGAAGGTAACCACCCGCTCCTTGTCATCATCCATTGCTCAAGCAAAACAAAGGGAAAATAATAAGTAATTCTTTGTAAATATTATAAACGTAACCATTATAATAAATTATTTGGTAACTTTTAATAATCCAACTTTAAAGTTTCAATTTCTTAATGACTTTTACAAAATTAACGAACGCAGCTTAAGATAAATTTCGTCGCAGTGATAGAAGAGATGGTGACCAGAAAATTAACTAATACAAAAGCCGGCCGAGCAACATATATAAAGTGGATAAAGAATACTCTTCCGTGCAAGTAAGTAAAAAAAATGAAATATTACTAAAAGACATGAGTTCGCAAAGTCTGTCGTAGTTGGACATGTTTCTTCCAATTCCGAAATTAAATGATTCTTTAGGAACAAAAAAGAGGATGTCGTACCTTTATATACTATTACCAAAAAGAAAGAAAAAAAATCAAACCCAAAGGACGTTAACTAATTTTGCAATTGGCACAAAATTTTTTTTGTGTGTGTGTGTAGAGCCGTGGCTATATCTTGCAATATTATTATCACATTAGTTATTATACAAATGCATTAATTGGCTCGTTCATATGATTTTTTATAGTTAGGTCATGTTGCATGATTTATTACAATTAAGATGAACAGAATTCTCCAGTGTCAATTTCAGCTCAGCGTAGGTATGAGATGTGAGCACATGGTGGTGATTGTGTTAATATATTTAACCGAGTACCATGTCGACCTAATTGTCTGCTTCTAAGCTGTAAGTTTATTTTATTCATTATTTTTTTCACTATTTGTCTGCTTCTAAGTTCTAAGTTGTCATTTCACGAGTTACATGTTATTCAACTATTGATTGATTTGATAGAGCAACAACCGACTTGATTATCATGATATCTTTCTTCTTCTGATAAAATTAAAAATGGATCGTCGGTCAACTATTAATCCTAATTAATTCGATATTAAAAATTGTTTTAGATTACAAAGGAATCCTACAAAGATGAATAGGAAAAATAAAATAATACCACTGATGAAGAAATAAATTAAAATATCGTTAAGTTAATTGCTAGTGTGCGAATTTTTCTTGAATTCTAATTCTCCTGAAACAAATTAAAATAACGTACGTATACCTTGTAACAAATTTTTTTCCTCGACTAGTTAGATCGATCTGCCCTATAAATTTCAATAAACATTGACCAAGAAGAATTAATGTGCTGATTTAATAAATGCTTAAAAATAATTATTAGCACACTAAGAAAAGAATGGCGCATGCATTTCGCACCATCAATTGTTTAAAGATGATATATAAATGAGGGCTCCATTATGCCATATATGAAAAATAAATAAGAATATCATATGAATATCTTGGTATACTAATAATTAAAAGAAACTAGCATTAACGAGATTACATTTTTAAGTCCATAAGTGAAAAGAGGAAAACGAGGCAATTTATTATAAGTTCTTACTACAAATAAATACTATTTATGGGAGTGGAGTTTTAGTATATCATTTTCTTGTAAAATAAAATTCTATGGATAAACATATAAAAAATGTTCGTAAGATTGTGGAAAATTTTATTTATTGATTAAAATATGTTCAGCACCATAAAAGTAGATACATGATGCAAAAGAGAAGATTCCAATACAGAATTATTGAAAAGCAAACGCAGAGTAAAAATCATAAAGCTAGACAAAAACAAACAAAATATATTTTGCCCCGCCCATGACGCAATGGATGATGATATCATCATCCGTTCTGCATATAAATCACATTGCATAAAGTATCAATATATATAAGAAGGCGAAATGAGGGCTTATTGAGCAATAACAAGGTCGTCCATTAGAAGCTAGAACTCAACCTAACAAATCCTCTTTTAATTCTTAAACTTTCCGAGCTATGTCTACTGCTGATAGGGCGTCGTCTACCATTTCTTCTTCGAGAAGGTAATTATACAAATGTGATAACATGTCATTTGAACCATGTTATGTGCAATTATGTCAAGTAATTTTAGGTATTTTTTTTTTGTTCTTTCATTTCTTTTTAATTCCGTGAGCAGTAACTTTGAAAGAGCCTGGGTTGATGATCAATAGATTCGAAAATTATTCAAACCATGTGGACGATAATTATTTTTATTGTTTCTAAATTTTGAAAAAAAAACTTACTGATATTATTAACACCCACGGCGTTATAATTTATTGCAATGCATTTTTACCAATATTTTTAGAAAAATGAAGAATTTTTTTAAAATAGCTAGCACAATATTTGTTTAAGAAAAATGAACAAAGATCGTACATTTTTTTAATGTTTATGCATGCTTCAGATGCACGGGACTTGCATTGTATTATTGATGCTCAGGCTGGGTGGCAAGGTGGCCGTCATCACCGGCGGCGCGAGCGGCATCGGCGAGGCGACCGCAAAGCTTTTCGTCAGCCAGGGCGCCCGGGTCGTCATTGCCGACATTCAAGACGGGAAGGGCAGGGACCTCTGCGAACTCCTCGGTCCCGAGAACACCTCCTACGTCCACTGCGACGTCACGTGCGAGGCCGACGTCGAGCGCGCCATGGCCGCCGCGGTCTCCCAGCACGGCAGGCTCGACGTCATGTTCGCCAACGCCAGGATCATGGACATGAGGGACCGGAGCCTCCTCGACTGCGAGAAGTCGGTGTTCGAGAGGGTGATGGCCACGAACGTGGTCGGGGTCATGCTGGCGGCCAATGTTGATTGTTCAAATTACTGATTATTCAAATTACGGTTATGTTAGTTGTACTGTAGAGTTGTAATGTACTGTACAGATACTTTGCATTTCCTATATAATGAAAAACTGTATCTCCTTGATCATTGATTGGGAGATATTTTTTGGCCCAAAGTTCTTGCAAGCGGAATGTTAACATGGTATCAGAGCAGGCGATCTCTAAGGAAGAACGATCGATCGATTGATACTCTAATGGAGGGCGATCGTTTGTAAGCCTGCATCGACATTGTATATCTGTGCTATCTGGTCAAATTTTTCTTCAGATCTTTCTTGTTTCTGCGATTAATTTTCATGGCGTCTTTGGATTCAAATAGCGCGTCTGGATCTTCTTCTGCATCTGCGGTTCTTGCTTTGGATTACACCCATCCTTTATACTTGCATCCCTCTGACACTTCTGGTCTTATTTTGGTTCCAATTCGACTCAATGGATCTGAGAATTATTCTATGTGGAGTCGGGCTTTTGGAAATGCTCTTCTAGCCAAGAACAAATTGGGGTTCATCGATGGATCCTGTAGAATAGAGCAATACGATCAGAGTTTGCATTTTCAGTGGAAGAGGTGTAATGCACTCGTACTTTCTTGGATCATTTCTACGGTAGCTGATGGAATTCTTGGTAGTATAGCCTATGAATCAGAGGCTTCAATTGTTTGGAGAGATCTTCGAGAAAGACTTGATGCAATCAGTGCATCGAGAGTTTATTACTTACATAAGGAAATTGCAGTTTTAACTTAAGGATCTTTATCGATTACTGAATATTACACTAAATTGAAGTTGTTTTGGGAAGAATTGTATTCTATCATTCCTTCACTTGGTATCATAGACCCTAGTAATGTGATGTATTTTTAACAACTGAAGGTTTTTCAATTTCTGATGGGGTTGAACGAGTCATATTCTGCAGTTCGTTCTCAAATAATTCTGATGAGGCCTGTACCACCTGAAAATCAAGTCTATGCCATGCTCTTGGATGAGGAACAACAAAGAAAAACCAGTTTAATCAATTCAGTGGTAATGAATTACACTTCAGAAGTTAATGCAGTTAATAAGAGTTTAAATCGATATCATAATTCAGGACAATTTCCTGGTTATCAGAATTCAGGGCAGTGGCAGAATACAGTACAGTTTTCAGGTTCAAAAGGAAAGAAAAATAGAAATTTAATCTGTGATCATTGCCATAAAGTGGGACATATTAAAGCACAATGTTATAGAATTATTGGATTTCCACCTGGGTTCAAATTTTCCAGAAATCAAAATCAGAGTCAGAATCAAGGCAGTGTTAATAATGTGCAAGTCAATAGTGACAACACTGTGGTTTCAAATGTGTTGCAGGATATACCTTTATCCTCTACACAAGCCGGTACTTCAAGTTCTACAATTGCTATCACTCAGACTCCCATGATTACTACTCCCATGATTACTACTGATCAGTATCAGCAAATTTTACAAATTCTTAATCATGGAAATTCTGACAGCAGTGCCAATATGGCAGGTAATTTGCCCTTGTTTTTTGGTAATTCTAAAGCAAAATGGATTATTGATTCAGATGCTTCAGATCATATGGTTTCTGATATCACTTGTTTAGTTGATATTCAATTCTTGGATCATCCCAAGAAAGTCAGGTTGCCAAATGGGACTGTTTCTCAAATAACTCATATTGGTAACTATCCTGTGAATGCAGAGCAGAATTTACAGGATGTCCTCTTCATTCCATATTTCAAGTATAATTTGTTATCTGTTTCTAAAGCTGTCAGGGATCTTCACTGTAGAGTAATTTTTTATCCTAATTTATGCTTATTTCAGGACCTCTATACTGGAATGATCAAGGGGATTGATAGACATGATCAAGGCTTATATTTCATGGTTCACAATGCTGATAACATTGCTCCTGTGCAGAGACTGCAGAAACATTCTAATAACACTGTGAACCTGCCTGATTCAATTTCTCAGCATACAACAATTCCTACATGAATGCTGTGGCATAGGCGTTTAGGACATGCTCCTTTTGTCAAGATGAAACCATTGTTGCCACCTGATCTAATTGCATCAGTAGAAAATTGTCACTGTGACATTTGTCCTATGTCTCGACAAGTCAGATTGTCTTTTCCTCTTAGTGCTACTACATCTAAATCTTGTTTTGAATTGATACATGTGGATGTTTGGGGGCCTTATCACGAGGCCACCTATGATGGTTTTCGTTTCTTCCTTACTATAGTAGATGATTGCACTCGTATGACTTGGGTGTTTCTCATGAAGTTTAAGAGTGATGCCATAATGCATTTAAAATCCTTTGTAGCCTTAATTGAGACACAGTTTGAGAAGAAATTAAAAGTCATTCGCACTGATAATGGAACTGAGTTTCTTAATGCTGCCTGTAAAGAATTTTTCTCTGAAAAAGGGATCATCCATCAGACTTCATGTGTGTACACACCTCAGCAAAATGGTGTGGTGGAATGAAAACATCGTCATATCCTTGAGACTGCTCGTTCTCTCAAATTTCAGAGTTCATTACCAAACTCTTTTTGGGGAGATTGCATTCTCACTGCAGTATATATAATTAATAGGCTTCCTTTATCAGTATTGCAGAACAAGAGTCCACATGAAAAATTGTTTGGCACTAGGCCCAGTTTTCATAATTTTCGAGTGTTTGGATGTTTGTGTTACACCAGTAACTTGGCCAATTCTGACAAGTTCTTATCTCGTGCATCTCCTTCAGTTTTCCTTGGATATTCTAGCACTCAAAAAGGATATAAGTTCATGGAGCTTCAATCTCGACGAATTTCTGTCAATCGAGATGTTCATTTTTATGAACATATATTTCCTTTTTCAGATCCTGTACATTTTCCTTATGTACATGATTCTTGTAGGCTTACTGTGAGCAGCCCTTGTGTTTCTGATGATCCTTTTTTATCTCCACCGTCTACACTTCAGACAGAAAATTCTGCTGATTCTTCTGTAACAATTTCAGATCAGTCACTACCATCTGATACTTCAGTTTCAGTTCATGACAGACCTAACATTTCAGCTCCAGCTCCAGCTGACATCAGAACTGAGTCCTCTCGGCCTCGCAGAACTTTAAAGCAGCCAAGTTGGTTAAATGATTATATTGTAAATCATTCTGCATCAGAGAATACTCTTTATCCTATTTCCAATCACATCTCTTATGATCATTTGCCTCCTACATATCATGCCTTTCTGGTCTGTTTAAATGCTGTCAATGAGCCTACTTCCTTTTCTCAAGCTGCTAAGGATCCAAAGTGGATAGAGGCTATGCAAACTGAAATGAATGCTTTGCAAGCTAATCATACTTGGGACATTGTTACACTTCCTGCTGGCAAATCTGCAGTTGGATGCAAATGGGTTTATAAGGCCAAACTTACGGCGACTGGTGAAGTCGAGCGTTATAAGGCACGCCTTGTTGCGAAAGGCTTCACTCAATTAGAAGGAATTGACTTTACTGAAACTTTTCCCCTGTGGCTAAAATGTCGACGATACGATGTTTGCTATCTGTTGCAGCCCAGAAATCCTGGCCATTGTTTCATCTCGATATTAATAACGCCTTTCTCAATGGTGATCTTTTTGAAGAGGTATACATGCAACTTCCTCCTGGTTTCTCTTCTGCTGAGGATCACTGCTCTAACAAAGTCTGTCATCTTCGAAAGTCGCTATACGGTTTGAAGCAGGCTTCCCGCCAATGGAATATTAAACTCACTCAGGTTCTTGTTCAGTCTGGTTTCAACCAGAGCCTACTTGATTATTCCTTGTTCACTCGACGAACTACGTCTGGTTTTGTTGCCCTTCTGGTTTATGTTGATGACATTGTCATTACGGGTAGTAGTGACAAGCTTATTCAAGCTGCGAAATCTGTTCTGTTTTCTAACTTTAAACTCAAAGATCTTGGTCCCTTACGTTTCTTTCTTGGTCTTGAAGTACTTCGTTCCTCAGCCGGGATTGTCCTTACTCAACGTAAATATGCTTTGGATTTGATCTTTGATGCTGGACTTTCTGGTGCCAAGGCTGTAGATATTCCTCTGGAGCAAAATCAGAAGTTGACCTCTGTTCAGTATGATACTGTTGTTCCTCTTTCCGCGTCTGATCCAATTCTTTCAGACTCTGTTAAGTATCAGCGCCTCATTGGACGACTTTTATATCTCACTATTACAAGGCTAGATATTTCTTTTGTTGTTCAACATCTCAGTCAGTTCATGCAACAACCGAAATCTTCTCATATGACTGCTGCTCTTCGTCTTGTTCGTTATCTGAAACATGACCCCGCTCTTGGTCTTTTCTTTCCTTCTGTTGCTTCTAATTCTCTTCAGGGATTTTGTGATGCTGATTGGGCTGCTTGTGTGCTTACTCGGTGCTCTGTTTCTGGCTATTGTGTTCAGCTGGGATCTGCTCTTGTTTCTTGGAAATCCAAGAAGCAGCCAACTGTTTCTCGTTCTTCTGCTGAGTCAGAATATTGTAGTCTCGCTGCTTTAGTTGCGGATATTGTTTGGCTTCATCAGTTATTTGCTAAACTTGGTGTTGATGTCAACCTCCCTGTTCCTGTTAATTGCGACAATCATGCTGCCATTCACATTGCTTCCAATCCAGTTTTTCATGAGCGCACTAAGCACATTGAAGTCGATTGCCATTTCATTCGTGATCACATTGTTACCGGTTTGATTCAGCCGCGACATATCTCTTTGTCTGAACAGTCTGCTGATATCTTCACAAAGGCGTTGGGCAGTCGACAACATTCTTATTTGGTTTCCAAACTTGGCATGTTATCTGTTCACCATGCCAAGTTTGCGGGGGCGTGTTGATTGTTCAAATTACTGATTGTTCAAATTACGGTTATGTTAGTTGTACTGTAGAGTTGTCGTGGTGTACTGTAGAGTTGTAATGTACTGTACAGATACTTTGCATTTCCTATATAATGAAAAGCCGTATCTCCTTGATCATTGATTGGGAGATATTTTTTGGCCCAAAGTTCTTGCAAGCAGAATGTTAACACAAGCACGCGGCGCGCGCGATGGTCCCGGCGCGACGCGGGAGCATCGTGCTCGCGGCGAGCACGGCCGCATCGGTCGCCGGGTTGGCGACCCAGTCGTACACGTGCTCGAAGCACGCGGTGGTGGGCTGATGAAGGCGGCGGCGGCCAAGCTGGGGGCGCACGGCGTGCGGGTGAACTCCGTGTCGCCGCACGGGGTGGCGACGCCGCTGTCGCGGGACTCCTTAGGCATGGACGGGCCGTGCTTCGAAAGGTGGATCGAGAGCTGGGGCAACCTGAAGGGCGTGCATCTGAAGGCGGAGGACGCGGCGGAGTCCGTGCTGTACCTGGCGAGCGATGAGTCGCGGTACGTGAGCGGCCACAACCTGGTTGTGGACGGAGGGGTCACCGTGGCCAGGGACGTCCGTGCTGATGCTGCGGCTGCTGCTGCTGCTCTGGCTTGATAAATAATTAAGAAGCTGACTCCGCATCGATCATGGCGTACATAATATTGCTGCATGCAGCACTCGCTCGGTCGGTCGTCTCCAGTCCAACACGAGATTTGTATGCTCCCAGTCGTGTCTTGTGGTTACTTTGCTTTTGTTCTGTTTGTATTTTGGAATGGATGAAATAAAAGGTAAAGGTGGTGAAAACATTTTCGATTAAGTAGACGTCGAGTTCTAATTATCGATCGTAGCATTTTGGGAGCATTTAGATACGCAGAATATTGTAACATGTCAATTATATGCGGAGTATTTTCTTTGGGCTGAGATTGTTCAACCCTACGGACCAGAGAACAATAGTAGTCTAGGAAACATTACTACAGACGAGCCCACTACAAGAGAGAGTTGTATGCTGCCTTCTGAAAGGATCAATCACTTTCAAAAAAAAAATCTATTGATTCACTTTCAAAAAAAAAAAATCTATTGATTCTCTTGTATGATTTACTTCACGGACGAGTATCGTAACATTCTAATATATTTTCAACTAGGGGAAAATGGCAGTCCCCCATTTTTCTACGCCCGTCCGATCCGAATCGGGCGTCGATGAAAAATGAGTTTTTAGTGTTGAACCGACGTTTCGATAGCGATTCACAATGCCGGTTCAAAATCAAACCGGATTTTTTGGAGTAATAAAAACCATTGTAAAAAAAAGTTTCCCACTTCCCGACCTCACGCTCTCTCTCAACTCTCTCGCTCTCCGATCTCCGATCGACACCAAACGAGATCCGACCAAATGCCGACCAGATCTGATCGTCGGCGGTCTCGTTTGACCAGATCCGACCGGACGCCAACCAGATTTGGTCGGCGGCAGCCTCGCCTGCCCTGCTGCGCTCGCACGACCCCGCATGCACGCCGCCGGCCATCCTTCTGTGCTCGCACGACCCTGCCTGCACCACGCCGGCCGCCCTGCCGCGCTCGCACGACTCCGCCCGCACGCACGCCCCTGCCTGCCCTGTCGTGCTCGCACGACCTCGCCTGCATGTCGTCGGCCGCCCTGCCGTGCTCGCACGACCCCGCCCGCATGCCGCCGGCCGCCCTGCCACGCTTGCACGACCCCATCGCACTCCGCCGGCTGCCCTGCCGTGCTTGTACGACCCCTCCCGCACACCGCCAGCCGCCCTGCTGTGCTCTCACGACCCCGCCCGCCCGCACGCCGCTGCCTGCCCTGCCGCGCTCGCACGACCCCGTCCACCCGCACGCCGCCGCCTGCCCTGTCACGCTCGCACGACCTCGCCCGCACCCCACCCGCACCCTGCCCTGCCACTCTCGCACGACCCCATTCACACTCCGCCCCAGCCCCCACACGCCGTCGCCCGCACGCCCTCACGGTATCTTTCCAAGTCAAAAAATTTAATACTAAATTTGTTCCATCTGAATAATGCATAGTAGGTCTTGGAGATGCTTCCTTGGCAATGCGCGTTTAGATCAAACTTTTTGTAAATGTCGAGTAGCCGAACTTGTGATCATAAATTGTACTTAATTATGTTGTTTAACCGAACTTCAATTGTACTTAATTATCTTGCTTCAATAGTCGATACCTTATTTGTTCAATATTACAAAATGAGGCCCTCAAGCTTGTGTTTCATCGTGTACTTATTTGTTCAATAGTCGATACCGAACTTCAATTGTACTTGTTTGTTTCATGTTACTTCATCGTGTTCATGTATGCATGCATGTCTTCTTGTTTCACAGGTCAGGCATGTCATCTTCTACCTCCTTCATATCACACCAATTAGATATTCCTTTTTGTGCATGTGGTGATAAGGCAATATTACAAACTTCATGGACAAATAATAATTTCGGAAGATGATTTTGGGGGTGCTCTCATTATCAGGTAAACATTTTGATTGCAAACAAGTAATGTATTTTGGCCTTCATTTCTATTTCATCGTATAATTTTTTGTATGATGTTCTTATAGGGTAAGCCTCCACATGAATACTGTAATTTTTTTCAGTGGTTCGATCCAACTATGAATGATCGGCATAAGAATATTTTAAGAAGCTTGCTAAAGGACGATGAAAAAGCTCAAAGACAAAAATTGGATAAATATAGGATTATTTTAATAGGATTGCTCAATAAAATTATCGCCTATGAAGTGCCGCAAGGAGAGATAAAATCATGTATTTACTTCTTGGAATGATAATATCATTTGTATTAGTTAAAATGAACTTTCTTTAGTTGTTGGGTTTGTAATCATTAGTTCCCTTCTTTTTTTTATGTGGTGATAATAGTTTGTAATCATTAGTTCCCTTCTTCTTTTTATGTAGTAATAACAGTTTGTAATGAACTTGTATGTTTTTTAGAAGCAGATGTTATATATATCTTCTCTTTGTGACAAAGCAATAATGTTTCAATATGTTATATGTTGTGATATGTTCAGTTAAAAATTTTGTGATATGTTTCGATGCTTATTATCTTGTGATCTATTTCAGCTTAAAATTTGCGATATGTTTTCAACATATAACATCACTAGGTTCCAAACATAGTGATATTTTGCGATATGTTTCGATATTTACAAACAACATAACTAGGTTCCAACATAAAATTTTGTGACATGGAAATTTCCACGCCAACATAACTAGGCTCAAAAATTTTGCGATATGTTTCGATACTTATTATGTTACAAACAACATAACTAGGTTCCAACATAAAACATCCAACATATGTGAAATTACAAACAACATAACGAAATAGGTCTAACATAAATAGGTTCCAAATATAACATCCAACCTCAATGAAATTACAAACAACATAACTAGGTTCCAACATATAACATCCAACCTTTATGAAATTACAATATAACATAACTAGGTTCCAGCATAAATAGGTTACAACATAAATAAGTTCCAACATATTACATCAAACATATGACATCCAACATATTACATAAGTGTTCAGTCATGACCTTCATTATCAGCACTCTGTCAAATATAAAGACGATTATTAAACTTTCTAAGAGAGAAGTAAATGAAGACGAATTAAACTTCTGTTAAATGAAAAGTAAATGAACCTGCAATAATGGACACTTTTGTTTGTCATGTCCTTGCTATCCGCATTTCCCGCAACTCCTCTTTCTGAAATCATTTTGTGACATGAAAATTTCCACATCAAATTTTATCCTTGTAACATTCTTAGGCTTGTCCTTAGACTTTACACAAAGTGGGTCGCAGATCGTAAATTGTAACTCATGCAAGTTTATGGAGCTTGATTGACTAAGTGGTAAATCAGTAGTGCTAAATTGAGTTGTTTGAAAGTGGTTGGTGCTTGCTCCACTTGCATCTATAGATTCATTCGGCACATGAATTGCACTCATTTTTAATATGAGATCATCTATAGTTGGCGCCCTGCATTGTAAATGAGTAGGTGAAATGAGACCCATCGTTTGTACTTTTCATAAATTAAATGCGTAGGTGAAATGAGACCCATCGTTTGTACAAAAAATGTGCTTCGTGTGTGGGAAAACCTTACGTATGGCATTCCCCATCGCGATGTCTTGATCTGTAATAATACATTGTGGATGTTTTTCAAACATGCATTCAGATCATTGTTCAAAGAACCATGTGAACGTCTCATCTGTCTCATCTGCAAGTAAAGCACACCCAAATAAGTAAGATCTCCAATGATGATTAATTTCTATGAATGGTGCAAATGACATTTTTAAATTATTGATTCGATATGTTGTATCAAATACAATCACATCATCAAAAGTCAAATAACTATCTCTTGACCTTTCATCAGTCCAAAAAAAATTCAGAACTGTGTCATCCGCATCGAGTTCCCAACTATGAAAGAAACACGGATCATAATGTACCTTTTTTTGAAAATTATATATAATTTGCAAGCACTCAACAGAGAAAGTGCTTTTTCTTATGGTTCTCAAATGATCAATACAATTTTGAGCTGTTATAAGAGGTTCTCCAGACATATTAAGGACTCTAACAATCTTAGATGGACCCATACCGAAGACACGTAGATGACTAATAGCTTCTCTAGAAGTTGTATTGATTTGATTATGTGATCTTAAGAACTTTACCTTCGAAGAAGTTGTCAGGCAATGATTGTGTTCTTCTTGAAATTTTTTCATCTCTCATTTTTCATCTCTCATTTTTCATCTTGCTTTAGAATAACATATAGATGAGCATGAGTCCCTAACTTCTCTTCCCTGTGTAAAAGTTTGTGTCTATCCTTGTCTAATTCTCTTGTGTCTTTCTTTAGAACAAACATAATTCACATTAATTACTTTTTAGTAATCTTGTGCTTATGTGAAGTTTGTTTTCTCACAAAAAAAACTCACTAATTTAGCATACATGTTATAGTACTTGTAGGCTTCTTCATCTGTGGCAAATAGCATTCCAACATAGGATTTCGATAACTCATATGCTTTGACAAAATTAACATCATCTTCTTTAAATTTATCATGTTTAATATCGTCTTCATTCATCCATTCTATTGTCAATTCTGCCACGTTACTAATACTATTCTCACCGTCCAAGTGCAATCTTGCCTAAAAAATACAAACAAATTCTCATTAAAAATTACAAACACATAATGATAATAATTTTGATAAACAAATTCTTATTAAAATTTACAAACACTTAAACAATATTGGACATGTAAAATGGCCAGATGCAGCTATTTTTTGTAAACAATATCCACAATTGCTTTGAAAACTCGTACCATTGTTACATGAAACAATTATTAAAAGCGTATTTACACATTGTAAACAATAATTATTAAGCAAACATATTTACACATTATTAAAAACTCGTATCATTGTAAACAATAATTATTAAGCAAACATATTTACACATGAAACAATTAAAAAAGTGATTAACTCACATCATTTAACTAATCCTGAGATAACTAACTAGTTACAAGATGATTAACTACTTACATGATAAAGTTGATTAACTAAGTACAACATGATCAGTGATCAACTTCTTACAATTGAAGGTGATTATTACATAATTACAAGGTGATCAACTAATAAGTGTTTAACTAATTACACAGCAACCCGGCGTCAGCGTCGTGCGAGAGCGGTTAGGCGTGCGACGGCGGTCAGCGAGGGCGGAAGGACGGTTGTGTGCGACGAAGGTCACTAGGGGCAGAAGGGCAGCGGCGTCATGTGAGAGCGGTCAAGGCGTGCGACGGTGGTCAGCGTGAGGGGACGAGAGGCTGCGTGCGACAGACCTCAACGGGGGCGAACGGGCGGCGGCATGCGACCAAGGTAACCGGGGGCAGTAGGGCGGTGGCGGAGGCGAGGAATCGTCTTTCCTGTCGGCGAAGACAAAGGTCGGTCCGACATAAAAAAAATGAAAAAACTACAAATGACATACGAGGGGAAAGCACCTTAGGTCGTAGATTTGGTCGGCGCCGAAGTAGGTCGTAGATCCGGTCAAGGACCAAATCTGGTCGGCGTCGGACCAGATCTGGTCGGCGTCCGTCAGATCTGGTCGAACGTGGTCGGGAAATCATAGATCTGGGATTGTAGCACTCGTCAGCAGTCGAAGTCGTGCGGATCTATTCGGACATGGTCAGGGAATCACAGATCTGGGATGGTCGCACTCGTTGGCGGTTGTCTTTGCACAAATCTAGTTGCGCCGATCACGGATGCCAGACAGCAAGCGTCGCGGGACGACGAGGGAGGTGAGAAAGAAAGAGAGTAAAAGGGACTCGCCGGCGATCGTCTTCGCACAGTTCTGGTTGCGCCGATCGCAGCCGCCGACGGTCGTGGATATCGGACAATGAGCATCGCGGGACGATGAGGGAGGTGAGAAAGAGAGAGTAAAAGGGTAAAAAAATTTTCACCACCCCCTTTTGGTGTCGGCCGATTCATCCACTGAACTGAAGTATCAATGAACCGGCCGATCCATCTTTTGAACCATCCATTTCGCCGGTTCAACCAAAATAAATTCATTTTCCATCTGCGTCCGTCCGATCAGAATCGAATGGGCGCAGAAAAATGGGGAGACTGTCCCCCATTTGAAATGGGGGAATACCCATTTTTTTCCTTTCAACTATAAGCATCTCTTTCTAAACATGAAAAAAAGAGCTCACTCAATTTCTGGGAATCATCATTCTGAGTCACTCCGTTCTCGTGAATGGACACTAAACGTCCCCCACTTTTTCAACTCTATCTTAGCAATTTATAATTAGATTACTTTTTTTACCGCTGATTATATGTTTCCTACTTGTGCAGTCAACGGGACATGTATGCACCATATTTCTTTTTCTTCCACGCGTGTAGGTGTCTCACGTGGCAAAGCAAAATTTCGTTAATAAACACAAACTATTAAAATAATAATATAATAAATAATATATTTTTTAAAAAAAAGAGAGAGAGTGGGGCCGCCCGTCTCCTCCCCCCTCTTCCTCCGGGGGCCTCACCGGAGAGAAAGCGTAAAAGGAGAGACGGGACGGCCATCTCTTTTTTACTTTTTATTATTTTAATGTATGAGTTTGTTACATTAGAATATTAAAAATTGTAATATTTTGCCACATCAAACATTTACACACACAGAAGCTGTGCCACGTAAATAACGCAATGGAAAAATGGATATCACAAGTAAAAAGGACAGCTAATAAATAAGTTAATAATTGAATAACAATCTAGCTACAAAGAAAAGTAAAAGAAGAGAATTAGAAAAGTGACAAAGTTGAAGGACATTTAATAAAACTTATCTCCTGTAAAAGGTATTAATTATAGATTCCCCATTAGGGAAGAAAGATCATCTAATCTCATATGTATTACATCAAGAAGGAAGGAAAAAGAATTATCTCTTCATGGTGCTTTCTAACTCGATCCACGTGGAAACAATCACTTGTATACAGAAATAGCAGAAAAATGTTTTCTTCCTGGTGCACGTTATTTGCTGGGTTTTGTCCTTGGCAAACATTGAATTGCAGGATCCACTTTCAAGGAACATAATACAATAAAAAAATGAGATAGTATGAATTTTGTTTATGATTCAAACTAGACGATACTAAAGAACAAACAGGAAGAAAGACTCATTATACATGAATGATGAAGTTTATATGTCATGGAGAAGTCAAGAAAGTAGAATTAGGCCTGCAAAAAACTTGCATATTTGGCACCAAGGAAAAGCCTTTGAATGCACAGAAGAGAGTTTTTTGTCACTTCAGCATTTTCGTGATTCATGAGCTTCATTACTCGCTCCTTAGCCTTTAAATCCGAAACGATTAGCCTCCCAGATGGATGATACTGAAGGAATTGGGATAAATCATAGCAAGCGACAGCAAGTGCCTTCGGATCGGTAGATGTGTCAAGAATTGTGATGAGGACTCGTAGAATCTGTAAGAAAAGATACAAGTGATCATCAAGGTCAGGTTAAAGCCATGAAGTACACTTAAACTAGTAAAAGTTTTAATTTACTTAATACAATAACTCCATAAAAGAAAGTATATTGGAGCCAGTAAAAGAAAGTATAAAGATAATTCTCAAGCAAACCATAACTCCATAAAGCAAATCAAAACAAAATGGGAAGAAAGAAACAAAGAAAACAAAAACCATTTATGAAATTGAGAAAAAACATCAAAATTAAATGATTGAACCAGTCGGAACAATCAAACCACCAAACGCCATTTACTGGAAAATTTGGGTGCTGCGCCTTTTTAGACTGCACTTTACTAAAATGTTCTTCATCGTTGTTAGTAGATCTCCATCATGTCCTTCATTGACATGATGAATTTTAAATTTAAAAATTTTAAATTTTCAGAAATTTATTTTTAAAACAATTTAAAACTACTGAACATTCTCAACTAAGTTTAAAATGTCTATTTTAAAATTTTCTAATATATATACTTTAAGAAAAAGAATAATAACATGGAGGAAAAAAAATAGTAATTTGAATATGTCAACAACAATAGATAAACCTACCGAAGTATCCCAATAAGATAAGACAAATGATACTGTATGACAACGTCCAATAAATATTCATTTCTAGACTTTAGCATGTTTTCAACAAGTAACTAAGACAAAATCTTCCGAAGATGGGAAGTCCAAGCACAGCTTGAACTAATAAGAAAAAAAGATAATTAATGAACACGTATCAATCATCACTTGACCAGTCATAACACACTTTCAGTTACCACAATATACTGTATATTGATTAAACAATGAAACCTTTTAAGTGCGACAGACATTAAAGCATCGAAAATAAAGTAGGTTTTTAGTTATTATTGAACATAATGTATAAATTCATGAAACCTTTTGAGAAAATTACACGAATGGTCCCCCAACTTTGAGTCGATTTTCAATTGGTCCCCCAACTTCAATTTATCATCAAAACGTCCTCCATCTTTTATTTTCTTGCACGCTTAATCCTCCTAACAGGTGATAGTGGGTTTTCCGATTGCCTTACTTACGTGACGGGTTTTCTCTCCCATTCACGTCAGTTTAAATCCGCCACGTCATCATAAAAATTAAAAATAATAATAAAAAATGAAGGTGTCCACGTCATTAAAAAAATAAAAAAAAATGAGCTACGGGAGAGGGAGGGGGGCGACCACCCCCCTCCGATCAAGCTCGCCGAAGACTCCGGCGAGCTCGACCAGAGGGGGGCGGTCGCCCCCATCCCTCTCTCTCGCCATGCGAGCTGGCCCCCCAGCTCTGGTCAAGCTCCGGTGAGCTGGTCGAGCTCACCGGAGCTCGACCAGAGGGGGGCAGTCGCCCCCATCTCACTCTCGTCGTGTTGGAGACGTGCGGGAGAGAGAGGGAGGGGGGCGACCGCCCCCCTCTGGTCGAGCTCCGGTGAGCTGGTCGAGCTCGCCGGAGCTCGATCAGAGGGGGGCAGTCGCCCCCCTCTCTCTCTCTCACCCGCACGCGGGGGAGAGAGAAGGAGAGGGGGCGACCGTCCCCCTCTGGCGAGCTCGACCAGAGGGGGGCGGTCGCCCCTCTCTCTCTCTCTCTCTCGCCGTGCAGGAGAGAGGAGGGGAGTGATCGCCCCCCTCCCTCTCTCTCGTCGTGCTAGAGCGACCGCCCCTCCCTCTCTCTCCGACAGCTCATTTTTTTTATTTTTTTATTTTTTTTAATGACATGGACAACTTCATCTTTTTTTATTATTTTTAATTTTTATGATGATGTGGCGGACTTAAACTGACGTGGATGAGAAAGAAAATCCGCCACATAAGCAAGGCAATCGGAAAATTCACTATCACCGATTAAGAGGACTAAGCGTGCAAGGAAATGAAAAATGAAAGACGTTCTGATTATAAATTGAAGTTGGGGGACCAATTGAAAATCGACTCAAAGTTGGAGGAAGATTCGTGTAATTTACCCAAACCTTTTAGATCATAGGTGTATAAGCATAGTCAAAAAATCATTCCACATGCAGTGATTCAACAGCCATGTATAACCTGGAAAGAACTCCCAAAGTGTCATACCTGGAAATCATTTTCTTCAAAGTTTGTAATATTCTCACGCCAGAATGCTGGATCCTTATGCATGGGAGACCAATCAAGATGACCCAAAAGGATCTCTTGCTTATATTTATCAAACGAACTTAATCTTTTAACGTTATCTTTAAGTCCATCTTCAAGTTGATTCAATGCATCCAACAAATCCTATATGCATGTAAAAATGGTTAGGAATGCAATTGGATTTCATAGAATATCAATACTTAAATTTTTCTATTTTGGCAAAAATGAAGTTCGGCACTTGTGATTAAGATGATATACAATTATGTCAAAACATTGAAAATTTGCCCATATTGAACTACCGAAGATGTTATACAAATATGTAAAAATGCTGGAAATTAATGTCCATATTGAACTAAACAAATAGGAAATTCTGATCTCCATAGAATCACAAAAATTCTTAACTTTGTTGTATATCCAAATTGAAAAAACACTCTTTGGTAAATATCCACACCTTGATTGATATCATACAAAGCACACAGCACTTGAGACTCCAGTATATAGTGCACTTCCTTGGGATGGATATTCATAAGGTCACCATATATGTATACAGTATATACAGTATTTTCTGTGACGCTTGTAAAGTATTTACCCCTGGTTTCCGCATGGACGACATGACTCCAATCACCCATTCATTTAATAGGCCCATTAAAAGTGCAAGCCACAACATTTGAAATATGAGAAAATTCACATAGAAGAATATAAAAGAAACATCATATAAAAGCAACTAACACATTTCTACAATATTCATTTATTTTAGAATATAGACAAGTTCCCTTAACGAGTCTTTAAATATGTAAAAAATATTAAAATTTCCTATATATGGGTATGAAAATATCTTTTTTTTTTTGAGAGGCAAAAGGATGGGGTATGAAAATATCTATGCTCATACTCTCCAGACACCACCTTACCATTCCTTGTATCATATCTGCAATAATGACCAATTTAAGGACATTGCCATACGAAAGCTAAAGAATGAAATCCATGGGTAGTTCCCATCAACCTACCAATCCTCAACTGGACTGAAGATTTATAACACATAAATCTATTGTCTGAATAAGCTATTGCTAATACTTGATTTTTATTGGTCATAAGGGAGTTCAAATCTCACCTCATCACTCCAAGCTTGAGCCTTTAGGCTCTGAACTATTTGGGGCAAACCGAGATCAATCATTTGAGCACCAAATGCCTCCTTGGATAATAGGTTGCGGAAGGTCAACATCACAACCCGAACGACCTACACAAGTAATTGGAACAGCTGACATCAGAATTTTTCACATGAAAAACCAAATACAGAGGGCATGGTGAATATTTTCACCTTTTCCTTAGTTGAACCTTTGACAACTTCCAGCATCCTAGGTACGATCCTAGTAGTAGCTAAATGGTTGATTGCTGCGTCATAATAGGACAAGAGCCAAACACAGAGGCAAGTTTCATAAAGGAGCTGCAAAATGGAAAGTTGAATAATTATTAATGAGCTAATAAAAATATTATGCATGCAACTGCAAGTATGGCAAATTTTCTGCAAGCCTTCTAACAGAGGAAAATGAGGCTTCATGAGTTAACGAACGAAAGAAAAAACATATATAATAATTTCTCGACAAGAAAAGCAAGGGTCCATTAAACCATGAGATATGAAACATTTTTCCACTGTTTCTAGGTGTGATCTTATACACAAGAGAAAATGAAGGAATAGTACAAGGCATGCCTACTAAAATGCAAGCATAGAATGACTTCATCGGAAATGAGTTCTTCAATTCACATGTATCTTCAATTATTTAATTGTGTATAAAAAGCTGTTTGAGATTCATGACAAGCATAACAGTTATGTAACTCGACTAAATGACAAAATTCATATAACTATTACAGTAGAAAATATATATATGAAAAGGATCTGTTTAATTGTTCACCTGAATGGATTGTTGTGTTGATGCCAGGGAAATCAATGGAATAAGCAATTTTATGCCATCTGCTTGAACGAATAAAACTCTAACAGAAGATTCTCTCAACAAGGTGGCTAAGGAATTTATAGCTGTAGGCACCGAGCGATTTGGATGAGATGGACTTATAAGCTGAAAAGATGGCGTGTGCATAATGAGAAATTAAATATCAAGCAAGTCCAAAGAAAAATCACAAAACAGCAATTCTTTCGATGATCAGTCCAGACACATCCCAGTCCACTTCAGCTATCCAGAGAGTACTATACTCGATGTGCATTCTTATTGTGGAGTGGGAGGAAAGATACCTTTTTGTGTTCCCGTCCTCAATATATTTTTCATTTCACACTTGTATCCTTCTTTCACATCTTAATATATTTGGATGACTAGCAAGATCAAAACATCCTTTACCCCTCAAACAAAAAAAAAAGATACATTCCTATCCAATGGGGTCAACTCTTAAGTATAAATATCATGTAAACTCATAAACTTGTGCTTTTCCATTCCCTCAATAAAATCTCGTAGTTTTCCAAGTTAACAGAAAATGGACTAGATAATGTTAATCAGATATCCCTACAACTGCTAATGAATAATAAGACAACGTGACACTGATTAAAAAGATTCTATGGAATAGAACTATGCAGATGAGCATCCCCAAAATATACACCAGCACACTGAAATATATCAATACAAATTTGGTTACTAACTTTTGATTACCTTGAGCCATTTTCATAACAAAGTATACCTATTTCTTCATATCAAAATTCATAATCAGTATGTTTTAATGGGAAGGCATCAATTGGAATTGGCAATAGCTTTTTTCCTGCTGGGCGGTGATCCATCATCTGCAGTTACTGTTTGTGCAGTAGCCAACTGAGCCACACGTTCGTCTCCGGCAGTCCCTGCCGGCGGCGCCACCCTCCGTCTCCAGCAGTTCCTGCCGGCGGCGCCCTCGCCGTCTCCGGCAAGGTTATCAAAATCGCGATCTTGATCGTAAGATCGTACGATCTTACGATCCTACCTAGGGTCGGCGATCTCGATCTCAACTTTGAGATCATTTTTGTAGGATCGGTAGGATCGTAATAGCAAGATCGTAAGATCCTACCGATCCTACTAATCCAATTTTTTTTAATTTTTTGTTTTGTTTTTTAAATTTTCACCAATTGCAACATGATTTTTTTGAGAAATAAAATTAAGAAAAAGGTTATTGATTATAATTAAAATTTTAAAAATATTTTTTGCATAAAATAACTATTATAAATGTATATTAAGAATTATTATATAATGCTATTTCATATTCACCATATTATTGCCATTTTTTGTCAATCTATATTAAATTATTATTATTATATAAATAGTATATATATCATTTGTAACAAGTCTTAATAGGATAGTACTCAAGATAACATTATTTATAATTTAAAATATTACAAATTTATTTAAAAAATATTATTTTACATAATTTTATATATTCAACTATTATTTTAATATATAGGTAGGATCTTACGATCCTCGATCCGATCTTACGATCTTCGATCTTACGGACCCCTTCCGATCTTACATAAGATCCCGATCTTGACTACCTTGGTCTCCGGTAGCCTCTACCGGCGGCGCCAGTACTCTTTTTCTCGTTCTTCCCACTCGCTTTGCTCACAGGATGCGCACCAGGGTGCAGGTTGCTAGGGACGGGTGGGCGACCATCTCTAGACCTCCTCCCCGCTCCTCTGTTCTTGGTCGCCGGCCGGTGTCACGTTGTTTCAGGTGTTTGGAAGAAGGACATTTCACGCATGTCTGCTCTGCTCCAATCCGGTGTTTTCGGTGCAGGGGTGACGGTCACCGCCGGGCGAACTGCCCTGAACTTCACAGGCCTCCGCCACGCGCCGTAACTGCTGCGGCGGCCTCGCCGGAGCCGGGGATGATCATGACCGACTCCTCTGTTGTCATCCCCTGGTCTCCAGAGCTCCAGAGCAACTCGGACTTCCTCCGGGGTTGCCTCATCGGTGAGGCGAATGGTGGGTCCACATCCCTGGCGGCTCTGCGCACAGCCATCGTCGTGGAGGTTGGGGCCACCCCCCCTTTCCACCTCAATCGGGTTTCGTCGAAGTTCTGGCTTCTCGTTCCCGGTTCGACACTGCAGCGGGAACGGCTGATGGCTGCTCCGTCCAAGCTTTCGGCTGAGACCAGTATCTGTTGGCGATCATGGATGGAAGATGATGGGGCAACCCCTGCTTTGCTGGCGGCCAGGGAGACCGTCGAAATAGTGGGTCTTCCGCTTCACCTTTTGCGCCCAGAGGTGGTGATGGAAGTGGCGCACTCGGTCGACAATCCCTGCTCCATCGTCCTACCGGCCATCGGTGTGCCAGACCTGTCGGTGGTCTCGGCCAATGTTGAACGCAGGCCAGGCACTCGTCTTCCGTCCTCGGTCACCATCCACGCCGGCGCCGGCCATTTCGTCGTTCACCTGAGGCGACCTAGGGGGACTCGTTCGTGGGCAGACATCGCCGCTAGCAGTGAGTCGATGCCCTCTGGTGGGGGGGCTGGCATCCAGGCTGCTGCTCGGACACCGACAGCTCAGGGTCACGTGGGAGATGCATGTGGGAGCTGTACGGGGTCACCTTTAATTCAAATCCCGCCTGAACCCTCTACCAACCAAGTCTGCACCCAAACCCCACCAAATCTCAAATCCCCGCACCTAAACCAACCTGACTCCACCATCCCGCACCTAAATCAAACTGAATCCACCTCGCCGCACCTGAACCAGCCTACGTCCACACCTCCTTTGCAGCCACCCCACAGCCCTACCACCCATAACGCCAGCTCTCCACACTGCTCCCCTCTGCATACGACCTCCTCTATGCGGGACCGCGACCCCCCTTGCGTCCCCCTCCTGCTCCGGCGCCAACTGCTCACCTCATCCCGACCCCTCGCCTCGTCGACCACAAACGTGCCCCTCCCTCACCGATGCCTCTTGGAGCCCCCTCATAACCCGTCAGCGTCAGATGCCTCTCCCCTGTCGCTGGCTCACCTGTTCGCATCTCCTTCTACCGGCGGCATGGTCGCCAACCAACTCGCCACTCGGGGGGTGGATGCCCAGCCCCGAGTCTACAGGCGCCGGCGATCCCGTGGCAGGCCATCCCGGCTGGCGCCCCAGTCGCACTCGCACGCGGCGACTGCTGCCGCTGATGGGGAGCTGGACGCGAGCTCGGGGTACCCAGCTAGCGACTCAGAGCTCCTCGCCAGCCGTCCAGATGATGAAGTTCAAAGGGTGGCTCAGATTGCAGGCTTTAAGCACTCTCGCCGGCGGACAATGGCGCAGGTGGACGCGCCCTGGAGGCTAATGGCCGCCCTACGTCCGGCTCGGCGTCTTCTGACTTTTGCTAGAAATATCTCAAAGAGGAGGATATCTGTGGGCAGGATCTCGCCCACCAGGGGGATGGACACGGTGTCCTTATGAAGGTCCTTACTTGGAATGTTCGCGGCCTTAGCGATCTGGGGAGACGCCGAATTCTTGGCCGATATTTGCGCAAGTGGGAGATCGATGTGGTTCTCCTCCAAGAGACGAAACTGGCAGACTGTAGCGCGCCCATGTGAGAACAGATTGGTGGTTCACGCATCTCAAAGCATATCTCCCTCAGCTTCATTGGTCAGTCTGGGGGTTGTATCATTGGCTGGCGGGATGACATTTTCACATTGGAGGACTCTTGGATCTGCAGGTTCTCGATGGCGGCCCACTTGAGACACCGTGCTGAGGGCTCCACCTACCTCATCTCTTGTGTCTACGGTCCGTGTTCGGAGTCTATAAGGGCCACCATGTGGGAGGAATTGTCGGATGTGCGCCTGCACCTCCCAGATGCCCGTTGGCTGATCGGGGGAGATTTTAATGTCACTCTTGATATGGAGGATCGTCCCATCGATCGGGTGTGGGGGGGGGGGGGGGGGGGGGAGGGACTCCGGGGCTGTGGATTTTAGAGATTTCTTGGATTCTCATTCGTTGGTCGACTTCCCGGCCACGAATTGTAGATTCACATGGCGGAGCACGGCGGCGCCTACTTCTAGATCGCGACTGGATAGATTTCTCGGATCATTGGAGCTTGTTGAGGCCCACCAGTTGGCAGACGTCCTGCCACTGGATAGGCCATTCTCGGACCATACGCCTCTCTTGTGGCGGTTCGGTCCAATGATGGGCAGACCTTGCGCTCCCTCTTCCGTTTTGAGCGATCATGGCTACTGGAGGACGGATTTCGAGACCGGGTGGCTGCATTCTGGCACAGTATCCCGGCTTCAGACACGGCGGCGAGGACCCTCGCTTCCCGGCTGCACAGCCTGCGACGATTCGTTCGGGACCTGCGGAGGCAGATTCGAGAGGCCCGAGACGCGAGGAGGACTGAGGCTTTGGGTATCATCGCACGGTATGACAGGGAGGACTCTCGCCATCTCACTGAGGTTGAGGTGGCTCAGCGCAGGCAGGCTCAGGAGGTTATTCAGCATGAGGATAGGCTGGTGGAAATCCAGTGGAGGCAACGCTCCCAACAGACCTGGCTTCGGGATGGAGATGCCAACACACGTTTTTTCCACCTTTATGCGAGTTCACGCCGGCGGGCGAACAGGATTGATCGAATTGAGGTTCAGGGGCAGCTTTTCACTGGCCACCAGCATGTCGGGGCAGCTATTACATCCTTTCATCGGGAGTTCTCCAGACGGAGGCCCACGAGTCCATGGAGGTGGTCCTCCGGGGATATCCCCCAGATTTCTGATGCTCACTCTTCTCTTTTATCACAGGACATTTCTGAAGCCGAGGTCACCCAGGCACTTCGAGACCTCAATGGCGATGCTGCACCGGGTCCGGATGGTTTTCCTATCTTCTTCTACAGGGAGTTCTGGTTGGTGGTGCGTCAGGACGTGATGGCAGTGATTCAGGAGTTCACCAGGGAGAATCGGGGCTTTGAGCGCCTCAATCGGTTCTTACTTTTCATGCTGCCCAAGCGTACTCCAGCAGAGCGGGTCGAGGACTTCAGACCGATAGCCATATCCAATGCCATATACCTTCTGGTGGCCCGGGTCTTGGCTAATCAGTTGCGGGAGGTCCTTCCGGACATCATTCATCCAGCCCAGTCGGCTTTCATTCATGGTCGTTCTATCACCGATAGCTTCACTATGGCTTCGGAGATCGTCGCCCGATGGAGGAGGACTGACCAGCGGGCCTTCTTATGGAAGGTAGATTTTGCTAAGGCTTATGATACTCTCTCATGGGATTTTCTATGGCATTCTTTACAGCTCAGGGGATTTCCGGAGACCTGGATCGTTTGGATGAAGCGCTGCATTACCACGTCCTCATTCTCGGTCCTACTCAACGGGGCTCTAGCAGGTGGCTGGGTCCAACCTACCTCAGAGGGGCGTTCGCGGTTGTCATCTCGCCCCTATGCTTTTTGTGATTGCTGTTGATGGCCTTGCTAGATGTGCTCAGATCGCTTGTCAGGCCAGCTTGCTTAGGGGCTTCGCCGGCAGTTTGGTTCCTATGCTTCAGTGTGCGGATGATACTATATTTTTTGTGGAGGGCTCAGAGCTGGAGGCCAGACGGGTTGCCATTTTGGTGGAGCTTTTTGGGGAGGCTTCTGGTCTTCAAATCAATCACGTTAAGTCTTCATTTATACCTTTCGGCATGAGCACGGAGGAGGCGAATGGCTGCGCAAGGGAGCTTCATACTGCCGTCGATACTTTTCGATTACATATCTTGGCCTCCTCCTCTCCGACCGTCACACCACTTCTCAGGGTTGGACCCCGACCATTGAGCGGTTGGAGCATCGTCTTCAGGGGTGGAGTTCGAGGCTATTATCACGTGGCGGGCGTCTCATTTTGCTTCGTTCGGTTCTTTCTGCTCTACGGATATATTTCATGTCGGTCTTTAGGATGCCTGCGCAGATTGTGAGACGGATTGATACATTAAGGAGCAAGTTTTTTTGGCAGGGGACCAGTCCGGAGCATCGAGTTCATTTAGTGGCTTGGCAAGATATTTGTAGACCCACATCACAGGGCGGTCTAGGCATTCGGGACTTATGCCTCACCAATCGGGCTTTACTTGCCCGGTGGGTGGGACGGATCATGGGGCCTGACCGCAGTCTCTGGCAGGAGGTTTTTCTCACCTGTTATGGTCGTGACTTGTCCTAGGAGTCTAGGCCCATTCTAACGCAGGGGGCCTCATCCTTTTGGCGTGGTGTTGCAGCCCTTTTCCCTGTGGTGCGCCTGTTCATGACCCCCATGCTCGGATCGGGGGAGGATTTCTCATTCTGGCATCATGAGTGGCATCCTGGCAGCCCTCTTGCGGTCTCTTTTCCTCGGCTATGGGCTCTGGCGACATATCCCGAGGCCACCGTTGCGGAGTCTTGGTCTGAGGTTGGTGGTCCAGGCACGGGTTCGTGGACTCCAGTTTTCAGCTCTTCGTTATCTGACCAAAGGATTCATGAGTTATTATCACTACATCAGAGGATTGCAGCCTTTCGGCCAGACTCCTCTAGGACGGACAGGTGGATGTGGGATTCAGCCTCCTCGGCACGTAGTCTCTACTATCGCTTTCTCCCAGAACCCTTGGTATCCGATGTGCTCAGAGCTGACTGCTTACTCATATGGCGCTCCAGGATTCCGCTAAAGGTCAGGATCTTTGCTTGGCTCATGCGACGTGGACGGGTGCTCACGAGAGCATATAGGGCGAGATGGGCCCCTTTATCTGACACATCTTGCATTCTCTGCGGAGAGGCAGATGAGGATGTTGGCCACCTATTTTTTGGATGCTCTATATCTCGGCAGGTGTGGTCACAGATGGTCTTTTTGGATGGCTTCCCAGCATCAGATGCATTTTGGCAGTCTCTTCGGGTTCATGGGAGGCAGAGGCAGCGATGGAGATTCTTTTTTGCAGCGTTTTTGGCCGGTGCATGGGCTATTTGGCTCCAGCGCAACCGAACCATTTTTGGGGGGGAGAGATGTCAGGTGGATAACATTGTACACCACTCTTCTTTTCTTCTTCGGGAGTGAGGTTTTGGGTAGCCTTTTCCATATTTTGTCCCTCTCTTCTTGAGAGCACTTTACCTATACATGTTGATATCTTTTACTGATATATATATACGTGGATGACAACCGTAAGCTCTGGTGGTCATCCTTTCCCTTCTCAAAAATAAAAAAAAATAATCAGATCTTAATATAATAGTGGACTTGCATGTGTAAACTTCTTTGAGGTTCATTGGTCCATTTTATTTGGCAGCAAATTCATGTTCTTCGCCCTCAATTTTTACTCGTGTGATGTCTTAAGCCTAATATATCAATGGCATAAAGACAAGCATTTTACTCACCTGAGAGCAGATCCAATCAACCAGACCTTTCAAAACATTATCAGCACCCCTATATTTGCCCTTTCCATGTGAAGGTTCTCCAGTTGGAGTAAGACCATCTTGAAATTTAGGACGAGCACTGGAACAAAGCAGTGAAGTGGTGTATTACACATGTAATCCTTAATAATCAAAGTTTGCAATAGTAGAATTTTATGCATCTGAGTATAAGAGACAAAATTCTGCAGCTCTTTTCTTGTATGAACCAATTGCCTTTCAGTAGCCATCTGAAAATCGAACATAAAACATTAAACTCGATATTTGTGATTAACATTTTACTGATTTCTTGTGAAATTTATAGTTATCATTACGCAGTTTGATCTGATATTTTATGTTTCAACTTCCACTCAATATTATGTTTCCAGCCTTTCTTTTCAGACTAGCCATCTTTGAGCTTCCTTTCCTCATAGATTTAGGCTAGTCATTTGAAAATTTGTTTTTCAGCAATTTGATCTAATAGCATTTAAGTGGATAGGATAGTTTTTCTTTGTAAAGAAGAGATGGGAATTAACTTTGTTATATAGAACTCCGCCTATGTTTTATAGCCGGTCCCAAGCCCGGATAAAGGAGGAGGGTTGTGTTAGGCCCCGACAGCCAGCGTAAAATCCTGTCGAATCTCATGAACATGAATCAACGAAGCGTCGTATGATCCATGTAGCCGACCCCACCTAGTGGGATAAGGCTTTGTTGTTGTTGTTGTATTTGTGATTAACATCAACCCTGGCTTAAAAATATATATGGAGACAACGACTCACAGACAGAAGCAATCAAAAACAGAAGAAACAAAGCATTCATCTGAATGCAAGTATCTAATACCATACCTTAATAATGGCTCATAGGTGTAATCACTTGATTTGTCATGAAAAAGTCTAGCTCGTTTTGGATTTGCTGAAAGAATAGCCATCATATCACCAAGAACATTAATAAAAATTAATGTTGGCATAAGCTATGTTGTATTCCTAAATAATATGCTACCTGTAAGCATTTCATCAATGAGAGCAAGTACATATTCTACTGTCTCTTCCTTGGAAATATCGCATAGGATGTTCAGAAAGACCCGAATATAAGCTGTGCCATCCTATGAAAAGCATTGACTTACAATTTAGCAACCACAGCATGAATGATTTATGATGCTTACCACTCTAGGTCTAGCTTCCTATTCCTAGAAGATTCTGAAGCTAAAAATTATTTTCATGCAACAAAGTAAAAGAGAATGGCATTATTTTCATGCAACAAAGATTCTGAAGCTAAAAACGAGCTAGACTTTTTCATGACAAATCAAGTGATTACACCTATGAGCCATTATTAAGGTATGGTCTTAGATACTTGCATTCAGATGAATGCTTTGTTTCTTCTGTTTTTGATTGCTTCTGTCTGTGAGTCGTTGTCTCCATATATTTTTAAGCCAGGGTTGATGTTAATCACAAATACAACAACAACAACAACAACAACAACAAAGCCTTATCCCACTAGGTGGGGTCGGCTACATGGATCATACGACGCTTCGTTGATCCATGTTCATGAGATTCGACAGGATTTTACGCTGGCTGTCGGGGCCTAACACAACCCTCCTCCTTTATCCGGGCTTGGGACCGGCTATAAAACATAGGCGGAGTTCTATATAACAAAGTTAATTCCCATCTCTTCTTTACAAAGAAAAACTATCCTATCCACTTAAATGCTATTAGATCAAATTGCTGAAAAACAAATTTTCAAATGACTAGCCTAAATCTATGAGGAAAGGAAGCTCAAAGATGGCTAGTCTGAAAAGAAAGGCTGGAAACATAATATTGAGTGGAAGTTGAAACATAAAATATCAGATCAAACTGCGTAATGATAACTATAAATTTCACAAGAAATCAGTAAGAAGGTGTACTGATACTTACATCATCAAGCAGGGCAGCCTTTTGGCTTTCAGGTTTTTTGTCGTATTGTCTTAGCAGCTGAAGACATGTTCCAGTTATTAACTTTGTGGACATGTAAGTTTCCCATGGTATGTCCCTTTTAAGAACCTAAAATATATTACATAAAATAAGCAAAATAAAGTTTGAGCATTAAATAGCAAACCATGCATCATATATCTATATAATACATTGGCGAGCTACTTGTTTGCAACAGACCATTGCAAACAGAGGAAAACAATGATAAAAATTATTGATTGTGATACAGTTGACAACAAAAAAGAACAAGAAGTTGAACACATATCTACAAGAAAACAGATGCATCCAAAAGCTCAGACTATGATCTACATCGCACATCAAGTATATTGAGTAATATGACACACACTAAGTAGTCAGGGACCGAACATAAACTACTTAAAATAATACCTGAAAATTGAAAATTAGTTCTACAAAATATTGAACCATAGTGAATCAAATACACCAGCTATCAGTTTAAGAAAATATACTTCAATTATTTGCAGATTAAGAAAGATATCTATGAACGTGAACCATCTTGAACTCGACTGCCAAATGAAAGAAGATCAAGATGGTATTTCTCTCACAAAAGATATGCAGCATGCAAATCTTTGGACAATAGAAAATGGGTTATGGGCTTCGGCGAACATATGTATTTCTCTCACAAAAGACATTCAATCCAGCTTTTGGTTTACCCATCTCAATCCTCTTCTCTAATTTGTAGACAAATCACAATACTTCTTCTAACTCTTATAATTTAATAATTAAGAAAGTAATGATAATCTGTCTTTTCCTACTTCCAATCCTAATGTTTCCTTTCCTTGCACACATGTTGTCATTCTTTAATTACTCATAACTTATTAGGGAATGCGACATTTTTTGTTTCTTTCTAATTCCTTGCACACATGGATAAAGGAGGAGGGTTGTGTTAGGCCCCGACAGCCAGCGTAAAACCCTGTCAAATCTCATGAACATGGATCAACGAAAGAATGGCGTCGTATGATCCATGTAGCCGACCCCACCTAGTGGGATAAGGCTTTGTTGTTGTTGTTGTCTAATCCATTTACCCTGTATCTACAACCATAACTAACTCAAGAAACAACTCCCAAACAAGTGAGTGGACAACAAAAATATCCAGAATCCAATCAACAAACCTGCTCAGTCGTGAGCTCAGCACGGTCCACCGTCATTTAAGTTGCCCCAATTAAGAACGCTGTAGATCCAGATGTGAAACTAATTTACCAAAAAGATTTAATAAGTAACACAAATTGGCAAGTCTAAACTGCGCAAATGTTCTAAATCGTTAAAAAGTTCAAAATTAATGCTCCATCTAAATTGAATTTTTACCTATATGAGTGAAAAAGAGCCAATGTTTAGTCTTCCCACTTTGCTTCCTCCTCTTTTTCACAAAATTTTATCAACTGGGCAAGGGAAATATAAATAACATGAAGCGAAAGAAATAGATATCATGGATAAATTATGGAAACAAAATATAAAATATGACGTGAACCGGAATGATCTGGATGGGCAGGCCAAGTCCTTGCACTGGCCCAGCTGTATTTTCCTTTTTTTTCTTTTTTAATGAAGGGTTAATATAAAGATAATATAGTAAATCATAGAAACATAAAAACCTAAAGAATTTCTGACGTAAAACTTAAACCCTTTCAAGTCCGGAAAATAATTAAGATAGTTTTAAATAATAAAACACTCAACAAACCTGATTTAATCCTATATGATAAAATATCATATCACATGACGTGAACCGGAATGATCCAGATGGGCAGGCCAAGTCCTTGCACTGGTCCAGCTGTATTTTCTTTTTTTTAATGAAGGATTAATATAAAAGATAATATAGTAAATCATAGGAACATAAAAACCTAAAAAAATCTGACATAAAACTTAAACCCTTTGAAGCCTGGAAGATAATTAAGATAGTTTTAAATAAAAAACACTCAACAATCCTGATTTAAACCTATATGATTAAAATTTTATATAAAAAATATTATTTATTTTGTTTAACACAAAGAAAAAATTTTTGAGAAGATGTTTAATACAAAGAAATATAAATCATTATTTATATTGAAAGTGACGAAGACTACGGTTTTTAATATTTTGATTGTCTTTTAATATATCTGTACAATTTGCAGTTAGCATACAAATTATATATATTATTACTTAATATTATCACAAATATGAAATTAACAAACAATATAATTCTCGAAAAACATAGATTGACTTTAAAAAAAACACAAAATGTGTATGGGCAAGTGTCCACTGGTTAACGCAATCTTTTCAGGAGAAACTTTATAGTGCGTGAGCGTATGTATATATTAAATTTGGAAAACTTTACTTCTGAAGAGAAAATTTTCCCTATCATGATATTATATTTGCTATACATAAAAAATTAAGTAATGTGCAGTTTTCATTTTTGTTTGAAAACGAAATAGAGAAAAATGAGACATTTTTTTTGTTCTGAAAACTAAATAGATAAAAATGAAACATTTTTTTGTTTTGTTCGAAAACTAAATAGACAAAAACGAAATATTTTATTTAAAAAGAATTCTCACCAACATGAAGAAAATGCACCTTGGTGATATATGTAATGTATGACAACATTTTATCCATTGGGGCTGAATATAACAACAAGTGTCGTATGTAAAGAGATTAATAATTACAATTGGCAAGAGACCTCGTCTCTATTGTATTTTTTCAGGCTTCAGGATGATATGAAATGTCACTACTTTCATTATATACCGACATACAATTAGGTAACATAACAATTTTAATAATTTAATTTGTGTTGGTTTGGGTGCAAAAATTTCTTAATATTCATTTTCTCTTGTTTTATGATGTTTAACTTTAAATACGTAACATTAAGATAAAATAAAACAAATTTACATGGTATGGTTATGACACCTTTAAATATTTAATAAATCCGACAATTGTCTCATATGTATATTCTTATTTTCTTAAAAAAAATTGTAAGGGCCTGTTTGGGAACCGTATATTTCAACAGAATAGATCATTTTCGAGGGTTTCTTTCCAACAACAACAACAACAACAACAAAGCCTTATCCCACTAGGTGGGGTCGAAAACTTGTCAAAATATGTGTTTGACAACCATTTTAGAAGGTCAAAAATCCTCTGGAAGGATCCTCATCCTGTTGGAAAAAAAATAGGTAGGACCTCATTTTTTCTGCGATGAGTCCTTCATTTGCCTTTTCACCTCCTTCTTTATTTTCTTCCAGACTGTCACTCCAAGGGTATGGTGCCGTGCCTCCCCTTTTTGTCTGCATCACCTTTGCAGTTGTCCCCTCTTGGAATCTGGAACGCATCGTCCCATTTTCTTTCCCTTTGAAAGAAGACCGAGTAGATTGATTTGTTCGAAGGCATTCATAATATGAGAAATGTGTTTAGATTTATGCCCAACTTTGTTTTCTCTGATGATATTGTGTTCAGACTTCAGAATTCTTTTTTTTCTTTCAGATGTAGTGTTCAGTTTTTTTTTTCACATTTTGTGTTCAGATGATATTGATTTGTAACGAGGTGTCCATTTTTTTCTCAGAATTCATGTTCCGATGATATTGAGTCTTATAGAGATTATATTGATTTGTTCCAAAACGCTTAATTTTTACTTTTGAAAATTTTCAGGTCCTTTTCTTTAAATATACCAGATTGAGTTGCTTCTCTCCTTAGTGTTCAAGGACACTGTTGTACGCAAGGTTGTCAAAAACGCGAGTCGACTCGTAGAATCGTACGATTCTACGAGTCTACCCCGGCCAAACGTGTTCGATTCTATCCAGAATCGCGTTTCGTCAACACGCGGTGGAATCGCGTGTCAGTGCGTAGAATCGGTGGAATCGCGTGTTGACTCCGTGTCCGCCAATCCCTTTTTTTGCCTGCTCGTTCACCCATGTATGGTGTACCTTTTATAACTTGTGACGGGCACTCATCAATCTTTTCCTCCTTTTGTTTCCTGTCCGCCGATGTTGCTCTGCCATCACCGTCGCTGACCTGCTGCCACCGTCGCCGCTGTCCTGCTGCCGCCGCCGCTGACCTGCTGCCATCACCGCCGCTGACCTGCTGCCACCGTCGCCGCTGTCCCGCCGCCGCTGCCGCCGATGCTCGTCTGCTGATGCTGCCATCACTCATCTTCTGCTGTCACTGATGTCTTTACTTCGCCGCCGCCGCCGCCGCTCTCTGCTGCTGTCCTGATGCTGTCGCCGACCAGGTACGCCCTCTCCCTTTCTCTTCTCTCCCTCTCCCTTTCTCTCTTCACTCACCCGAGCAGGCCTTCTCTCCCTCTCCTCTCTCCCTTGCCCTTTTCTCCCTCTCCCTTCGCACACCCTAGCATTTTTTCCCTTTCTCTCTCCGCGCACGTGAGCGGCTTCTCTGTTATTATTCTAAATTTATTGTTGTCTTATTTTTTTATGAATTGATCACGAATTTTTTTTATGAATTGATGTGCTAATTTTTGTTATTATTATAATTTTAATGATGTATTAGTTTTTCATGAATTAACTGTTAACATTATTTATTGATTTATCAATTGCCATTAGTCTGTTCTTATTATAATTTTTTGAGGTGTTAATTTTTCATGAACTAATATTTTAATATATAAGAAAATAATTGTTAATGTCATGAATTGATCTTAAAATTAGAATTTTGCTTATGTACTATTGCATTTGGTACTTATAAGTTCAAAAGAATTTGCATCTCACCACTAATTACTTATATATACATATATATATATTTACATGTATATATAATATATATTAAATAAAAATCTGGTAGAATCGGCCGTGTCGTGTTACGTGTTCACGATTTACGTGTTTTGCCGACCCTCCGTGTCGAGCCCGTTTTACGTGTTTGACAACACTGGTTGTACGAGCTCATAGATCAGATACTGTTGAAGTAAGGTTATATTTTCTTTAGATATAAGCCTTGTAGAGAAGGATTTGGTCCACTTTTTTGTTGAATTATTCTAGCAACAGCTATTTTCCGAGGCACAAACTCCTTTTGTTACAGTAGTTTATAATAATTTACATCAAAGAAAATATTTTTATCCCATACATCGAAAACATTGAAATTGACTAAATTCCTGATGGATAAAAACAGGGGAAATCACTTTTGGAAAAGTGACTGCCCTTAGTAATGAATACTTTCGAAAATGTATAATTAACTGCCAAACAGGGTATAAAACTGCGGTGTCATAGCTATTCCAATAGGTCCATTTAAATCTTGAGTTGTTAGCATTTTGCGTTGTAGGGTGGTATAACAAGGTTAACTAATCCCAACGATCATCAAACATCCAAAATCATATATTGCACGGCTGTCATACCAAAATCATGAATAATTCAAGTAGCTGCTAAATAAAATATCACTCATTGAATGTAAAATCTTAAATTTACTTTTAAAGGAAAATGAAGTGATCACGCCAGAAATTTTTGGACTACACACCCTAAGCCCATGTTTGGATTGAGGTGAAAAGAGGGTAAAGAGGGGGATAGAAATCACAATGCATACTATAAGAATGTACTATCATGCGCACATGGATGATGACTGTGTTTTGAAATAAACCAACCCATCAGACGCTCGCTTTCATAGCAATTAAATCCCAAGTTTCCAAGCCAACACAACCTAAGCCATCAGAATCTACACATATTAAGATCGGGAGCTACACACAAACAACAAAAAAAGGGGACAAATGCAAGCATGGAAAAAAAATTAAGAGGAAATAAATCTGCCGAAAGATGAAGCCCACGTTGATAAGGAGCTCAATATCCATAGATCAAATCGTACGAAAAAAAAAAAGAAAAAGAAAAACATGAAACCGATCGCTTGCCTGTAACCAGCAGTCCGAGTAAGATCGATCTCAGAGAGGCCGCGCACGATCGCAGATGGAGAGCCAAAACGCGACCATTCTCTCTCTCGTCGTCCTCGCGAACTCAGTGGTGGCTTCGTATCTTCACCATTTTGGCATTTTGGTGAAGAGGCAAATCAAAAGGACGAAGAGGGTTTCGGATCCGGGTCGAATCAGGCGGGGACGAGGATGCGACAGTGGGTCCGTGAAGAGGCAAACGCGTCAGCAATCCATCGGATCCAATGGGTCTCTGCTAACACTCTTGAGATGCCAGCCGTCCAAAGGGAAGGATCTGACGATCGAGATCAGACTTTACTTTTTCTTATTGCCATCCAAAATCGTATTATCAGTAATTAGGATAAGTGTTTTTACTTTTTATCCTTATTATTATTTAATATAACAAAAAATTGCTAAAAAATATGAACAAAAGGTGAAGTTTTTATATCTTTTCTAATAATTGTGAAATGTCTTTATGGTGTTGCACTTCGCACTTTCCTAATATCAGAAAATAAGATTAAAAAAATGTATCAGCATTATTAATTAAAAAAAGTTAACCTCATGGAAGGACTTACAAGAAGTGTTTTTAAAATCGACATATCTAATCGGTTCAATAAAAAATTTTCAATGTTAAAAATCGTTTTGACAAAATATCGAATTGAACCGAATCAATCGGCAAAACCGAATTGAATTAGAAAATCGGTACAATTCGTTTTTTTCTTTCAAAATAGTAAAAAAAAACTGAATGCGTAGAAAAGGAGAATAGCAAATATGAAATATATATTAGTTGGAAATATGGAAGAATAGGAAAGAGAAAAAAAAAGTGATTAGTTATTTAGTTTTTACAGGATGAAGTGAAAAGGGATATTATAATAAGAAAAGTAAATTTGAATTTGAAAATAAAATGAAGAAGAATATTGAAAAGACAAATTGAAACAGACAAAATATAATGAACCTAAATAGCAAGATGATAAATTTTAAATCGTTATAAATAAAGTATATTAAAAATATAGAAATAGAAATATATTATAGAATTTATAATTAAAAAAGAAAAAATATAGAAGGAAAATTTGAATTTGAAAACTAAAATGTGAGAAGATAGTAATAAGAAAAAATCTAAACAAAAAATATTCATGGAATTGTTAGATAAGAAAAATGATAAAATATAAATAATTTATATTTTAAAAATGTAAAAAATAACTTATTAATAGTTGATTAATTCAAAATGATGATTAACATACTTTTATTTCGTTATCATCTTTAATACTTTATTTAGAATATACTTTTGTAAGTAATAAAAATAATATTATTTTTATAATAAATCCGATTTTGATGCATGATTATTTGAATAATATTGTTTTAATTCGTTTTCTGATGCATGATTACGAACCAGAAAATTAATTACTGTTTGGTCAAAAATGTACAAGCATGCCTCGAACTCAAAATCATGACACACCGATTTACCAAAAAATGTACCGGATTTCCTAATATATAGTGACAAGAAGGTGACGAATAAAGTATGGAATGATTACAAAAACAGAGTCAAGAATTTCTTAGGTTAATTCTTTTATCACTCCTGAACTATAATTTTTTTTTCACATCCATCTTTAAATTATAAATTTATAAATTTTAATACTCAAACTTTTTAAAATTTGACACTTAAGTTCTTCAATTAAATTTAGACTTACCTTCATTAAATTTAATTATGAAATGCCATTTTACCCTTAGTTTCTTAAAAATAAATTTTAAATATAAACAAATCAATATAGATAAAATGTTAATTGATAATAACATTTCTATACAATGCTATGCTTGAGTCAATATTTTCATTTTTTACATTATTCTCTTATTACAAAGTAAGGAGTAAAAATATCATTTCATAATTATAACAATAACAACAAAGTCTTATCCCACGTGGGGTCGGCTACATGGATCATACGACGTCATTCCGCTCTATTAGTAACCAAACCTCTCGGTATATTATTCACCAATAGATCTTGCTCTATTAGTTCATCAAGTGTCCGTCTTAATCTCCCTCTCCCTCTTTTAATCGGACTCCAGATTATTTGATCTACTCTTTTTACTGACGCATCTAATGATCTTCTCTGAACATGACCAAACCATCTCAAACGATTCTCTACCATTTTCTCAATAATAAGAACCACTCCGACTTACATTTCATAATTATTAGAAAAAAACTTAACAAAATTAAAATTAAAATTAGCTGAGGGACTTAAGTGTCAAACTTTAAAAAATTTGGGAACTAAAATTTGTAAATTGATAGTTTAGCATTAGATGTGAAAAAAATTATAATTGAGGAAGTATTAAAGGAATTAATCCTAATTTCTTTACTGTTTTAAGACGAAAGGGAAGTGATCAACAAAAAACGATGATGCAGAAGCCAGATACAAAACTTCGACATTGAATGGAAAGATCGACGATGACCACGTCCACCGCGCGAGTAATTCTCGCAATCAAGGAATATGGAGTCTGCTGGCAGTGCACAGCAAGTGAAAATAGCGGATCGCATGGGTCATGAATTAATGCCAATTTCATACACAAAGACCTACTGAGTAATTTACCGAATGGAATACAATCATCTAATTATACAAGAATCTTGAGTCTGGCAAACCTCAATAAAGAATTTGTGAGGGTAACAGTCATCCAACTGGAGACTACCCATGAGAATATCACGAAAGCCCTTGGCCAACCTAAACCTGAACGAGGTTTCGGAAATATGGGAGGACGATCAACTCTTATCAGTTCCAAAGAACTTAGAAAGTCGTACCGGCCCACCATTGTCCTCACTGTCACTACCAGAGTGCTTGGCCCTTGTCCTATGCTTCTTGTGCTTCTTTGATCTGCTGGATCTTGATCTCGACCTAGACCTCCTGGATTCCCTCTCATCATCGCTGCTCGAAGATTCAGAAGAACTAGAAGAACTTGAGGAACTAGAATCAGGCGATCTTCTATGCTATAAAAAAATCCAAAAGAAAGCCTGATGAGATGTGCTATTCAACTGTGACTAATGTAGTTGCAAAAAATAGGATTTTGAATAATAATGTTGATTCATATACTCATAGAAAGGTGATAATGACAAAAATAAATGCAAAGGAAAGGGCACGGATCAACAAGACACCTGAAACAACCAAGATGTGCATATGAAAGGCATCGACATATGTGAATCACAAATCAGATACACTGCTCATACATTTATGTTGACACTCGATAATATTAACCTCTCAAGCTATTTTTCTTTTTTTTTCAATCGAACCTCTCAAGCTATTTAACCTAAATCAACAAGCGCATCAAAGAATAGTAGTGCATATGCCATGGAACACACATCATTACACCACAATTTCAACAAGATTGATTCCCAAGGCTCAAGACCAACTTATGAGGTACTTCCTTCTTATGTCATGTTAGACCCACTAGATCTAGCATTCCGAGTTCAAATTCAGATCCACATTCATCCCTGATACTTTTTTATCATTTTGCAAACCAAAAGTGACATTGATTACTTGCTTAGAGAAATTTTCTACTTTCGAGTTTTCAACAATTAACTCAAAAATCCTGCAAAGAATTACTCATTTAGTTTGGTAAATGAAAATTTGGCTCACAATTTTTAAGGGGAAATTCTGTCCTATAATTGCAACAAAGAAAATGTCTAAACCCTATACAAAATAGACGGCACATTAGGACAATGACAACAAAGTTACCTTTCTTCTTTTGCTTCCTTCTCTATTAGATTCTTTGTCTTTGTCTTTGTCTTTTCTTTCTGCATTGACAAGAGGCGACACTTAAATGTGATGAACTGAAATAATCAGAATTCCCAGAAGAATAATATAATCCTGATGAGAATAAGTCAAGTTCACCAATTGTTTACCTACCTTTTTTGCGATGCGACCTGTGTCTTGAGTGATTTCTACCGAGTGCAAGCTTCCGAGCCCTTTCAGCATCTAGTTGAGCTCTGTATTCTCTCATCATTCTATCTTTGTCAGCATCCATCTCACTCTTTTTTAGTTCATCTTCCTAAAAGGTATGAAGTATTATTAATATAAAACAACACCCACAATTGTATTGAAATTTGTGTACTCCAGATTTGTATTGTTAAGATAAAGGTAAACTTTCAACCAATAGCATGGTAGTCTATAACAAACTTCCATCTGATTATTCATGTTATATAATTCTCTATTTCATTTCAGATGAAAACTTATAGAAAAGAAAAACAAAAAATACAAGCAGAAAATTTTATCTCCCCCACCACTGCACACCCCCTACCCAAAAGATAAAAGAAGGTAGCCTCCACCGCACCTTACACTCTCACCTTACACTTCAACACTTGTACTAGTAGATTTTTTTGGAGTCCCTTTGGCTAGTTGATCTTTATCTAGATTTATCATGGTTACACAAAGTCAATAGTTTCTCATCATGCCATAATAAATAGACAGGGCATATTTAGCATATTTAGAAGAGATTAGCATTATGGGTATCCATTGTCTTCTTTTTTTTTTGGCAAAGGAATTCAATGTCTTCTCCCCTGTGGAGGAACAGATGAAGATTCATTTCATTCAGATGTTTGCTGTCAAATCACAGAAGTAATTTGCTCCATGATGGCTACACTTATTGGATAACTTTCAAGACTAGACATATGCAAGAAGTTATTGAAGGCATCATCACATCATCAGTGCTGAAAATACTATCAATGCCACTTTGATCCTTGAACAGAATGACATAATTCAGATGTCTTGAAACCAAGAATTAAACCATTCATAGCTTGAATCATTTATAAAGATACTCTCGAAATTCATTAGATATTTGATTGAAATGTATTACCTTCTGTTTTTTCTTGAATTCCTCCCATGTTATGGTATGAGAAGTTTTCAAACTGGCCAAACGTGCAGCATGCCACTCTGGAGAATGAAAAGAACCGTCGACCTGTGACGGCCCTTGTTAGTAAAATTAGATATCAAAAGTAAACAAGCTGTCTGCGATTAAGAAATGAATGGCGCTTTCATACAGAGAGTAACGAACTTGTGAAACAAAAGACATTCAAGTAATACCCCTTATTCCTTCACAGAACTTTACAATAAAAAACATTTATACTTTCAAAAAAAACATTTATACTATTTAAACCAGTTTTGTGGATATAAGTGGAATGATACACAAGAAAACACATATTCATGCATTTTCAAGCTGCTGATGAACTCTAAGTTCTAGAAGTACATTTAGGGCCCTCTCAGGTTGGCAACTGCATCACTTGAGCCAAGTGGCCCAAGTCAAATGCCTTCGATCATCAAATTACTTTTTTATGCAAATTTTACACATTAAGCTCCGGATTCTACTGACGCTCAAAACTAAGAACTAGTTTCAAAGCGTATATGTGTGCGATGAAAGGGTCCAGGAGACAAAAGTTCTCCAATATGAAAAAGATCAAATTTCATTGACAACCTCATGCAGAATGAAACTAGTACAAATTTATGAATACTTAGAAGATTAAAAACATGAAACTTGACGCAGAGGCAAAGCATATCAAGTTATCAACTTCCCAGATGCCAAAAAATTAACATAACGACTTAAAAGTTTCCTAAAACGGCTATAAAGTATGTTTGCAATAAAAGTGGCAAAGTAATTATATAGCAAGATTGAGGGAAATTTAATTTTCATAAGAAATTCAATTTTTTTTTTAGAAATCTCATATTTTCACGTAAATTACATATTCTTTTTTTAGAAGGGTAAATTACATATTCTATCTAAGTGGAACTTTCAGTCTACAAATTACATATTCTATGTAAGTGGAACTTTTAATAAAGTGGCATGAAATAAATCACAGAAAAGCCAATCCAATGTACAGGCAAACGCTCCAAGTATCAAACTTCTAAGATCAACGGAAACCTGACTGGTGATTAGAGATAGCAGTTTGATAGCCAATAATGGTTTAATTAACGAATGGCTAGTGATTGACGGTTTGAAATGAAAAAAGAAAAGCGAAACACAGCACTAATCTTACAAATTTGAAATAGAGCAAATTTCGGTAAGTAATTATACAGCAAAAGAAGCGTACACAGACAAATTCACAGGAGAGAAATAAACAATATTTTTTTTACTCAATCCACATATGGTATGAAAGGGGACTAACCATTCCGTCTTCCGCCGCTTCCGACACCGCGGAGGACGAACCAACCCTCGCCCTTTGCATCGCCTTGTAAGCCTGGTTCTTGCCCATCTTTGGAAGCGGCCGAAATCCACCAGGAAAGCAAAAGAGATAGCCGTGGAATCGACCAAATCAAGACAGCTAATCAGAAAGACCGCCGGATTGGATTTCCCCTCCGTTTTCGGTCGGTTTCGAACGAAGTTTCAGATCGCAACCAAGGAAACGAATCCACGAACTGCAGGGAACCGATCTCCGGGGAGAGGCGAACCTGTTAAGAGCGGGACGGGGGCTTGGGGGGATTGGAAATTTGGAACGGGAGTTTGAGAGGGTTATTTCAATTTTCAATACAAGAAGTGAACAAAAGAGGGGGTTTTGGAGCAAAGCTATAAGAATGAAATGAAAGATCGATGGCCAACGGGTGAGGAGGGACCGAGGGAGACGTCCACAATGGAGAACCATTCCACATCGAGGTGCGGGCGTCCCCATATAGATTATTACACGAATTTTGTGAAAATTAATATTTTCTATGTGGCGTTTGGGACTTAGGAGGCTTTGTGAAAAAATAAAATAAAATTGCTTCTCTGCGTATTTCAGTTCAACACAGTCATTTTTGTATTTTTTTTCACGTCATCTGATAGCCACACAAGATAATTTTATCATCATTCTCAATTTTATCCTTCAATTTTATTTTATAACCAAACATTCAACTACTAACTTAATTCAAAATGTTCTTTGCACTGAGTATTACCCATTACCTAATTATTTGAATTACCTAAAAAACTATTAAAAATAAAATATTAACATAATTATACAATAATCCAGAAGGGAGAGAGGGAGGGGGCAATGGTGTCCTCCCCCTCCCCCTCTATTGTCGCGTAGTCCAACTCGGTCGAGCTAGGGTTAGACCATAGACCATATTGGGCACAACCCGACGAACACGATTTACTATACAAATTAAATATTTAATCATATATCATAAGTTTTATAACTATACTATGCATATATTTAATCATATATCATAAATTTTATAACTATATCATATATAAAAATATCTTTATTATATATCTAATGATCATAATATCATATATTATAATTTTTTAATATTTTTTATTAGTCTAAATCTTAAGGTGAAAATTATGTGACCTATTTTTTTATTTTTTTATTTTTCTAACTTAATAAATACTACGATAAAAAATGGGCAGGTCGGGACGAAATCGAGTTGCATCGATCAATGTGCTTGTCGGCATGATTCGGATCATGCCAGCCCGACACAGTCCGAGGCACAATCAAACTTGATTTGATCGGCCCAGCACAATTTGAAAGTCCATCTCTACTGTTACGCATGCACCGGAGAGGAGGAGGGCGACGCCCTCTCCCCCTTTGTAGTGCGCAACAACATAAGGGCGGCCTACATGAGAACCTCCATACATTATGAGACTAGATTACTCCATGGACTTCTAAGAGAGAAAGAATAAAATATGCATGCTTTTTATTAATCTCACATGCATAAAATCACATAAAAAATATTGAGTATATATGAAAATATTATTTTGAATAATGTATCATGTTTTAAAACTGGTGACCCAAAGATTTTTCTTCCAATCATGTGATAGTTGAGCTCCTTTTAAGGTGACGTTACTTGCACATAAGGGTATTCAAGAATCGGGTCAGGTCAAGCTCTCCTTGGGGGCCACGTCGGATCGGTCGGGTTATCTGACCACCCAATTTTTCTTTTTTTTCTTACTTATTTATATTTTTAAAATATAAAAAATATTATTTAATATTTATTTTAAAGCACAAAATAAGTTTTATAACTATTTAAATATTATTTTTGTGTTTAAAACATTTTACTTCATTTTAAAAAATTTTAAAACAAATATAGACCTAGATTTAAATTAAAAAATAGAATAAATAAAAAATCAATCATCGAATTGGGTCGGGTCGGCTCGGGTTGGATGTTTTCAATCCATACCCGACCTGACTCAAATTAGGTCGGGTCGGATCGCTTTAGGGAGATGATCGTTAGCATAACTATATAAATAGCAAATATCTAATTTTATTACATCAAATACTAGTAGAGATATTTTTAATGACTTGGTCCCATCTACAACTCACCATCGTCATGCCTTGATATGGTCTCATGGTTTTATAAAAATTCTATCTTGAGACAAATGATATTCTGCAGGATGATATGGTACTAAGAAGTGAACGCATGTTGGCATTAGATTCGCGGCCACAAATTTGGGTTGATTTTTAGTGGTGTTATAGTCGTGTCGTTATCCTCCATTAAAATCGATAATTTCGTCAACGTCATTGTTCGGGCTCTTTGAGGTTGTTAGGTTAGGGTTTGTGCCTTAAGTAGCTTGACAAAAGAATTGCTTCGAAGTTGTGATGAGTGCGCCATAAAAGTCTTGACGTTAACAAGTATGATTTGACTCGACACCTTCATGTTACATATGGAGTTGTTAATGGAAATATTTGTCTGTCAAGTGCAAGGCATGACACTAATGCACCATTAGTAATCACATGAAATTTCAATAATTTTAATAGACAAAGTTCTTCAATCAAACATCTTGGTGCTTGTCTGCTTGAGTCATTGCAAGTGAGCAACACAAATCATTCCATATCCATTGTGGACTTGACTCATTCCTTCATTGTCGAGTTTGATTGTCGCGGAACTTATTCAATGTGTCTTCTCCTAATCTTGGACCCCGTAAAATGTTGACAACACCTTTGGGCATGGATAGGGAATGATGTTGTGCTCTTTGATGACGAACAAGCGTATATTCGTCTAGCGAACAACTAAGTCTCATGAAAGAGTAGCCATTTAAGGTCTTCACAGGTCGGTGGTGATGCTTGTGAAAATGCTCCACTTAATGACTTGTCTTTTGAACATTGGGCTTTGATCATAGAGGCCACTTCAATTGCTTAATATGTTCATTGAAAAGATGAGGCTTCTTTCTGTTGATGATAGAACTATTGACACTAACATGTTAAGAGTTTACCAAAGGCCCAACCCTCAAACTTGGTATCCAAATTACACATTTTTTTTAGTCCTCGATTGCATTGGCATGTAGTAGACTTGGTCTAGCCCTCGATAGATGATATTGTGTTACTTGTAGGAGGAAACTACAAGGAATACTTACTTGACAACTCATCTAGAAGCAAATGAAAGAGTTCGATGCTTTGCTCCATTTACGATGAGATATTTTATGTGGTAGGCTAAGCTGAAGGCACGCCTAAATGGTTGCAAATATTATTTTGTAACTAAAATGCACATTGGACCTTAATGCTAGACATGAGGCTAACATGGGATATGGAACGATTAGGCACTTCACTTTGCACGATTGAACGTGTGATGTGATGTCATGGATGGACAAGTAATGTCAAACCATCATAGCTAAGTGTCATGAACAATAGTTGAATGTGATAGGTGCTTCGAGTTACATGACTAGACATACAATTCAACATCACAGTGTAAGCAATGCAAGACTACAGTGATTGACACGACATAGGCACTTCAAGTTAGTTTCAAATTTTAGTAGATTAATACGAAATCATATCAAACTTTCATAGTCTCATGAATTGCTAATATAAATAAATAAAAATTTATGAACATCAAACGATCCCCTATTGGACCTTATTAATTTTAGCTACCCTAAATTTTAGTTAATACAGTTTTTTTTTTACTGAATAGATTTTTTTATCCCAAAGAAGTTAAATTAGTTTATTAGTAGGTTGAACATCTCATTGATAGATAAATGAGTTAATAGAGTAGAGTTCAAGTTCTTAACAAACTATTGAAAAGCGTTAATTTCGTTTGGATTGTCGACAAGACATCAAGCAAGATCTTCTAACTTTTTAGCCGAACATCTAATCTTTTGTGACATGAACCCGTTCGTGGTATTACTTGAAACAAATTTGCTTGGTGTAATGGCTAGTTTAATATTTCTTAACCTCGCAAACATCTAAATGGGGAGTCTTCTAGACTCCAACAAATTAGTCTAATATTAGTATTTTTCATAAATGTCATTATCAGACAATAAGAAAAGAAAAAATTTGAGTTAATTTTTTTTATTTCAAGTATACTTAAGGTTGTTTCTCTATGATCTTAAATGACACAATTGCAATATTTTGATTAACCATGATTATATTATAGAATTTGAAACTGTTTTATGGCATGTTGTTATCTTGCAATTGTTTAATTTGAGGTCATAATTTATCCCAAAAGTCAGCACCGCTTGGCAATCGGAATTAACTAGTTGGAATTAATCACTTGGTTCCAACTAATTCTGCCAAGTGACATGTGGCAGACTAAATAAAAAAATAGACTATTATATTAAATTACTTTTTACCTCTTGAGCCATTTTCATCATTAATTTTAATTGACATTCAAAATTAATCTAACAATTTATGTATTGATGAATGATTTTAATTTTACTACATAAAGTGGACTTATTTTAATATAATTTTTTTAATACACAATCGGACTAACACTATTAGCACTTGTTTTTACACTCGGCTTGATTAATTCGAATCTAGGACTACTCTTAGTTCTTAGAATAAAATAATTTTATAAACACAGGGCATGCTTAAATAATTATAAATAGAAAATATGTTTGTAACATTATTCTCAGTCTAAAATGTGAATGATCCTTGAGACACGACAACGTCGAAGAGCATAAAACAGTCTATACCAGTCATGAACGATTTAAGAACATGTCATACCATTTTGTACAAACAGATAGAAAAGGAATGAGTAACCATGAATACACATTAAGCATGTCAGCAGACGAAGTGCCCAAAACTCTGATGTAGAACCTCCTCTACTCTGCATGAGGCGGCATCCACAAAAGGCATTAACTACACTCAAAATGACTAAGAACTCTCTTCGTCGGAACTTCTTGCTGCATGAAATCGAGGGAATGGTGATAAAGATGCCTGATTTGCTGTTAGTTGGAACTGGCGGACACTACTGATAGTGCTCTCGATGTTCTTCTCAACATCCTTGCAAACTTGATCGAGAATGGCAAGGAAATCTCTAACGACTGTGAATATTCTAAATGGATGAGCCTCTTCCTTGGCGGAATCACCATGGAAGTACTCCGTAATCTCCTTCACCAATGACAGTGCCATGCTCTCTTCATCCTGTATCCCTAAAATTTCATGTTCAGCCTTTGTCAAGAACCTTAGCATAGAATCATGGAACTGCCGTCCATGTTCATTAAGAATAGCATCATTCAGTCTCACCACTTCTTGGACTTTTCCAATGCCACCGGAAAGTTTTAAAACATAACTACTGAGCATATCAGAATCCATGGCAGCAGCTTTCTTCACATTGGGAAGCTCATCACCCAACCCGGATACCAATTGAAGCCCATGTTTTCTGCTCTCGAGATCTGCTAGTGTGCTCTGTTGGGCGCTAAGGGTTGCAGCATTGGCAGAGGAAATGCGAGTGCCTTCAACTCGAGTGATCTCCTGGACAACAAAATGCAGAAGGGTGGTCTTGCCATCTGTACCTTTGATATCAACCAGCTTGAGGAGTGTGTCAAGTTTGAAGGCTTGTGCATCCCCTCGGTTGGTACCTAAGTTCATGCGATTCCCAGTCTTCAGGACTGCCCCTAGAAGTTTACGGAACATTCGGTTGCACCGGAGTTCTTCACAAGCAGTCTACATGACATGTAAAGAAACTTGTAAGCACTGAATGCAGAAAATAATATTCCATGTAAAAGAAACTCAAGGGATTTGAACATGACTATTGAGAGGCATCCAGTTCAATGCTCACATTTAGTTTCTAGTTTATTCTATGTACTAGACTCGCGATCCTCCCATGTAATAAAGAAAAAAATATATATAATGAACAAAATCTGAAAACAAACATCAGGTGAATGAAAATTTGATCGTTGGATATATTTAATGCATTTGCTAACTCATTACCTTATCTGACTGATCTTGATTGGCATGCAAATAAAATATGTTCATTTTACATCTCTCAGTTGGACAAGTGGAAACTTACCTCAAGAGTTGCAAACAAATTTCTTAGGTGCTTCACCTCTGGATCAAAGTTAACAATATAAAGCATTGCATCTACTCTCTTGAATGCAAATGGGATATCAAGAACTGCCTTCAAGAAGCTTTCAGCTGGGCCGAGCTTAAAAGGTGAATCATCTTTGTACTCTTTCAGTCTAAGTTCCTCTTCTTTGTTTGGTATCATTTTCATAAGTGCCTCTAGAAGTTCATTTCCTAAACTTTCAGCTCTACCTGTTTGCATCAAACAAAACTGCATAAGTATTGTAACTAGCCAGTCCAGGGCTTCTGGAAGAATGGTAAATGTAAAAAGCTACAAGTGAAGAACATTACTCAGATAAATGTATGCAACATGGCACTAATATCATAATAGAATAAGATGAATTTTTTCTGCGTTTAAGAAAATAAAACCTTCTGCAATATGGTATCAGGAATTAATTGAGTGACAGGTCCTTCATATCAAATAGTGGAAGGTTAATTAAGTTGTTTACAACAACAACAACAACAAAGCCTTATCCCACTAGGTGGGGTCGGCTACATGGATCATACGACGCTCGTTGATCCATGTTCATAAGATTCGACAGGTTAATTAAGTTGTTTAGAGTAAACAAAATCATACCCCTATGACTGACAACATATATGAGCATAACAAGAAAAGAAAATTATTCTGACAAATAGATTACAAGAATGAATGTTCTTACCTTCCACAAGAGCCCCACAAACTTCCTCTTTAGTCACATTGAGTGCCCTCAGCAGAATTGCAATGTTCTGTGATTTTTTAGGATCAAGAACCCTGCTTTCTTGGTTGGTCGAAGTATTCACCTTGCACCCGATAGCACTATTTGATGCTTTGTTTGTTACATTACTAACAAACAGTGTTTCAATCATCTCCTCATTCAACCTGTAAACCACCCAAACAACCGTGAACAAACCAATTAATCGCTTAGACATAAAAAAACGTCATTGCTGGATGCTGGGAGGCTTCAAGTTCATGATCTTACTGGAACGAGCTTGACTTCAGCTGATCCCATACCATTTCTCTATCCGAACTCGCTCGAACTTTATCCCAATGCAGAGGTTTCAACTTCGGCCGAGAGTTTCCACTGCAGTCAGCGGAGACATCTGAAGTTTTGGGCGATTCAGCTGGCAACGCAGTTGTCGTCGAGAAGCTCCTCGTTTCAACAGATTTCGGAGGTACGAGAACGGGAGGCTGCAATAAAGGTGGCGTCTTTGCATTCTGACCCTCCTTGTACGCCGCTCGTAGTGGTGGAGGCGGTGGAGGCGGAGGTTTTCGACCGGCGACAGTCTGGTTTTTCGCGAAGTCCCCAATCTTTCTCGGTGACCACAAATTCTTGCCCGAAGCTTGCAAAGTTGCGATCTTCTTCTCGCATTCCACTTCCGGGGGTGGCGAAGAGGACGGCGAATGAGAAGGAGGCCTCCGTTTTGGAGGTGAAGGAGTAGGTGGACGCAGCGGCGGCGGCGGCTTCAGAGGCGGTAGTGGAGGCGGAGAAGAAGCGGCCGGAGAGGACCGGGACGGCGAGGAGGCCACATTGGAGGAGAGCCCATACGAAGGCGTACTTAGGGTCGAGCTCCGAGACCCCCACCGTTCCATCTCCACCCCCGAAGCTGCCTTCTTTGGGCCTGAAGGCGCCGCCACGCCAGCGGAACCCTTCGCGGGCGGTGTGTCCTTCGGCGAGTAGTACTCCTCGGCGGATGACCGGCATTCTTCGGCCTCCCGGCACTGGCGAGGCAACGGAGGAAGCGGGTGAAGCTCCGGCGACCCCAGCTTTCTGTACGGCGAACCATCACCAGTGGCACCGCCTGCATTGGAGGAAGTTGAGTCATCATTAGCCCGTCCGCCTCCGCCTCCACCGCGCGAGCTGACGAGGGTCCCCAAGTAGAGGAACTCAGCTCCCGCGGGGGCGGCGCCGGAGGCAGACGAGGCGGCGGTGGTCGGGGACAGCTTGCGCCCGTCGGATGCCGTCGTGTCGGGAGGAAAGAAGCGGAGGCTGTCGGAGCGGGCGTCTTTATCTCCGCCACGGCGCCTCCGGTTGCTGCGGCGATGTAGAAGGAAGAGGAGGAGGGAGGAGGCGAGGGCGGCTGCGGCGAGGAGCGGGAGGGAGATGGCGGTCACGAGCTTCGAGCCCGGCGAGGCGTGGCGGCGGACGGGCGAGGCGACGACAGAGGATATGTTAGCTGGGAAGGTCGGGAGGGAGGTGGCGGGGTTGGACGGGTAAGAGGCAGCAGAAGAAGAAGAAGACGGCGGCGGGGGAGGAGAAGGATAAAACGGGAAGAACGGTCGAACAGTCGGAGTGGTGGCGGTGGTGGAGGAGGACGGGTACTTGGGCAAGGAGGGCACCGGAGGGTGAGCAGGAGGCAGGGAGGGAGGAGCAGGAGGCAGGGAGGGAGGAGCAGGCGAAGAGGAAGACGGCGAGGGGAAGAAGGGCTCGTGAAGCGTCCTCCTGTTACTGATGGCAATGCTTCTGGTACTAGCGGGAACGCGGAAATGGAGGGCGGGAGCGGGAACGTAGGTGAAGAGGAGGAGGAGGAAGGAGGAGAGGATGGTGGACATGGCCTGGAGTTTTTTGGGGGGCCTTTGGAGGAGAGAGAATGCTGGTGCTGAGAGAAAGTGAGTGAGGTTTATGCCTGTTCTTGAGCTACATGACGGCACTGTACAGTTGGGAGGTATCGGAGAGAGAGGAGGAAAACTAGAGGAGCGTGACGGTACAGGGCGGGTGTGTATGGAGAGGGAAGACAGAGGCTTTGTGATGAAAGCTTGAGGTCTTTTTTTTTTCCTTGGGAGTTACAGAGAGAGAGAGAAATGGAGGAGGTTTTGAATAGTGGTTGAATAAATGTTTGATTCGAGGGACATGATTGCGTGGGGCTGGATGTTCATGCAGAGCCTGCTGTGCTAAAAACTTGACAACTTTGTTTTTTTTTTCTGTCTGTGGATGGGTCCGTCTCCGTCCTCCGTGCGTGTTTTAAGTATATAAAAAAAAAATTAGGCATCGAAGAGCAGATTAATTGGAGAGGGGGAGACAGCGAGCGCAACGGTCAAAGAAATCATGCGTAAACGGTAAAAGTCCAAAGATGGCCTGAGAAGCGGAAGCGGCAGCAGCAGCAGCGTGACCTGGTGGGAGTAAAAGGGTTACAGAAATATGGTACTGAGGGACTATTCAGATTGCGGGGTAGAGTAGTAGAGTAGAGGAGTCATCAATGAAGCACAACAGCTGTAGTGGTAGTGCTTGGATTCGTATTGGAATTTGGAACCACAAATCTACTTATTCTGTTGGCGCATCATCTTATGTATGCTATATTTTATTCCACTATATAGTAAAAAAAAAAAAAGAACCGAGAGTTAGAACTTAGAAATGTAACATTTTCTGAAGTATTTTCTATCTCACAGTCAAAACTCGCGATATATGAATTAAATAGGTAAGCTCTTTTCTTTGAAGAAAAGAACGGTCAATACTTATCATGTTTGGATTTACAATAACGGATAAATTGAAGTGTTGAAAGTAATTTAATAACTGAATTTAATTTTAAAATAAGAAATTGTGTATTTTGATAATAAAAAAATATTATAAATTATTATTCTACTCAAATGATAAGAAATTTCTTAATATTATAATAAAATGAATATGTGAAAAAAATCATGTGTATTTTAAAAAAAATAATACATTTCTTGATCAAACTCATTAGTTTTTGTCTACTATGAAATAAGTTTGAGTTTCTTACTTGTAAGTGCTTATCAATTATCTTTTTTATTCACCAAATAGGAAGAAATTTTTAAAACTTTTTATAAGTCAGTTTAAAAGCTTAGTACACTCACCTTTGTTTCATCATAACAGCGAACAAATGCATGCATAGAGCCTATAGAGGGTTGTTTGATATTAGAATAACATAGAGGTCGATTGACAATGATAATTGAAGTTCTACTAAATTTTCGTAAATAATTTAATATGATAGATTAATTTGGGGTATATTTTGATAATTTATATTTAATAAAAATTATTTATATTTTATATATAATAAATATATTAATTTATATACCAGAGATTCAAAAAGGAAAAAAAATGTCAACTCGAAAAAAATTTGAAAAAAAAAGAACATGAGCTAGTTTCGCCTTAGAACCAGGCCGTGAGGTGGTGTTCAAAGAACCGGGCCGGTTTCACCTGATTTCGATTGCCAAACACCCACTAGAACTGTACTCTTATTTTGGTCCATGCATCCAAATAGCATGATAATGGAAATTAGCATGTCAAATGCAATAATTCGCATTTATTCTTAGTGGATGTTTTGAAATATAGAAAAGCATACTATGTATGTCCTTGCTTACACTAAAATGTAGAAAACAAAATTATTCTTATGCATTGTATCCTTATTCTAGAAATCAAGACAAAGGATTGTTCTTTTTGCTCTTTCCACCGAATGAGCTATGGGTTGTTTGGTCGCAGTATTATATTGGAAGAATAAAATAATATGTTCTAAAAAAGTTAAATATAATAAAAGAATATCGCCAAATAAAATTTTATGCATATCCTATCAGAATATGAAAGATCAATAAGTTAAGAAAATAAGAGAACAAAAAAAAAGATGATGAAAGGAACGTGATAATCTCATTTTAAAGAATATTTATTATAGTTTCATAACCTTTTGGATGATTTTATAATTTCAAAACATCTATCAAAATATGATATTTTGATCTTTTTTTCTTATGTTTGGTTCTATTTTCATAAGTGTCTGATTTTATCTTATCTTGGTTATCATTATCATATTCTTGTTCTTAAAAGGAACAAGGGTGTAGGGTCTAGTGTGTAATGTAGTGACGCACATCATCACTTGAAGATCGAGTGATCATGAGTTTGACTTCCACCAATGAAACATAAGTTCGGATAAAAATATCTATTAGAGGTTAGTGATTTTATTTTTTATGATAAAAATATAATAGTAATATTATAAAATATAGGTTATGAGCCATACGCATAAAAATTAATTAATATAAAAATTGCAATTACATTAAATATATAAATATTTTAAAATAAATTAAATAAATTTAGTCAAAAAATGAAACTAAATTGCTATAGTTAAAATAAAAAAAAAGTGAAAACTTTCTTTTGAGACAATTGCTTATTCTAATAATTTACTATGTCTTTGTGTTTTTTTTTAACTTCTTTCTGTTTATATATTTTTAAAACTAAATATGTATTCAATATTACAACAAATTAATATATTGCCCTTTTATGTATTTTTCTTTATTTTTTTATTTTTGTTGCAGTCAAAATGATAGTAAACGCTAGCAAGTGCATTAGTTGGTCAAGTAATAAAGTGAATGAGTAGAGTATCGTTCTCACAATGATGGTTAATAATTAAGATTCTATTTTAACCTTTTTAATTGATAAATTAAGAATAATCGATTTTCAAATGAGAATAAAATAAAGGAATAAAAATAAAGAAAATTATCACTTTGAAGAAATAATGATTTGGTGATTAAAGCATCTAATTATCATTCCTAAAATGCATTGAATTTTCTCAACTTATAACTAATTAATTGAATTCTCAAAATCATTTAACAAATATTTCGGGCTTTAACTACTATATTAAGAATGATTAAAATAAATTAATCCTTTCGGTTCTTAACTTATCTAATTAATCAAAAAATGCATTCAATCAGAATTAAGATTAAGAGCTTTCTCAAGTCACCTTAATAATTATACAAATTAAATCTTTCGATTTTCTTAATTGTGGCATGCAATGAATAAGATTGATCATATAAATTATTATGAATAATTACTTCTTCTCAAATAGAAATCAAATCATAAATATAAAATGAAATGAAAACATTAAAGACAAAATTGTAATGCTATTAAATATTCAAAGTAAACTAATATCGACAACGAATTCAAAACACAAATAAAGTTCAACTAAAATGTCCCTAATGAAAAAATAAATCTAAGCAAAATAGTATAAAATCTAATATAAAAGCTTAAGAAAACAAAACAAATAACTCTTGCAACTACTGTGTACGTCCTCTCTCGAATTTTCGACAAAACTTTGCTATTATTATTAAACTTCTCCTCTTATTGGGCTTCAAATATATGCTCTAAGGATGTGGTCTCTCTCTTTTATACATTCTTCATTTGAATAGAATCTACTGCAAAAATCGTCCAATCATCCGTCATCACGATCGTGACTGAGGCCATATTCTAGTGTTCCTCCAACACGTGCTCGCGATCGTGGATGTGGTAGAACGATCATGACTAAGGCACGACCATGACTGCATTCAGGTGGCTTAGGGTGCGCGGTGGAGGCACAACTGTGACCAAATGTGCACGGTCATGACATGCTATTTGTTGCAGTTTTCATATATTTTTGGTAATTTTCTTGTCATTTTGATTTCTTACGATGAAATTATTTAAACTTAGGTAAAAAAAACTTTTAAAAAGTATAAAAGAATTCAATTCTCTCATTTCTTAATCACAAAACACTCCTAATATGTAAATTAAATTACCTAAGTTAATGCATGATTTTTCGTGCATCACTCTTGTTAACTCCCATTCAACTTCTTAAATATAATAATAATGTAAAATGTAAAATGAACACATATTAAATTAATGCAATATTGTATATATACATATATATATATATATATATATATATTAGTTTTGAAAGTATAAGATAAATTAATTTTGAAAAAGAGAGAGAAAAAACATATTAACTAATCCAAATATACAATTATTTTTAAAACGTTTATTTGTATATAGTAATTTTTCATTTTCCTATATTTTTCCCATTTTTATTTCATTTATTTTCTAATTCTTTTATGTATTTGATGCAATTGTACTTTTCATATTAATCAAATTTATATGTATATCTCATATTATATAATATTAATATTGTATTTTATCATAAAAAAATAATAAAATACTAAGGGGTTGTTTGGATACTAGAACTAAAGTTCATCTGAGTTTTAGTGAATAATTGCATTTGATAGATTAGTTCAAGATTTGTTTGAATTAAGTTGAATGTAATGAATGAAGGGGTTGATGTGATAGAAAAAAAAAGTAGATTTGATGGATTTTTTTTAGTTTTATATTTAAAATTAGTATTATAAATATAAAATATAATATTGTTTAAAATAAAAAGATAAGGATAAAGTATAAATTTTTTTTAAAATATATTATTTAAATATGGGGAAAAAATTAAATAATTTACATTTAATAAAATATTGGAAGTTTTTAGTGAAATAATAAGTAACAAATAGTATTATATTAATAATTTATTGTTAATATTTTACATATAATAAATAAATTATTACATATAAGATAGGTAAAAAGAAGAAAATAATAATAATAAATAATTTGTAAAATAAAAAAAGTCATGTCATTTGAAAAAAAATAAAAGCCGAATAAGCTAGTTCCACTAAAATGATGGAACCAGCTAGATGGAACCAGATCACGTGACTCTGATTTCGCCGCACTGCATGAGTCCATCTGATTCCACTTGAGGCCGCATTTGGATTGGGAAACGGGTGGAACCGCGTCTTGGTTCCCCCAAATGCGGCCCCTAGTTTTACCAAAAGAGGTGGAACCAGAAGTTGGAATCGGGGCGCAGGTGACCCGATTCGTTTCACTTTTTTCATGGAATCGGAGCATTGTGGCCATTTTTTCATGTGACTCTTTTTTGGGTATTTAGTTTTTCTTTTTATTACCTTTTATTATTTTCTCTCTCACACACTTTACCCTTATAAAATAATTTATTTATTATATATAAAATATTTATAATAAAGAATTAATATAATACTATTTATTACTTATTATTTTATTGAAATTTTTAATATTTCATTAATTATAATGAATTTTCATATTTGAATACTTTATTTTTTAACAAATTTTTTTCATAAATAAATTTTTATTTATAACTTTTTTAGTTGTAATAAAATTATATTTTATAATTATAATAATTATTTATAATTTAAAATCTATTAAAAATTTATTCATCACATCATTTGTTTATTACATCAACTATGTGGTTCCTAGTTATTATGTTTAATGGGTGAAAAGTGATGGAGAAGTGAGATAAATCAATTAAAACAAGATGAGAGTAAAATAAAAAGTGTATAGTGACATTATGACATTAATGGTATTTATTATAAAATTCTAATAAATTTTAGAAACGTCTATGTTATGCAAAAGTGTGATTTCCACGTGCGAGAATCATATATGTTATGAAAAGTTTATCAAAGTCACAATCATGAAATACTTTCTTAGTGCAAAGCAAGCAAATGTCATCGAGGATTGGTGAAATATTTTACGATTAATCTCCTCCTCGAGCAAAAAATAAAAAATAAAAATAAAAAAGTGAATACAACTATCATTAACAATAATTTTATCTTTAGACCGAAACAGACAATAGACGGAATACCACAAATAGGAAATGCACTTAAGAAAAAAAGTTGATTTTTATAATTGGAACATATCTTGTTAAACAGCCTATGTGAAGATACAACAAGAGATTCCTAATAAATTCAAACACCAAAATATAATAAGGCTTTAGAACATACATGAATACTAGAGCTAATGTTGGTTGGGAATAGAATATGAATGATCGATAAATAATCAAAATAAAAAAAAATGATAAAATTCTCTTTATCAATATGAACAAAAAAGAAACATCAACGATTTTCATTTTTTTCTTATTTTTCATAATTTTAGATACATAGTAAATACGATCAACAACTAACATAACATATATTTCACGGACATTGAAGGTTAGTTTAAAGTCGTGAGCGTTTGAAATTTACTTTTGTGGGTTATATATAAGTTATGTATAAATATATTATTATGACATATTAAAAATCGTTGTCTCATGCATCTTATAATTGAGCTATCTCTATCATTGTCTATAAAACATTATTTGATGACGAGTGAACACTTAGTTATCGCTGATGGTAAAATTTGAATGAAGATATAAATATTTATGGATAAAATTTTAGTAAACGTTCTCCAATTTTATCAATTTGTTCTAATTATTTTTTTCAGCTTTGCCTTTTAACTATACTGCTATATAACTATTAACTTATTCAACGGATGTTCTTTTGAACGAGTATAAGCACGAGTTGTTAATATATTTTTCCTACATAGCACATGAAAAAATAAATACAAAATTATAAAATATATTGAAAATAATAAATAATAATTAAAAAATTAAAAAGAATAGGTGTCACCCCTCTTCCTTAATTTTTGACGGCTCGTCGACTTCGAAGAGAGGGGGCGACAACCCTCACTTGCATCCCGAATGATGTGCAAGAAAAAAAAGAAAGAAAAAAAGAGACACCGCTCCCTCCTAAAAAATAGACTCGTGAAGAAGGATAATGTCCTTTTTCACATTAACGAAAAAGGGGGGACGTTTTTCTTTAACAGCTCCAATGAATTTGCAGATGAGAGCAACCTCCTCCTCCCTCCTCTTTTTGTCTCGCGGGTCGAGTTGATTAAAAATTTTTTATCATTTATAAAAAAATGGTTGTGAAATAATTTTTTTTATCTTTTATGTGTGCAGATGTTGAAAATAAATTATATATGCTTTTCGAAAATCAAACTGAATTTACGGATGTTCAGGATGGCCAGTCTCTTATTTGTGATGATTTATTTTCTTCTTTTTACTTTTTTTTTCATTGATTTAAGCTGGTTGGTCAATTTTTGTGGACTTCATTAGTGTTTTTTCGATTCAAATGGGGTTTTGATTTTTATTTTTTTATTGAACCAAATCGGATCAATTTTGATTCTTGGTTGAAGCGGCCGGTCAACCCCAATCTTTCACAATATTGCCCTTTTGTGAGAGGCCCCGAAGTTTTTGACCACTTAAGCTGCTAAAGTGCTAATCAATAAATGCAAGTTTTGATTCCCGTTCTTCTTCTTTATATAACCCCAGTGCTGAGTGATGGGACAACTGGTGGATTGGAAGTATGTAACTGGTGACACACATGAGGAGAGAAGGGGAGAGATGAATGTAGGTTTATTTCTCTGACACCTTTTCGTGGTATAAGAGGGATAAATCCAAATATTGGGTGGCAAGTAGGCATGAGGGTCTATTGCATTTTGTTGGCATTCGGGAAGCACATGTTTTATTGTTCCTTCCTTCATATTAAAAATATGAGTTATTTTTCATATTTAACTTCGAATTTATTTTTTAATTTTTAAACTACGACGATTTTTTTTATTTTAATTATTTCATCTACTTCTATTATATTTTTCATACTTTTGATTTTTTTATTTATAAAAAACTAAATTATCACTCCCTCTATAACATATTAAATAATAAATATAAAAAATAAAAAAATAATAAAAAGAATCGGAGGAGAGTGTTTTAATCTTTTTCATACATGACAAATTTATTTGTTTACCATTTTAATTCTTCCAATGATTTTTTTATATTTGTTATTGAAGAGAGAGTAATTTAGTTTTGTTATAAATAAAAAAGTAAAAATATTGAAAAGATGAGACTAAAGTAAAAAAAGTCACGATAGTTTAGAAATAAAAAAACAAATTTATAATTTAATATTAGATGTAAAAAATTATGATAGTTTAGAAAGATTTATGTAAATAATCTTACAAATATTAGGAAAGAAGTGGAGATAGGATAATAAATGTGTTTCAAGTTTGAGCTTTATAAATATAAAATATTTTTGTTGAAAATTTTATTTATTATTATTAGATACATGATTTGAATCGAACCAATCTAATCGAATTAGTTTGATTCAATGATAAACCGATTTCCAACTTGTGAATTGAGTGTAACATAAGTTGAGTTGCCAATATAGCTTCTCATACACTAGGGCTAGCCACTAAAAAAATTATTATTATTTTTAAAATGACTGACAGGGGTGGAACAATAAGCGTGAAATTTCGAGATCAATTCTTTGTAAACATAAAATTTTCATTTGTCGAGATAGGAAAGGCTAGATAATTTAATCGAATTAATTATTTAATTATGCTAATGAGCCAATTCAATTTGAATCATGCGCTTAATCATTAATTATGCGCAGGTTGTCACTACTTCTTAAATATAGATGAGTGATTTTTTAAAAAATATATTTAAAAAGTGAACAGTAAATGCATAGTACACATTCATAAACAAGTGAATTAATTGCCAGGCAGATTGGATCTACGACTTTTTGCATTTTGGGTGGTGGGGGTATATGAGCCATATCCAGCCAAAGTTGTGAAGCTGGTGGGATTTAAATGATTGCTTTTTTTCTGAAGGCCTTCATTGGACTTTTGTGCTTTTCACTGATTTATGTTATGCCAGATGGTTTCAGACTCGTGACTTTTTTTTTTTCGAGATATTAATAATAATAATATATTTTTTTTCAGGTAATAAAAACAACATAGGACAGATTGGACCTTATTTTCGTAATTTCATTAAAACACATTTTTGTCTTATATTGCGGGTCCCACGTATATTGATAAAAAAATTGAGATTTCAAGGTCAGAATGAAATTTAAAAAAAAAATGTTCTCAAAATATTTACTTTGCATATAATCGTAGAACTCTATTTAAAACTTTGGTTATTTTCATAAATTTTCTCTAAATAATCATAATTTTCCATATTTAATTTCAAATTATGAACTTATTTTTTATCCTTAAATTATCGTGATTTTTTCATTTTAATCCTTCCGTCACTTTTGTTACGTTTTCCGTTAGTCTTATTTTTTTTATTTATGAAAAGACTAAATTATCTCTCCCTCCAAAAAATATGAAATAATAAATATAAAAAATAAAAAATTTGTTGGAAGGATTAAAGTGGTAAACAAAAAAAATGGTCATTTATGAAAAAAAACTAAATTATCTTTCTTCTGATTTTTTTTTATATTTATTATTTGATATGTTATCGAAGAAGGGATAATTTAGTCTTCTCATAAATGAGAAAAATTAAAAGTATCGGAAAACATAATAGAAGTAGACGAAATGATTAAAGGAAAAAAATCGTAATAGTTTGAGGATACAAAAAATAAGTTCATAGTTTATGATTAAATACGAAAAATCGTAATAGTTTAAGAGAAGTTTTATGGAAATAACCCAAACTTTAAACAGAATAAGGAGTTTGAATATTGTGATTCTTTCGAATTAAATAGTTGAATTGATAGATTATTTTAGAGTGTCTTTGGATGTGATAAAATTTAATGATGATGAATGATGATAAGAAAAGTAGATGTAATAGATCAATTTTAGCGAATGTTCGAATAAAAAATAAATATTATAATATAAAATATAGATTTGTTAAAAAAATAAAAGTATAAATTAATTTTTTATTAAAATATATTATTTAAATACCAAAAGATAAATATTATACTTATTATAAATTGTTTAGGTATAATAAATAAATTATTTTATATAAAAAAAGATAAAAAAAGTTTGGTAAAAAAGAAAAACATCAACTTTAAAAAAGGTGAAAAAGAAAAAGGAGAACACGGCTTCTTCCACGAAAAAGATGGAACCAAAAATCTTAAAATCAGGGTTGACAAAGTGTTTGACGAAATTAGATGAATCAAATCTTGGTTCCATCCGAGTTCCGTCAGTCAAACACTCCTAATGTCGTTGGATGTTGTGTGGGATGGCATTGTGAATTAGATGGTGAGGCATATATATAGTCCTAAGCGACGGAGCTACGTTTGGAAGGGACACCTTATGATAATATGAATGTCTCATGTATATCTTAAAATAATACTTAATTTGCACCTCCAAAATTTTTTTACACCTTATGATAATATAAATGTCTCACATATAACTTAAACTAATACTTAATTTGGCCCATAATGAACGGACATTAAATATATATGTTTCCTTCTATATTTATCTTGTTATAATTATAGTTAGAAATCACATAATTAGTTATAAAATATATCTAAATTTTCCAATTTGAATATTCTAATTGACACTAATAAGATTTATTATCAAATATTGCAAAATAGACATATATCCTATATAATTATTAATAATAAATTTTATATTGGCCCCCCTAATATTTTGGGCTGCCTGGTCATAACAAAAACAAAAGTGTAAGAACTATCCATGGATGCTGCGTGGGATGACATGGTGAATTAGATAGTGAGGCATATATATACGAAAGAATTAATCTTAGATAATTATAATTGTAAATAGTGGAAGAATAATATTTGAAATGGCGAAAGTTTTTGTTACGAAAAGAGGAAGAGGAAGATTGTACAAATGTAGAAGAGCACAAATAATTACGAAATTCACTTTAAATTATGTTATATTTTTGGACGGCCATGATTTTTTTGTTGTGAAAAATTAATGATTACAAGAATATAAAATAATTCAAATGTCATGAATTTTATATAGGAATCCTAATACAAATAAGAAAATATTAATTCTAAAATTGTTTAAGTTTGAAAACTCCACCCTCGATTCCAAGGGGAATCTTCTTGGATCCCCCTAGACCCTCCATAGGGGACGGGTGCCTTCGCCACCCATTACTTAAGCGTTTATCTAATATAGGAATTATGAATTCAAATTCAAAGTATTTTCAATAAATTTTTTTGTTTTTTATTCTTTCGAGCATCATTTTACTTATCTTTGCTAAGCTATGATTTTAAAATAAAATAACTATGATTTTATTTTATAATTTTGAAATATTATTCTAGTTATAATGAAGCAAGAATGATTTCACAGTTATTAAAAAATAGGTCAACATAATCTTAGATGAACCTGAGATAAAAACTTGAGAGACAACGAGGCACGCGTTAAGGACATGTTTGGTAAAAGAACATTTTTTATCTTGAATTGTGTTAAAACAGTTCTGTTCTTGCACAATCAATGACCCCATCATCCTGTTCTTACTGCAAGCAAGAATTCATTGTCCCTGCTTTTTTAAGATTTCAAAGCTGCCGACAATTTTTAATATTGTTTCATTTTATTATTCTTGTTATGGTGATGTTTGGTTGAAGAGCTAGAACAAACACCCTTGTTCTTGATTTATTCTTTTATCAAACATGTCCTAAATGACTAAAAACTATATATATATATATATATATATATATATATGTATATATATATATGATATAATGGGTCCTCCCTCCATTCGTGGTTTGTTTATTTTTTTTATTTTTTTCGGTTTTTCGAGCTTTAGATCGGAGATGGACGTAGGGGACGGTTCGATGTTCATCCGGTCAGCCCTGGTGGCATAAAAGCCACATGAACGCCGCCGGAGACCGCGAAGAGATCTGTGCTTCGTCTTGCCGCCGACGTCCTCTGCGCTCAGATCCGCAATAGCCCCGGCTAGATCTGTGCGTTCTCTCGCCGCCGACGTCCTCCACGCTAAGATCAGCAACACTCCAGCCAGATCTGCGTGACCTCTTGCCGCCGCCGTCGACGGCTTCGCTTTCGCCGAGCACGATGACGACTTCGCCTTCGCCGAGCACGATGATGACTTCATGACCGCTAGAGCAATGGTTCTCGCCCTTCATTGAACCCTCGCCGACCTAGTGCCGCCTCTGAACCAGATCTGCGCATTGGATCAAATCCAAGGACGAACCAGAACTGTGACCTCCGGCCATATCCGTCGAACCTCGCGGATCTCCAGCTAGATCTGCCGCTGTCGAGCTCGCCTGCCCCTCTCTGCTGAGGTCGTGCACCGCCGCCATCGAAGCTTTGTCGAGCTCGCCCGCCCCTCTCGTGCACCTCCCCTCTGAGGTCGTGCACCGCCGTCGCCGGAGCTCCGCCGAGCTCGCCCGCACCGCCGTCGCCGATCTCCGTCGAGCTCGCACCACCTCCACCGCCGAGCTCGCCCGCACCGTCGTAGTCGAGCTCGCGCACCACCGTCGCCAAGCTCCGCCTTCGCCTCCGCTGTCGAGCTCGCGCACCGCCGCCGCCGAGCTTGCCAGCACCGTCGCCGCCGATCTTGCCTGCACCGCCACTGCCGAGCTCCGACTTCACCTTCGCTGTCGAGCTCGTGCACTGCCGCCGTCGAGCTTGCTCGCACCACTGCCGCCGATCTTGGCCGCACGGCCACCGCCGATCTTGCCCGCACTGCCACCACCAAGCTCGCCCGTCCCGCCACCCCCTCGTGCACCGCCGTCGCCCCTGCCATGTTGTTAATCGATATTATTTTGTAATTAATTATTAATCCATGTGTAAATATCCTAATGTATTTACATTGCCTGCCAATATGTGGAGTGTTCACCGTCTTGAGGAATAAATTTTGGTTAACAATTGTATGCATGTATGATATTGTCGAATGTGTTCATGTCCGAAATTGAGATGAGATAAAGATGGATGTCCGAAAATGAGATGAGATAAAGTTGAAGGATGAGAATGTAAAGAGAAAGAGAAGCGTTTTCTGAAGCTTTTGAAGGCTTATCTAAAAGGCGATGTTTTTTGAAGGACGAGAATGTAAAGAGAACGAGAAAATCGCCTCGATGTTTTTTAACTACCTTACAAAGATTAACAACAAAAAATTTACAAAAGAACAAAAGTTACTTTTGCCTCGATGTTTTTTAACTACCTTACAAGGATTAACAACAAAAATTTTACAAAAGTTTAAGGATAGACAACAAAAATTTTACAAAAATACAATCCATTAAACAACATGGGTGTCGCGGCCGCAGGGTGGGGGCGGTGTCAGAGAGTGGCGGGGCGGGTGCAGTGTCAGAGCGCTTCAGGGCGGTGTCGCGGCGGGGCGATCACGGCGGGGCAGGGGCGGTGTTGGGGCCGTCGGGCAGGCACGGAGTTGGAGCGCGACGGGGCGGTGTCGCGGCGGGGTGGTCACGGCGGGGGTGGGGCGGTGTTGGGGCCGCAGGGCGGACGCGGAGTTGGAGCGCGGTAGGGCGGTGTCGCAGCAGGGCGGATGCAGTGTCAGAGTGCTTCAGGGCGGTGTCGCGGCGGGGTGGTCACGGCGGGGGTGGGGGCGGTGTTGGGGCCGCAGGGCGGACGCGGAGTTGGAGCGCGGTAGGGCGGTGTCACAGCAGGGCGGATGCAGTGTCAGAGTGCTTCAGGGCGGTGTCGCGGCGGGGCGGTCACGACAGGCGATCGCCGCGGGACAGAGGGCGGTGTTGTCGCCGTCGGGGGGGGGGGGGGGGGGGTGGGCGTGGAGTCGGAGCGCGGCGGGGCGGGGGTGATGTTGGGGCCGCCGAGTAGGGGCGATGTCGCGGTGGGGGCGGTCGCCGCGGGGCGGGGTCGGTGTTGGGGTCGCCGGGCGGGCGTGGAGTCGGAGCGCGGCGGGACGGTGTCACGACGGGGCGGTCACGGCGGGGTGGGGGCGATGTTGGGGCCGTTGGGCAGGCGCGGTTTTGAAGCGCAGCGGGGGGCGGTGTTGGAGCGCAACGGGGCGGACGCGGTGTCGAAGGCGTTACGGTCGCGACCGAGGGGCGGGGTCAGTGTTAGAGCCGCGGGGCGGGCACGGTGTCGGAGCATGACGGCAAGGGGTGGGGGTGTCGGAGTGCGGCGGGGCGGCGACGAAGCAGATCTGGGGTGGCATGGATGGAGATCCAGCGAGGAAGCAGGTGGGGAAGCAGATTCGAGCGGCAAGCATGGAGATCTAGCAAGGAACCGACCGACGACAATGCAGATCCGGGCGGCGAGGATGGAGATCCGGCGAGGAAGAAGGCGGGGAAGCAGATCCGGGCAGTGTCGGATGGAGATCCGCCAAGGATGTGATCTCGGGCGACGCCGACCTCCTGGAGATTTGGCGGGGAAGCAGATCTCTTCGCGGTCTTCGACGGCGTTCGTCGCGAGAGGAGGAGGGAGAGAGAGAGAAAACAAAATAAAATATGCGAATTTTATTCACGTGTGACTTTTATACCCCCAGGCCGGATCGGACGAACATCGAACCGCCCCCTACGCCCATCTCCGGTCTAAAGTTCAAAAAACTGGAAAAAAATAAAAAAATGAACAAATCGCGCCCGTCGGATCTATATTAAAATGGACGCGGATGAGGGGAGGGGGCTCCTCCGGAGGGAGGAACCCATTATATCCATATATATATATATTAAAATTATACGCAGAAAAATATAATTTCAAGCATTAGGTAAAATAGCCTTATATTTAAATTCAAAATTTTAATCAAAGGGTAAAAACTTAATTGGTAAATAAAAGCTGATAACTCGGGGAAAATTTAGTTTTTATTCTATTAATTTGTAAAGAAAAAAAAGCTAAAAATCATATAAAAAGTAAATATTTTGTTGTGCTAAGTTTTTTTTTGTTGATAGAGGAAAATGAGTTATTTGAAAATTAATTTTCAAGAAATTATTATTATTTTTCTTAGGTCTGATCATTTAGCACAAGAACACAAAAATAATGATAACGATAACCACATCAGAAGAAGAAACTTTTTTTTTTCTCTTGCCACATGGTCTTCAGCAAGCTACACATCTTAATCTCAAATGGTACTCATAACACACACAAAGATACTCCAAATGTACAGTCTTAATCTCAGAACACTAAACTGATATTGAAAACAGATGCAGATTTTAATTTATTGGCTTCAAAGCAATCGATCACATGAAGTAATTTATGCTCCAATCATTCATGATGCGTTGATACTTCTTATGCAGACATATCAATACATCTTATCTAGGAGTGGCACCCGACCCCATGCTTCGACTCCGTCGATAGACCCCTGCCCCTGCCCCGACCCCGATCCCAATCCTCGGTCTGGAGGAAATTTTATGACACCGCAGGGACTTCGATTCTCTGAACCCTGTGGTCCTCTTCTGATAACCCTCTTCTAGTAAGAAGTGTCACTGCCGTCATCCTCCTTCGTCCTAAGTCTAAAAGCTCGATCCCAATTTGGACTGGATTAAACTAAATTGAACCGATAAAAAATCGGTCAAAACAGGTTAAAAATTGATCAAAATCAGAAAAAACCGAATCAAATCGCATTTTTTAGTTCAACCAAAATTTTTTATTAATTTCTTTTACTAAGATATAATTTGATAAAAAAATATTATTATAAATTTAAAAAATATTCAAAAATACATTTTCTCTATAAACATTCATATTGTTTCATTAGTATTCTCATTGATTTATACTTATCTTTTTATTCTCAATTTGTTACTCACTTATTCTTTAGATGCGAGAATTCGGAACTCTGCGGGGCGAGGATAACCCCCCACCCCGATCTCTGAAAGAGAGTTTGGGAATAATTTTCTCCATCCTCGACCCCACGGAAAAAAATTCTCTGAGTTCGCAACTCCGATCGAACAGCGGGGCCCCACAGCCATGGAGGATATTGCCATCTCTAATCTCATTACCATCATCATATTCTTCAGCCTTCATTAATAAAAAAAAGAACCTCCCGTGTCATGGCAACCAATCGGAAGGTCCCACGCCCCCACCTTCCTCGCAGTTTTTTTAAAGAAAGTAAATTATTTATTAATAAAATCACCTCAATAGTTAGAATACACGATTTTAGGTCCTCGTTCAAAAAGAATAAAAGATATGAATAGACTCCGAACGGTAATTAATCACACAATTTGCTTCTTTTTCTTTTTTTATTATTTTCGAAAAGCGGCACCGACCGTCCAACTCAGTTGACGCTAAGAGTTATGCGCATTAGTCACGAGTTAAAGTCTCGACCCACCATCGAGTTCGATTATTCTGATGTCGTCTCGGACAACATGCCTGACTATGACATACGAAACTTCTAACAAAATTTTTTTACAAACTTGAGACTTTTATTTCAACGGTGATGATATTCAAAGGTTTCTACTATTTGCCATATCTGGTGCATCAAGGTCCATAATTTCCATGGGCATTTGGTTCTTTCGTTGATGGTAGCAACAAGGGGACTGGAATCAACTTCAAGTCATACTCTCGCCAGCCTCAACTCCATACATTTCCGCATACCAGTTAGAACGTCCCACGCCTCCGACCAGAGCACCGAGCAAGCATCACACATTCACACACCGGAGAGGACATGCATAAAGACAACACGCTACAACTTTGTGCGCAGCTCCCAGCCAAGTTAACCGGCGGGTGAATTGGTTATCGCAGTTACTAAAAAGATATTAGCGTATACTAATTTATTTGGTTATTTGTTCCCACCTGTAGGTAATGGACCCGTTTGGATGGCAGCCCACGTTCTGCCAACCGGTCTATGGCTCTGTTTGCAACAATAACTTTTTTATAAATGATAAAAATAAATAGCATTTAACGTTTAATATAAAAATATTAAAAAGTTACTTCTACTAATCTTTAGATATTAGAGGTTAGCATTTTATAATTTTTTTTCAATTTTACCCTTATTCAAATATATTATATCTTTCTAATTTATCTTATTATTTTCATATTTTACTTTATAATCATTTAACTATATTCTTTTTATATTCATGCTTGATTAATTACAAATGATTTATATGTTAACAATGAATAAAAATAATTTCATAATTAATATTTTTATGTCATGGATGCACTATATATTTTATAACATTTATTGTCAATATAATTATATATATATTTTAACAAAAAATAGTTATGAAATTTCATTTTATTTAATTAAGATATAAATATTTAAACTATTGTATTATAATAGAGTTAGTATAGTGCTTAAATTAAATAATTTGTCATATGTCTATAGTTCTACCGTTAAGTTAAGTTTATCAAACACTTATTTATTATAATCCCTAATCGTTAATCATCATGTGCTATCCGCTAGTTAAATCGTTATTCACTTATCAATCCGCTAATAATGCCAAACAAAACCTACATAACGAGTTTTCGTCACGTGACGATAGTAAGAATTGAAAAGTTCATGTTGTCCTTTTTTTTCTACTTTTTTTTTAAAATTTTCTTTAAATTATTTTTAATATATATTGTTTATTTATTAATACATTATTATTCACCTTATAAATTAAACTATTAATTAACATTGTAAATTATTTAGTTCTAGTAATTAATTTTTTTATAATTAGTTAAAAATATTTTGCTTAGTATTACATTATAATAAAATTTAAAAATCATATTATGAAAATTCATATTAATTAAATAAAATTAATGTTAAATCTTATGTATAATATTATATTTATTATAATAGAATATTATTAATTAAAATGTTCAATTATTTTTAGAAAAAGTTATATTATATTTAGATCTTCAGTTTTACGTAAATTTTAAATAAATAAATACATATAATATTTTTATCTACTATAATTTTATACCTAATAAAATAATAAATTATATTATTAATTCTTACCTTTTATTCAAATACTCACTAAAATGTATTTATTAAATCAATTTTTAAATTCTCACCATTACATTTTTCATTCAGAAACCTACTAAAATTCTTTCATCTAATCGATTAATTATCTAGAACTAAATGATAACTTAATGTTCCCACCCAAACACGATCAATATGAATTGGAACTAACTAATATAGACTAGAAGGTGGTGAATTGTTAAGAGGATAAAATTAATGGTTACCCTTTTTGGGTTATTTTTTTTAAAAAATTAGTGTCACATTTATTTTTATATGATATCAAAATAAAATTATTGCTTCTTAATGTTTTCATAATCGATCCGATCCAATTAGACTAGAATTTATTAAATAATGTTATTTATAATATTTGTAAGGATATAGTACAAATTATATGATGTAAGATATAAATAACCGAATAATAATTATATATAATTTTAATAAAAGTTTTAATACTGATAAATTGTAAATATCATTATTTAAATATTAATAGTTTGTTATTGATTTTATTTTTTATTGAATGATGCTAGATATTGTATTAATATATTGTATCTTAAAATACTCTTATTTCTTTTTTATTTTTTCTTTAACGTTGTGTTTTTTTTATTTTCATCCATCAGTGAAAAACTATTTAAGAGAGTAAGAGTTTAAAAATAAGAAACAAGATAAGGACTATTTTATTAAGCTGTTTGACATGAAAACTTTAGTTTTTGTTAGTTCTCGAGAACTAATTAATTAGTTAAAAAGTTTAGATGTGGTGTTTAGATAAAAAATGTAAAGATGAAAAGTTGATTTGATGAATAAGTTTTAGTAGGTGTTTGATAAAAAGTAAAAATTAAAAAATATAATTTATTATTTTATGCGGTATAAAATTATAGTAAATTAAAATATTATGTATTTATTTAGTTAAAATAATAATTTACAAAATATTTATATTAATATTTTAATTTATAATTTACAAAATATTTATATTTACATTATAATTTATGAAAAATAAAAATGTTATAATTTATTGTTTTCATATGTTATTAATATTATAGTTTACAAAAAATATTTATATTAGGTTAAAGAATTTGTTTTATAAGCTGAAAGATAATACTATAATAACTAAAATATTATAATTTATTATTATTTAAGATAATATAAAAATAGTTTAATACATAATATTAAAATTAAATAGTAATTAATAATATTTTACTAATAAAAATATAATAAAAAATTGAAAGAAAAAAAGGACAATGAGAACTTGAAAGAATTCTCGCTCAAAACGAGGACTAAAGTTTTCCACAAGGGAGAAATTGTAATTACTCCAATATATGTTGTTTGCCAGAACATATTCAAGTTATGTCTATTCAAACACTATATTAAGAAACATCATACTATTCAATTAGTGCGACGCTAATAATTATGTGCATAAATTGAAGATCAACTCATTATTCCGATCAACTAATCTAATTATGGCTTCACATATTTGGCAGGTGACCAGGGCTGGCTCAAGGATGAGCCCACTCAAGCATTTGCTTGAGGCATCGCCCAATGGAAGGATTCCAAATTATGTTTTAAGTATTAATTTTATAATATTTAATTATTACCAAGACCTAATAATTTAAGACATCTATTGATTTAAAATCACTATATATATATATCTTTCCTTCATTTTTAATGACATTACCTTCACTATATAAATCATAATTAGATATCTCTTTTAAATTGAATTTATGTCATTTTTTCATATTTAAGTTTTTCCTCAAAAACATCAGTAGTTCAATTTCATTAATATTATTATTACTCAAGTTCATGGCTAACAACATTTTTATTCTTTGACATTGAAGAACTAAAAGTTAGTTCTTATATATCTTCATTGTCACACTCAACTCCGTGACTAAATTCTAATCCTAATTATTACAATCTTAATTACGTTTAGCAATTCTAAAAATAAAATCAACAAAGCCTCCCTCCTTTGTTTATCTTATGTTATTTGTCAATACATACAAAAGATGCATATATATATTTATCAAAGTTTAAATAAAAGTTATCAGACATCACATTCACATAGTGTCATTATTGTTTCAAACACTATTTCACTTATAACATTCCAAATGATCAAGTTATATACGATCTTACAAAAAATTTCTCACAACTTTAACTACAACATCTAGAATTATCTATTATATGCATGCTTCCAAGAACAAAAGAGAAGAAGAAAGTAAAAGTGCTCCAACGATTCGACCTCTTCTATATGTAGCAAAATAAGTTTCGAGTTGACTCAACTTGAGAACTTACGAGTATTTGAAAAATTTAAAATATGTACTGTGAGCAACAATCATTCGCTCAGCGAGTGAAATAAAAGTACATCATATGGGAACAATACAAGTGCATATAATATTTAAATAATCACATTTCTTTCATATGAAAAAACATTTAAAGCATAACGTATTAACATAAATTGTCAAATCATATAAACTTTCACATAAGTAAAAGTAACTCAAGATCTCATCATGTTTATAATTAAATTCCACACATGTATCATCGCACATACTTATCATGGATTAATACGTATTCCTCTATGATCATGCATCATACAATTAAGTAGAGTTTTATGATCAAAAGTCACAAATACACAGAAAAAATTATGAGCCAATATGTATCCCTCCATGATTGTATGTCAAACAGCAAAACTTCACAATCAAGAGTCTTAAATATGCAGAACAAATCATGGATCAATATGTATCCCACACAATCATGATTCTAAGATACATAGAGCATATCATGGGTCATACGTGCATGCAGAGCAGTCCCCAAAGGACAAAAACATCCGATATACGCCCCAAAGATTTCATGTATATCGAATGCGATCCCAAAGACCTTTTTCATTTAGCATGATCATTATACACATGAAGTTTTATAATAACAAAATAACATGTCATCATTATATATCAATATCAAATAAACGTATTTTAAGTTCACATGCATTGTTTCTTGAAAACATTTTGATGTAAAAGGATACTCTATTTTATATGAAATATTTGAAACTTATCATAAATATCTTTCTTAACTCAAGGTATGTTTTAATAACAATACTAATAAGAATCTTTGCTTCAAATAATATCATAAATAAAAAAATAACATATATCATTTTGCTATGTTGTAAATTTACTCACTCATCTTATACTTTATCCCTTCATTTACTTGATTTTCTTCCTTTCACTTGCAACTTGATGTTTTCCTACAAGTAATAATGCATTTTTACTTTCCGATCACTAATAAGGTAATATGCTATGCATGCTCATGATGTATGAATGCTTATGCACCTTAAAATGCATATAATCTTTCATAATACTAATTTCTAATTTCAGGTATTTATATTCATAAGCTATTTCACAATTAGAATTTCTTAATTCTTCAAAGTTTAACTAGGTGTTGTCATAAGTCCGCCAATTAATGATTCATAACTTCTTAACCACATAGGAAAATCTCATGATTCTATATTAATTAGAAACTAGTCATACTAAGATTTTTAATTTCCAAATATCATTATCAAATTTCAAGTGAATAAGTCATAACATTCCAGGCAATCTGACCGAGGGTTGTGTCCTCACAGATTGTGTGTCACTGAAATATTAATTTATATATTTATTCATGCTTGTCTATTTAATTAGATCATAATTTTACTTGAAACTAGACTTCCTTATTATTTTGTCATAAAATTAGAGAATTTAAACTCCTGTATAACCTTATAACAAAAATAATCAATTCGGGTCATGATCTGTTCATGTCTTAGAATTTGACAGAAGAATCACTATGAAATGAGAAATTCATTTCTCCCAAGATACATATCCAAATAGGATGATTCCACCTCTGACCGAATTCGAACATATTATTATGGAAAAATACAACGTATTTTAGTGTGGCAGAATTTTTTTCAAAAGACTCTATTGGTCTTTAAAGACCCTTTCATGCATTATGTTCGATATCAAGGAAAAGTAATTCTAGATTCAAAGGGAGAATGTCTAATTAATTATTTTCAAATTTCAAACCCTAATTCACTGTATTCTAACCGTGACCTAATTTACAATTGAACCTATATTAAACTCGGGACATGATGAGTGACCAGCGAAATTAAGTTCATAACTTCCTCTATAAAACCCCTTTTTAAGTAATTCCAGAGCTATGGAAAGCTAATTTGAAATGGATTAATCATACAAAATTTCATAAGTTATGATTTGATATTCACGAAAGAACGATCCTCTCAATCGAAAGAACAATTTTCGTATGAAAGCTCACCTTGAACAGTCTATGTTCCCGATTTTCCCCTGTTGGCTTTGCTCGCTCTTGCCTTTGGAAATTTTTCGACCGTCAAAGGATAATGTGATAATGTTATGTTGCATATATATTTATTTCAGAATTTTTTTAACATCGTATGACTATTTAAAAAAATATCCCTTTAAGTAGTTGTTCATTTGTCTACTTTAGTTACTTGACAATCACATTATTTTATCATAATTAGGTATTTTAACCCTAATTAAACTTACTTAATTATATTTTAAAAATATATATTATAATATTTATAAATTTTATATTTATCTCTAATAACCTTATATAATTACTTTATAAAATTTATCGATAATTAAGCATTATGCTCTAATCGAAATATTAATTACTATATATAAATATCATTAAATGAACATCTAAATTAACTCAATATGTTAATTAACTGCATGATTATACATAAATGATATTGGTAGGACATGTCCGTGACATTAGTAAATTAATTGTTTTTAATATATAATTATAAGTTTTTATATCAAAAATTTAACATAACTTTTTATTTATGTAAAAAAAAATTAATTTCGCTTTAAGCTTCCGAATGTCTTAAGCCGGCCCTGCAGGTGAGCAGCATTCGCTCCATGATGTATCTATCACTAACCGTATACATTTTTAAACCTTTGTGTCGCTACTTATGTCTCATTAGTTCTTATTTTTTATTAAACTTTTCCTGCCATTCACTACTTTTGTTGGATTTAGAATTTTAGCTTATCCTTAAACCAAATAATCTTGTTTAAGATTCTTTCTTTCACTTTTTCTGCCTTTTTTCCCAAATCCGCTGTCGATGTAGAAATAATAGTTGTAAGAAATCAAGATAACGTAGTAAACATCAGGATTCTGCGTTCTTTAACTGACTAGTTCAGAAATAAAACAAGGTATCCATTTCACATTGTGATTGAAGATTAAACCCCGACCAAAAAAAAAACATCTGACAAGTTAGTTAAGAAAAACATGGTTGAGAAACCACGAAATATTTAAAGCAGTTCACTGTTAAAGGCCCAAAGTGAAAGGATCAGAAGGACATGAAGAAACATGGATTTATAAGTGATATTCATTTTTACTTATCAAGACACATTTTAAATTTGTACGGATCAAAGACTCAAAACGAATAATATCTTGACGAAGCTCAGGGGTATTACAGTTGCACTTCCCACTCCAAATGTTTAGCGATCAGAAGAAAAATAAAAGAAAATCTGCAGATACTGGTCACTAAACCATAAAACACATAAGAAATCAGTTAGATAAAAAGCAAAAGAAAAGCCAAAAGAACCAAGTTGGTTGATTCACATGAAATCAAATTCCAGATAGACAAGGATTAGTAACTTCGAGTTTAAGTTCTGTATTCTTCAAGTTGTTCGGAGTGGTACTAGTAATCTTAGATATTTACGAGTCCTTGATCTAAGCCACAAGAGAACTCATTATAAAGATATATTTAGCCGTTATTGGATTCCACAAGTCGTTTATTCTTTTTTTTTAAGGTTACAAAGAGAGGCCATAAGTTGTTTATTCTTGTAACACTTTGAAGGCATTCCATCGTTATTCTTTGTTGTTCTAACGTGAGAGAGAATTGTATGGGAAAATGCATCGCATATGCCAAATATGTCAGAAAAGCCCAATGCTTTGCGAACTGAGTTATTGCTGGTATACCATAACCAGGAATCTCGTCCCAGGGTTATTTCCTGCAAAGTAAAACAGTAGTTGAAATAAGCAACATGATCGATGACAATGCACTTTGGGTAAAAAAAGATGTTTGCAGCTTAAACTTTATTAGCCAGATTGATGAAGAAAAATGAGCTCCAAGAGAAAGCACGGGAGTGTGCATCTCACTATATGAATATGCACCAAGAAAATAGGACAACACAGTGTGTTCAGGCAATGGTGAACTGATTCGCTAATAAAAGCTTGATTTGCTATAGTTATGAGTTGAAGAAACCACACGCCCAACAGCTGATAAAGAAATCACATCGTTATAATAGTTGGACAGAGATTGTGGCATTCTCATCATGGAGCTGCTTGCTTGTGGTGTCTAGAAAATGTCCACTGTGCATTCTACTTCATGTCTGTAATGACAGTGCCTAGTGATGGATATTTGTCTTCAAGAAATTTCTAATATCGCATTTATCCTACACACATTAAGGGAGTTTTCTTTTTTCACTATCAAAGCCAACTGGTTGCATTTACCCAAAAACAGAAGACAACTGGTTGAATGGGCTTCTTTAACATGTAGAAACATAAATGATAAGATACAAGAAGCACATACCAAGGGAGCTTGAAGTTGTCTTTCCATCGACTTGGCTTAGCACATTCATCATACATCTTGCTCAATCTCAAAATTATTTCTGAGAATGTTGGCCGCACAATGGGCCGTGGATCCCAGCATTCTTCAATTACCCTGCATTGAACCATGAAAAATTCAGCATTATGATTTTGATATTTCTCTTCGCTAGAGGGATAAAATATGGAGGTTTACATTCATCAATTTTGTGAACAGAACGCTTACTCACTCTTTGAGATCTGGAGGATAACTCTTGGGTTTATTCTTTAGAGATGGTCTCATTCCATCGCAACAAATCATTTTGGCCACGTCTGATGGAGCTTTAGGGTGGAAAGCTGGTGCTCCTTCAAACATCTGGACAAACAGCATACTTAATTTTTTTTCTATTGGTGTGGCTGTTATTGCATCAATTTTCAAGATCATCTCTACAATGTAGGATATTACAAATAAATATAATTGCAGGAAAACATTTATCTGAATACATGAATATTGAATATGATTAAAATGTTGCTATTGTTTAGCAGGCGTGTCTTTGGATTCTGTTTGCAGGAATCTCACACAACCGCCACCTGTGAGTTCACTGCCCATCCATCTTTGTATTTTTATACCTTGTGCTTGACAGAATGACAAGGAAATCAATGAGTAGGCTGAGAATTTCATTGTGGGTTTGTTGATGTTCATGGGTAGATGAATAACTTATAATCCTGTAATCATTCTGAGTAATTGAAGTGATTTTTCCCTACACATTCCAACTGTGCATTGTGCTGTTTGGTGTTCTACTGCATTGCTTATTCTTGGATCATTTCCTGGCTGGGTAGTGGTCGTTCTTGCCTTCGAGCAGTGTAAGGCTGACCTATCCTACCCAGTGGTGCCATGCCACACAGTGATTTCCTTGAGGAAAAATTTATCCCATGACAAAAGGGAAATATGATTTCAACTAGCCAGTCTTCATCATTAATCGTATTTATGTTCCTCTTAATGGCCTAGTATCAACATATATATGCTATTAAATGGAATTGAACAAAATGCAATATTTTAGTGGACTCGTAATCTGCTTGCTATCATAAATTTATCAAAGAACAGGACAGGAAAGATAATATATCATAGAGTTCAGACTTCAGAATGCCAAGACTGAATGATAGTTATGTCAAGGTGCTAAGAATTTCTCACTAGCACAGGCCTGCATGCCATAAAAGGTAGCTACTTTTTCTTTCTGATTACTTTTACGACAAGTTCAAGAAACACTGTTATATAATTTTTATAAGTTCAAATTCAATGAATGGATGATTCAATTAATAGCATCAGTTTATTTTAGCTGCTTTAATTTCAGTAAAAGATATTTTGACACAATAAAGTATAATAATGTAGAATAAAATTTTAAAATTAAGAGGCTCGAGTCAGATAAGCTTGACAAACCTCATAAAGGATGAGACCAAAGGAGAACACATCAATGCTTCTATCAAATGTTTCATTATTGTACAGCTCGGGAGCTATATAGGCATCTACAATGCACAGAATCCATTATCAGAACAAAAATTAGCAAAATAGCTCTTTTGTCATTAAAACAGGCCAGGCAGCAAGATGCCAAGTCCTTATGAAAGACTTTCCTACAGCCCTAAAAGAACTATTATACCAAGCTAAGCATCTAAATGAAGAGACATTTCCAGTTCTGACATCTCAAACCATAACCACGATATATTCTAATAAGACGTCCCAAAGAGCCCCCAAATTATAGGGACTGCGAAGCATATAAAGAATTACAAAATCAGTTAAAATGGCAATAAATTATCTCATTCATTGACCATTTTCTGATATAGTTCATCATATTTGATATATATTGAAGATTATTCAATTTCAAATATGGTCGATAATAATTGCCAAAATTCCATGCTTTTCTATTACAAGCAATAAATTTCATTTGGAAACTCATGCGAAGAAGTTTATTTCCTTCTCATCTACCTTAATAAATGAACACTTTGCGAACAAGATCGGGTGGATTTTAGCTTAGTAACAAGGAAATATTTCCTGAAAATGTAAGCAATGGAGAGATAGGACTTGTAGTGTCCTGTGAAAGATTTCTCATCTAAAAGCTCAACCACAAAAGAATTAATGAGAACTGAAAAACTGGATAGTCTAGATGCATATAAAGTACAAGCAAAATATTCAGATAACAGATATCAAGTCAGCACACCAGAACACTTTCCATCGATGAAAAAAAAAAACATAAGGGTTAATTGATTTAGATGACTAGTGTAACTGGACCCTAGAAGTACCTTAATACACTGGTACTTCTGGCATGACAATAACAACAACAAAGCCTTATCCCACTAGGTGGGGTCGGCTACATGGATCATACGATTTCGTGAATAACTTAATACATCAGTTTCATACTTCTGGCATGAAAATAACTTAATATAAATTATGATCATTTGGACAGGAAACCTGAATACTATTTCCTGAAGTAATAGCTTTACTTATTCAAGAAAGCTGATACAACAGCTAGGTCACTATGCTGCCATCAGAATAGCATAACAATGCTGAGTTACTGAGTAGCCACATTGACTTGCTGAAAACTACAAAAATATCCTTTACAAAGGTGGGGTTAGCACACCAAAGATAAATACATGGTCTGTTCATTCTTCAAGTACTATATAAATCAAGGTTATGCAACTTTTGAACCATTGGCAACCACACTGTGCAACAGAATCATGTAATGCTTTTAAAGTCTTGCTAAAAAGAGTAGGCATCACATCTAGGAGAGGGTAAAGTAGTTACTTACTATCAACATTAGTCATGGGATGTGCTAATTGCCATTTGTCTGATGATGCATTTAACAACTTAACCGAGCCGAATCCTGAAACCTTCAACTGTCCACCATCATCCAGCATAATATTTCTGATACGTTGCCAAAGAATCATATAGCATGCAACTGAATGAAATATGAAGTTTGAATTAATGCTGCTTTATCATCACGAAATAGGTAATTGCAAAGAGGATCATCTTACTTGGGATTTAGATTACAATGGATAATAGGTTCTGGTTTGCACTCATGCAGATAATTCATTCCCCTGAATATTTAAGAATAAACAGTACCATGTGAGGAGAAAGTAAGAGATGCAGAATTGTCATGCATCATCATATTTAATAGATAGAAATTGCATGATATTCAATCTTCACATGGATGAATATCAAAGGTGTACTTTTGCTTAGTGCAGAAAGTAATCTATTGCTATGCAGCAGAAAAAAAAACTGTGAAAAATCTAGATGACCCAGCATAGGAACCAAGAATGCATTTATTTGTTTATCTGGTATAAATGTAATAAGTGGAATTCTCATCTATAATTGTACTTACATAAAGAAATAGAATAAATTTTTTACTGAAATATGAGCATATTCAAGAAGCCAACAACAAAGCTAAGATAACCTTGTTATATATTAGTCATTAGGGTAAGCAACAAGGAAAATATGTTAAATGTGCTCTAGCATAGAATAAATCATAGAAAGAGCACTGAATAAGGCAGGATATACAGAGCAGCCATTTCCAACAAGTTATACAGGCTTCAGACGGTGACATGACAACTATAATTGATATACGAAGCATCGCTTCATTTAGTTTGCAGAAACAAAGAGCAAGCACAATACAAGAGAAACTGCATACCTTGCAATGTCAAGGGCAAATCTAAGAGCTTTATATGTTTTAGGACGCCCTTTGTTCTGAAGATAGCTTTCTAAATCACCCTGAGAAACAGCAAAAGAACACACTGGTTAGAAGTCCAATATAAAAGATTTATCATCTTGACATTCTCAAATCCCTATGTTGAAAGAAAAAAATGGACAATATATCTAAAAAAAGAATAAAATGGATACATAATCTATAAAGACTAATACACAATCAAATAAAATAAAATAGCCAACTGAAACTAAAAGTTAGAGCTCTTGAAGTTTCTATACAATGAAATTATTAGCACCTCAAATAAGAAACTTACTTCTTGATGGTACTCAGACACAATCATCATGGGAATATTTTGGGTAACAGCTCCAAAAAATTGAACCAAATTAGGGTGCCGGACCTTCTGCATAAGAGTCAGCTCACTCTTGAAAGCATTTCTGCATGAGATGCAGTGACAAGTTTACTGGTGTGCTGTGATACACTAGTGATAAGTAATGTACAAACATATTCCAAATGCTGATGTCGATATAAGTGAACACCAAGGAGCTATTGCTTAATTAGATATAAAGAGTGGTTGTATGGAAGGAAAAAAATTGGTAACTGAAAACAGAGTTATGAACTGGTCACCTAATATATTCTATATTTCAGGCAATGAGCTAAAAAGCTTACTGAAAAACATCATTTCATGTGCTAATATTCTACAATTTTTTCTTGCATTGAAAATAGAAACCTTCTTAAGCGATTTAATTCCGAAATGCCAATATAATCAGCAACTGGTTTTGTAATAAAAAACGGAAAGTCTGAGGAAGTACATGCTATCTGGATCTGTAAACTCATCTTTGTCAAGTATCTTAACTGATACCTTGGTGCCATTCCACTTGGCTACTTGATATGTGCCCTACAAGTCATAGTAGATATATCATAAATGAAATATGTGCATAAGTGATCAGTTATTTTGAATGTATTTACAGGTAGACTATGTTTCACGAGTGATTGCTGACAAATAAGCTTGATCTTACATCGGACATATATTGTGAATTTGTGATCCCATACATGATATGCCTTGATATTAAGGACCTTACCTTTAACAGCTCACTACCTTGCTTGAAGTGAATTTCTAGAGGATTTAATTCATATTCAGGAATTTCTCGGGGATTCGATACTGCCATAGGAGCCTTTGTGATTTTCTACAAGAGCAAACAAGAAATTACAGAATGCGATGGTGAAAACAACAAGCTTGTTCATGCCCAAAGACATTTAAATTTTGGACATGAGAATTTAACCAACTACCGGAGCATTGGCTCCTTTAGCTCTTAAAAGTTCGTAGACCTCATCATTTCCGTAGTACTTAGCATCGGCAGCCGCCTGCATAAAAGGGAATAGAAATCAAATAGCAATTGGAAGAAATTGCATTGGTAATTACCATGACGATGTATACCCCATTATTGAGATCTTTCAATGCAACTGACGAGATGAAAATAGCAAATTGATGAACACTAAATGCAAAATGGAGACTGCCAGTTAGAAACTTCGTTGGGTTACAGGAACTCATTAGTTAAGCTGCTTCAGTAGCCAAAAACTGTAACTCACTGACAAAAACAAGAGGAATCTCTGAACTTTATACCGTGCTCCCCCACCGATCTCTAGCGTTGATGTTGGCTCTCCAGCTAAGTAGCAGCCTCACAACTTCCAGGCGCCCCTCGCAAGCGGCGATGTGCAGCGCCGTCCGGCCGTCGAGATCAATGCTATTTACATCCGCCCCGCCCTTCAGCAGCTCCTCCACCCCATTCACATCCCCCTGGCACGCCAAGAACAGGAGCTGCATGGTGACGTCAAGATTCTCCGGCACCTGCAGCAGCTCATTTTCGACAGCGTCGTCCCGTTTGTTGGGGTCCAAAGACGACTGCCGGCCGAAGGTGAAGCGCCTAACAAGCTTCGGGTGGAGAGACGGGTGCCGCCGGAAGCTGAACCGCATGCCACTGATCGAGGCCGATCCCGCCGAGAGCTGCCGCGAGATCCCCCGTTTAAGTATCATTACCTTGTCCATCTCTTCTCTCAGGATTGATCCTCTGCAAAAAATCGATCCAATAAACGCCCGTATTCACCTTAAAGTGTGATATTTATGATTCAGAAGAAAGAAAACTCGACCTTTATTCTTATTCGAAAAGAAAAACAAGTTCGAAATCAGTTCAAAGTGACAACTTGTAGTAAAATCATTCGATTACGGAAATCAAAAGTAGTGGAACTTTTTTCATCCTTCAGCAGGGTACCTCAAATGCAAACACACTCATCTTTAACGGAACAAACAATCAAAACATCTTAGCTCTGTAGTGAAATCAACAGGAAAACAGCTCCAGCAATTCCCAGTTCTGCCAAAAGCCCAAGATCAAAATAACACTTTCGTATCGTAAAAACATCGAGATCAAATCTTTCTCCCAAACACGTCGAATTGGAATTAATGTCTAACCTTCTGTTCTGGAGGTCAAACTCAAAATCCCATCTTTCTAGAAGGAAGCAATAATTACCCCGGTGTCCGAGAGAATCAGAAGCGGGGACTGAGACTAGGAGTTCGAATTGGAGCTACAGCAACCCCGGGGTCGGCTGGCACCACCAGGCGAACCTTAGTCCTATCCAAGATGAGAATTTTGAGGCGACGAGAAGACAAAAAAAAAAAAAAAACAAAAAACAAAAAACAAAAAAATTCAGGGCCGCTGAAGGGTTCAACGCCTTTTCTTACCGCAGCGACAAAGACGAAGAAAAATAGCGGTAAAAGGATGGATTCTTTAGAGCATATATTAAATCCATGTCTACCACGTGCGGTCATTAATTCTTCCTTTTCCTAACAAAAAAATCTTGTAACATTGTCTCGAGTGATAGATTTCGTCCGGATCCTTTTTTTTTTAATTAGATCTGTTCACCAAACTTTTGATTGGTTAACTATAGCTAGCAATTTAACGAAATCTGGTTTTGGCAAGTCTTGGATTTTTCACCTTCTCGGCAGATTTTAAGGATATTTATTATTGGATCTGGGGATGAACGCTTCGTTGGATAATATACAAAAATATCATATGGTAGGACCTCGGACGATGCAGACATGCAGTTACTACTTCGTGTGAGAAGAATCAATTTCCAGTCTGTTGCACTGAAGACATGCAACCAGACCATATCTTAATGTCGATTCTTTTTGTGATGCTGTCGCATTGCGCACACCCATAAACTGTTGCTGCACAGGAAGTAATTTCCTGATTTAAAAATCCGATGCGTGGTAGCACATCGATGCATTTTTAAGCTCGGAGGAGATCTAGAAAGAAAGAAACGACCTTTCCACATTTTCTTGGCATGGCACGCTTGCGGTGGAAAAGAGAGGAGAGAAGAGACATATTAACGGAGGAGGGAGACAGAGAAAAGATGCGATTAAGTAAAGATTTTAGCACTGAAGGATTGCGTGGGTTCACGATTGCTGTCGCGTTAATCAACCCCTTTTTGAATTCATACATCTTTTTTTTTTTGCTTTCCTGTTTCTGATAGTGACTTGGATGTCGGCAGCAATGAACTGGCCCTGCCAGTTTGGAATGAAGCTCCACATGCGGTGGACACCTGCGATGGCGTGCTGCTGTCAGAGTTTGATCTCTCGGTAGGAAGAGAAGAGAGGTGCATTTTCAGGGACCATCCATCACAATACATGGAACTAAAACAGCTGCTGCAAGAAAAGAGAGATTAAAATGTAGATTTACTCCTTTTCTTTTTGTCAGAACTGGAAGTATATGAATCTGTCAGACATTAATAAGCTGATAGCAATTGGAGCAGCCATCATTGTCACTTTCTTTTGTCACCTTCAATGTGTTCTGGTTGAAATAATTTTGTGGCTACCTTGATGAAAGTATTCCCTGATTAATGCGATTTTGATGGACAACTGCCATTATCAATCGTGTTATCTGGCCCCCCACCCCACTAGCCTACGCAATATCATAACCAGTATTATATATAGTTAGAGAGGGAGAGAGAGGGAGATCGCTATGACGAAGGTTTTTTTTTTCTTTAAAGGAAAAAGATCGTATTATGACGCTAAATAGGATGAGCCAGTATGAAAAAGGCCTTCTAAAAAACAATCGCTATGACCGATAAAAAAATGACCCGCATAATTAGCATTATGATTAATATATTTATGAGAGAGGTAAGCAAATGACGATATTGTTGTTTAAATGTCCTGAATAATAGCACAAATCCTGCGGTGAATGTTTTGCCTCCTATTGATCATGCGACCAAAATTTTTAAGTCCAACTCAACTTGAATGAGATGGTAACTTGTTAAGAATATAAAATCTATTTAAGCTTTTAGAAAAACTAGTTAGCACATCGATTTTAACATATCATAGTGAGAGGTCAAAAGTTTAAATATTGTTAAGCTTTTATTAAAAAAAGTATCTTCCTTTTTTTATTGTCCACGTGGTAAGTTGGGCTAGGCAAAAAATTGTCGACAGCTCACGTGAGGGGGAGTGTTAAAAATGTAAAATTAATAACGTTACTTTTTTTAACAAATTAAACTTTTAAAAAATTAATTAGCACATCAAATTTAACATAAGAAAACACATTAACGAAGCCCTCCAACATGCCATAGAGCCTCAGCCTCCAAATAGAGAAGTGTTAACAAAAAGAGTTTGGAAAAAAAATAAAAGTTGCTGTTAATAATGCTTTGAATCTGAACCCAGTTGGTCCCCCTATATAGTCAGACGCTTCAGTAGAATTCCCCTACGGGGGTCTCGCTGCCCGGTCAGCGAGCCTGTGGGGGGGGGGGGTCAAATGGGGGATCCCCCTACGGGGGTTGCAAGGGGGCGGAGCCCCTTGGGCGAAATTTTTTAAGGGTATTCTGTATGTGATTCGGATTTAATTTATTTCCTTATCACGAGATAGATGTCATATTTTTAGAGAATGTATTTAGAATCTCAGTCCGTATGTAATTCCTATCGTCTGTCAAAGAAAGTGCCTATATAAACTCCCTAGGGGTCTAGACAGATACCCATCCTTGTAATCATCATTATTCTATAACAAAGAGCCGCCGCCGTTTTTCTTCTTCGTGTTCTTCTATATCCTGTGCGATCCCTCTCTCCCTTTTTTCGTAACAGTTGCATTAGCAGATCAAGAAAATAGTTTGGAAAAAAAATAAAAGTTGCATTAGGAGATCAAGAAAATAGTCTGCACCCCAAGCTGCCCTAGCCCTCAAAATTTAATTTGAAGTGTAGGCAACTTAGAGGCTCCCATCGAACTCGATATGAAAAATTTTTCATAGGTGTGGTTTGGATATAACTCATGGTAGAAAAATTGTTCGGCAGAAATCAAAATGGACATCATTTAATTCTCTCCAGATACACTGTAGGCAAATGACGATAAAAGATAACATTTAGAATGTGAGGAGGTATCCAAATTTTTTCCTTTCTAGTATAGAAAAGCATTTCAGACTTGAGCAGCAAAGGAACATTACAAAATAAGTGTCTTATAGTCTACCGGCATTCCAAAGAGTACAAGAGGAGTTAACAAAGGAGTTAAAACAAGTCAACATGTCATGAGTAAGTAGCTGGTGATGAGAGAAACTTCAGTATTTTAGGAAGAGCTTGATACGCCACAAGTCCTTTCCACCAGACCATCGAGCATATTGCAATATTGGGGGGCTACTAACAACGTTATAGACAAATTTAGTTGTAGGAATAACGAAGGATTCAATCCAAATCCACAAATTAAGGGATTGATCGAAGTATCCATATTAATTGTTAATAATGTCTTGAATCATACTCTAACTAAAAATCCATCTGAACGTAAGACACTCCGAAATAAAAGGAAACCCGTTTGACATATTCTATATATTTCCTTATAAATTGTTAAGGAATTGATTTATTTCCTTATCATAAGATAGATGTCCTATTTTTGAGATTAATGCAAAGTCTCAACGGGTTTTTAATTCCTATCATATGTAAAATGAGTGTCTATATAAACTTCTTAGATGTTCAAACAGAAAGTAATCTATCTTGTAATTTTTTTATGTTTCTTCCATTTAATAAAACTCTCGCCGCATTAAATTTTTTGAGTTTTCATGCAGTGCATAATTTTTCTCATGTAGAAATTCTAACAAACTAGTATCAGAGCGAGACTTCATCGTCGATCCTCCGTTAGGCGTGGAGGTGGCATCGCACAATGTGAAGATCGAAAATTCACATGGCAAAATAATTTCAGTCTCTGATAGATCAAGATGTGGGCACTTCTGAAATAATAAGGAGTCTGAGCGTCATTTACAAACGTGTCAAAGAACAAATCAAAGGAGAAAGACTCGGGGAGCAAAGAAAAGGAGGCCAACCTCGTAAATTTGATGGCACAGAAAAAGAAGACACGATCCTTTTATGCTTGGCGGATGAGGTGATTATTGAAGTCGTCGATCAAGAAACGACGGCTGGTCTGTGGTCAAAACTTGAGAGTTTCTATATGACCAAGTCTCTAACTAATAAGTTACTATTGAAGCAACGTCTGCTCGCCCTTCACATGCAAGAAGACACCCCTATGAAAGATTATATTGATCAGATGAATACTATGTTGATAGAACTACAAAATATAGATGTGAAGATGTTGTCCTACTTCTGTCAGTGTCTCTTTCTTTGTCTTACAAAAATTTTGTTCAGTATATTATCGTTGGAAGAAACAAAATTACTCTAGAAGAAGTAAGATCGAGTCTACATACTCGTGAACTTCATCATAGGGCGCCTGACAAGACTATGAGACTCAGGCCATAGAGTTGATAATAATCGCAAAAAAGAGGCATCATCCAAACCCTAAGAAGAGTAAGTAAAAAAAGAAGAACGTCAATCTAAAGGAAATATACAACTATCGAGAAGAACTGAGTGATTGGAAGAATGATTGCCCCAATAAGAAAAAGAAGGACATGATTGTTGTAGTAGTACACCAGAGTAACGAATTTGATTATGGCGATTTGACTTTCATGATGTCTGATCAAAGGTGTTTGGAGGAGAGTTGTGTTCTGGATTCATGATGCTCTTATCAATCCACACAAAGAGTGATTCTCAACTTATCAAAATATTGATGACGGAAACGTCATCATGGACAATGATACGACATGTAGAATAGTTGGAATCGACTCAATTCAGATCAAAACTTATGACAATCGGGTGAGGACATTGATAGAGCCCCGTCATGTTCTGCAACTGAAGAAAAATCTGATATTGTTAGGAGTTCTAAACTCCAACGGATGTCGGATGGATGCTGCAGAAAATGTTCTCACGATCATCGAGGGTGATATTGAAGTCATGAGAGAAGTTAGACAAAAGTCTTTTTACATACTACAAGGCATAATAATTTTTGACGTGACTGCAGTGAGTTGTTCATCAAAATCAGAATAAAAAAAATTTAAGTTGTGACACATGTGACTTAGACATATAAGTTAGAAAGAGATGAACATCCTTAGCAAGCGCAATATTCTAGATGATCAAAAGATATTTGAAATTAGATTATGCAAGTACTGCATCTTTGGCAAGCAAAAATGACATCAATTTAGCAAAGTCGTTCATAAAATGAAGGCAACACTTGATTATATTCACGGTGATTGTTGGAGCCCCTCTCGTATTCCATCTTTAGCTAGGAGGTTTTAGATACTTCTTATATGTGATAAATGATTATCAAGAATGATATACGTATTCATAATAAAGTACAAGAACGAGACATTCGAAACCTTCAAATAATGAAAGGTTCTGATGGAGAATCAAACATCGAGAACGGTAAAACACTTTCCTACTTATAATAGTTTGAAATTATGTTCTTTGAATTTGATCAGTTCTGCAAGGATGAAGGCATTGCAGAGATACACCACAACAAAATGGTGTAGCAGAACGTATGAACATAACACTTTTAGATGGGGCACTGTACATGCTCTCCAATTCTGGTCTGAACAAATCATTCTTGGCTGAAGTTGTTAGCGCAACATGTTACCTAGTGAATCGGAATCCTGCAATAGCGATCGATCTCAAGACTCATATTATGGTATGGTCAGAAAATTTTGCTGATTGTACTAATCTAAAAGTTTTTTACTGTCCAATATATTATCACGTTAGTGAAGGAAAACTGGAACTAAGGGATAAAGAAAGAATCTTTGTGGAATATGATACAGGTGAAAGGGGCTTCAAAATCTGATCTCCTTTAGAGTATAAGATTATTTATAACAGAAATATATCATTTGATGAGACGTCTCTCCAACAGAAATAAGATATTGTTGACTTAGCAAATGAGAGTGTCAACAAACATGTGGAGTTTGGATTAACTCTAATTCAGAATGAGGTGGAAGATTCTCCTCAGGCTGAATAATAAGAATCTGAAGAGCAAACAGAAGAAGCAATAGCTGTTGGGCATGCTCGCAAACAAGAAAGTTCTCTAAGTATTATGATTTTGAGGATATTATTGCATATGCATTCCAAATAGCTGAAGAGGTGGAACCTCCAGAATCATTGAGCTACAAGGATGCTATCACGTGTGTAGAATCTAAATAGAGATTGGCGGCAGTAGAGATGATTAGATATTTAATTGAAGGATTCAATTCAAGGTGGAGATTGTTAATAAAATTTTGAATCCTACTTTACTGAAAATTCATTTGGACCCAAGGCATTTCGAAATAAAAGAAAACTCGTCTAACATATTCTATATATTTTCTTATCACGAGATTATTAAGGAATTGATTTATTTTTTTATCATAAAATAAATATCCTATTTTTGAGACTAATACAGAGTTTCAATCAGTCTGTAATTCTTATCATATGTAAAAGAAAGTATCTATATGAACTTTCTAAGGTCTAAACAGAAAATAATTTGTCTTTGTAATTTTTTTCTTTTTTTTCGTCTAATAAAATTTTGTATGTAGATTTGCAGCTCAAATGTGTATTGAAAATTCATAGATCAGTTGCCAATGAGTTTCTTGAGGCCTAACTTAATGTTTCTTGAGGCGACGTTCTGATGAGGAGATGTCTGCTTTGACGATGGATTGGGAACCCCATATTTATTAGATAAATATTCAACAAATGAACGAGCTTGATGATTTAGTATACATAATGCTCTTCTCACTGGTTTCTTAAAGCTTAATTATTGTGCCTGCCGTGAGCGATTGGATATTCAAAGGGGAAGAATGGAATGGGTCCTTTCTGGTCACAATACGACAATGATAAGAGACGTCTTCCTGGGCCACATGCCAGCTGAGCAGGTGAGGTACACAGATGATGTTTTGTAAATTTGTCCCCTCAGTACTTATCACCGTGGAAGGGGCACTGCTAACAGCTAACCAATGTGATCCGGGCCGGACGTTTACTCGAATAAGTTTTCGGGTCAGATTGAACCGATCGAACCGATTAATTCGAACGGTCGAATCAAATATTAATAAAATAATATAAAAAAGTAAATTATAATACTTATATATTCTTATCAATAATTAATATATTTCTACAACAAAGTACATATGATTAAATCATTTTAATTAAAATTAAAAAATTAAATGTGACATATTTAACTATTGATATGAGTTTTATGTGATTTTAATATATTCAATTACAATTTACAAATTCATTTTCTCAAATTTAACTTTACTTAAACTAGAAAGATTATTGTAGTTTCTATTTTTTAATTTAATTAGGTAACTAATCTTTTCATATTTAATTTTTGACATTTAAAATATTATAAAATTTCTTATCAAAGAAAATAATTGTATAAATGACTCATGATAACCATTGTATAATATAAAATAACTTGGCATTCAAATAAATAAATATAGCACAGTGGTATATACACATAAGTTGGTTTCAAGAAGTTCCTGCAAAACCGCCGGTTCAACGGTTCAATCCAGTTTTAGACAGGTTTTGATCGGTCTTGACCGATTTGAAGCGGTCTGAATTCCAATCCGGTTTTGAGATCGAACCAAATCCGCCCAGAATGACGATCGACGATTGGACCGATCGGACCGATCGGTCCGGTCCGGTCCAAACAACCATGCAGCTAACTTTGGAACATGTCCTTTTTCTTCAGGGATTTTAAGTACTTACAGTGTCTTTTCAGTCATCTGAGATTCTGATAAAATTTACTGCAAGTGAACTATGAACAGTCTGATTATTTTATTAATCTGACAATCCTAGTTTTTCTGTTGAAGATTTTTAACTGTTCAAATCTTATTCTTTTCTTAGTTTTCTCCTTTCACATGGCTACGTGATCTAAAGATTTAGAAAGAAAAAAGAGAGAAAAAAAGGGCCACGGAGAAAAAGAAAAAGAAGAAAAAATGGGATTTTGATGAAAGAGTTCCAATCCTTCTGTTGGATTGAAAAACATGAGAACAATCTGCTCCTTTTTTTAACTGTGATGAGGATTACATTATAAATGCATTAGATTTACATATTATATGTGTGGGAAAAAAATTCATAAGCCATACCCATGATTTCATTATAGGATTTCTATGATCATTGATTCTTGTTGCACACTAATCAATAATAAATGACAACAACCAAGAGATTTAACGATATCGGAATTGCTCCTATCACTACAAATCACCTTATTTCTTGTTAATTAATTTCTTAATTAATGCATACGTTAATTGATTCTTTTTGTCGGTTTTTTTTATCGAATTCATTTTTAAAGGTCCTTAAAATTCGACCATAAATAGTTATTGGATATTTTCTCTCTGATATATAAAAACGACATAAACTTCTTAATTGTTTTATTAAAAAAATTATTGCCAAATATTTGCTAACGATCATATTTTTCTTTTAAAGGTAGCTCCAATTTATTTCTAAATTGGATAGAAAAGGAGATGTTAGGGGAAATAAATTATGAAAATTTAATTAATAATTTATTATCTAATAAAATATTATTTTACTGTATAAAGGCCTCATAATATAATTTAGTTTTAGGCCTCCAAGTCTTTGAGATGACCCTGTTTTCATGATTCATTTTTGGTATAAGAATGCAAGGTGAACTAGTGACGTCTCAAAAGTACCCAGAGATTTTGGGATGAATTTTTGGGATACTACAATTAATCACAGATGCAATGATCCATTTGATTCAAACGGGCTCAAAAAAAAAAATGACATTTTGAGCACTTGTTCTCCAGTTTGTTCTATAGCAGACTTGACAGAAACTTCATAAATTAAGTCACAGTTCTGGCCGGTTTTAAGAACGACTGCCTTTGCTTCACCAGTTTCAATTACGGATTCGATCCAAACATACGATTCTTGGACAAATTATGCTCCCTCTGCAATGATCTGATGAAAGAATCAAACCATGCATTTCTGTTACTCTTCAGCAACGACGACCAACTGTTTCCCCACGTTTTGTCCGGAGAGGAGCCTGAGCATTGCAGCAGGCGCGTTCTCTAGCCCTTCAACTTTGTCTTCCACGTACACGATCTTGCCTTCCTTGATGTATTCTGCTGCCACCTTCTCGAATTCACGGTACCGGTCATAGAGATCAAAGATGATGAATCCCTCGAAGCGGATGCGCTTAGTTACGATCATGAACAGGTTGCGCACGCCTTCGTTCTCTTCGATGTTGTACTGGGAGATCATTCCGCATGCTGCAATGCGCCCATAGAGTCTCATGTTGTCAAGAACAGCATCGAGCATTGCTCCGCCCACATTCTCAAAGTATATGTCTATGCCCTCTGGAAAGCACCTGAGGAAACGAATGTGGCTCATGAACGCTCTCGAAATCAGTGAGTTAAAGTTCATGCTAAGCAACAATGAAGAGTAAGTCAAATAGATAATTGAAGTCAACCTTCTTAGAGCTGCATTCAGGTCAGGTTCCTTCTTATAGTTAAAAGCTTCATCAAAGCCAAACTTGTTTTTCAGTAGATGGACCTGACAAAAAAAATGCCCAAGGGAAGAAATCAATAGCTAATTAGGAAGCATGCCCATGATTGTTCTTCAAAACACACAGGATTAATTGGAAAAGCAGGTGAGGTCCTTGTAGTTTCTGTATATAGAACCAACTATGTTCAGAATTAACTTCTGATTGCTGATCAGAAATCAGTTGATTGTGGTACCAATGTCTTTAACCACGCATTCAGGTCAATTCCCTTTGGATTACTGTGCTTCTCTACTCCATGGATAAGCATGTCTTCTATGGTGCTCAGTGCTCACATCTACTTATATATACACTGTTATGTTATTCCAGTCCATTTCCAACTACAAGACATAACTATATATGCACTAGTAGTCTGACGCCTTGTTGCACTTGGGTTGCTTCTCATACCTTTTCATCAGAACCAGCACTTCCTACAACATAACAGCCCATTATTTTGGCAAATTGGCCAACAAGCTGTCCAACGGCGCCTGATGCCGCCGAGATAAAAACACGATCGCCTTTCTTAGGTGAGCAAATCTTATAGAATCCTTCATAAGCTGCAAACCCAGCCATACCTGAAACCAGAAACAGTAACCACAAAAAAGTTCTAGCCATTAGCAATAGTTGTGCAAGAACAATGAGACTTTGGGAGAATCTAAATGGAGCAAGTCACATGTTTCTCTGTTCAACTCCTCAAGCAATTAAGTAATAAAGGGCCATTTCAAGAAATGCAATTAGAGAGCACAACAAAGCACCAAAATCAAGTAAAACCTTGTGCAAGATCAAGAATGTGATATCAGCATACTCTGACATTTGCACAAGTTTGGGAGTCACAGACTCTACCATAATTCCAAAGGTCTTTTGAGGGAATTAAGGAAAATGCTTCGCCCTCCAAAAAATCCTCCTAATACTCACATGTACAAAACACCCTAAAAAGTTGATAAAATTACAACCCATGCCATTGTGAGATGTTAGGAGGATTTTTAGGAGGATAATTAAGAGAATATAGCATTGCCCACTATGAAAATCAAGAACTATGCAAAATGACAAGAATAAATGGAGACAGATTTGATAAGAGAGTTGACCAAATAAGCTAGGCTAGGCCTAAAATGATCACCATTTCTTGCAAAGATGAAAAATGCTGCACATATTGGAAATAACATGTGTATTTTCATATCATGCATGCTGACGTATAAGGATCACACAAGATACACATAAATCAGAGATGGATCTCTTGTTTGTCCAAAGACCATACTCTAAGTATTTAACAAACAAGGAAGATGATGCACTATGATGCTTGAAGTGTTAGTGTGAACATGTTAAATATTTTTCAAAAGAAAATGTCTTTATAAGATTTCTACAGCTAAAACGAACGACCGAAAATATATCGGACGTCCGCTTTGACATATAATGGACAACCGAAATAGATGTGGAACGACCGCTAATTACAGAGAAAATGGAAATTTTTAAATCGGACGACCGAAGCAGTTGCATGAACGACCACTAATTATAGAGAACACATACATTTCTAAATCGGAAGGCCGAATCACTTTCGATCGACCATTCTGAGTGACAAAAGAATGAATATGTACAAAAAGAATGACCGAAGTCATTGACGGAACGATCGCTAATTACAGAGAGCTCGGATATTTCTAAATCGGATGATCGAATCGCTTTCGGTCGACCGTTCTAGGCAGCAAAGGCAACGGCAACATCTAATCCTTCTACTAACTACCATCAACGAACGACTGTTCAGAAAAGACAAACGCAATGACTATTTTTCTATACAAAACGAACGCCCGATACTATAATGGGCGACCACTGAGCATATGACAAAAAGATGCAATGGTTAGTTCCTGTGTAAAACGGATGCCCGAAACTAAAACATGCGACCGTTTCAGGAGTGAAACCACAACTTTTTCAAAATGTTTTACAATGGTTATATTTTCAAGAGAAGCCTATAAAATAGATTTAAAAGATTGAAGAAAGATTATCCAAGCAAGACAAATCACACTATAACATCTTTCAAATCCAAAGCATATTTTTAGAGCTCAATCTTGCAAATCATCCCTTCCCTCTTCTAGTTTCTAAGTGTGAGTATTCTTTGTAAGAAGAGAGAATTGAAAGTAATTCTTGTGTTTTTATTTAGTGAGTTTGAGAGCTCCTTGTAAGAAGATGTTTGCCTTACCTCTTGAGTCAAAAAGAAGGCATTGTGGTATAGAAATGATTATTCTCTTTCTACAAGAAAAGAGAAAGCTAGTGAATCTCCAACGATCTCAAGGTCGAGAAGCCGGAGCGAGGACGTAGGCCAAAGAGTTGGGCCGAACCTCGTCAACATATTGTGTCTTTCGAGTTTTGATTTTTCTTACTTGTCTTTTACTTGCTTGTGATTGTAGTATCTAAAAATAGACTTTTATGATTTTTTTGTTATAATTTTTTATACACCAATTCACGTAGGCCTCTTCTAGTTTCTAAGTGTGAGTATTCTTTGTAAGAAGAGAGAATTGAAAGGAATTCTTGTGTTTTTATTTAGTGAGTTTGAGAGCTCCTTGTAAGAAGATGTTTGCCTTACCTCTTGAGTCAAAAAGAATGCATTGTGGTATAGAAATGATTATTCTCTTTCTACAAGAAAAGAGAAAGCTAGTGAATCTCCAACGATCTCAAGGTCGAGAAGCCGGAGCGAGGACGTAGGCCAAAGAGTTGGGCCGAACCTCGTCAACATATTGTGTCTTTCGAGTTTTGATTTTTCTTACTTGTCTTTTACTTGCTTGTGATTGTAGTATCTAAAAATAGACTTTTATGATTTTTTTGTTATAATTTTTTATACACCAATTCACTCCGCTCTTATTGCTTTCGATCCTACATCTTTTACATCCACGGCCATACCATAGTGTTTTAACTATTTTCAATGTAAAAATCATACAATACATGGTAACCTTAATAAATATATATATGAAACTAGGATATATTAGATTAGATGGGTTATCACTAGGACATATTAAATTAGATGTGTTATCAAGGTTTGATTGATCTATCCACCTACATATCTAATTATTAACATTTACTTGTATGCATAACACATAACAAGTTGGATTCCTTCATCAGGAAAATTAGAAAAGAACATATTCTAGATTTTCATGTCACAAAACTACCTATATATATATATATATATATATATATATATATATATATATATATATATAGACTCAAACCATCATGTGAGGACCATATCACATGGTTATATGATGCCCATATGATGTGAACCCTACATATGAGTTTGTCTGCATGATGTAATCTCTTGTTTTTTTTAGAATATTCTCACTCTAAATCTCATATTACATATACATGTGACTCGAAGTGATATAAATTAGTAGGCATGATAATGGTTCAACTTTTTAACAACAACAACAACAACAACAACAAAGCCTTATCCCACTAGATCTTGCTCTATTAGTTCGTCAAGTGTCCGCCTTGGTCTCCCTCTCCCTCTTTTAATCGGACTCCAGATTATTTGATCTACTCTTCTTACTGGCGCATCTAATGGTCTTCTCTGAACATGACCAAACCATCTCAAACGATTCTCTACAATTTTCTCACTAATAGGAGCCACTTCGACTCGTTCACGTATATGGTCATTCCTAATCTTATCTAATCTTGTATGACCACACATCCATCTCAACATCCTCATTTCGGCTACTCCCACTTTACGTTCATGTTGTCCCTTCATAGCCCAACATTCACTACCATATAACACTGCTGGCCTTATAGCAGTACGATATAATTTTCCTTTAATTTTATTAGGTACTTTTCTATCACAAAGAACTCCAGTGGCTTTCCTCCACTTACACCAACCAGCTTGAATTCTATGATTAACATCGTCATCAATCTCACCATCTTGTCTTACAATTGATCCTAAATATTTAAACTTTGTCACTTGAGAAATTATATCCTCCCCTAGCCTAACTTTCAAATCGCCTCTAAGTTGTTTATTTGTGAAATTGCTATGCATATATTCTGTTTTATTCCTACTTAAACGAAAATCCTTTAACTCCAACGTATTTCTTCATATTTCCAATTTTATATTAATCTCTTCTCTTGAATCCGCTAAAAGTACTATATCATCCGCTAAAAGTACTATATCTAATGGTTCAACTTTTTAACAAGAGAAAAAAATATAAAATTTACTCACCAAGAAGGCCAGCATAATAGGAAAGGGGCAGATCAGTGTGGGTAATCTTGAAAAATCTCTCTGGTTCTTCAATGAGGGAATACTCTTCCCATCCTGTCATCCCCCACACGTAATCACCCTTCTTATAATCAGGGTGCCCAGAATCCACAACTTTGCTGACGCCAATACCAGGAATTGTCTGCAAAATACCAGAAACATTATTAGAAGGCAGTCAATGCAAGGCAGAGGTATTCTCGGACTTGAAATTGAATATCACAAATAGGTGGATTAAGAAAGTTGAAACTAAATTCAGAAAGCCACAAGATATTAATCATATTCCCAGGTAATGAGTTGGAACTGATATATCAGATGCAGACGTTTCAATAGAAATTACTGGGCACACAAATTGCATGCAGCAAAACAGCAGGAAGATGAACTCCAGTATCATGTGATTCAGGCTTATTTCTCACACATTTCAGCAATAATCTTTGCATAGGAGTTATCAGAAATTGCCAAGTGTCAGTGCAACATCCGCTTCAGATTTCTGTAATTTGCCACATATCCACATCACGTGTTTGCTGAACTTCTGAAACTGATCTTTTTCCTCGATTTCTCCCTTGATAATAATTCGACATCAGAAACATAAACTGAGTATTGATTAATGCTTTTTTTTTTGCTCTAGAAAGTGATGTCCGACGGTCTAATTCGTGTCGTGCGACGTTAAAAAGTGCATTAACAATGACAATTAAAACTCTCTACAAAAAATATTCTACATAATGATTCAAACTCCAAGACCTAACTCCGTCCCAACCTCCTAAGACTAATTAAGCACATATATATCTACAACAGGAAGTAACTTGTACTGACCACTGCCGATATTCTAGTTAGGCAGAGTAATTTATCTAACATATATTAAGACATATATCTTGTGGAATCCTCATGGAGAAGCTGAAAAGAGATTTCCCTGTTTCTGATAGAACAGTCGACTGTTCTTCCAGTGAACTACTTGGCAATTATAATTCCCTCGTCACTCGATCAAATTGAAATGAGGAAAAAGAACAAAACTAAAAGAAAAAAAAAGCAAACTAAATAAATCAAAACATGTGAAGCAGAAAGAAGGCTGCATGCGTTGCATACTTCTCCAAGGACGAAGTCCGAGCCGATGTAAGTCGGTTCGTCGTGCTTGGTCATCCGGAGCCGCATGTAGGGGTCGCAGGAGAGGTAAAGGTTCTTCAGCAGCACCGCCGTCGATCCCTCCGGCACCCTCCGGTGGCCGTCGCCGGCCACCACCTCGAAGTCCTCCTCCCGTGGGAACCCCGTCACGTAGTTTTTCAGCACTACCTTCCTGTTGCTCTTCACCACCGCGTCCTCCATTCTCTCTCTCTCTCTCTCTCTCTCTCTCTCTCTCTGCGGCGGTAGATGTGATGACAATTACGATGATCTCTTCTTTGTGGCACGGGAGATGACAATGCATATATTAACCTACGTGTCCACCTTTCAACGACAAAACATATGAAAGGGATAAATATTACGCTACTGCTTTGCCCACAAAGTCGACCGCTTGCCATATCTTTTTGTGTGCGCGCGCGTGTTAATTGTGCGTACTGATCAAATTGACAAATGCAGGTATCGAGAAAAATAAAAGGACAAAATGCATGCGTTGTAGAACGAGAAAAAAAAAGAAACGATAAATGTGGGGGACCTACTCGTCCGAATTTATCTTCGATTGTAAAACGATTTCATTAAGATCCTCATGCAGTTTTTTCATAAGAACTCTTCCTCCACAAAATTTTTTGTTGATAACGTCCATTTATATATGAAGTACGAACAGTCTTAATAAACTTGTCCATTAATCCATGTGGAAAATGAATCTTAATTATTAATTATTAAGGCCGTCTAACAAGTAAAAAAGATTAAATTTTATAATTAAAAGTTCAAACAGATCTAACTTAAACTTTTGCTTTTATGTAAGAGGAACTATTATCATATGTTTGTTAGGAGAAAAGGTCAAATGTTAATCGAGCAGTTAATGGCACGAATAATGGGATGATAGATCATGTGTTTTTTAAAAATAAAACAATTAGAAATTAGTATTTCATCATTTTATTTTATATAAAATTGATCAAAGTTTAATTTAAGCGAGTCTAAAACATGATATATTAGTTTAGATGTATAACATATTGTAAAAATATTAAGTAGGTGACTTGAAATTGCATACAAAGCTTATTTTATTAAGAATTATTTACATAATAAATCTCCCTCGCATCTAAACTCGAAAGTACGGACTTATTTTTTGTATTCTTAATTATCACAATTTTTTCACTTCGCCCTTTCGTCTACTTTTATTATATTTTCCGTTACTTTGATTTTTCTCATTTATGAAAAGACTAAATTACCCCTCCCTCCATAACACATTAAATAATAAATATAAAAAATTAAACAAAGAAAAATAATCAGAGGAGGGTAATTTAATTTTTTCCATAAATGATAATTTTTTTGTTTACCACTTTAATCTTTCCAATGATTTTTTTTATTTTTTATATTTATTATTTCATATTTTTTTGGAGAGAGGAATAATTTAGTCTTTTCATAAATAGAAAAAGTAATAGTAACAAAAAACGTAAGAGAAGTGGTCGGGAGGACTAAAGTGGAAAAGTCACGATAGTTTAGGGATAAAAAAAATAAGATCATAGTTTGATGTTAGATATGAATAATTGTGATAGTTTAGGAAAGGTTTATGGAAATTATATCAAATGCCCTCCAACTTTAAAATTTGCTCAGCGAACCGTCAAACTTCACATTGTAACACAAATATTTTTTTTATCTTTTAACGCATTTTAGCAGATGCCCTTTTTACCTAGGACAATCGATTTTTTAATTTTTCGTCGATGTGACATTCACGTGGCCATCTCCTCTTTCTTTCACGCAAATAGTCGTAATTAGTTATTTACTTTAGTGATTATGTTTAAATGAGGAGCTATTAATAGTTTTCTTTCTCCTTGTGACTTCTCATCTTTAACATCTATAGATTTTATTGTTCACATTTGATAAAAATGTAACAAAATATATGTGTATCATGTTCTCTAGTATTAGTACTTACATGATCATCAATCATTTATTATCTTTTTTAGAATTTTATCTGATAAAATTTTGATATGGAGTACCCAATAGCATATGTACGAGTACCCATTGAAGTACCCATTTTTTAAAAAATAATTTATTATTGGGTACGTATGAGTACGAGTACTCACGAGTACCTATGAAGTACCGGTACCAAAAAAATTGGAGTACCCGTGCATCATAGCGGCGTCACCACCTGAAGTTACAGGACCCTTCGCCAGAGCATCTTTGATGAGAAAGATTAGTTGTTAGTTTATTGATTCTTGTTGCTCTGTTCTAACTTGCGATATGACATCTCCATTGTCGCTTGAAGGCAGGCGCAACATCACCGATCGAGCAGAGAACTCATAGCCATGCTCTGGAGTCTCGTCACCACTACCCGTTGGAGAGACGAATCATCGATTGTCGTCTGGAGAAGACAACTCGCGATCTGATCTCTCTGTTGTCATCTGATCATCGTTGAAGAGCATGTCGTTCTGTCATTGCTTTTGTGTTCTTACCTTGCGATCTGATCTCTCTGTCGTCATATGAAGTTACATGCGAGCCCTCAACATCCCTTGTCGTTTTGCCCTTGCAATATGATCTCCCCATCACCACCAGCTTCATCGTCGATGAGAAAGGTTAGTTGCCAGTTTATTGATTCTTGTTGCTCTGTTTTGGCCTTATGATATGATCTCTCCACGCCGCTTGCAGCAGACCCCACAACCTCAATCGAGCAGAGAATTCATAGCCATGTCCTGGAGTCTCGTCACCATCGCCGTTGGAGAGCTGGATCGCCGATTGTCGTATGAAGACAACTCATCTCGTGCCCTATTGGAGAACCTCATTTTAGTAGATGAGCAAGATCGTCGAATTGAACCACTCACTTTTGCACGGCGATCCGGCGTGCGAACCCCCTTCTCTTCTCATACATCGATCGTCCACCAGACGATGGATTTTTATGGGAGGAGCATCCTACCACATTTAATAGGTAGGATGGGCATTAAGCTCTTTTTTATTATTAACTTCTTAACAAAACGACAAATGGCTATAATGTACAATGATCAAACTCAAATATTGAGATTATTTGGTATAGGAATAAAGTTAAAATAAGATTGTTCTCAACCTTTCATTCAAACATTAATTTAAACAACAGGAGAAATGGACTTCCTTGGTTCAAGGATATTTTTTAGTAGAATAAAATAACAGAATATCATATTATTGATAAAGTATAAATATTTTTATTCTCGTTTGTTTTTGGATTGGAAAAAAATAAAATATTAGAATATAATATTTTAACTAAATTATTTTATTATAAATAGTTTATATTTAATATTATAACAATGATAAAAATATTAATATAAAAGTATAAGATTAAAAATAAAAATAAAAAGAATGATTCAAAAAGTTAAAAACACGAGAATACAAATATTATTTTTATTTTGAAGAATATTTGTATTCTTCTTATGGGTATAAAAATGATGATTTCATCCTTTTTTAGATGGTTTCATAATTTTCGATGTTTGATCAAAATAAATTTAACCCACATAATGATTGACTATATTCCAAGAATAATGTGATATTCCAACGTTTATTCCACAACCACACAATCCCTTAATCATGAGAATAATGAAAAGTAAAAACAAGACTTCCCATTCCATCTTCAAACAAAATAATTTCTATAGTTGAAACATTAGTGGAGTTGTTGGTTAAAGAACTTCATGCCGCTAGATTAGAAATATAATGGGTGAGAACAAAATTATTCTTATGATATTCTTGCTACGGGCAAGAACTCAATGTTTTTTATTTTTCATCTTTCAAGATTGAGAAAACATAATTCTAAGGGGTCATTTGGTTTGACAATAAATACTGGAGATATTATTGAAATTAAGCAAAATAGAAGGCAGAATAATAATATTTTGATCAATTTTAATTTTTCTCAAAATAATTTAGAGCTACTTTTAACTCTAAGATGAGAATAGTCATTATTGCCATTTGTCAGAATAATTATATTATCTCATTTTAAATCATATGATATTATTTAAATTTTTTTTTATTATGATAATAATTAGTATCCACTATTTAAAAAAATATTTTAGTTATAAAATATCATTTTAAAATTTTACTCTCTTCAAATCAAATAGATGATAGAATAAGAATATATTTAAAATTTTAAAAATATAACATTCTCTTATTTCATTCCATTCAATTTTATTTCGCAATCAAATAGTCCCTTTGGTTCTTGGGTAAAAGGCAGAATAAGCTCGTATTCTGTTTTGTTATGTCAAACAAGAGAATTATCCACAAGAAAAAATGGTAGATTTGCCATTTTTTAAAAAAATTAACTTGATGAAAAGTACATTTTTGATTGATAAGTGATTCCTTAAGAGATATGGAATAGTGTTATTCTCAACTCAAACTTCAAAAAATTATTTAATGTGCTACAATATTTACCTTTATCCCATAGATAATTATTCCTCAATCAAACTTGTCCGAAATAATCAGAATAAGGTATTATTCTTTCAAAAAATAACCACTAGGCATAATAAGATTAAAACCGTAATTTTCTTGCACAAATTCCAATTGATGTTTATTTTGGTCGGAAGATTGTCTGTACGATTACAATATTCCATTAATACAATGTAATATAAGATATTCTATCTCAAGCTTGAAGGGTGCCAAAGAGGTCATTTTACTGTAGTTGTACATAATTATTGCTATAAAAAGTTGTTTTACTCTAATCCATTATACAGTTTTAATATTCTATCAATACATAGTCATTGTTATACAATTTTTCTTTTTGCATTGACTATCTTGAATGAATTTGTTTTAAATACCTCCAATGAAATTAGTCAAAGGCCAAAAGAATTTTACCAAAAGAAAATTTTGAAAAATGTTATTTATTTTTTAAATTAACTTAAAGGCTGCACTGGTCATTTTATAACATTTATCTTATTTTTTATAAATAAATCAAACACTATTTAGAATAATAATTTTTATCATTACTAAAATAATATTTTAGCAACCAGACACAAATAATAGTAACTACAATATCTTAGATGAATGACAAATAATTTGATCACCGCATATGGAAAATTACTTAGTATTGTTACATATCTTAGATGAATGATAAAGCTAATTTTCTTTCAACTATATATATACACACAAAAATAAAACAAATTTATCATATTCAGTTGGATAGTAAATCTTATGAAATAATAATCTTTCACAGCCGCCACAAAGCATTATCATGTGTGTATATATAATATCCCGACTCTTAACTTTTTATTTCCAATATCTTTCTCTTTTTGACACCGAAAGAAAATCTCGATCAACTGACAAAAATGTCACAATTTCTACATATTGGCAAGAATCATAGCTATAATATAAAACATATGAAAAAAATCATTTTGTAAATAATATAGATAGAAAAATGAACCCAAAATCTTTATCTTGCTGCAATTAATAACTCGTGTTTTGCTAAAAGAAAAAAACATAGAAAAGCAAACGAATCTCCGCTAAACCATGCGAAGATGTTTTCTGCAGACATCTTTGTAAAATACGCGCCAAGTTGCTACTCCTCGGCGACAACAACCAACTGCTTCCCCACATTTTGGCCGGCGAGAAGCCTGATCAATGCCGCAGGAGCCTTCTCCAGCCCTTCTGCTTTGTCCTCCAGGTACACGATCTTCCCCGCCTTCAATTTTTCCACTGTCGTCCTCTCGAATTCGCGATACCGGTCCATGAAGTCGAACGCCATGAATCCGTGCATGCGGATTCGCTTCGTGACTATGTGGAGCGCGTTGCGCATGCCTTCCAACTGTTCGAGGCCGTACTGCGACACCATTCCGCATGCCGCAATGCGCCCCTGGAGTCTCATGTTCAGATGGCAGCATCAAGCATGGCGCCCCCTACGTTGTCGAAGTAGATGTCGATGCCATCCGGGAAGAACCTTGTCATAAGATTATTCATATTTAGACAGAGATGCCTCTGATTTGGGTATTGACATATGAATGCTGATCCCCGCCATCTTATGTATCATTGATTACTGAAATGATGCTCGTTTTATTATATATTTATGTGCTGAATGAAATCATTCAAGGTTTCTTCAGTACCAGATATATGAAGATTAGTTTCTCATCAGATTAATCAAGTTTAGACACAGCTATGATTGGGTTATTTGACATAAGAACACTGATCCTTATCATTTATGTATCACTGCTTACAGAATTGGTGATAACTTTATGATATATTATGCAAGGAATCACATCATTGAAGGTTTCTTTAGTACCTGAGATATAAAGATATAATATGTATATCTGAGATATAGAAATATATATAAAGATAAGTTTCTCAGCGATTAATCAAATTTAGACAGAGCTCTGATTTGGATATTCTTACAGAAGAATGCCTATCCTTATCATCTTATGTATTTGATCACTGATATGATGCTAAACTTTTTAAGGAATCAAATCATTCAAGCCTCAATTACACATTCCAAGGTATACACGAAAGTAGACATAGCAATACAATTAAGCAACCAACCTCTTGAGAGCTGCATTCAGATCTGCTTCTTTCTTGTAATTAAAAGCATCATCAAAGCCCAACTTGTTCTTCAATACATCAATCTGCAAGAGAGATGCTAAATGAGGAAATTCCGCATAACCCACCATTCCGCATTCTCAGAAATAGTGTCCTTCACCCCTCTTCCATGAGATAGTTGTCTAGCAACAGAAATGAAAGAATTAACGAGGTCTTGTAAGCTGAGCCATGCTCAAATTAACTTGAGGTTTCGCCCCTTTCTTCAAAGCATGCCACTTTAATTCCTGAATAACCATAACCTAGTGCCCTCCATGACAGCTTACTCCTGCTTCATTTGAAACTGAGACAAATTGCTTCACCTGGTATGCTACTCACCTTATATTTATGCTTGTTCTTATAACATTTCTCTTGACATAACATCCCAAAAAACTTGAACATTTAAAGTTTAAAGTTTCAAACCTTCTCGTCAGAGCCGACACTTCCAACAACATAGCAGCCTGTTATCTTGGCAAATTGTCCTACGACTTGGCCAATAGCACCTGATGCTGCTGAGACAAATACACGATCACCCTTCTTAGGCGAGCAAATCTCGTAAAATCCCACATAAGCTGAGAACCCAGAAGTACCTGAATCCATGGAAATATTAGCAGCAAAAAAGCTAGAGTTCTTTGAAGATATAGATGAACTTCTAGTTCTTTATCTGGTGAACTATTGGAATAAACTCCCAACTAAGACTGATATTACATTTGAGAACATCGTTTACACATCAGAATTTAAACCAGCATAAGCGAGATGCCTTTTTGTGCTTTGAATTTGTGTCCCTTTGCTCTCCAAAAATTGCAGATGTCAAAGAAACAGCAGCAACTCACCAAGAAGGCCAGTGTAATAAGAGAGGGGCACATCAGTGTAGTTAATTTTGGTGAGGATGTCTGATGCTGTTATGAGGCTGTATTCTTCCCATCTAGTCCTCCCCCACACAAAATCACCCTTCTTGAATTCTGGATGTCCAGAATCCACAACTTTGCTCACACCAAAACATTCTATTGGCTGCACGATACCATAAAACAGAACGAGTGAGAGCCAAATGTTCCTAGAGACATCACAACTAGATTTAGACAAGCCGATTGAAGTTGAGTAAGTGCAAAATATAGCATAATGTTATATCAAACTGGTGACTGTTTGATTATTGCAAACTTGTCGTACGTCAAGAACTCTGTTATTCTTGACCGCTTTTCAAATCCCAAGGTGAGACTTGGAACTCATAAAATCAAGTTATCCACATGCGAGGTACCAAGATGAACAGCTAATGAAAGGATCGAGTGCCTGTTACCAGATTTTTCTTTTCCTACCCAACTGATGACTTGGATCGTATCTAACAACGAATCTTACATGAAAAAAAGCAATAACATCACGATAGCAGAAAAGATGCTATACTTACTTGGCCAAGGACGAAATCTGGAACGATAGTGATGGATGGTTCGTCGTGTTTGGTCATCCGCACCCGCATGTACGCATCGCAGGGGACGTACAAGTTCTTCACCATCACCGCCGTCGATCCATCCGGCAACTTCAGGCGGACGGCCTCGTCGCGCACTACCTCGAAGTCCCCCTCCTCTGGGAACCCCTTCACGTAGCTCCTTAACACCACCTTCTTGTTGGCCCTCACCTCCACCTCCTCCTCCCTTGCCGCCATCTCTCTCTCTCCTCCCTCCCTCTGCCTCTCTCCCACTCACTCAAGACTGTGTTCGTGTGAAAATTATTCTCAACTTTACTTTATAAATTATCCTTTCATAAAATGCTTTCTTTGCCATTGATTGTCTCCGGTTAACGTGACAACGTTCTCTTTTTGTCGTACAGACAAAACATGACACTACCACACAACCCTCTACATCAGCAAATTATTAAAAATAATAAAAATTTTAAAAAAGAAGGTGTGACCCCTCCTCTCTCCGATCACCCGACGATCGGAGGAAGAAAATGAAGGGACGACCGCCCCCACTCTTCTCCTCTCCGACGTAAGAGAAGAGAGAGGGGAGGGGGCGGGTCCCCTCCCAACACGCGCTAGGAGGGGGCGTCGCCCTTCCCTCTCTCCTCTCCTCTCAGAGGACGAAGAAGAGAGGGGGAGAAGGGGTGGGGCCCCTCCCTGCACGCGCATGTCACGGGATCATTCTCGGACACTAGACCACGTGTGGCGACTAGGCGGATAGGCACTTAGCCAAGCCTGTTTTGAGTTTGCAGCGAAAGTTTTATGGTCGAGACGACTATGCCGAGAGTCGCTCTTATAGGCATTTAATCACGGACATGACTAGAGTGTTGGACTACTCGTCACGAGACTGTGGCATTAGCGCGTTGCGGCACTAATGTAGGCGCTTGAGCGCTTAAAGTCCGAAGGGGCGACGAAGGGACCACGGGTAGCCACGAAGGGACACCGATGTGGGTTGCCACCCCACGCTCAAGGCCATGACACTAGAATTAAAGGAAAGCTTACTTGTATTAAATATGATGAAACATAACATACAATTAGGCCTCGGAAGGCACTAGTGAACTCCTCCCAGTGTACCGTAGGTATAGGAGTCTTGTTATATATTGAAGATGCAAAACACGTACCCTACGGGAACGTCACCTACTTGGCCATTCATAAGGACGGCCTTACAAGATAAATGCCCTAAGGACGGATAACTTGGTACTCCGTAATATTACGCAGTGTGGGGCGGCTGCATGTGTTCCATGTTTTCGGCGCTAAGCGGCCGAGGGCTATAAGTTGAGCGGCACTGGTGCCGCGAGGCTTCATGCTTCGTGTCACGGGAAACGCCCCGTGACATTCTCCCCCACCAAAGTCGGCGACGCCCCCGACGCCGTTGTCCGGGCTTCCTCGGGGCCTTCGTCTTGAGTCTTGACTTCGCTTGTCTCGTTCAATTCTGCCTTCTTTGCCTTGACTTCGACTTCACCAGCATCACGCAACGCCAGGAATGCCCGCTTCTTGGGGTCTCGCTGAGGACTCCTCCCTCAGGCCTGCTTTGCTCGCTGATCCTTCGTCCAATCCGGGATCATCACTTATGCAGCGCCAGTGGAGTCCGTCATGTGCGGTCTGACTTCATTAAGCAACTATCCGTCCATCAAGTCTCTGTTGGCTTCACTTCTCTTCGACTTGCGCAGCGTCAACTTGTGTGGTTTGGCTTCTTTGGAGGTGAAACAACTCTTGTATGCCTTCAGGAATAGCGCGGAGAAGAATTGTCTCAGGATCGTGTAGAACACGATGAAGAGTCTCGCCATTCGACCTGCATGACTTGACTCGATGCCTTTATGTTGCGGATGGCCGCAGCATAAGGTCTCCCTTCCGTCGAATGCGAAGTACATGACCATCTCACCCTCGATGATCATTCTTCAATTTCGATGGCTTGAAACAGCACAAGCTCTCCGATGTCGATGCTTGTAGCTTGTCTGCTTCGAGTGTCTGGGGTCGCTATGATGAGCGACAAGAGTCTTCCCACGGATACTCTGCGATGCTTCCGGTCTCTTTGTGGGCTTGACTCAATGTCTCTATGTTGCAAATAATTGCAATGTAGAGTCTTCCATACCTCTACCGAACGAAAAGCGCAGGACCACCTCCTCCTTGGTGATCACCTGATGTTTCGGCAGTCTTGAGGCGGAACAAGGTTCTTTGATCTGACAATCCATGCCTTGTCCATCCAAGTCGCCATAGTGGGCGGCGAGAGTCTCCCCCCGTTCTCTTGTGGTTCAACTCGTTATCTCCAAGTTGCAGATGGCTGCAATGTTGAGTCCTTCGTCCGTCGAGCCTTGAGAACCGCTCCACCTTCCCTTGGTGGACAAGAGATATCTCGACGGTTTGATGTGGAGCAAGATTCTTTGGTATAACATTCCGCACCTTGTCCACTCCCAGTCGCTATAGTGAGCGACGATGAGGGTCTCCCAACATGTGCCTGTGGTTCGACTCTCTTCTCCTGCTTCGATGGACGATATTTATCTTTGGCATAAGTAGCTTCCTCCTTGCGACTTGAACTTCTCTCCCCCACCATTGCCCTTGCCCAAGGGCTTTAGTGGTATGACACTTGTCCCGATTGACTTGGCAGCGTCGACTAGTGAGCGGAGGTTGGACGATCCGGTCGTTCCAACTCCTTCCTAGTCCAAAACTTCTAACCTCTCTGCTTGAAGAGCGCCAACACTGGGTCTTCATCCTCCTGGGAACACTGTAGGCGGAGCTCGGTGATTCCTTTCACTTCCTCCTTCAACATGCCCATCTGGCCGATGTTGAACAATGCGATCTTGACCTCCAGTCCCAACTTGTCAGGGCTTGCATAATTGATGAACTGCCAATTCTTCCGTCCCATGTCTGGGATGCATGTTTGCCACATTCTACATTGTCGCGGTGACAACGTCATCCTGAGTTTGCCACATCTTGCAGGGTTCTTGGGATGTGCCTTCTTCCGATCCTGGGACCTCCTTTGAAGCTTTGACAATCCCTTTGGGGTATGGACGGGGCGAGATCATTGTGCTCGTTCACGAAGAGGATGCACCTTAGATGCTCGTCCGTCCGCACCTTGGACAAAGTAATGCCATTGTGCCTGTCATCCTAGATCATACACATTTGACATACTTGTCCACCGGGCGGCTCGACCCTTGCGAAAGAGTAATCCGTGCGGATGCTTGTGAAGACGCTCCGCTTCGATAAGCGGACTGCGGTTGGTGAACTCGTGGCGTGAGCTTCCAACATTACCTCCATCTCCATTCGAAGGGACGACATCGCCAATGTGTCCTTCAAAACCTTCGCATTACGATCTTTGAAGGCCGCTTCGATTACTCGAGGCGATGTCCGAAAGGAAAGGACACTCCTTCCTTTGGTTGGCGGCAGAACGCTAGACAGCAGCATGTCAAGGTTCGCCGATGCTCGACGCTCAGACCATTTGCCAAATTGGTCGCTGAGTTGAGGCATCGATTTGCGTTGGCATGTATCAGGTTTGTCCCACTCCTTGATGGATGACATCGCGCCTCTTGCGGGGCGACATTTGACGAGGCAGGCAAGGCTGACAGCTCGTCCGCGAGTGTTTGCAAGTAATCAACGCTTTGCTCCATTCCCGAAAGTCATCGTGGCGTGGCAGGCGATGCTGCGACACGACAAGATGCTTGTGATTGATGCTCCTTGGCCGAAAGGATGATATTCTTTGGCCGAAAATGGACCGTGAACCTTGATATTTGTCTTTAAGCCAACTTCTCCCGTAAAGCGGTTGTGCACTTCACGTTGCATGACTGGGCATGCGATGCGACATCACGAAATACCGAGCAGCGACAGGTCGTCATGATAGTGCATGACCGACAGTCCCTGAATGTGACACGGGTCCTCCGAGTTACACGACGCTCGTGTAAGCGATCTCATGATATGAGCAGCGCAAGACCATCATGCGGAGCATATGGCCACTCTTTGACGCAACGCGACATTTTAGGATTCCCGACTGTATACCTGGGGTGGTTGATCTGCTCGAGTGAGCGGCGCATGACCGTCCCGGTTAGGCGGGGCGATCAATCCGCCATCATGATGCATGACGGACGTTCCTTGACACGACACGGGTGTATGAGGAACATGCTGCGGGGCACGACTGGGCGTGCGGCGAGGAGGCTTGCCATGCCTTCCTCGTTGGCGTCCACGATCAAAGACCATGGTACCAGTGCGCCTGGGCGTGATGGAGTATTTGAGCGGAAGCACATTTCCTACGCCAGAGCACGTTGCGACGACACAAGCGAGTCATCGTCGCTGGGTAATCCGAGCAGGAAGAACTGCTCTGATACCACTTGTCACGGGGTCATTCTCGGACACTAGACCACGTGCGGCGACTAGGCGGATAGACACCTAGCCAAGCCTGTTTTGAGTTTGCAGCGGAAGTTTTATGGTCGAGACGACTATGCCGAGAGTCGCTCTTATAGGCATTCAATCACGGACATGACTAGAGTGTTGGACTACTCGTCACGAGACCGTGGCATTAGCGCGTTGCGACACTAATGTAGGCGCTTGGGCGCTTAAAGTCCGAAGGAGCGACGAAGGGACCACGGGACGCCACGAAGGGACACCGATGTGGGTTGCCACCCCACGCTCAAGGCCATGACACTAGAATTAAAGGAAAGCTTACTTGTATTAAATATGATGAAATATAACATATAATTGGGCCTCGGAAGGCACTCGTGAACTCCTCCCAGTGTACCGTAGGTATATGAGTCTTGTTACATATTGAAGATGCAAAAGACGTACCCTATGGGAACATCACCTACTTGACCATTCATAAGGACGGCCTTACAAGATAAATGCCCTAAGGACGGATAACTTGGTACTCCGCAATATTACGCAGTGCGGGGCGGCTGCATGTGTTCCATATTTTCGACGCTAAGCGGCTGAGGGCTATAAGTTGAGCGGCACTGATGCCGCGAGGCTTCACGCTTTGTGTCACGAGAAACGCCCCGTGACACGCAGAGGAGGTGGTGGCCGCCCCTCCCCCTCTCCTCTTCGACGATGGAGAGGAGAGGGGGAGAAGGGGCGGGTCCCCTCCCCATGCGCGGGGGTCCCCCTCGCCCTCTCTGCACGTCCAATGGCGACGAGGCAACGCAGGGAGGGGGCATTGCCCTCGTGTGCGTTCGGCGTCGGCGAGGGTGCCCTCTCCTGCGTATCTCATTGGCATCGGAGGTCGAGGGGAGGGCGCCCTCCCTTGCGCTTCAATTTTCATTTTTTAATGATGTCACATTGAACTATTGCTTACGTGGAAGAGAGATAAAATTATCATGTGGATCTACGTCAACATGCGATCGAGAAACCATTGATAATAGGTAAAAAAGGTAATTGATGAAAAAAAATTAAAAAATGAAGAGTAATTTTTGTTACGAAGTAAAGTTTGAATATAGCACTAGAAAAATAATCAAAATTGAAAAATAATTGGTGTAATTTACTCTTTTATGTATTCTTTTCACATTTCCGTAGTTGCTAGCCACGGTACTGACAGTTGTTGCTGTATCATACGAGTACTGATCCTTTGAATGTTATAACCATTGTGTTCTCAGAAGCACTATGGATGGTAAGGGTGGTACAAAAGACCCGGATCCAAAAAGGGGCGGATGACTATACAGAGGATTGGATCTTGGATCCGATTTTTTTAATATATTTTTCGTTGGGATTTTTATTTTTACCATTAGGTATAAAATATAGAAGCGATCTATTGAATTTTTTTACTAGAGGATGAATCAACTTTTAATTTATGGACATTGCATTTGGTGGCACGTTCACATTGAATAATTAGAACCGTTTCTCAAATAGGACAACCCCAAAAAAAAACTCAAAAGGAGAGATTGTATCTACTGTTTATTCCTTCTAATAGTCATAATGAAATGAAGCAGGTCCCGATTCTTACACATGGTATCAGCCATGCTCAGTTGATTCAGATTTGAAGCATGCGCTCGAGTGGTCAGATCTATATCTATTACTGTTTCATTTATCTGTTTTTAGTTTATGCTGGTTTGTTCTCAAATATGAATCTCAACAAGAGTTGGGTGGAGTGGATAGCAGCTCCTCATCGTTTAAATAAAGGTCTCGAGTTTGAACTTTTGTGAATGGAAAATTTTTTTGCTGAAAGCCTCATCCAAATATGCTGCCCGAGGCGACAACAAAATAGTCGAGCTCGATGGTGGGTCGAGACATTAACTCGTGACCAGTGCACATAACTTTTAGCGTCAATTGAGTTGAACGATCGAAGTCGCTTTTCGAACACTAGGTGACAACCGAAAAAAAAATTGAATCCAAAGATTATTTCTATGATTGCTTGTTGCTTGCATCCTGTTCTTTTCTGAATCATGTCTTAGTTGAGTCACTGAAACCAAGTTAAATTTATAACTCAGAAGAGCCCCATCATGCATGTGACACCTCAAGGTGTTTAGATATCGGCAAAAGAAGACAAGAGAGTTGTTAGTTGTTGCCTGTGCTTTCATTGGCTACACAGTCACGGGAAAGGGGTCCCTTGTCGCCACTATTCTAAATCTTTTAGCCAAACGGTCCTCGCCATAATGCAGGACGTGCATGAGAATTTATTTTCCAAAGGGCTGTTTTTGTTGCAGAGAATGTATAAGACGCTTTATTCTTTTCTATTCTAGAAAACACATAATTTTTGAACACCTTATGTCGAATTACGTATTATCGTTACATTATCTTAGCTAAACGATAATTTTCTTATTGTTATTTCTTATTTTAGTAACTATTTTTTTCAATAAAATATATACAGAAACATAGACAAAGTATATTATTCAATCGAATGGTAAATCTTAAGAAATAATAATGTTTATTCAAGGACAGCCATTTTATATATATCCTGACTTTAATTTTTTAGTTTCCATATTTTAATGATTCTCTCACTCTATCTTTTTAATGCCAAAAGAAAATCTTGATCAACTGACCCAAAAAAAATGTCATCATTTGTGTTTATTGATAAGACTCATAGCGCTAAAATTCATTTTGAAGAAAAAATATAGATAGAAAAATGAACCCAAAATATCTAGGATGGCGCAATTAATAACTCGTGTTTTGCTAAAAAACATAAAACAAACAAACAAATCCTTGTTAAACCATGCGAAGATGATTTCTGCAGACATCTTTGAAGAGTAGGCGCCCACGTTGCTACTCCTCAGAGACAACAACTAACTGCTTCCCTACATTTTGGCCTGCAAGAAGCCTGATCAATGCTGCAGGAGCCTTCTCCAGCCCTTCAGCTTTATCCTCGAGATAAACGATTCTCCCCGCCTTCATGTTTTCCACTGTCGTTCTCTCGAATTCGTGATACCGGTTGAAGAAGTCGAACACCACGAATCCTTGCATGCGCAGTCGCTTCGTGACTATGTGTTGCAGGTTGCACACACCTTCGGACTGTTCGAGGTTGTACTGCGACACCATTCCGCATGCCGCAATGCGCCCTCGGAGTCTCATGTTCAGAATGGCAGCATCAAGCATAACACCCCCTACATTGTCAAAGTAGATGTCGATGCCATCCGGGAAGCACCTTGACAAAGATAAGTTTCTCATCAGATTGATCAAATTCAGCCAGGGGTCTAATTTGGGTATTGACATATAAATGCTGGTCCCTGTCATTTTATGTACCATTGATTACTGAAATGATGCCAACTTGATGATATATTATGTGTTGAATCAAATCATTCAAGGTTTCTTTAGTAGAAGATATATAAAGACAAGTTTCTCATCAGATTAATCAAATTTAGACAGGGCCCTGATTTGGGAATTGACATGATGCTGATCCCTGTCATCTTATGTATCATTGATTACTGAAATGATGCCATAACAGGGATTCTTTAGTACCAGATATATAAAGATAAGTTTCTCATCAGATTAATAAAATTTAGACAGGGCTCTGATTTAGATATTGTCATATCAATGTTGATCCTTGTCATCTTACGTATCATTGATTACTAAAATGATACGAACTTTAAGATATATTATCTGTTGAATGAAATCATTCAAGGTTTCTTTAGTACCAGATATATAAAGCTTAGTTTCTCATCAGATTAATCAAATTTTAGACAGAGCTCGTATTTGGTTACTTGACATAAGGATATACAGATCCTGATCATTTATGCCTCACTGCTTACAGAAATTATGTTAACTTTATGATATATTGTGCAAGGAATCACATAATTTAAGGTTTCTTTAGTACCTGATATATAAATATTGAATATGTATAACTAAGATATATAAATATATATAAAGATAAGTTTCTCATCAGATTAATCAAACTTAAAGAGAGCTCTGCTTTGGATATTATTACAGAAGAATGTCCATCCTTATCATTTTATGTATTACTGATCACCGATCACTAATATAGTAGCTGCATTATAGATTACTTAAGGAATCAAATCATTCAAGGTTCTTTTAGGTGAAGATAAGTGCACTTATAGCCTCAACTACACATTCCAAAGTATACAAGAAAGTAGACAGAGCAATGCAATTAAGCAACCAACCTCTTGAGAGCTGCATTCAGATCTGGTTCTTTCTTGTAATTAAAAGCATCATCAAAGCCCAACTTGTTCTTCAATACATCAATCTGCAAGATATATGCTAAATGAGGAAATATCCACATGATACCATCCACCATTCCACATTATCAGAAATAGTTTTCATCATCCCTCTTCCATGAGAAGTTGTCTACGACAACAGAAATGAAGAAATTCCTGAACAACCATAACCTGGTGCCATTCAGATTTAATTTGTTGTTGCTAAGAAGATGCTCTCCATGACAGATTACTCCTGTTTCATTTGAAACTGACAAATTGCTTTACTTGGCATTCTACTAGCCTTATATTTATGCTTCTTCTAGTAATATTTTTTTAACATAGTATCCGAAAAAATTCGAACAATGTTCCATCTGAAAGTTTAGGCCCCGGATAAAGGAGGAGGTTGTGTTAGGCCCCGACAGCCAGCGTAAAGTTCTGTCGAATCTTATGAATATGAATCAACGAATTGACGTCGTATGATCCATGTAGCCGACCCCACCTAGTGGGATAAGGCTTTGTTGTTGTTGTTGTTTCATCTGAAAGTTTAAAGCTTCAAACCTTTTCATCAGAGCTGGCGCTTCCAACAACGTAGCAGCCTGTCAGTTTGGCAAACTGTCCAACGAGTTGGCCAACAGCTCCTGATGCTGCTGAGACAAATACACGATCACCCTTCTTAGGTGAGCAAATCTCGTAAAATCCCACATAAGCCGTTAACCCACAAGTACCTGAATCCATGGAAATATTAGCAGCAAAAAAGTTAGCTCATTGAAGATATAATTGAACTTCTAGCTCTTTATCTGGTCAATTAAATATAAACTCCTTACTAATTGATATTACATTCTTTTATCCAATATCTGAGAACAATCTGTTACGTATCAGAATTTAAACCAACATAAGCGAGAATTCCTTTTCCTTTTTTTGCTTTCAATTGTGTCCCTTTGCTCTCCCCAATTACGAATGTCAAACAAAAAGCTTCAACTCACCAAGAAGGCCAGTGTAATAAGAGAGGGGCACATCAGTGTAGTTAATTTTGGTGAGGCTGTCTGCTGCTGCTGTTATGAGGCTGTATTCTTCCCACCTAGTCCTCCCCCACACATAATCACCCTTCTTGAATTCTGGATGTCCAGAATCTACAACTTTGCTCACACCAAAACATGCTATTGGCTGCAACATACCACAAAACAGAATGAGGTGAGAGCCAAGTGTTCCTAGAGAAATCATAGGTATATTCAGATGAGCCGATTGAAGTTAATTGCAAAGTATCGCGTAACGTTATATTAAACTGGTAACTGTTTAATTACTTTAAACTCGTCCTACGTCAAGAACTCTGTTATTCTTAACATCGCTTTTCAAATCAAAAGGTGAAACCTTGACCTCATAAAATCAAGTTGCCCCCTCATTCTATCCATGGCCAAGAACTGGTTTCAGACTAAACGAGAAAGACTCCAGTCAAAACTCAGTGAGAATCCTGCATCAGACATGAGAGTTACCAAGACGAACAGCTAATGAAAGCTTCCAATGCCTATTACCAGATTTTTCTTTTCAATCCAACTGATGACTTGGATCGCATCTAACAACAAATCTTGAAAAAAAAGCAGTAACATCACGATAACACAAAATCTGTGATAATGTATAAGTTGAAAGAGCAGGAATTGGAAAAGATTCGAATGAGGAAATTAATTGTACTTGGCCAAGGACGAAATCTGGAGCGATGATGGGGGGTTCGTCGTGTTTGGTCATCCGCATCCGCATGTGCGCGTCGCAGGAGACGTACAAATTCTTCAGCATCACCGCCGTCGATCCATCCGGCACCTTCAGGCGGACGGCCTCGTCGCTCAGGACCTCGAAGTCTCCCTCCTCCGGGAACCCCTTCACGTAGTTCCTTAACACCACCTTCTTGTTGGTCCTCATCTCCACCTCCTCCTCCATTGCCGTCATCTCTCTCTCTCTCCCTCCCTCTGCCTCTCTCCCACTCACTCTCACTTGTGAGCAAGAGTCACTGTGTTTGGAGCGAGCGTGATGCGTGCGAAAAGTATATGCGGCAAAAAAAAAAAAGTATATGCGGCCATGCCGTACGCAGTACGGATGGACACGTTCTCTCTCTCCCTGTAGCTGATATTTTGAGTGCATCATCGACATGTTGTCAGCTTCCGGATTCCAATATTTAAGGTAAAGGTTCTCTATCAGCAACGTGTTTATTTATTACTTCATTTACATGTTGCGGGCGTTTGTAATTTTTTTACATATCACTCTGTTCTTTTTAAATGTGTGTAGCGGTAGTTATAATCATGGTAAAGTAGTATATAAGAACCAAGAAGGAGGGATGCATGAGAAATAGGAAAATATTTACGTCTGTTTCTTCAATCAAGATCCCCCACCCCCCCCCCAAAATATTATCCGTAATGCTAATGGATTTCATTAGGTGCGGTTATATTATCCGTAATGCTAATGGAATTTGCTTGGCTGCAGGAGCTCTTCCTCTGTCTTGGTGACTCAGCACTGATGTTGGGGGACTCGGAAGGACTTCGGCGATGCTATTTCTTGAGAGCTATAAATGTTTGGCTGGAAATTGACTCCAATGTCTTGGTGCAAATAATCAATCACACTGTCAAAAAGCTTTCGAATTTCATGAAGGAGTTTTGGCACATTGCTGCCACATTCACAAATTTTAAATGTTCTCATTGTTATCGTGAGGTCAATTTTGTTGCTGATTGTCTAACTAACTATGGCCGCTCAAAATCTTATATGGAACCATGTACCTCCTCCTAACATCATCCATCTTTTGAATTTTGATGTATTGGAGGCATTTTGCAATAGATAATTTACATTTTCATTAAAAAAAAAAGATTGAAGCAGGTCACGATTCTTAACATGGTATCAATCATGCTCTGGTTTATTTAGATTTCAAGCTTGGGCAAGAGTGGTCAATCTATATTTGTTACTGTTTTATTCATCTGTTTCTATTTTCTGCTAGTTTGTTCTCAAATCTGAATGGAGAGATTATTTCTATGATTGTTTGTTGCTTGCGTCTGTTGGATCAAAGTTTTAATGACATATAAAATTATATTTTGATGAAATAAACTTCGAAAGATTAAAGTTGAAATGCTAAAAAGTTTAAAGAAAAATGAATAACTTTATGCACTATGCTTTGATCAAATACTTGTCACTTATCTCATTAGTTTTGAATAAAAGCGGAACATCGGAAATTGTAGAGAATTTTGTTAGTTTTCCATAGACTCCAAGATCATCTAATTTGGCTAACTGTGCAAAAAGTTATGATCAAAATAGTGTAGGTCGGTCAACCCGTCGGTCGAACCAAATAAGGCCGATCGAGATGATACCGATCGACCGATAACTACTGAGCCTGCTCCGGCCGACGTCAAGCCGATACTAGTCGATGTATCGATCGATAGACCGGTCGACCGATCAAGCGCAGAAGTTGAAGAAAACACACAACGGTCACATAGACCGGTCGACAGGTCCAGAAGTGCGATCGACCAGCCTTCGAGTCAAATGAACAGTAATGATCAAATTTAAAGGAGAAATTTGTGGAATAATTTCTGAACGAATTTTATACACATTGAAGGCTATAAAAGACGTGCCAAAGACAGAGGCAAATGCACTCATTCACTCATTGAAGAAAAACTTCAAATTGTCAAAGAGAGATCATTTCTTGAAGTTTTCATTTTATAGTTTTCTCATTCTTTCTCTCTTATCTTGTTGTGAGCATAGAATTGTAAAAGAGAGAAACACTTTTGTTCAGAAAAAATAGAGTGAGCTCTTGTGTAAAAGAGGTTCTAAAACTTACCTCTTGAGCGAGAGAAGTAGATTAGCTTCTTAAGAGGAGAAGTTGCCTTACCTCTCGAATCGGAGAAAATGCGATGGTGTAAAGGGTTTTCTTCCTTGCCCTATTTGAAACAAAGGAAGTGATTAGTGAAATCTCCGGTGGTCTCGAGGTCGAGAAGTCGGAGCGGGGACGTATGCCAAGGTATGGCCGAACCTCATCAACAACCATCGTGTCTTTGCATTTGATTTTTCCTCTCTCTCTCCATTTATATTGTGTTTATAATCTGAATTGCAAATATTTTAAAAATCAGTTTTGTACTTCCACTACGAATTTCGTAAAATTGATATTTTCGGTTAAACACCAATTCACCCCCCTCTTGGTACCCTTTGAGATCCTACAATTGGTATTGGAGCGAGTTGCTCTTATTTTGATCGTTTGAATCATCTTGGTTTTTAAGATCTAATCATTTTAAATTTAATCATTTTTAAGATTCAATCGTTTGTTTTAAAATTTAACAATATTAAGAGCTATGGCATTAAGTGCATTTGTTTTTGCCGAAGGACAATCAATTAGTTGTCCTCCACTCTTAAATGCATCAAATTTTCAATCTTGAAAAATTCGAATTCAAACTTACATATGTTCTATTGATATAAACATGTGGGATATTGTTGAAAAAGACTATTATGTACATGAAAAATTATCTTTTGAACATGATGAAAGACAGAAAGTTTTTTCGAAATTGGATTGGAAAGCAAAGAATATTTTTTATTGTGCTTTGGATTCAACAGATTTTAATCGGATTTCAAATTATGAAAGTGCAACTGAGATTTGGAATAAACTCATCACTACTTACGAAGGAACTGATAAAGTTAAATAATCTAGATTGAATATTTTAAATCATCAATATGATTCTTTCAAGATGCATAAAAATGAATTTATAAATGATATGGTTGCTCGATTTAATGATATTTTGAATGACTTAGCCTCCTTGGGCGAGTCAAGATCTAACCCCCAAAAAATGAAAAAAATTCTCAGGTCTCTCTCCTCCAAATAGCATACGAAGAGAACCGTGATCGAAGAAAATGATTTGAACAAATTAAATCTTGATGATCTTATTGACTCACTTTTAACCTATGAGATATCAATTCAAGAAGATCAAGAAGAAAAAGTCCCCAAGAAAAAAATATTGACATTGAAAGCAAATACAATAGAAGAAGATTCAAGTGATGAGGAAGTGGATGAAAAGAAACTCGCACTCTACTCAAGAAAATTAGATAAGTATCTCAAGTTGGTTAAAAAGAAAGACAAAAACGAGAAGCCAACTAGAAAATCATACAAACACCACAAAGAAGAAAAATCTCGGAAAGGTAAAAAGAAAAAATATGAAAAGTCTAGTGAAACAAGTAATTCATCACACTCTTCTAGTAATGAAGCATACATATGCTTGATGGCACACAACGATGAGATAATTTTTAACCCTTCAAATTCAAATTATGACTCATCGAATTCTTCCGAAGAAATTCCTTCTTTAAATGTGAATAAAGAACTATCCTATCTTATAAAAAGATATTTTTCAATTAAAGAGGAAAATGAAACATTAATTCATGAAATTGAAAAATTAAAAGAGGAAAATAATGCATATTTTTTGAAAAATAAAAAACTAAAAAAATGAAATTGAGACTTTAGAAATCACGCATGCATATGAAGTTGTAAAACTAGCATGTTCTTTAAAAAAGTAAAGAAAGAAAATACCTCTTTGAAAGATATACAAAATAAATTTATTTCTTATGCAAAGAAAAAAAAATCTTAGGAATCATCCCTATGATAGAAAATCACATTTTAAATGTTTTACATGTGGATTTTATGGACATTATGCATATCAATGCAAAATGAGAAAATCAACACAACATGACATGATTTGAGTTCCGAAAGGAATATTGTCTAACAAATTAGGACCCAAAGAAATTTGGGTACCAAAGATTACCTAATTACTTTTTAGGTGTGCTTCGCATGCAAAGCAAATGACAAGTGGTGAAGGCACAAAGGTTATGATAAAAGTATCACTTACTTTTTGATTTCACTCAAAAATTTCAAAACTACTATTTCTTTAACAAAAATAGAAATATATAAAAGATTGGTCACAGTGATAGGGGGAGCATGGTTAAACATTATTTTCACATATCATGGATATCACATTATTTTATCAAAGTTTTTATGGAATATTTTTAATATATTTTTATTTTTGACTTTCATAAATTGATCTTTCATTATAAAATAGCCATAAATTTAGGAGGAATTATCTTTTAAAACTTGCAATACTCTACATATCTATTATATGACAAAAGGGGGAGTTACATGTGGTTTGTTATATACTTCAATTACAAATGATTTTTTGATAAAACAAAAAGGGGAGAAATATAGGAGAAATACGATTTGAATATACTTTAAGGAAAGTTAAGTATTAAGGGGAGTAAAATTGCTTTTACAGGATTTTACAACTTTTTCGCCAACTTATATCTTTTTCATATTTTTCGTTTGTCTTCATAAAAAAGGGGGAGATTGTTGAGTTAAAGTTTTAATGACATATAAAATTATATTTTGATGAAACAAACTTCGAAAGATTAAAGTTGAAATGCTAAAAAATTTAAAGAAAAATGGATAACTTTATGTATTACGCTTTGATCAAATAATTGTCACTGATCTCATTAGTTTTGGATAAAAGTGAAACATCGGAAATTGTAGAGAATTCTGTTAACTTTCCATAGGCTCCAAGATCATCTAATTTGGTTAACTGTGCATAAAGTTATGATCAAAATAATGCAGGTCGGTCAACTCGTCGGTCGAAGAAAACAAGGCCGGCGACCAAATAGAAGATGTTGGTCGACCGATAACTACCGAGCCTGCTTCAGATGACGTCGAGCCGATACCGATCGATATATCGGTCGACAGACCGGTACGATCAAGCGCAAAAGTTGAAGAAAGCGTGCAACGGTCATATAGACCGATCGATCGGTCCAGAAGTGCGGTCGACCAGCCTCCGAGTTAAATGAATAGTAACGGTCAAATTTGAAGGAGGAATTTGTGAAATAATTTCTGAATAAAATTTTCACATATTGAAGACTATAAAAGGAATGTCAAAGCCAGAGGCAAAGGCACCCATTTACTCATTGAAGAAAAACTTCAAGTTGTCAAAGAGAGATCATTTCTTGAAGTTTTCATTTTATTGCTTTCTCATTCTTTCTCTCTTCTTTTATTGTGAGCATAATTGTAAAAGAGAGAAACACTTTTGTTCAGAAAAAAGAGAGAGAGAGTTCCTGTGTAAAAGAGGTTTTAAATCTTACCTCTTGAGTGAGAGAAGTAGATTAGCTTCCTAGGAAGAGAGGTTGCATTGCCTCTCGAAGCGGAGAAAAGATGGTGGTGTAAAGGGCTTTCTTCTTTGCCCCATTTGAAACAAAGGAAGTGATTAGTGAAATTTCCGACGGTCTCGATGTCGAGAAGTCGGAGCGGGGACGTAGGCCAAGGTGTGGCCGAACCTCGTCAACAACCACCGTATCTTTGCGTTTGATTTTCCTCCCTCTCCCCGTTCATATTGTGTTTATAATCTGAATTGCAAAAGTTTTAAGAATCGATTTGTGCTTCCGCTACGAATTTCGTAAAATCGATATTTTTGATTAAATATCAATTCACCTCCCTCCTGGTGCCCTTTGATATCGTACAACGTCCTGTTCTTTTCTGAATCATGTCTTAGCTGAACCACTGAAATCGAATTAAATTTACAATCTGACACATTGTATAAACTATCACCAGTGCTCATGAAAAAATGTTCAAAATGTGTGACACTTGAGCTACTACCATTTGGCATTGAAACTGTACTATCTAATAGAATGAAATAGTATATAATTAGATCCTCCTGTGTCCAGGATCCAAGTTCAATTAGCAACATCACATGATTTTTTACTCATACCTGCTATGTTTACAACATGTTCTGGAGATTGATATCTGTTTAGCAATTGCATGATGCATTTGTATTATTCTTATGTGATCAAAGATGTCAATTAAATTATGGGTTGTGAGTGTACAGACTGTAACTAATATTATAAATAGACTTCCACTTAAGGTGTTGAGCAATATTATCTCCTTATGAAAAGATGTTCAGAAGAACCCTAGCCATGTCGCACCAAAGTTTTTTGATGTTTGTGCTTTGCTCCTAAAAAACTAAAAGAAGTTTGATAACAGGGTTGGTGCCTAAACTTTCATTGGCTACTCAGTCACACGAAAGGATTTCAAAGTAGAGATGAGGACTGCAGCTCTATCTTCTGAAGGACCAAATGAGGATTGCAGCTCTATCTTCTGAAGGACCAAATGAGGACTGCAGCTCTCAACGTCTCAAGCCTTCTTTTATTGATTTGGAGGACTTACGATTGCCTGTTCTTTCTATTCCCCAAGATACAACACCTGCACAACATAACACAACTATTGAAAGAGATAAAATACAAGAAGATAATGTCTCATTCTGATGATCCTATTTTATCTCGTAGTCCCGAGGAACCTTCATTACCTTCTAACTTTGAACCAACTAAACAGGGAGATACTCAAGTCATTCCTCCTGTTCGAGCAAGGAGAATTACAAGACCTCCATCTTGACTACAAGCTTATGTTACCTGGGGAGATAAGAGTAGTCAAGCTTTTGCAAACTATGTATACCCAATTCACAACAATATCTCCTACCAATAATGTTCCACACACTACACAACCTTCTTAACAACACTTATAAGAGTTTTTGAGCCATATAACTACAATCAAGCAATAGCTGGTCCGAAATGGATAAAGGCAATGGAAAACAATGGCATTTGGAAGATTTACCACCAGGAACAAAACTCATGGGGGGTGTAAATAAGTGTGCAAAATTAAATTTACAACAGAAGGAAGGGTAGATAGATACAAAGCGTGGCTTCTTGCAAAGGTATACAGTTAGAAGAAGGGAATTGAATTCAAGGAAACATTTTCACTAGTCACTAAAGCAGGGATAATGAAAGCACCACTCGTTACACCATCTCAAAATTATTGGACACTCTAAGGTAGTGTTTGGATAATGAAAAATTATAATTATTATTTGACATATTAATTCGAGTGCATTTAGATGGAGTAAAACGTAATGATGATGAACTAAAAAGTTAATATTATATAAAAATGATGATATAATAGATTAATTTTAGTGAGTATTTGAATAAAATATAAGTATTATAAATATAACATATAATTTTATTAATTAATAAAAATAAAAGTAAAAATTATTATTTTTAATTTAAAATATTTCATTGAACTAGAGTCACATCACTCTGATTCGCATTTTGAATATCTGACACGATTCCGTTAAATATCACCGACGTTTCAATTGCTAAATGCAGCATTCTTACGTTGGGGCGTCTTTAACACTTTTCTAAACGGAATGATATATATATATATACACGAGGCCGTGTGACGGAAAAAATATCGTTCATAAATTGAAGGTCGACTCATCATCGCAACTAATTCGGTAAGGTCACATTGCGTTGCGTACCTCACAATGACAAGTGAAACTTTCATCGAATCCAACTAATTGAGTATAAGATCACCTTGCATTGCATATGACAATGGCAAATGAAACTCCCAATATGTTTTTTTATATTTACAAGAATTTAAACTCGAGATAGAGGAAAAATCACTTACCACTTCAACAAACCTCTGTATAATTGAAAATTCTTTTGTTGCTTTATTAATATACACTTTTTTGCTGCATATGCGGGCCATATATATATGGGTTTAAGGAACTACGTAGTAGTAAAAACAACACATATAGAAGCAAAATCTTGAACGGCTTAAATCCATTCATTCCCACTTAATTGCATTCCGACTCTTCTTCAATCTTCTCACCCACCTTCTTCAATCTTCTCACCCACTGTGATAGACGCTCTGGGAGAATCGAAGGAAGAGCATCTGCCTTGGGGATATCCTTGCGTCCTTCAACGTTGTAGGCCGCTCCTTTTTTGTGCACAATGAAAGAAGCTCAATTTTCTTGCCATCGTCTCCACCCTTCGTAGTGCTGCCCGATGCCTACATTGGGATGATGAGGGTAGATGAAATCCCGCCATCATGGCCGAAGTTCCATCCCTTCGCAATGGTTCGAGAAAGACACACAAGACGACAGTAGGGCACAAGGAAATCTCAGAGCAAAAGGAGATGAAGCAAGTTGGGGATTTGGAAAGAGATCTATGTCCATAGTGAGAGAGAGAGAAAAGAGAAAGAGATTATTGCCCTTGTCGATTCGATGATAGTCATAGTCGGCGTGTCTGAAAAGCGGCACCGATCGTCCAACCATGTTGACACTAAGGAGTTATGTGCACTGGTCACGGGTTGAAATCTCGACCCACCGTCGAGCCCCACTATTTTGGTGACGCCCCGGATAGCATGTTTGACTATGACAAGTGAGGCTCCCGACAGGAACTTTGTTATCCACTACATGTCAACTCTTGTTGATTAAAATGAATGGTTTCTATTGCTGCGTAGTTTTCATTGCTCCGTAGGTTCTTTAAGCACACACACTCTCTTTCTATATATATTCCCATTCTAATTTTTTCTTCTAAATATTGCGTTGACTCTCTCTTTTTAATACCGAAAGAAAAATTGATCAGCTCACAAAAATGTCATAATTCATATTTATTGGCAAGACTCGTAGCTCGAATATGAAAGACAAACAAAAAAATGATTTTAAAAATAACATATGTATAGAATGGAGCCAAAATCCTTATATTACTGCACCACAAGTTGATCCTCGTTTAATCTTTGTTAAAGAAGCAACAGAAGAACAAACCAATCTTTTTTAAACCATGCGAAGATGTTTTCTGCAGACACCTTTGAAAAGGGATTAATGGGGACACTACCAGCCGCACTTGGTAGATGCGCGGTTCAAATAGATTCAGGCGCAACGGTTTAAAAAATGAGATCAAATTCAACCCACAGGTTCTCTCTCGTCTGGATTGAAATCCTATGCAACATTTCTATCTCATACCTCTCCCTCGTTGAACTCTTTCCTCGCTGCCGCTTCAATCAACCGCATCTCTGCGGCCATCAATCTAATCGCGCCGCTCCACTCAATGTTGCTGCTAATCCACTCAGCCTCATCGTCTTCGCCGCTGCAATTGAGATGTCGTGTCGCCGCTTGCTGCTGATTTAGTCGATCTCCGCTGCTCCACAGGCTTCTGATTGCTTGCTGTTGAAGTCGATCGCCAGAGCAATGACAGGGAAGAGGGCTAAGGCATTGGGAAGGAGGTGTTGCTGCCAGATGTTCAGGGCTCCACCTTGCTGTTCAAGCTTGCAGTCAATCGCCAGGGTGATGACAGGAAAGAGAGATAATATTATAGATGCACGATCCGACGATTGCCATGTTTGCTAGGTGAGAACTTGTAGGGAAAAAAAGCTTAACTAATATTTGCGGAATTATCTTTTTTTTAATGTGCACAATAATAATGGGATGATGATAATAATATAAAGAGATTAAATTAGACCAAAGACGCATGGGACTAACGTGAGAAACCTCTCAACGTGAGAAAAAAACTACGGAAGCAAGGAGCAAACCTTCCATTATGAAATAATAGTAGGTTACAAAATATCTTCTCTGAGCTATGCAGAGGAATACTATAATAATCTCAAGAATTAATCTTGGATGCCACAGAATAAAAGTCTCTCGAAACTGAGGATAAAAGTCAGAACGATTTCACCGAAATATGAGGAATAGATGAGAAGGCTACTGAGAAGTAATGCCTGAAGTTTTGTTGAGAACGGATGAGTGCTCGTTCCCGAATCGAACGCCGAAGTTTCTCTCTCTTATCTCTTTCTCTCTCTCGGTGGAAATTCACACATGTCTGTAGAAAGAGTACTTTCTTTCTTCTCGTGCTTCCTAGTTCAGCGCACGGGATCAGGACGTCTGCACCTAAGAATGGCACCTGACCCTGTTCGGGACGGGGAACACCTCCCACGTCCCGACCCCGTCGTCCACCCCCCAACCCCGCCCCGAATCCTTGGTCCGGAGGGATTTTATTCCCCGCCTCGATCTCCGCAGGGCTCCGATTCCCCGCGGGGACCCCGATTCTCCGAATTTTTTATTAAAAAAATGAAAAAAATTAGAATGTCAGTAATTGAAAAAATTAAAAAAAGTTAACGACGATTGAATCACCTCTGCGCATAGTGCACGCAGAGGTGAATCAAATAACCTCTGTGCACACTTGTGTGCAGACGTGATTCACCCTCGAGTCGACGACGACAATGGCGGCCGATGACGATGATGGCGGCCGACGACGACAATGGCGGCCCTCGAGTCGACGACGATGGCAGCCCTCGACGACGATGGCGTCCCTCGAGTCTACGATGATGGCAGCCCTCGAATCGACGACGACGATGGCAGCCCTCGATGACCCATGATGATGTCACCGCCGCTGTCGACCGGATCGAACGGATCAACGATGTCCTAAACGATCACGATGCCCTCGCCGATGACGATGCCCTCGACGACGACGATGGCGGCCCTCGACGATGACGACGACGCCCTCGACGATGATCCACGATGACGCCGTCGCCGATGATGATGACCGAATTGATCGAATCAATGATGACTGGATCGATCGAATCGACGACGACCGGATCGACGATGATGCCCTCGCCGACGACGATGACACCGCCCTCGATGACGATCTACGATGATGCCGCCGCCGTCGATGATGACCATATCGACCCGCCCGGATCGCTGTTGCCCTCGACGATGATGGTGGCCCTCGACATCGATGACGATTGACGATGGCGGCCCTCGATATCGACGTTGGAGTGGAGAGTTTGAGTTTTGTGAGGCTGCTGTTTAGGGAGAAAGAAAGAGTTTAGTTAGGATTTTATGTTATATATATGTACAAAATGGACAATTGAGATGAAATCTAATTAATATAATTATAATAAATTATTAATTAAAAATATTGTCGGGAATTCGAGGATCCGAACGGGGGTGGGGGTGGGGGTGGGGGGTAGTTCACCCGCCCCGATCCCGAAAGGGGAGGCGGGGGCAGGTTGGCCCCCATCCCCGCTCCCACGAGGAAAAAAATTCCCGAATACGGGGCCCCGAACGAGGAATTCCCGCGGGGGACGGGGAATATTGCCATCCCTATTTGCACCCCTTTTTATAGCTTCATGAGATGCACTCCAATTCTTTTCTAACTTCATCTCGGTCTCGGTCTGCTTCTTCGTCTTGGATTGGTTTTCCAAATCAATTCAAATTTTTTCCTTTTTTTCTGTTTCCTTGTCATTATCGCATGACAAGAATCCAACAAACTCCCCTTCTTATTTATGCAAAGGAATCCATCAAACTTGCATGTTCCCTACATAACTCGATCTTCTCTCTCGGTAGAGGCTTCGTCATCATATCTGATATATTCTTGTCAGTATGGATTTTACGAAGAAAGAATTTCTTCTTCATTTTGTGACGAATCCAATGATATCAAACATCAATGTGCTTGGACTTAGAGTGAAAACAATAATTCTTACTCAAATGTATCACACTCTAATTATCACGGTGGATAATGTACTCGTTAAACCTAAGTCCTTCAGAAACTGTCTCATCCACAGAATTTTTTAGCTTACTCCAATAGCTGTAATATATTCTGCTTCAGTTGTTGATAGTGCAACACACTTTTGTAACTTAGATTGCCATGAGAATGCTGCTCTTACGAATGTCATTAAGTAACCAGAAGTTGACTTTCGACTATGAACGTCTCCTACCATGTTAGCGTCAGTAAATCCTTCTAACACTGGCTCAACATTCCCGAAACATAGACATATCTTAGACGTGCCTCGATGATATTTAAGAATTCACTTAACTGCATTCCAATGCTCTCTACTAGGATTTGATAGGAATCGACTCACCACACCAACTACATATGCTGGCATTGTGCAAACCATTGCATACATCAGACTATCAACTGCAGATGCGTATGGGACGTTCTTCATCTTTTGCTTCTCGATTTTGTTTCTCGAACATTGTCTAGAACTCAACTTGAAGTGATATTCAAGTGGCGATGTAACTATCTTTGCGTTCTTCATGTTGAACCTCTCTAAGACTTTATCGATGTATGTTTCTTGGGATAATTATAACTTGAGCTGCTCTCGATCACGAGTGATTCTCATGTCAAGGATATTCTTTATTGCGTCTAGGTCTTTTATAGAAAAGCATTGACTCAGCTCTTGCTTTAACTTGTCAATCTTGCTTTTATCCTGACTTACAATAAACATGTCATCAACATATAACAACATGATAATAAAATCATCATGTGAAAAATATTTCACGAAGACACAATGATCTAATTTGACCTTATTGTATTTTTGCTATGTCATGAATGACTCAAACTTCTTGTACCACTGGTGAGGCGCTTGTTTGAGTCCATACAAGCTTTTCTGCAATTTCTACGCCAGATTTTCTTTTTCTTTCTTTTGGAAACCCTTTTGTTGTTTCATATAAATTTCTTCTTCCAAATCACCATGGTGAAAAGCTGTTTTGACGTCTAATTGTTGAATTTCTAGGTCCATGGTAGCAGCTAATTTAAGAACCATTCGAATTGATGACATTTTGACTATTGGTGAGAATATCTCGTCAAAATTAATGACATTTCTAGGTCCATTCAATTCCTTTCTTTTGACTGAACCCCTTGACAACTAACCATGCTTTGTATCTTGGTGTGGATTATTCTCTTCACTCTTCAATCGAAACACCCACTTGTTCTTGAGCGCCCTCTTTTATTTAGAAAGTTTTATCAGTTTGTAAGTGTTGTTCTCATATAGAGATTCATCTTGTTCACTCATCCTTCTACTCATGTGATAAGACTTCTTGATAACACACTATTCTCCCCCTTCGGTTAATAACACGTACTCAGTCGGGAAGTACTGCTTTGACTCTTGTCTTTGTCTGTTCGATCTTCTCAACTGACACTCTTGCACTAGTGTATTATGCTCGACATGTGGCTCACCATCACTATCTTGACTATCCAAAGGTATATCTGAATTATATAAGCTGCTATCACTGCTACTGTCATTTTGATCAGCTTCTGGAGCAATGTCATCTTCTATCGGTGCGTTAACTGAACTCGGTTCAGCTAAATAATCAGTGAGGCTAGTTGACTATTTGTTCTTCGACAGATCATCAATTGTTTGGTGTTTCATGAACACAACATTTCTACTTTTGATAATCCTTCATGTTAACAGGATTCTAGAGTCTACAACCAAATTCATCACCTCCATATCCAAGGAAGATATATTCTTTCGATTTGCTGTTAAGTTTTGATCGCTCATCACTGGAGATGTGAACAAAGGCTTTGTAACCAGATGCTTATATGAAACATCCTTCGCTGACCAGACTTTTAGAGGCATGTCACCATCCAAGTACTGATGGTGAATGGTTGATCAGTTTGAATATAGTCATCATTGCTTCATCCCAAAATTTCTTCGAAAGCTAGGCATGTAAAAGCATACATCTGACAAGTTCCTCGATTGTTCTGTTCATTCTCTCAGCAACACCATTTTGCTAAGAAGTTTTGGGAACTGTTTTATCAAGTTTGATACCATAGGAGTTGTAGTATTCTTCAAACGAACCTCTATATTTGTCATCATTGTCTGTCCTAATACACTTGAGCTTCTTGCCAATTTGTCTTTCAACTTTGACATGAAATTTTTTGAAATATGTCAACACCTAATTTTTGTGTGCTATATGAAAAGTCCATACTCTTTTAGAATGGTCATCAATAAATGTAACAAAATAAAGAGCACCACATAGAGTTTTATCCTTCATATAGCAGTCATTAGTAGGCACCAAATCAAGTACGTGTGAACTTCTAGACGAAGAAGTTCTATTAAAGGTAACTCTAGTTTGCTTATCAGTCAAACAATGAACACATACGTCAAGCGAAGTGTCTTTCATACTTGGTAGCATATTTTGTTGAGTTAATATTTGAAGTCCTTTCTCACCTATGTGACCAAGTAACTTATGTCATAACTCAGAGGATGACATCTTTTTAGTTACGTTTATCTTCTCGGTGCAGTGTTGTGCTTCAGTTTTATAGATAGTACCATCTTTGTGTCCTTTCGTCAGTAGGAGTGAACCTCTTTTGAGTTTTCACACTCCCCCTTTGAAATTGCTTTCATAGCTATCGTTGTCTAATTTTCTAACTGAAATTAGGTAGAGATGAATCTCTAGTACATGTTTCACATCTTTGAGCACAATTTTGCATCTTGTATTGGTCTTCAACTGAACGTCTTCGGCGTCAGCAATTTGAAACTCTGACTTATTCTCCATCTTTACTGACTCGAATGTTTCCTCTCTATATGTTGAGAATACATCTCTGCGAGGGGTAACATGAAATGAAGCTGCAGTGTCTAAAATCCAAACTGAATCTTGATTCACAATTGATACCATTTTCTTCCTCTTCTTGGGTAAGAAAGTATACATCATTTGATGTAGCCACCGCAACGTTATTTTCACCACTACCCTTCTTCTCCTTTTCAGCATCTTCAAATCCTTCATGTGATTGATCACACTTTAACTATCTGCACTTCTTCTTGAAGTGTTCTGACTTGCCACAATGATAACAAGTGACTTCTTTTCTGGACTTCGACTTGCCTCTTGATCTTGATCTATCGTGATTGTGAGAGTTTCTCTATTTGTTTCTCCCACGATCTTCCACGATGAATGACTCTGATTTATTGTTGAGATTATGCTCTAGCCTTCTCGTTTTTTCATTGAACAAACTATCCATGATAATTTCTAAAGATAGTTGTCCACCTAGAACAAAGTTGTTCAGAGAGATAACGAGCGCTTCCCAACCATCAGATAATGAACTCAGCAGTAGTAGTGCTTGGATCTCATCTTGAAACACGATCTTCACTGAGGACAACTTGTTAATTAATTCCTGAAAGCTGCCAAGATGTTCTGCAACAGAATGACCATTCTTGTATTTCATGTTAACAAGTTTCTTCATCAATAGCACTTTATTTTGTGGCGATTTGCGCTCATACATTTTTTGCAATTTTTTCTACACTTCGACGAGTTCATCAATATTTGCGATATGATGAAACACCTTGGTGTCGACCCATTGTCAAATTTGTGCGACTGTCTTGGTTTTAATCCTCCCCTACTTTTAACATCCATGTTCTCTGTTTTTGCAGCATCACCTTCGATTGGATCATAAAGGTCCTTGCAATTTAAGTAGTCCTTTATTCGAGGCTTCCAAATAGAATAATTTATACTTGTGAGCACAGACATCCGACTGGGGGCATTATTATCCTCTATTATAATGTGCACTTTTCTGACCTGACTCTCTGATACCACTGTTGAGAAAAAAGACTGAACTAATATTTGCAGAATTATCTTCTTTTTCCTTTTTAATGCGCACAATAATAATTGAATAATGACAATAATATAAAAGAATTAAATCAGATTACAAAATATCTTTTTTGAGCTACGCAGATGAATACTATAATAATCTCAAGAATTAATCTTGAATATCGTAGAATAAAAGTCTTTCGAAATTAAGGATAAAAATCAGAATGATCTCACCGATCGTCTTCTTTGAATTCTGCAACCTTTTTGATTATGTGTGGCTGCAGCTTGATTTTGAATTGCCCAATTGTGGCGCCAAGGAAGTCCACCTGACTTACTCCTATTTTCATCTTGGTTGGGCTTAGGACTAGCCCATTTGCCTCGCAAATTTCCATGAACCTATTCAGATGTTGGATATGTTGCTGCGGGGTTTCAGAAAATACCAGAATGTCATCAATATATACCGCAATAAATGCTTCGGTTCCTCGGAAGCAGTTATCCATCTTGCGTTGAAATATTGCCGGCGCATTCTTCAGGCCGAATGGCATCACCAGCCATTCATACAGTCCATCGATGGCCCAGAATGCCGTCCATGGAATGGAGCTTTCTTCCATTGCTGCCTGGTGGAATCCACTTTTAAGATCAAATTTTGAATATACCTTGGATCGTCCGATCCTTTGTATTATGGTGTTGATTCCTGGTAGTGAGTACTGGTCCTTTTCCGTGTTGTCGTTTAATCTTTTGTAGTTGAAGACCAGCCTTTCTTTTCCCTTTTTTTCTGCACTGGTCTGAGGGTCGACCTCCGTCCCGGACTCAACTATCATGGCCGTCGTCCTATGCTTACTTGTTGATGGCCTGATGACTTTGAGTTCCAGAAGCTTTTCCACATGCTTGCGCATTTGCTCCTTCATCTTGGGCGTGACATGCTTTAGCGGCCTGTCTTCAATGGTTAACTCAGGATTTTTAATTTCGAGTCGGCATTTTACCTGGTTTTTGGCCCAATGTTTTAGGGGCTCCTCCCCTATATATCCGAGTTCCTTTAGCCTTCGGAATGTTTGAGAATCTACAATCTCCCTGCTGATGTAGCCCTTTTCCTGATCTGTCAAGGCAATGTCATAATATTCATCCTCGTTTAAATCAAGTTCTTCTATTGAGGCTACCTGGTATGCTTCCCTCTGGGTCTGGACGTTTGTAACCAGCTTATAGAATGTGATTACGTCCCCTTCGATTCTTACTCCCCCTTCTAAAGCCCTAATAAAGTTGCATCCCAAAATCATGTCTATCCCTTCTGAAAGCGAGATGTCCAGGGCGAATGTCCTTGGGGTTCTGAAGAATTGTTCCCCTATCCACAGCTTCCCCTGTTTCATTATTTTTGAGGCTTTAGAGATTGAGTTCATACCTCTTAGTGTTACGTTTACTGGGGAGTCTTCTAGGTGGGAGCTGCTGATCTTTGCTTCCCTTACAACACAGGTCGTTGCTCCTGTGTCCACGATTGCATTGAGGTATTTAATTTCTCTATCTACCTCAATCCCTACCTTGACATTATACAACCCGTTATATTTTGGGCTCGATCTGCTGGCCATAGAGAATGCCTTCTCATCTTCCTCAGTGAGCATGGATAGCTTTTCCTGCTGTAGCCATTTGATAATCTCGTCCTTTTTTCTTAGCTCCTCATCCTTTTGCTTTAGGAGGATGTTTAAGAGCTGGTTCTCTCCTTCCAGGTCTTCTAACCTTCTTTCACTTTCCCGATCGATTTCCTGTACTACTGTTGTGGGCAGTCCTTTTGCTTTGAACTCTTTTATTTGCTCCAAGGCCTGATTTAGTTCCTCAATCAAGGCCTGCTTTTCTTTCTCAAGTTTCCCATTAATGTCACCCAGAGCTTTGGCGATTTCTTTCCACCTTGTCTCTTCGTGTTGTGTCGAGAAACTTCTTTCTCTTGGGATTGTGATATCAAAACAATATTTGCTGCATAAGCAACATATGACCATTTGGCAACTGGCGCACTTCATTCTTTCTTGCATTCGGGCTTCCAGTTTGCACGCCCTACAAACTTCTGCTCCTGTGGTATTGAAATCCCATGAGTGAATACACTCATACTCTTTCCTCGAGACTCTGACCTGGGATCTCCAAGTTCCTGCTTTGCCAATTAGGGTGTCTTCTTCTATAGAAAATACCATGGCTAGATTTTCCTGGCCATCCTCGCCTTCAGAAAGGGAGTATATGTCGGAGACCTCATCCTCGTCTTCTCCAACTGAGACTACTTCCTCGTCTTCCTTGATGGCTAAATTTTCGATGATATGCACCCTATCTGAATACTGTTTTCTGTTTCGACATTCGCTTGCATAGTGCCCTTCTTCTCCGCACGCATAACATTTGCACTTCCTATTTCTGAGATGTTTTCTTTTGTCAATCCTTACATGTGTCTTGTGCGGTTTCCCTTTATAGGTGGTGGTCTTCCTTCTTCCATACTTGTACCCGAGTTTTTTATAGTACCCTGGTACAGGAAATTCTCTACAGAAATCCAAATTTTTTAAAGACCTTTGGTATGCCGCCTCTCTACATACTTCTTCAAGGTAGTTTTGGGTGAAGGTGATCCTTGCCGGTACCCCAATAGTGTTGCCAGGATACTTCTCCTTGAAGGCTTTGGATATTCTGTCCCCAAGACCGTTGGGTAGCTTCGTAAAGAATTCATCGGATAGTTCCGATGAAATCCACATTCTCCCAGTTGTTGCTGCTAGGTCCATGTAGCTCGCCATGTATCTCTTAATAGCGATCCCGCTCATGTCCATACAGATTAGGCTTTTGATCGTCTTATATGCTGCGTCTTGTGATGTGGTTGTTCCAGTCTTTGGGTCTTCAAGATAGAAGATTCTTCTAATCTGTGAGATGGTGTTTTGGGTACCATTCCCACCCAGCGCTTGCTGCTTCATTTGCTCGTGCTCCTCAGGGTACGCCATTCTCCAGGTCTGGAATGTCTTCTTTTCTGTTTCTCCGAGTAGATTCTCAATATAGATCAGCTTATCCTCGGATGTGGCAAAGGCTTTGTCCGCCATATGGTTAAGAGTGGTGGATTCCCATCTTTCGAAGATCTTAGGATCATAGCTGGGCGTGAGTACCAGCATAGACCCATTTTGTTGCTGAGCTGATGGGAGTGCGAAGAATTCTTCTGGGTTTTTGTACCTGAAGTTCCTTCCCGAGGTTGAGGGGTAGTTCTCGTAACTTCCCCATCCTTGCTGTGTTGTGGCTGGAGCGTAGCCTGCTGGACCTACCATGTCCACATCTGGTGGTCTATATTGGCTTGTTACAAACGAATTCACTAGTTCCGCTACCTTCTTTAGCTCCGGATAATCAGATATCATTGCTATATTTACACTTGTAATACTGGAGGTGTCTGGAGCTTCAAGACTTCGGAGGAATTGAGAGATAATTTCCTCCTCCCCCTCCCAACTTTGGGAAGATGGTTTTGAGGGAACATCTTTAGTGAGATCAATACCGGATTCGAAGGCCAATTGAGCCCATTCGTCGATTTCGTCTGTGAGCATGGCGATGGTGTGCTCTTCATCAGAGTTGATTTCATCATCATGCTGATTATACTGCGGAGGCTTGGATGAGGTTGATACTTCATAGTCACCAAATCCGATAGAGATGCTGCCGTCGTATCGGACGCTGGTGCTCATCCTAGCGGGTTGCATTGGTATCGCGACTGAGGATGGTGTTAATGTCCACTCGCCGCCGAGATGTGGCTTTGCGGAGTATTTGGTGGCATCAATCGCTCGTACCCCTTTAGAGCGTAAATATTCTGCCACTCTTTCAATCCTATAGGCAAACCCCACGTTCGGAGTGTTGGAGAGTCTGGAGGTTATGCTTCTGGTGATTAAGAGGTTGGCTTCTCCTCCTTCCCATGAGTCATATCCCTTGGTTCGAATTGATATCTGAATATGACGATAGAAATCCCGTATCGTCATCATGATGTCCGGAATGATATAGATTAGCTGATTGCCTTCCGCCAGATCAATCTCCATAGCCGCGATAATACTGCGGTCGTCCTCGTTCCATCGGGTGTCTCTAAATACGAGGAATGCCATGGTGCCGGCATATCTTCGATGTAGGATTTGGAACCTTACTTGTAATACACCCAGGTGGATGTATTCCATACCTGCCCTGGTCAAGGCCGTATAGGACTCCTGTGGGATGAACGTCCTATCTTGTTGGCTGTTTCTAAGGATCAACATTCTTTCTTCCGATCGGTGATGGTACACCCGATGATGGATGTCATCACGCCTTGTCATATATAGTACTTCTGCAGGTACTGTCCGAGCTCTTTCCTGTATGGATCTCTGGAGCTCGGTCTCCGGGTTCATCAGGAGGGCCAGGGTGTGCTCCCTTGGTTGCCTTCCAACAATTGTCCTTCCTATGTTGCCTATGTTTCTGGCAACTCTTGTGGCTTCATACCTGGCTCTTTGAGTCCTTCTGTAGTCTCTGACTTGGTCTTCGACTAGAGAGCTTCCTGGTTCTGCGATGGTACTGGATTCATTAGTTCCCAGTATGCTTCCCCTCGTGGCCATCTTTGACTGATCTGAGGATGTTGTAGGGATTTCTGATGACCTTTAGGTTGCCTCCGGCCTCCTTTGTAGATAATTTGAGGCTGCCGAGCTTTAGTGTGAGTGCTTCAAGCTCGCTTCTGAAAGCTCCGATTGCAGGGGCTGCTTTGGCTGCTTCAATGTTCTTGACCCTTGTTTCTATCTGTAGGATTCTTTCTTCTAAGGTCAGCAACTATGTATCACAACAGATTAATAGGAAGATGATAGAGTTGAGTTGCCTTGTTAGGGACGCGATGTTTGGATTATCTGATTTCTCAGTAAATCCGATAGCGTTGTCCCAATCTTGTTTGGTGGCGCGTAGTGCTTCTATATATGATGTGCTTGCCTTTGAATTGGCAAGACTCATTTAAGATAGGAGCGCCTCCTCCAGTCTATGGATCAGGATCTCAACTTTGCTGACTTTTGAAGACAGCTCTTTGACGAGTGCCTCAGTCTGTTGATCCATGTCCATAAGATTCGACAGGATTTTATGCTGGCTGTCGGGGCCTAACACAACCCTCCTCCTTTATCCGGGCTTGGGACCGACTATAAAATATAGGCGGAGTTGGTCTCTCCAATTACAAATGTCAAACAAACAGCAGCAACTCACCAAGAAGGCCAGTGTAATAAGAGAGGGGCACATCAGTGTAGTTAATTTTGGTGAGGATGTCTGATGCTGTTATGAGGCTGTATTCTTCCCATCTAGTCCTCCCCCACACATAATCACCCTTCTTGAATTCTGGATGTCCAGAATCCACAACTTTGCTCACACCAGCACATTCTATTGGCTGCACGATACCATAAAACAGAACGAGTGAGAGTCAAATGTTCCTAGAGACAGAACAACTAGATTCAGACAAGCTGATTGAAGTTAAGTGCAAAATAGTGCATAATGTTATATCAAACTGGTGACTGTTTGATTATTGCAAACTTGTCCTACGTCAAGAACTTTGTTATTCTTAATATCGCTTTTCAAATCCAAAGGTGAGGCTTGGAACTCGTAAAATCAGGTTGCCGACTTGAAAGGTACCAAGATGAACAGCTAATGAAAGGATTGAATGCCTGTTACCAGATTCTTCTTTTCCAACCCAAGTGATGACTTGGATCGTACCTAACAGCGAATCTCGCTTGAAAGAAAAAGCAATAACATCACGATAACACACAATCTGTAATAATATATAAGTTGTTGAATGAGCAAGTGGTGGTCGAATTGGAAAAGATGCGATTCAAGAAATTAATTATACTTGGCCTAGGACGAAATCTGGAACCATAGTGGAGTGTTCGTCGTGTTTGGTCATCTGCACCCGCATGTACGCGTCGCAGGGGACATACAAGTTCTTCACCATCACCGCCGTCGATCCCTCCGGCACCTTCAGGCGGACGGCCTCATCGCGCACCACCTCGAAGTCCCCCTCCTCTGGGAACCCCTTCACGTAGTTCCTTAACACCACCTTCTTGTTGGCCCTCACCTCCACCTCCACCTCCTCCTCCCTCGCCGCCATTTCTCTCTCTCTCCCCTCCCTCTGCCTCTCTCCTACTCACTCTCACTTGTTGAGCAAAAGTCTGTAACAGCGGTCTGTAGAGACGTGCTCCACTATGTGTGGATGGCGCGTCATGCTTGTGAAAAGTATATGCGGCCATGTTGTAGGAAGTACTGATGGACACGTTTCTGTCTCTCTCTCTCTCTGGCTGATATTTTGAGTGGATCATCTGCTTCCGGATTTGAATCCATCAATCTATTCCAACATTTAAGGTTAAGATTCTCTATCAGCACGTGTTTATTTAAGGTTAAGATTCTCTGTCAATAACCTGGCTATCATTCAATTCAGTTGACGCGGGATAGAAGTCTCGGCTCATTGCAGAATTTGACTAATTTAATATCGTCCCGAGTTATGACGGATGAGATTTTTAATAAAAAATTTTTATATTTATAAAGATAATTTGATACCTTATGCAATGAAAAACTGATATACACTCCAACTCTCGTTAATTTGTATTGACATATGCATCCGCACGTTTCTTGTAACAATCCGGATTTTCAAAAAAATTGATAAAGGATATTTATTTTGATTTAATGAATCTTAAAATCTCAATATTAATATTCTGGAATTAAATAATTTTAAAATTGTTGGAAATTATGAGATAAGATGGAGAAAGATGATAGAATTTGATTAAAGATAGAATTGTTATGGAGATAAGCATAGATTTAAAAGGTAAATTCAGATTTAAATAAATTTGAATAATTTAGAAGTGATTAGTCATTGATGGATTGATTCTAAAAAAGTTCAAGGCTTAATTAAATCGATATATCAAATGTGCACCTATAAATAAGCATTAAAGGGTGGCTGGAAACTCTTTTTTCTGCCAAACAAAATTTTGCCCATAAGCCCTCTTTTTCTCTCATTTGCACGCGAACCGAGGCATTCCCGAGAATATGTGACAGTTGGTTTCGAAGCCTGCACATAGGAGAAGAAGTTCCAAGCGGTGGCTGCGAGTTCCAGAGCGAGGACAGAGAGCAATCGCCGGCCGAAGTTCGGCGTTCGTGCAGATTTTCAGACAAGAGAAACTAGTTGGTTTTTCAATCAACTTTAGGTACGTAGGGGGAATATCTATGTTATCAGTTTTCCGCAACATGGAACCCTATTATCTTCTCCTTCATATTGAAAATCCATTGAAGTATCGTATGCATAGTTCAGATATCGTAGGGCAAAGTTATGATGGTCGAAAAGTCACGACGGAACGCACTTTTCCGTCGGCGGCAGAATTCGGCCCGGGTTCTACTGTACCTGATCCGGATTTCGTTGAATTCGGACCGAGTCGGATTCGGAATCGGATCGGGTTGTTCAACCCGACTCAAATTCCTATTGGCCCGACCCGAGTTCGGCTTCGGCTTGACTCGGACTCGGCGCGATTGGTTTGGAGGTGAACCGGCCAATCCGGCTCGGGTTCACCATACACCCGATCCAGATTTGCCCTGGTCGAGGTGATATTGACCGTTTTCGAACACGGCTCGGGTTTTACCCGACGTGAACCGGGTTCTGAGACAGAAATCGTAATTTTGAATAAACTGTTATAGAAAATTGAATAGTTATTGTAGTTTATTGTTCATGATCATCCCTGATTATATCACAAATAGATCTGACCATCATATCTTTTAGATTTGATTTGAGATTATCTTCATTGTTACCCTATCAGATCCTGTTATCCATCATGATATTGATCCAGTAGTTTTCTCCTGATTGGGTCCATGTCTAACCTAGAGTAAATTGTTAAAGACAGGTCTTTAGGTTAAACAAGATAAAAGATAAAAACTGCTGGGTCTCCTTGTTCTCCGATTGTCCCTAAGCCCCCTGTTCCATTATTGTTATAGTATTGTATGTGGCAGATAGTATACCTAAATGTTTGAGACGTCATCCTTTAGAGAAGCTATGGCTATCTTGTGATGGCCATGGTCATCCGCTATCACGAAGCTATTGTTAGCGCTATCATTGGAGGGCGGCTTACCGTGATTTGATAGCCTACATGAAAGAGATATGAAGTTTTTCATAATTGGCCGAGCGCTCCCTATTTGCATTGAATTGAATTGAAATTGAATAGAATTGAATGAAATCGAATTGAACCTTGATCATTTGAATTTTGGCGTTGATTGGCTTTGCCTCCGCCTATTGAATAGAATATAAATTGTTAATTGACCAATGACCACAAATATTGATAATAGAAAATTGTTAAATTGGATAGGTGTCATAGTGATCAGGCATAATTAATAATTGATATTGATTGATCTCTTACATGATCCCCTTTTATTGATTCATGCTCTCATTGATCTATTGTTTTATTATTGAGCTCTTCCTATATGGTCTTATCATGTGCTCTATTGTTTATTGCTTCTTATCGATTATTAATTTTTGAGCACTATTGATCTACTTATTGTTATGATTAGACCATACGTACTGAGTATTTTTATACTCATAAGTTTTCCCTGCATCTGAATTCATGCAGGTGAGATGATAGAAGATGGTGATGAAGCTGGTCAGGCTCAGTGACAAAGATGTTGCACATGGTGTAGGATTTAGTCATACTAGATTAATTGGATTAGCTTTTATTTTTCGCATATTTAGTATGGTGGAGTCATGGACGTTTTCAACTCCTTGACATTATATATTGATAGACGATCTTTTATTAATTCCGCATTTTATAGAGTTTTATTTTCGTAAAATTTATTTACATAGAATTGCATAACGTCCTCGGGACGACTCTGAGCACGTGATAGTCACGTGGACCTCGGAGCGTTACAAAAGGTATCATAGCCTAAGCCTAAGGAGAGACACTTCTTAGCTGTCTCTAATAGATAGAGTTGAGTCCATATGCAACTGTCACGAGCAACCATTGCAGCAATCAAGTAGGGTCAAGGAAGTATTGCTATTGTTATGTTGGAGCAGCTGCAATGGCCTTTCCTGATCACATCCCACGGCCCCCCAGGAGTAGATCACATCGGGCTCTCCAGCAGGCCCAAGGCTCACAGGCTAGTGAGCAACAGGTCCAAGGCCCGCAGATAAATGGACATCAAGAGAAGCAGCTGAGGTAGGGGTCTTTGCCTCATGGATCTCACTCTGCTCACACCGCGTACTCTCACCCCGGGAGTTATGCGTGGTAGCCTGCTCAGGATCGCAAGGACATAGTTGAAAGGTTCCTAAAGTTGCAGCCCCCTCAATTTGATGGAAAGGACGACTTTGAGGATGCTGAGAGCTAGATCGAGGAGATTGAGCAGATCTTCCTCGAAATGGACTACGGTGAAGACCGCAAATTGATTTACGCTAGTCGTAAGCTGAAGGGTGAAGCCAGAAAATAGTGGAAGGCCGGTAAACTAACAACGTTCTCAGGCCAAGGTCATGTCACTTGGGAGGACTTTAAGAAGATCTTCAGAAATAGATTCATCCCTGCCTATGAGAGGGGTAGGAGGCAAAATGAGTATCTCACGCTGCAGCAGGGCACCCTAACAATTAAGCACTACCTGACCAAGTTCCTAAACTTGAAAAGGTACTCTACCCTGCAACAAACAGAATTAGATCGCGTAAACCACTGGGTGGATGGCCAGAAGTCCAGCCTCAGGAAAAGAGTTAAAGGAGGGAATTGTTAGACCCTCAAATTTGCTGAAGAGTTTGCTATATATCTGAAGGATGGCGACCAAGCAGGAGCCCAATATTAGGACCAGACACCTGCAAATCAGCCGCAGCATCGGAACCATAATAGAGATCGCAGACATGACAGCAGACGTGACAACCGTTGTCGCAATGACCGGAATAGGGGCAGACCCTATCCCGAGAGGAGGGAGCAGCAGAAGGCCTGTGACTTCTACCATCGATTCCATCCCGGTGAATGCTACCAGAAGACGGACGCGTGTCTAAACTTTGGCAAGGTGGACCACTTCGTCCGAGAGTTTAAGGAATCAAGGCGCATTGCACCACCTCCTCAACGCAATGATGAGCCACCGAAGATGGTGCAAGTTTACAATGTGCGGCCTACTGATGAGCAGAGAGCATCCAAGATATGCTTAAAATTGATGGCGTTCATGCTAACATATTGTTTGATTCAAGAGCTACACACTCCTTTATTTCGGAGCAATTTGCTCCACTATTGAGTATGATGCCACATGCAACGGGATTCCCACTCGATATCGGCACACCTTTGAGGTTCATCGTCATCCAAAAGTACATTCCCTAGGTATCAGTCGAAGTGGAAGGCAAGAACTTCTCGACAGATCTAATCGTCATTCCGATTAGGGATTACGACGTGGTGTTGGACATGGACTGGTTGTACTACCATGACGCCTACTTACACTGTCGAGCAAAGAAGATCGTGATCGGAGCACCAGGAGGACCTTAGACTATTGTCAGAGGCACGCCATTAAAACTGGGTAACGTCCTGGTATCAGCTATCATAGCTCAAAAGCTATTGAAGAAATGATGCCTAGGATTCTTGACAAACGTAGTCAAGATGGACCGGGCTGAGATAGACCGAGATAGCATCGAGGTGGTGAAGGAATTTTCGGATGTTTTTTCGAATGATATTCCAGGACTATCACCACAACGGGAGATCGACGCATCGACTTGGTGCCGGGTACTGCACCCATATCGAAGGCACCATATAGAATACCTCCAGCAGAAATGTTGGAATTGAAGACCCAAATCCAAGAGCTATTGGATAAGGGATTCATCCGACCAAGTGTCTTCCCATGGGGCACTCCGGTACTGTTTGTGAAGAAGAAGGATGGATCCATGCGATTGTGCATAGACTATTGGATGTTGAACAATGTCACAATAAAGAACAAGTACCCACTATCGAGAATTGATGACTTGTTCGACCAATTGTCTTCGGCAAAGGTATTCTCGAAGATCGACTTGAGGAGTGGTTACCATCAACTTAGGATAGCTGATGACGATGTGCCGAAGACAGCATTCAGAACAAGATATGGCCACTACGAGTTTTTGGTGATGCCCTTTGGGCTTACCAATGCCCCGACAGTCTTTATGGATTTAATGAATCGAGTATTCAGGCCATATTTGGACAAGTATGTGATCATTTTCATCGACGATATTCTGATTTATTCGTCGAGTCCAGATGAACATGAGGAGCATCTACAAGTTATGCTACAGACCTTTCGAGAGCACAAGTTGTACGCCAAATTTTCGAAGTGTGAATTTTGGCTGGAAGAGATAATGTTCCTCGGACATATCATCACTAATGATTGAATATTAGTGGATCCTACGAAGGAGGAAGCAGTGGCCAACTGGGAGAAACCAAAGAATGTGTCAGAAATCAAGAGCTTCCTCGGGCTGGCAGGATACTATCGGAGATTTATGCAAGGCTTCTCCAAGATCGCGTCGCCACTGACAAATCTCACAAAGAAAGACATCAAATATGAGTGGTCACGGATGTGTGAAGACAGCTTCCAAGAGTTAAAGAAAAGGTTGACGACGACGTCTATTCTAACCATATCTTCAGGCCAAGGAGGTTATGTGATATACAACGACGCATGTGGCACCTGCTTGGGGTGCGTCTTGATGCAGCATGGAAAAGTTATAGCCTACGCATCAAGGCAGTTGAAGAAATACGAGAAGAACTATCCGACACACGATCTCGAACTAGTAGCAATAGTCTTCGCACTCAAGATTTGGAGGCACTACCTCTATGGTGAAGAGTTCGAGATTTTCACAGGTCATAAAAACCTGAAGTACATCTTTTCTCAACGTGATCTGAACATGCGTCAGAGGAGATGGATAGAATTCCTAAAGGATTACGAGTTTGCCATCAGCTACCACCCAAGAAAGGCAAACTCAGTTGCGAACGCACTCAGTAGGAAGTGGGTAGATCACTCGCATGCCTGAGAATGAGTCGCTGGAATATGATTGACTGTATTATACAGGTCAGTCCAGTGACCAGCAGTGATGGTGTACGAATTATGGCACACCTAGCATGCAACCTGAATTGATATTGAAAATTGGGAAGGCACAACTGAATGATAATGAGTACGACCACCTACTCAAGTTGTGCGAAAAGCTTCCTGCCGACTTTTCAGTCTAAGATGGAATCGTCAGATATCGGGGACGATTGTGGGTCCCTAACCATGAAGGATTAAGAAGACATGCGCTCGATGAATGCCACAAATCGGAGTTTGACATTCATCCCGGAAGCACAAAAATATATAAGGATTTGCAACGGACCTTCTAGTGGAACAATATTAAGAAGGACATAGCAGAGTACGTTGCAAAATGCATAGTATGCTAGCAAGTGAAAGTTGAGCATCAAGGGCCATATGGAGTACTGCAGTCGCTTGGAATCCCACAATGGAAATGAGAAAAGATAACGATGGATTTTGTTACAAGGCTTCCAAGAACATAGTAGGGTCACGATGCGATATGGGTAGTGATGGACTAATTCAGCAAAGCGGCTCACTTCATTCCCATCAAATGAAAGCGGTCCGTCAAAAGCCTGATGGACATTTATATTAAGGAGGTTATCCGACTACATAGAGTGCCCGTCTCTATTATGTCGGATAGAGATCCACGATTTACGACGAAATTTCGATGGAGCATCCAGGGTTCCTTTAGAACGAAATTGAATTTCAGCATTGCATTCCATCCTCAAACAGACGGGCAGTCTGAGCGCATCATACAGACATTGGAAGATATGCTCCGAGCATGTGCTTTGGACTGGAGTGACAGTTGGGACACACACCTCCCATTAATTGAGTTCGCATATAACAATAATCACCACTCTAGTATTGGCATGGCACCCTTTGCAACCATGTATGGAAGACCATGTCGCTCCTCCATCTGTTGGAGTGAGGTGGCAGGATGACAGTTCTTGTCAGAGGAAATGTTGAAGCAAACCATGGAAGATGCTGAAAAGGTTCGTCTCATTAGAGAAAGATTGAAAGCAGCATTCACCAGACAGAAGACTTATGCTGACAAGAAACAAAGAGAACATATCTTCAAGGTTGGAGATGTAAAGAGAACAAATCGAGTGATGTAAAAAGTCTCCCCGATGAAGGGAGTAATGATGTTCAGTAAGAAGGGCAAGCTAGGCCCTAGGTATGTTGGTCCATTCGAGATACTTGGATTGATTGGAAATGCAGCCTGCAGGTTGGCACTACCGCCATCATATGGACACGTGCATAATGTATTCCACATGTCAATGTTGCACAAGTATCAACATGATGATGCTAATATAGTGAATATGGAAGAACCAAACTTGAATGTGGACTAGACATACGCAGAACAGACTATAGAGATATTGGAGTACCAGACTAAGCATTTGAAGAATAAGATGATACCTATGGTGAAAGTGGCATGGACACATCATAGAGACGAAGATGCTACTTGAGAATTGGAAGATGAAATGAGGAATGATTCTCCATAATTGTTTAAATAGTTGATGTAATTTTCCTTAAACAAATTCGATGATAAATTTATTTTTAAGGAGATTATGATGTAACAACCCGATTTTTCAAAAAAATTGATAAAGGATATTTATTTTGATTTAATGGATATGAAAATCTTAATGTTAATATTATGGATTTAAATAATTCTAAAATTGATGAAAATTGTGAGATAATAAGGAGAAAGAGGATAGAATTTGATTAAAGATAGAATTGTTATGGAGATAAGCATGGATTTAAAAGGTAAATTCGGATTTAAATAAATCTGAATAATTTAGAAGTGATTAGTCATTGATGGATGGTCAAGATTGATTCTAAAAGAGTCCAAGGCCTAATTAAATTGATATATCAAATCTGGACTTATAAATAGACATTCAAGGGTGGTTGGAAACCCCTTTTTTTGTCAAATAGAATTCTGTCCATAAGCCATTGATTCTAAAAGAGTCCAAGGCCTAATTAAATTGATATATCAAATCTGGACTTATAAATAGGCATTAAAGGGTGGTTGGAAACCCCTTTTTTTGTCAAATAGAATTTTGTCCATAAGCCATCTTTTCCTCTCATTTGCACGTGAATTGAGACATCTTCGAGAACGTGTGATGGCTGGTTTCGAAGCCTGCACATAGGAGAAGAAGTTCCAAGTGGTGGCCGCGATCCAGTGCGAGGACAGAGAGCAATCGTCGGCCGAAGTTCGGCGTTCGTGCAGATTTTCAGACAAAGGAAACCAGTTGGTTTTTCAGCCAACTTTAGGTACGTAGGGGGAATACCTATGTTGTCGGTTTCCGTAACATGAAATCCTATTCTCTTCTCCTTCATACTGAAAATCCATTGATGTATCGTATGCATAGTTTGGAACTTTGGATATCGTAGGGCAAAATTATGATGGTCGAAAAGTCGCGTCGGAACGCACTTCTTCGTCGGCGGTACAACTCGGCCCGGGTTCTGTTGTACCCGGCTCGGATTTCATTGAATCCGGATTGAGTCAGATTCGGAACCGAATCGGGTTGTCCAACCTGGTCCGAATTCCTATTGGCCTGACCCGGGTTCTGCTCCAGCTTGACTCGGACTCGACGCGATTGGTTTGAAGGTGACCCAGCCGACTCGGCCCGGGTTCATCATACACTCGGCCCGGATTTGCCCTGACCGAGGTGATATTGATCATTTTTTAACACGGCCAGTGTTTTACCCGACGCGGGCTAGATTCTAGGGATAGAAATCATAATTTTGGATAAACTGTTATAGAAAATTGAATAGTTATCGTAGTTTATTGTTCACGATCATACCTGATTATATCACAAACAGATCTGACATTATCATATCTTTTAGAATTGATTTGAGATTATCTTCATTGTTACCCTATCAAATCATGTTATCCATCATGATATTAATCCAGTAATTTTCCCCTGATGGGTCCTTGTCTAACAACAACAACAACAACAAAGCCTTATCCCACTAGGTGGGGTCGGCTACATGGATCATACGACGCCATTCCGCTCTATTAGTAACCAAACCTTTCGGTATATTATTCACCAACAGATCTTGCTCTATTAGTTCGCCAAGTGTCCGCCTTGGCCTCCCTCTTCCTCTTTTAATCGGACTCCAGATTATTTGATCTACTCTTCTTACTGGCGCATCTAATGGTCTTCTCTGAACATGACCAAACCATCTCAAACGATTCTCTACCATTTTCTCACTAATAGGCTTAGGTCCTTGTCTAACATTAAGTAAATTATTAAAGATAGGTCTTTAAGTTAAACAAGATAAAGGATGAAAATTGTTGGGTCTTCATGTTCTCCGATTGTCCCTAAGCCTCCTGGGTCATTATTGTTATAATATTGTATGGGGCAGATAGTGTACCTAGAAATTTGAGATGTTATCCTTTAGGTAAGCTATGGTTGTCCTGTGATGGCCATGGTCCTCCGCCATCACGAAGCTATTGTTAGCGCTATCATTGGAGGGCGGCTTGTCGTAGTTTGATCTCCCACTGGCCTACATGAAAGAGACATGGAGTTTTCCATAATTGGCTGAGCGCTCCCTAATTGAATTGAATTGAAATGGAATAAAATTGAATGGAATTGAATTGAACTCTGATCATTTGGATTTTGGCATTGATTGGCTTTGCCTCCGCCTATTGAATAGAATAGAAATTGTTAATTGACTAATGACTATAGATATTGATAATAGAAAATTGTTAAATTGCATAGGTGCCATAGTGATCAGGCATAATTGATATTGATTGATCCATTGATATCTTACTTGATCCCCTTTTATTGATTCATTCTCTCATTGATCTATTATTTTATTATTAAGGTCTTCTTATATGGTCTTATCATGTGCTCTATTGTTTATTGCTTCTTATCGATTATTAATTTTTGAGCACTATTGATCTACTTATTATTATGGCTAGACCATACGTACTAAGTAATTTTATACTCATTGGTTTTTCCCTGTATCTGGATTCATGCATGTGAAATAATCGAAGATGGTGATGCAGATAGTTAGGCTCAGTGATAATGATGTTGCACATGATGTAGGATTTAGTCCTACTAAATTAATTGGATTAGGTTTTATTTTCCGCATAAGACGATCTTTTATTAATTCCGCATTTTATAGAGTTTTATTTTCGCAAAATTTATTTACATAGAATTGTGTAACATCATCGGGATGACTCTGAGTACGTGATAGTCACGTGGGTCTCGGGGCGTTACATTTCTTCTCTTGTTTTGTATTCTTTTACATTTCAATTTGTTAATTTAAATATGTGTGTAGCGGTTGTCGCTAGTCATCGTATTGGCAGTTGTTGCTGTAGCAAACTAGTACTAATACCAAAGGGTAGTACTAGTATATAAGACCCAAACCCCAAAAAGCAGGGGTGTCTAGGGCTGAGCACGGGTCGACCCGGATGCACCGATCCAAAAAATAGGAAAAATAATCCGGCCCGGATCTAATCCGGGCCAGAATCGAGTCCAAATAATAGAAAACCCGACGGGTTTCGAGTTAGGACCGGGTTTGCAATCCCAATACCTAATCCGGACCCGACCCGGATTACTTCTTCAGTATATAACCTCCATTCCACGCGCTTCTTCATTTCACCCTCTCACTTTCTCTTTCCCATCTCTCCCCACTCCCTCTCTCTCTCATGACGACAGCGGTAGTGGCAATGACAACGACTCCGGCCAACCTCTCTCTCTCTCTCTCTTCGGCGCCTGGTGGCCGAATCGGCCGCCAGACGCCATTATCCGACGTCTGACAGCCGGATCCATCGCAAGTCGCCTGGCGTCGGATCCGGCTGCCTAGTGGCTAATCTGAATGCCTGGTGGCCGGATCGGCCCCCAAGTGAGCCGATTCGGCCGCCAAACTTCGGATATGGCCACTGGGGCCTATCCGGACGTCTGGTGGCCGGATCTGGCCGAATGGCGTCCGCCCTTTCATGTTTCTCGACGATTCTCGACTGTAAACCCAGCCATATTCCCGAATTGTCGAGTCTGATCCGAAACCGGATTCGGCCGGATTCGGATCCGGTATCGAGTCAAAAATTTTTGACCCGGCATAATTCGGGTCGAGATCGGGTCCGCTTAGACCCGGATCTAATCCCGGGTTTGCTCAGCCCTAGGGGTGTCTAGCATGAGAACTGGTAAGTGACTTTGTTGATGTAAAAAAAATGTTGAGAGTCCTAACACCGGAACGATCTATCAAATTAGTATGGCTCTTTCAATTCGTAGAAGTCAAATATAGAAAAATATCTATCATTTGTTCCTTCAATTGCTCCTCTCATCCTTATTTTGTTAGCTCCTCTATCAGTCATATTGAAGAAGCATGCCTTAACGGAGCCGGACCAGGGTAACTAATATACAAGTAATTACATAGAGATTAAAGAAAACTTCCAAACACTCCAGCCTCCGTCCTGGAAGTAGGCTTGATTCTTAAAATTTTTATATTCTATATAATAATATTTTAATGATACAAACTTTTGAAATATTAGAATTATAATTTAAATATAAAAAAGTCTAAATAAGAATGATTTATTTTATGCACTAAACTTTCGATTAATATTTATTAATGTTCTCATGATATTTACATTGAGAGATAAATATAAAAATTATATATAATTCTTTTATCTTTCTAAAAAATCAATAAACACCTCATTTAGGCAATTAAATAAATGAAGCTCGAAAAGTTTATAATATTTTTATGTGCTAAAATTGTATTTAATATTTGAATATTTTCCAATATATTTAAGATAAGAGATAAACATGAAAGTTTTAAATAACATTGTTAGATTTTCATAGAATCAAATATCATCACATTTGAATACTCTTATGAAAAGTTATATTTAAAAAAAGTAAAGGTCTAAAAAGTTTGATTTGAAATGACTAACTTTATGTACTGAACTTTGAATTAGTATTTGACTATGATCTCATTAAATTTTGGATTAATGATAAATATCAAAGGTGTAGTAAATTCGGTATCTTTCTACAGAATTAGAGGTCATCTCATTTGGATAACTGTGCAAAATGTTATATATAAAAGAGTGCAGGTACAGACTGTCAGCGCAGTAATGGACGCCTAATATGAAATCCGTTGGTGGATAAAAAAACACAAAGTAGGCGTCCAATTATTAGCGACTATATTTCAATGGCTAGTTTATAACGGACACTCAAATCTCAAATAGGCTCTTGTTGCAATGCAAAAAACTACATAATGGCTAGTTTTGAATACCAATAGTTATGAAAAAGATTAGAAGTTATAAAAAAGGTCCAAAATATATAAAGAAGTCTAAGACTTTTAAGAAAAAATAGGCAAATAAGTCATATTGAGCTCAAAGTTGCAAATCCTTCATTTTTTTTCTTTCTTACTCTTGTGTGAGATTCCAAATTATAAAAAAGATATTAGGGAGTGCTCTTGTAACATGTAATAATTGTTTAGCTCATAAGTAAAAAGAAGTTGTGTCTTACCTCTTATGCAAAGAAAATGCGGGTGATAGCTTCCGAGTAGAAAAGGTGTGTCTTACCTCTTGAAGTGGAGAAAATGCAAGAATTCTAAAGGATTTCTTTCTTATCCCATTTGGAATGAAGGAATGATCTTAGTGAAATATGTAATGATCTCGAGATTGAGAAGTTGAAGTAAGAGTAGGAACATAAACTAAGGTGTGGTCGAATCTCATCAACAACCGAGTATTTTGTATTTGTCTTTCTCTCTCCCTTTCCTTCCTATTCTACTATGCATGTGATATGATTGTTATTGTGTTGGATTAAAGATTAACAAATTAATTTTAAACTTATGTGATGATTTTCGTAAAATTAATATTTCCGATTTAACATTAATTCACACCCTCCCTTTTGGTACCTTGTGATCCGACAAGTTCAACAATCCAAAATGTTCTTCAAACGCCATGGACAATGTGCTTCACAGGACAGAATAGATATAAGGTTCGTGGAGTCGCTCTCAATCCATATGCTTGTGATGTCCAAACAAGAACAGTGGCAAAGGCCGCATCTAATGGCCTAAGCCTCTGCTTCCAATGTGGTAATAGATATTCTATTAGTTGCACATGCAAAGATAAGACTCCCATTAAAAGAACGAAGTAGGTCGCTTGCACCCATATCTCCTCGAATCCTGTGAAGGATCCGTGTATATTAAATTTAACACAAAATGAAGAAAGGGGCTTCCATTGGACCCAGATTGAATCGTCGAGGGTGGGTGGTCTCTTAGGATAGTGGGTTGCGATAAAATCCTCAAAATTGGCCCTCACTCGAGCCCACATGATAGAGATAGAGGATTGCATAGAGTTGAATAAGATATCATTTCTCCTTTGTCAAACCCTACCAAAGTCTATATGCAATATGGCATAAAATAAGTTATCCTAAGGAAATCACAAGCTGACCACCTTCAAGGAGGCAATCTCCTCGAGCCCAAGAATTGGAGAACATAAAAATGTAGTTCATTTTAGTTTGAAAGACAAATATAGTTGCATGTTAAAAGAGCAAGAAAAAATAGGTGTTCAATTGTTCTTTAGCATTGCTTACAAAGCACATAAACATTTGTATTAGAGTGAGCAAAGAATGTTGTCTACACTCTAGTGAGCAGTTTACCATGACAAAGGTTTCATAAAAAAAATATCACTTTGGGTGAGGCTTGAATATTCCAAAATAAGCACTATGTGTAGGAGGGGCACACTTTAGGAAGTTAAACACTGAGCTTGCTATAGCAATGTCATGAGTATCTATCACCCAAATCCAATTGTCATGTTCGGAACATGCAGACAGATGTATTGAGGCAATTAAAGAACCAAAATATTATCAAAATAATCATTCAATAAATTCTTGTTCCAACGCCAATCACAAAGTAAAACACTGATATATAATTGAAAGAGTGGTGCATGTATGTTAACATAAGTAGGCATGAGCGATAAAAGAGTGTAAAAAATCTAAGGATCCATTATGACTTTAGTGGAGGAGCCATTAGTTATATGTTTTTTAAACCAACTTTAATAGCCTCTAAGGTGTGGGTCATCAGTTTTGAGCACCATGCCTTGACTTTTTCATGGTTGTTTCTTTCCCAAGGATGTATTGTATCATATTTAGTGGTGACCAATTGACTCCAAATGTCTCTCTTATTATTTAGTAATCCCAACACCCTAATATCGGGATGTTCTTACTATAGAAGTATTTTTTTTACCTAAGCATCATGTTACCTTGTGCATTTGTATGGTGTCCCAACTTATGAGATGTGCTTTTCTCTTGCCCTCAGTATTTGATCACATAAGTTTCTATATTGTTTCTCTAATTGATATAGAGTACTCATTGAGAGGTAAATGGAGCTTAGAGAATAATTGGGAATAGAGTTAAGGACAAACTTAATTAATATGGTTCTACCAGCTTGATTTAACAATTTCATTTTCCAGCTAGCTAGTCTAAAGGTGGTTTTCTCTATAAGGTAGGACTGATCTTTTAGTAAAAGGTAATTGCAAAATATGGGAACACCGAAATAAATAAAAGGGAATGTTTTCTATGTTCATGTACAAGAGCTCTAAATTTTGGTGGAAAATAAATCTCTAGTTTATTATAGTTTATCATTTGGTTTGTCAGCCCTTATAGCAATTGAAGATAGAGAGGAGGTTCTTGCTATTTGATTTGGTGGCAGCCATATATCAAAAGGTCATCAGCAAAGAGGATATGACAGTTCAAAATTATGTAATTTTAAAGGTGTAATCTTGCTTAATGAGACCCCTTAGATGCATCAAAGAAGTAAAAACTTGAGACCTAGGATGAAAAGATAAGGTGATAAAGGATTCCCTTGTCTAATTCCCTTATATCTTGCAAAAGCATCTGAGGGAGTACTGTTTATACTACATGTAAAAGGTGAAGTGATACACAATTCAATCCATTTGATAAATTTAAGAGGGAAGTTCATAACTCATAAAACATACAATATTGTTGACCATAAAAGTTTATTGAACGTTTTAACCATATCTACTTTTATCATCATATGCTTTCTTCTACCCTTTTCCAGTGTGCTATTTCTTGAGCAATAAGTATGTTGTCTTGAATTGTACATGATCAATAAGAAAAGGTAGGACAACCTTTAGTCTATTTTCTAGGAGCTTTGCTATTAATCTATACAACACATTGCACAAGGATATATGCCTATAATCACTTACCAATAAGAGAATGAAAACAAAGGAGGTGATCTTCTATTCCTCTAATAGTGACCCATTATGAAAAAAAATCAAAATAGAGGTAGAAATGTCCTCATCTATGATGTCAAATATTGTTTATAAACTTTTATGGTGAAACCATAAAGCCCTATAGTCTTACCAGCTGGCATTGACCAAAGACATTTTTTAATATCCTCCTTAGATAAAGGTCTATCTAAAATAGAGTGCTAGGAAACAGTCCATGTATGGTAAAGGGGCCATAGGTTAGGTTGCATTACAGATGAGTTATCAAGTTCCCGTAAATGTTTGTGTTACGAAAAGAGGGAGAGAGATTGCATGAACACAAAAGAACACGAAAATTTACGAGGTTCACCCTAAATCGAGTTACGTTCTCGGGAAGCGGCGGCTCTTTTTGTTATGGAATAAATATGATTACAAGATGGGTCTCTGTCTAGACCCCTAGGGAGTTTATATAGGCACTCCCTTTGACAGATAATAGAAATTACATACGGACTGGGACTCTAAATAAATCCTCTGAAAATAGGACACCTATCTCGTGATAAGGAAATAAATCAAATCCGAATCACATACACCCCTAAAAATAGTTAGTAACAGTTAGTAAGTAGGACACCCTAAAACGAGACCCCCGTAGAGAAATTCTGTTGAAGCGTCTGGCTATATAGGGGGATCAACTGGGTTCAGATTCAAATAACACTGACAAAAAGTGATCTAATATCTTCCTCCTCAGTGATGGTGGCCCCATATTGCTCCTGAATAGAAGAGATCTGATTTTTCCTATTTCTCATAAAAGTACTAAGGTAAAAATTTGAATTCTATCTTCATCCTTCATCCAATTTATTCTTGATTTGTTCCACAATTTAATTATAATTTGCCTCAATAATGCAGAGTGTTGGTTGTACATTGTTCTAAGATTACTTAGTTCTTAATTTTATAGACTTAGGCTTGCATCTTTAATTCTAAGTCATTGATTTTTTTTTGTTTAATTATTTGGACTCTATTTTCTAATTTGCCTAGCCATTTTTGTTTCATTGAAGGGTTCTAATTTGAATAGATTCTAAAGCCCAGAAAGTTTGTTCCATACATTTTTCACGATTTGCCTAGGTTCAAGATATTCAAATCATAAGTGTTCATACTTAAACGGTCAGAGGGTTATATTGTTGTAAGTCTGTTAGTGTTTAATATTATTGGTGCATGGTCAGGAACATTCCTAGGCAAGGTGGACAATGTCACATTTGGGAATTTTTCTATCCAGAGCTGATTTACTAAGACTTTATCTAGATGACAATGGATCCTAGTTGAACCCCTACAATTATTGCGTAAATTGTGTGCCTAAGAGTTGAACATCTATAAGTCATTGCTGATGGATAAGATGATGAAAATTTCTAAATGAATTCGCGAGTATGAAGGGTATGCCACCTTCTTTTATTAGTCGGATAAATAATACAATTCAGATCCCTAACAAGAGTTCAAGTTATATCATTTGTATTAAGAGAAATGCCATAAAATTATACGAGGAGGTGCTAGCATAAATACATGAAATTATGAAAGACAAGTTACCCATGGACACCACAACATGGAGCACTTGTTGGGAAATAAGGAATAAGTCACATGTATGCTAGAAGAACACCCTGCAAGAATAATACCACCAACATGTCCATTTCCTTTTTGAAAAATTTCTTGCCATTGACACCCTAAGCACTTGATAACCCTATCCGATCTTGCCTTATTCGTGTGCAAATCAATAATAACAATAAGGTTTGGGTGTTGTGTATGAAAGAGGCAATCCTTGGATTTACTCTTGTAGGCCCCTCTACAATTCTAAAGTAAGAGCTTCATCGAGAGCCCATAGGAGATTCGATTGCAGGTAGTCCATATCCTTTTGACACCTCCACAAATGAGAGAGAAGTATTAGGTTCAATCGATTTGCATCGTTCACTTGCCTTTATCGGGAACATATAACAAATTATTCAATTCAAGAATTATAAAAACTGTATTAATAATATATTATATTAATTATTTGTATCTCAATCAAATAACATAAAATCTCACAATTAATTTTTATTAAAATATATAAAAATTTATATTGACAATAAATTGTATATAATGCATATATGATATAGAAATATTAATTATCAAGTTAATTTTGTATTCATTATTAACAAACTAATAATTTATAATTAATTTAAGCATGAATTAAAAAGAAATATAGTTGAATGGTGATAAAATTAAAAAACAATAAGATAATTGGGAAAAAATAATGCATTTGAATAAAGACAAAATACGAAAAAATATAAGCTTATAACCTCTAATTATTAAATGTGAGATAGCTTTTCAATATTTTCATCTAAAATAATAAAATATTACGTTAAATGTTAATTATTTATAGTATTTACCAAACAAAAAATTAATGCTTCAACCATTAAACACTATTTGAAACATTGATTTTGGAGTTACCAAACATATGTCAAAAGAATTTTTTATCAACCGACCAAAAATGTCACAACTTTTACTTATTGGAAAGACCCATAGTGGCATAGGGGCTAACAAAAAAGATGGGGAAAAACATTTTGAAAAAAAAAACAGATAGAACAATGAACCCAAAATCTTTATGTTGCTGCAATTAATAACTCCTGTTTTGGTAAAATAAAACATAGAAAAACAAACTAGCCTTATTAGACCATGTGAAGATGTCCTCTACAGAGACGTTTGAAAATTAGGCGCCAAGTTGCTAATCCTCAGAGACAACAACCAACTGATTCCCTACATTTTGGCCAGCAAGAAGCTTGATCAATGCTGCAGGAGCCTTCTCTAGCCTTTCTGCTTTGTCCTCCAGGTACACGATCTTTCCTGCCTTCATGCTTTCCAATGTCGTCCTCTCAAATTCGCGATTCCGGTCGAAGAAGTCGAACACCATGAATCCTTGCATGCACATTCACTTCGTGACTATGTGGAGCAGGTTACACAAGCCTTCCAACTGTTCGAGGTTGTACTGTGACACCATTCGGCATGACGCAATGTGCCCCCTACATTTTCAAAAGTAGATGTCGAAGCCACCCGGGAAGCACCTGGATGAAGATAAGTTTCTCATCAGATTAATCAAATTCAGATAGGGCCCTGATTTCGGAATTGATATATGAATGCTGATACCGGTCATCTTATGTATCATTGATTACTGAATGATGCCAACTTTATTATATATTATGTGTTGAATGAAATCATTCAAAGTTTCTTTAGTAACAGATATATATGTTTTGATGCCAACTTTATGACATATTATGTGTTGAATGAAATCATTCAAGGTATCTTTAGTACCAGATATATAAAATTAGTTTCTCATCATATTAACCAAAGTTTAGACAGAGCTCAGATTTGGCTATTGACATACAAATACTGATCCTTATCATCTATGTATCACTGCTTACACTAATGATGCTAAGTTTAAGATATATTATGCAAGGAATTACATCATTTAAGGTTTCTTACCTGATATATAAAGATATAATCTTCAGATCTAAGATATATAAATATATATAAGGATAAGTTTCTCATCAGATAATAAAATTTAAAGAGAGGTCTGATTTGGATATTATTACAGAAGAATGCCGATCCTTATCATCTTATTATCACTGATCACTGGTATGGTGCTAACTTTACGATATATTATTTAAGGAAACAAATCATTCAAGGTTTTCTTTTTAGATGAAGAGAAGTCAATTATAGCCTCAATTACATATTCCAAAGTATACATATAAAAGTAGAGGGCAATACAGTTAAGCAACCAACCTCTTGAGAGCTGCATTTAGATCTGGTTCTTTCTTGTAATTAAAAGCATTAACAAAGCCCAACTTGTTTTTCAATACATCAATATGCAAGAGAATGCTAAATGAGGGAGTAACACACGGGTAAATTACATGAATGGTCCCCCAACTTTGAGTCAATTTCCAACTGATCCTCCAATTTCAATTTGTAACCAGAACGTCACTCATCTTTTATTTTCTTGCATGATTAATCCTCTTGATCGGTAATAATGAGTTTCCCGGTTGCCTTGCATACGTGGCCGACACGTGAGCCGTTTCTCTCTCATCCACGTCATTTAAGTCATCCACGTCATTTAACACTCCAAACCAGGTAAATTACACGGATCGCCCCTCAACTTTGAGTCGATTTCTAAACAGTCCACCAACTTTGATATTATTGTATGATCATCCACTTGACTCGTAAGAAACGGTCTTTCGATTATCTTGCGATGTGGCATAATAAAATATAATAAAAAATTTTAACTAGCTGACATCACACAATAAAAAATATTATAAAAATTTAAGGACGTGGACAAGCTGGCAGAGGGGCGGTGTCGGCCCCCATCTCCAAGCTCGCCCTTTGACGAGTTGGCATAGGGGGCACCGACCTCCCTCTCCAAGCTCGCTCACTGGCGAACTTCGCACAAGGGACGCCAACCTCCCTCGTGAGCTCGTCGGCGACCCTAAACCACTCAAAGTTGAGAGATTATAAAAAATAAAAAATGATAGGAGCATCGACGAACTCGCGAAGGGGCGTTAGCGCCCCTTGTGCGAAGCTCGCTAGTGGACGAGTTTGGAGACGGGGGTCGGCGCCCCCTATGCCAACTCGCCAAAGGATGAGCTTGGAGAGAAGGTCGACACCTCCTTTGCCAGCTCGTCCGCGTCCTTAAATTTTTATAATATTTTTTTATTGTGTGATGTCAGCTAGTTAAAATTTTTTATTATATTTTATTATGCTACGTCGTAAGATAATCGAGAGATTATTTCTTACCGGTCAAGTGGATTAGTCGTACAATAATATCAAAGTTGAGAGACTGCTTAGAAATCGACTCAAAGTTGGGAGACGATCCGTGTAATTTATTTGATTTGAAGTATTAAATGACGTGGATGAGAGAGAAATAACTTACGTGTCGGCCTCATGTGCAAAGCAACCTACAAACTCACTACCACCAATCAAGAGGACTAATCATGACAAAAAATAAAAGATGAGAAATGTTCTGATTATAAATTAAAATTGGAGGTCTAATTGAAAATCGACTCAAAGTTAGGGAATCATTTGTGTAATTTAACCAATAACACATAGTCCCAGCTCTTTCTTTTATATTGAGATTAAACCATGCATCGATCTGTTACAAGCGAACCCCAAAGCATATATTATTGATAAACAAAAAAAAAAGCACACGTTCGATTGCTGAAAGCCTGAAACTGCAGTCATTTGCGTGCATGCATCTCAGTCGCGCGCGATGAGCACGACCTGTTTCCCGACGTTGCGGCCCTTGAAGAGGCCGATGAGCGCGGACGGAGCGTTCTCTATGCCCTCGGCGATGTCCTCCACGTAGACCAGCTTGCCTTCCCTGATGTGCTGGATGGCCGTCTCCAAGAACTCAGGGTAAAGATGCTTGTAATCAGGCTCGATGAAGCCTTGAATCCGGATGCGCTTCGTGACCACGCAATCCATGTTGTAGACTCCTTCCTTCTGAGCGAGGTTGTACTGAGAGATCAAACCGCACACTGCAATCCGGCCATGGACCTTCATGTTGAGCAGCACTGCGTCAAGCATTTTGCCGCCGACGTTCTCAAAGTAGATGTCTATTCCCTCGGGAAAGCACCTAAGAAAGATCACAAATATAGAACAAATCAGAAAGAAAATTTTTTTTTTTCTGACAACTGGAGTCAGCATGTCAAGCTAGAAATGGTTTGCCTCTTCAAGGCAGCATCGAGATCTTCCTCCTTGTAGTTGAATGCATCATCAAATCCGAACTTGTTTATCAAGAGATCAACCTGAGTGAACCAACGCAGCAAGTGACTCCAAAATCTGATGAACATTAGTAATGGAACTGCATCAGATCCTTAACATTGTAAGTTTTGAGTACCTTCTCCTTTGAACCTGCGCTCCCGACCACGTAGCAGCCCATCAACTTAGCAAACTGGCCGACGAGCTGGCCAACCGCTCCAGATGCTGCTGAAACATAGACCGTCTCCCCTTTCTTAGGTGAACAAATTTCGTGAAACCCAATGTAAGCTGTTAGTCCTGGCATTCCTGTGAGTGTGAGGAAAACATCATAAGACAGAAATTTCAATATCAGCATCAGACTCTGCGTGCCAAAGACTGAACATCAATTTGCACAGGACTTTTGCTTCCCTAAAACAAAAATATTTCATCAGTGTTCTTGACATAAATGTTCATATGGTTTGTGTGCATCATAGCAATCAATTCAGAACTAATACTGCCACTGGAAACATCACTATAAAGACAGATGCACAGTAAGTGATCCACTTGTTCAACTCTTGTATTAGCTCAGTCAGAGGCAAAGATTGATTACCCAGAATGCCTGTGTAATAAGATAGTGGCACATCAGTGTATTTGATCTTAGTTAATCCTCTTGGCTCTGTCACTAGACTGTACTCTTCCCACCCAATCGTTCCCCACACCAAGTCCCCAGCTTTGAAGTCTGGATGCCCGGAGTCAACAACTTTAGATACACCATAACCTACGATGACCTGCATACAATGTGCGTGTAAGAACTTTCTTGTTGGTTCACGCATAAATGCGAGAAGGCCTTAATGATGACATGAAAAACATATGACAAAGAAAAAGTTGCTTCTGATTTCTGCAAAGTGCAAACTTCATATATATTTATACAAAACCACATCCAACTTTAGTATTCTGTAAATTTAGCATGAAAGCATGATAACATAGTGTGACATCATCACACAACTCCTGCGTGATTCCGTTGGAGAACAGCTAAAAAATTGTGGATCATTCATAGAGTTCTGAATGAACATATCACCCTTCTCAGTGCAGCAACTTCTGAACTTCAACAAAAGATCAGGTCCAACCTTTCAGGGACAACTATAATTAACTTACAACTGTATCATATCATGAAGGTTATTTTCCATAGACCTGTCCCACCAATTATTCTGTTTATTATTGCGAAAAAAAGGCAAAATATCTCCATAGATGTACAAGTTGATTCCATTAACCCATTATGATGGATGCATGTGCTCTCCTGCACTCCATTTCAATCATTGTAGGCCCTGCTGCATGCATGCCTCACAAGTGTTCTTGTCATGCCCACTTTATATGGTCCCATGGGCACAGTTCCTTCTTTTTTCTATTTTATTTTTAAAGAGTCTTTTTCTTTGCTTGTTTGCTACCAAATAGTTAAAGATGCACAAATTAAATGTTGGACCCCTGATCTACGTTTCTATTTAAAAAGTATATATAAAGTGTTTTTTGTCAATCCCATTTTATATGGTCACATGGACAAAGTTATTATTTCAATCTCGCATGTCTTGAATTATTCGGGCCTGGGGGCAAACAAGAAAAGCACAAAAGATGAAGAAAAGGGACAGAAAAAATATCCAAATTAGCTTTCGACAGTTGATTTGATAAATATCAGTGTCTGTAGAGCAAATTACTGTGAACAGAACAGAAGTAAGGAGAGCAAACCGTGTAAAATGTAACCTTCTTAAAAGTTAGAGATGACAAGCTAATTAATTAAGATTATGAACCCGAAACAAAGTGGAAGAACCAGCAAATTTCAAAGGAAAACAAAAATAAAATATAATCAGAGAGAGAGACTGACAGATCCCGGGGTGAAGCGGCCGACGTAGCTGCCGCGGTTGGCGGGCCTGGACATGCGGCCGCGCATGTAAGGGTCGCAGGAGAGGTAGAGGTTCTTGAGGAGCAGCGCCGTCGATCCCTCGGGGACCTTCGAAGGGACGGCGGAGGACGAGCTCAGTATGAAGTCCCCCTCCGACGGGTACCCCGTCACGTAGTCCTTCAACAGCACCTGCTTGTTCTCCAGCCCCGCCATTCTCTCCCTCCCTCCCTCTCTCTCTCTCTCTCTCTCTCTCTCTCTCTCTCTGCGGAGTAGATCTCATCTGGATTTGTGGTTACATTTATATATGCGGCGCCGAAGGTAATACCCAGAGTGAGCACCGTCGGTGATAATGGTGTGGCCAGTTCGTGTGAACCGTTCACTTCGCATGCTTTATATATATATATATATATATATATATATATATATATATAGGATGTCTTTATTTCAGGAATTTTTCAGAAGATAATTTCCATCTTTACTTGTGCCAGATATTGTATATAGTTTTTTCCCTTTCCAGTTTCTGATGACAAATGTTTTTCCCAAATTCGTGTACAAAACAAAATTAATTGAGTAATACAAAAGATATAATTTGTCTTTTTTAAAAAATATTTCACCTAGAAATAGTAAATTTTAACGATGACAAATAAAAATAGCGGTTGTGTAACCGAAAAATCCGCTTTGTTACTAATCTGAAGGATAAGTAAAAGGATAGCCTTTATTTTTCTCATGTAATCCAACAAAGAAACAAAAAAAGTTCTTTTTAATAATATGTTTTCTATAAAGTATTTTCTAATCAAATAAACTTCTTTTTATGTGAATGATTTTATGTTCCATATATTTTTTAATGTACTTTTTTTGTAAGGCTCTCAAATGAAATCTTATCACGTGACAGAATTTAATCTCAAGGACACTATCAACAACTAATAACTTGATTTTGATTGTTCAATTTTCCATTTACAAAATTCGGAAAACTTTGAGAATAAAATTAAATTCTTAAATAAAAAAATCAGCTTTTATACTAAAAATTATCGGAGTCACAGTATGAGAGAAAACTTTAGTATATTTATTAAATTATTATAACTCAAGTGGTTTGCATAAGAAAGCAAATGACGATAAAAGACAATGAATAATAAAGAATCATTTGATGAGCACATTATCCTCACGAATAATGTTAGTCCCTTCGAATCATATTTTTCTGTGATATGTTTATCTGCAGAATCAATGCAGAGAGAAGAATTTTTTAGTGAATTTCACAACTCACTAGGTGAAGAACAAATTAATAGATAAATAAATCAAGAGGCCACCTTATATAATAATATTTTAGCTTTGATATAATCAGTAGAAAGAGATTGATAAGATTTAATCATATGACAATGAACATAATAATTGATAATCTGATGTTAATATAATCAGAGTTTAATTTATTGAAGAAAATCAAAGCAATGATCTAGTTATCAATTGACAGATTTGTTTTCTTTTATATAATAATTCATTTTTAAAGAATTGATATCTTTTAAGAAATTGATTTTAATAATAAAACGAAAAAAAATACACCAAATAAAGAGGCCAACTTTATTTATTGAAACAATAAATAAAACTAAGAAAAACAAACATGTAATGACCTATGAACATTTCTTTTTATTAAAAAAATATTGAAAATATTTTGTTGTAAACTAAAATGAGTTGACCCCGCTCTTTGGAAGTTTTTTTCCTGCAATTTTTTTAGCTTTTTGAAAATTTATTTAAAACATGCAATGAGTCATTAGATAGGAAGGTGGACCTACATTGTCCACTATGGGTTCAATTTGCGGTATCGGTATTTAACCCCATAAAAGTTGCCGCTAAGAGCCTATCTATTTTTAACAATTTAATCGCAGATAAAATTCTTTTTAAAATATGATTTTATAAGATACATTTTAAAAATCAATTCTAATTTTCCACAAAGAAATATTATTTTCATTTTGTTTGTGCTCGCCATGTTTGCTCTCCCGAAATGCTATTCAATTTATATAATTTTTGCTTCTTCCAAAACCATAACATATCTAAAAATTATCATGCATTAACAAATTCTCCTAAGCTTATATCATTTTTTTAATTTACATTCTCTTATTATTGCCTAATTTATATTGTTTTAAACCTTACAAATATTTATTATCTTATTGCAATCTACAAAAAGAAACCCATTATTTTAAGAGTTTATAATTTATAAGTTCTCTTGCATGATTAATTGGACAACTAAACTAAATCCCAATTTAAAAATACATGGAAACAATTATTAAGTATTGATCATATTTAATTAGTCAATAAAACTTTAGAGTATAATAGTGTCACTAGATTTCACAATAATTTGTTTTAATTTTTTTCCAAAACATAGATTTTTTTAACTTTTTTTAGTAATTAAAGTTAATAAATTTATATTTGCATCCATCTAAGGTTCCGCCACATTAGGAAGGGCAACTTGACAGTTGTTAAATAAAAAAAATTATTCCATAAATATGGAAAAATTAAGGGGTGGCTAATAATCTTTGTGATATAATGTTAGATACGAAACTATGTTATAATTGCTGCTTCTTGCTTGTCATGTTTCCAAAAAGGACTCTTGAAATAAATTTGAAGTTCATGTTATATATATATATATATATATATATATGAATTTGATCATTGGTCCTTTTCTTGAGATAGACTTTTTTTTAAAAAAAATTATGAAAGGGGTCAACGTGGTATGTCACAAGAAAAATAACTTAGAAGGTAACAAGAAGTTCAACATTTTTTTTAGTCGGTGTGTTCCGGCGGAAGCAAGAATAAATCTTGAAAAAGTAGTGACCTTAGAAATTGAATATTGGAGATACTAGCACCCACCCCGATCATCATACAATCTCATTATTCAATTGTGCGAATCATTCTTGATTAAGAAGTTCAACATTTTAGTACTAAGTTATGAGTTAGTTTAAAAATATTTTCATGCTAACTTTAAAATATGGATCCTAAGTAAGGTTTCGAGTTCGAATTTTTATGAAATGTAAAAAAAAAATTTATTGGGTGCCTCATCTGTCACCCTATTAGGTACGCCGACGTGTGACGACATAGTTGGGCTCTGTGAACAATGTACTCTTTAGCACTTCGCAGACCGTGGGCATTATTTTTCATACACCAGAGACTGACCATTCTAAAAAATTAAAATATGGATGATAAGCAGATATCAAATTTAGTTATATGAAAAAAATAAGGAGAGGAAATGTGTTTTCTTTCTAAAAAAATAAGTTAGTTTATAACTAATAATTATTAATTTTTTAAATTTTATTCAAATGCATAATTACTTATCTTTTAAAATAATATTTAATTAATAAATTATTTATCAGTATTTAAATTTATTAACTATTTTTTATCGGCTAAATCAAACGGGAGTGCACATTGCACACTCCAATCCTCGGGAAAAAATTGCATCCAAAAAATGCTATGAGCCTAAAACCCAAAACTGGCCCAAAGGAAGGCCCAGCAAGGTGTCGAAATCTGAAACTGCGTCGTTGGACTCATCTTCCACTAAAGCCCGAATGAGTTTCCAAAAGGTGACCTCCGACCTCGTGTACATCCGTTCGCGGACAGCCTCTCTCTCCCCAGTCCACACCAAGCATGTCGCCGGACAGCCGAAGAAGGATGTGAGGTGTTCTCGACGCCCTTGCCCCCTCATAAGCTACAGCTCACATCAGCGCTCCCCATCCATCTTGATCCATATGCTCTATTCAAGCGTCTCCTAAAATTCGTATGTATGTTGGTGCTACTTGGTTTTCTTTTAGTGTTCAATTATTAGGTTGGGTTCCATCCTTGGAGTAGTAAATGAGTTTGTGAATTACTATTCTTGGCAGGTGTTAAGAATAATTTGTTCTTTTTCATGTAATTCTAGGGCTCCCCTTTTCACGGACACCTTTATTGCTGAAATCTTTGTTTTGTCTTCGATATGCATGTATTTGCTTTGCTCGTTTTCTACGTGATCTTGTGACTGCTAGGTCACTGAATGAAAATTAAGTTGAAAATATGACAGATCATGGTTATTTGTGTTTAAAATTTTGGGTGAACAGTTAAAAGAGACGATTGCTTGTCATGTGCCAAATTCATTTTGTGCACTTGCTAGAAAATAGGTTAACCCATTTGTTCATCTAGAAGCACTGATTCTATACCAGTAGCAGCTGGCTGTGATTATCAGTTGTTTCCATTCCAGAAGGACAATCAAATGAATTTATTCAAATAAGATACAACTAGTTAGCTTATTTAGCAGTCTTTGTGGTCTTGGTTTCATGATGGTGAAGAAGGATATGTTGATGCAATCTACAGAATTGATTATTTTAAAAAAGTTGGAGTTTGATGGATCATATGGGGATGTCTGTTTCTAGCAGGATTTTCCACCATGGCTGATCCGCATTGTGTTGCTACACTCATTGATTCAACAACTTCTAAAATTCAACAGCTTCAACATGCATTTGTGGAACTTGAAAGCCATAGTGCCATGTCATTAAACCTGAAGTGGAAAGAACTTGAAGCACATTTCCATGGACTCGAAATTTCCCTGAAAACAAAATTTGAAGAGTTAGAAAACCAAGAAAAAGAATATGTAACAAAGGCTTCAGAGGCACAAGATATGTTGGAGAAGAGGGAAGCTGTTGTTGTGACTAAGGAGCTTGCATCTTTGGATCGATTGCAGGAAAAACGGGATGCCGCTTTATCTGCTATATTTGACAAAAACAGAATCAGCTCTATAGAACATAGTACAAATACTTCTAATTTTGTTTCAGAAACGAACGACAGTTGCATAGAAGACAAATCTGGATTTGAAGATGTCAGGCCCGTTCAAAATGGAAATACAGAAGATAAACCTTGTTCAGAACTGATGAAACTATGTGAGGACATGGATGCAGAAGGGCTTCATAGGTTCATTTCTGACAACCGTAAGAATCTGAGTTTCATACGAGAAGAAATCCCAGTTGCTTTAAGAAGTGCATCCAATCCTTTCATTCTGGTTTTGCAATCCTTGAAGAATTTTTACTCTGGAGATATTCTGGGATCAGATGGAAAGAAGGATGGGACCCTTTTGGGCCTCAGAAGAACCTGTCTTATGTTGATGGAGTCTCTTGAACAACTCATGGCGGATGTTTCATTGGTTTCACTATCTTCTGAACAAACGCTTACATCACATATAAAAGAGAAAGCAAAGGCGATAGCTAGAGAGTGGAAGCCAAAGTTAGATGACCTTGATGTTGACGCCAGCAGTGGGAACTCATTGGAAGCACATGCATTTCTCCAGCTTTTGGCTACGTTTGATATTGTGTCTGAGTTCAATCAAGAGGATATCTGCAAACTTATGCCAGCTGTCACCCGACGTCGTCAAGCAGTTGATCTATGTCGTTCGCTTGGTTTGTCAGAAAAAATGCCAGGTATTTAAATGTTTCTGTGCCTTACGATTTTTACTTCCTGAGATTGTTGTTTCTCAATTTTTCCATCCTTATGTAATCTTTTATCGACATATGAGTTCACATAATAGCCGTCTTTTTACAGCAATACCATAAATGACATATTCTGTTTGGAAATGAAAGCAACACACATGTTTGTGGGTATTCTTAGAGCATATGGTATGAGTTGTTCATTCCATAATCATCCATCACCTGTATATGCTATTTTGAATTTATACTACTAATTGCCAGGTATCTATATTACTCTTTTGCTTATACTCACTGCATGTTTGCTCTATAGCTGAGGCCAACTTTTTTAGTAGCATAATAAGGCTATGCATGCTGAATCCCTCCTGCTAGTTTTATGTGTTTAACATTTTAATCATTGTTATCACTTCTCATCAAATTAATTTATACATCAGGTTTGATTGAAGTCTTACTAAGTTGTGGAAGACATATCGAGGCTGTTAACTTAACAATTGCATTTGAATTGACCGAGCAATTTGCCCCAGTGCCATTACTGAAGGCATACCTGAAGGAGGTAAGGAAAGTATCACAGTTGAAGGCAGGAAGCATGCCTCCTGATGCACAGGTGAGATTCTTTTTCCATTGTAATAAAATTGTTCTATATATTAGCAATTTATGAATAAAGTTATGTTGCGGAGTTGTTTTGTGGACTAGGCCACAAGTTACTGATCTGATTTACCAAAACATACAGATCCATTTCATGTCAGGTAACCAATTATGAACTTGAAGTTCCTCACAGATAAATGTGAAAATTAAATATGTTTTGTGTATAACATTAGTGTCAAAGATAACTATGCTCCATTGCTTTTTTTTTTGAGAAGAAAAAGGATGACCACCAAAGTTGTGGTTGTCATCCAGCCATGTATAGAACTATGAAGAAATGTACAGATGTAGGCTCTCAAGGAGAGCAAAGAAAACGACCAAGGTCACAAAAAGAAAACAGCTAGCCTGAACCTCACTCCCTAATAAGAAAGGAGATGTGGTGTACAACATGCTCATGCTGACATCGCTTCCCACAAAAAATGATTCAGTTGTCCCATTGCTTTTAGAAGTTGAAAGCGCTAACATGGAAACAACTCCATGTATTAGAAGTTACTAAAAACTTCATTGATGATGTTGGACATAGTTGTAATCCCGTGAACTATCGTCAGTTCTGAATTCTCGTACTATCATTCTTCCCTATTTTGAAAAATCAAAGAACTAGTAGGAGGTGCAAATAGACCTTCAATACGAAATTACAGTTCTAAAATGTTTGCAAAATCTAGTGAATCTTACATTACAAAATTAATCATGTCATGCATCAGGTGTCAGCCTATAATATTGTTTCTTGTACTTAGAAAATCTCCTGAAATTACTTGTCTTTTATTTTATGCTGGACCAGATTTTCATTTATATACGATTCTAGTACGTTTTCCCAAATATACCAACCATCTTCTCATTTCAGAATGAAGCAGAGGAACGTGAGCTCTCTGCTCTTAAAACTGTCATCAAGTGCATTGAAGAGCACAAGCTTGAGGAGCAATATCCCATGGATCCACTGCAGAAGCGAATTATGGAACTAGAGAAAGCCAAGGCTGACAAGCGGAGGGCTGCTGAAGCCGCAAAACCACAGTGCAAAAGGCCTCGTGCTAATGGCACAATGTATGCCCCTCGCATTACTAGCATGCCGGACAAAAACTTTTACCGAGCTCCTATGGAATTTGCTAGCACGCCGGAGAAAAGCTTTTACAGAGCACCTCCAGAACATGCAAGCATCCCAGAGAAAAGCTTTTACCGAGCACCTCCAGAACATAAAAGCATGCCAGAGAAAGGCTTCTACCGAGCACCTCCAGAACTTACAAGCATGCCAGAGAAAGGCTTCTACCGAACACCTCCAGAACTTGCTTGCATGCCAGAGAAAAGCTTTTACCGAGTACCTCCAGAACTTAATAGCATGCCAGAGAAAAGCTTTTACCGAGCACCTCCAGAACTTAGCATACCAGAGAAAAGCTTTTACCGGGCGCCTGCAGAACGAAATGCATACCCATATGACAGACAGTATGCGTACCCAGCTGAAACTCATCATCCGACGTTAATGGTTTCTCCTCCCTACACCATCTCTCCGGCTACTTATTACCTCACCGGCTACCAGGTCCAGTACCAAACTGCCTATTTGCACTGATGGAGGCACAAGTAGTTGCAGTGTTCCCTAACTATTTAGCTATGACCTTATTCTGTACTTGAATGTACTGATCATGTCTGTTTAGTTGAAGGTTAGTCTGTTTATTATGTTATATGTGTGCATGTTCACTTTTATCATGGTAGCAGCCTTGACTGCTTGACCTTTCAACTGATACTTCGTGTCCTTTCTGATGTCATTAGTAGTTTTACCTTTTATTATCCCTGACATTAAATAAGACATTGCTTGCGACGATGCTATCAATTTTATTTGTCTTAGGGATAACTATAACAAAACCAAGAAGTAAATCTGCGCTGTACCTGTCATTTCGAACAGGATCTATGTAGATTTTGTAATGGAATTGCAAAATGTATTGTGTTCTTACAAATTCTTCATAGAAAAAAGGAAGTTAAATTAATAAGTAGTAAACTTATTTGCAAAACACGTACAAAGAATTCCACAATACTGTATCTGAACAACCAGGGTATCAGGACCAAGCACGGCAACCCTCGAAGTTCAAAACTCTACAAACTCCGGTGAGCCCTTCAAAGGGGGGCCTCTCATGGCCTCCACGGAGGCGGCGGCGACGTCTGTGTTGGGTACATCGGCGGTATGCCTGAGAAGATGGTGTTCTTGTCGATGCCGGTACTCGGCGTGGTGCTCGTCAGCGACACCAAGGCTGCAACCAGCCCAGCGTTTCCTGCCAGCGTTGGCTCGGTGTAGCCGTAGCTGCTCCTCGAGTCTTTGAATTGGTCGAAGCGGTCGGGGCCGCCGACCATGGCCCCGACGATGGTGTGGGGATTGGGGTTCTTCGTGTCGCGCCACTTCCAGCCTTCGGTGCACGAGTACTTTCTACCGTCCGTCGGAATCGAGGCGCCCCTGTGATGGACGTGCTTCGGGTAGTTCTTCCCATAGCCTACGACGTAGCTCATCTTTCTTGGATTGTCTCCCAAGATGTAGTTCAGCTGTTTTAGGCAAAGCATATATGTACAAATGTGGTCAGTGGCAATGCGGCATATATACAAACATATAGACAAATTTTATGCTTGGGGAGAGCTTAAGAAGGAACCTGAGAGGCCGCAAAGCTGCGAAGGCTGGCAGATGAGTAGTAGTAGGGGCCGCAGTAGTATCCAGGAACACTTGCTGCGTCCAAGTAATCGGCGTACAGAGACGAGAGGAAGGCTGCATTGACGACGTACTGCAATGGCAGAGGCCGGCCGTGGTTTAACTGCGCCAGTCCACCTGCATGCATCTCCATGAGGACGAAAAAAAAAAAAAGCTCTTGTAACAAGATTGGACTTTGTCTGAGAATTGGCGTACGTACCGTTGGTGTAGTTGAAGACGCGGAAGGTCTTGAGGTTGGCACACATGTTGAGGCCGGTGGCGTTGTGGTAGCCGCTGAGAGTCTCCTCGTAAGGGTAGCCCGGGTTCAGGAACAGCCTCAGCCGGGTGAGCAGCAGCTCGGCCCCCGGCAGCTTGTTGTCCCAGCTCATCACACCGAGGTCGGCGATGCTCATGAAGGCCTTGGCGTTCTTGGGCAGCCTCGGGTCGGTGGCGAACCGGATGTAGCTGTCGTTGCCGGTGGCGTAGTACATCCACGCCGCGCCCCACATGTACTCGTCCCAGTAGCTGGTGGAGTTGTAGAACGGCTCGATGTAGGGGTTGCCTCGGCTGTAGGGCGTGCGGTGGCCGGCGTCCCTGGCGAACTTGTAGACGGCGGCCGCGCCCTTGATGAGCTTCTGCGAGTAGGCGTTTTCGTCGCGGAAGACGATGGACGCGGCCGCCAGGGCCGCGGCCATCTCCCCGCCCAAGTCCGGTGCGGAGCTCGCCGTCTGCGTCGGCCGCTTGTAGTCCATGTCCTCCGGCCGCGTCCAGCAGTAATGGTCGTCGGGCGTCGTCGATACGTTTTGCGCCGCGCCAACCTGATCCCAAAAAAAAAATGATGGCGGGGTTATAGACAAGTCTTGCTGATCGTAGTAGGATGTAAACGAAAATTGAAGATGGCGATTCTGATCACCTGACTGTAGATCTTAGTGATGGTGGTGGCAGAGGAGTTGAAGGTGCGGAGCAAGTAGTCGGTTCCCCATTTGATGATATCCCTGACGTGGTCGTACTCCCCAATGTCCTTGTACTTGGCGCTATACTCGATGACAGACCAACTCAGCAGGGTCATGGAGAACGCCATGGGGAAGTGGAACTTGATGTTGTCGCCGGCGTCGTAGTACCCACCCACGAGGCCGCCCTTCACGTCCGTCGCATCCGAGCCGTCGGTCAAACCGGAGTTCCCTCGCCACGACACGCCATTGTTCTTGGGCAACTTACCAGCTGCGCGTCAAGGCATAGCATATGCATCACTGAAATTTTTTATGCAGAAGCAGATCGGGGGTGCATATACGAGCGGTGACTGGTGAAAGGAGGCCTTACATTTCTGGGCGTTGAAGAACATGAGGGCCTTGTGGAGGGCTTGGGTGTACTGGTCGGGCGGCGGCGGCCGGTGCTTGTGCTTGGGCAGCGACTTGACGATGATGACGGGGATGCCGACGACGACGAAGGCGATGAGCGCCGTGTAGAAGATCCACTTGAGCAGCTTGCGCTTGACGACGACGCAGCCCAAATCCACGTACTTGTCCTTCTTCTTGGAGCCCTGGTCCTGCGGCCCCAGCAGCCAGCTCTGCTGCGTCTCGTCCAGCTGCTGCCGCGACAGCGCCGCCCGGTCGAGGTCCATGTTCCGGCTGTGCTCGTCGTCCGCCGCCGAGTCCACGTGGATCTCGAACGACCCGCCCCAGTGGTTCATCGAGTGCATCTTGTCCCGTTACTGATCCCTCTTTCTTCTTTCAGCTCACGCACTCATCCGATCCCAAGATCTGCTCACTTCCACCAGGTCTGATATCAGCCTGCAACGTACTACCGTTCGCAGGATTAGAACATCCGATTCGCATGCACAAGAAGAAAAGAAAAAAAAAAAAGGAGAGGCATGCAAACGTTTATGGTGAGAAATTAATTAGAACATTGCATTGAGGCAAGTGAATTACCAGAAGGATGAGAATCCCCCGTCAGAGTCGGCTTTCACAACCTCCACAGAAGGAGAAGACTCCGAGCTATAAATTCAAGTCTTCTGAAGTTGTTCCGCAGTCACTGTTTCTGGAGACCTTCGGCATTAGGAGGTGAAGGTGATGATGGTTGACTTGATACTTGATAGATACAGAAGACAGAAGGGTTTGCATGTTTTGATTTCTATTTTTCTTTTATCTTTTCTTTTTTTTTTCTGGGGGCTGCGTACGTATAGGTATAGCCTCATATTATTTTATTTTTTTTCACTTTCAAAAGACTTATTCTTGACATGAAAATTTAATTTGTATAACTCTTTTACCAATTAAACTAGTTTGCTTAATTCTTTTTCTTATTAACCTCCGACTATTTCTTTGTCAATATTCACTTTATAGTTTCCATAAAAAACTTACTTACTATTGACTAATATATTAAAAACGTCGTTTTCCAAGGATTTAATCATCGACAGGTTGAATAAATCATATATTTTCTTTTCTAACGTCAACTTGCTGGTAGTAGTGGAGGTGGTGTGTGAACTGTATGCGAGGCTCAGTATTACTTGGTTCTGCATGTTATGGGAGCGACTCTTGCGGGGGAGGCAGGGGGTGATGTCATCTGGATCGTTCATCAACTTTGACCTCCCCTTTCATGACTCGTATTGGATCGATGTTGATGCATGGCCATCTCCATGTGTGAATCTGGTGAAGGTTCTTGTTTATTTATCATGGTCTACTGTCATGATCATGTGGTGGTGGGAGGAAGGCATCAGTGTTCACTAGGTGGAGTTGTGCCATTACAGTATGAGATTGGATGATATGATCATGCAGCCCATAAAATATATCATGTAGGATGCTGTCAGTCATGAAATAATTTATCAGTGGAGAAGTTTCTTAACCAGTCTCTAAGATGCAAGCTCAGAAACTCATTCATTAATGGAGGCTTGGAATTCTGTGATTTGACTTGAGAACTAATACTTACTAGTACTTTTTAATATGGACATCACATGTGCTTCCTCCTTCCAGAGTAGTTTCAAAGTGCCTCCCTCGCTCATTTATTAATATATATATATTAATGAGTCACAACTTATGGTAAATAATATAACGACCATCAAGTTAATCGGCTGGTAAAATAATTAATGCTTCTAAAACCTGATACTGGAAACATGAATGCTCATTAGTCATTACCAGTTACCACCCATGTGTTCACGTCAATTTATTTGCTCTTTTTATATGTTAACCATGGTATTTATAAGGCTATTAGACAACTAATTTAGTTCGAGATCAACATAAATATTTATGTTTCATTAACAGTAACGAATCCGAAGATTAAGTTTCAATAGATTTTTATTGCGAACTGTGAATCAAATTTATTTCCTCTTCAATACACGTTGCTTTTGAGTATATCTGGATAAATTTTCAATAAATTCAGTTTCATGTAAATGTGATTTTAATCAAATTTTCCATTTGATGTGTTTTCATTCTCTTATTAAAACAGATGGTGGAATTTGGATCACGTTGATGAATAAATATAGTTTCACAGATTTTATCACCTTAATTAATGGACTTAAAATTGATGTGAACCGATCCATTATTAGGACTACTATAAAAATATTGCGCCATCTACATTTATAACATCTATATACAAAATTGCATTTATATAATAACACAATCAAGATTAAATTTCATAATGAACAACACGCACAAATATTTAATCCTTAATTAATTATCAATAATTTAGTCTACTGGTGCAATTAAGTTAATTAAGCCACAAATTGATGATTGTTAAGACAGAAGATATAAATAACAACACTTGACGTGGACCGAACGGAACGTAGTTTGATGACTGATACCTCTCCATCAACAGCAAGTAGGTGAATGAGAAACTCGACATGCAAATTAAAAGAAAAAAACAGGAAAGTGGGTATTTACAGAATAAAGAACGAAGCTTTCTCAGATGCTCTAATTGGAAATTAATTGATAAAGCTTTAATTTTAGCTTAGTTGGCTTGTCTTATTTTAGGACGGTGCTTAATTTTGGGTGGCTGGAAGCAGGTGGTGACAGTAGTGCTTATAGCAGCGTTCTTTTTTTTTTTTTTTCATTAATCATAATATAGTCCCAACTGGTACTGATAAATTCAGTACACCTAAAACAGGCATAAAACAAAATGGTCACAACAACTGCAATGACAAAAAGGAATAAGAATAAAGAGCATTTGGTTGATTACAGGGGCTACGTAGTGAAAACGATGTGATCTCATAAGATGTCATACTGAAGAAGAGGAAAAATATCATTTACTGAGAAAAGTAAAACATTATCAGTTGTCTCCTACCCTGATTTTTGCCCATGGGGTGTCAACTTGAATGATATATTTCTCTAATCACATCCATTTCAGAACAAAATAATTAAGCGACCTCGACAGGACAACGGCTGCAATTATCTGAGGTATGTAAATACTTGAGAATAAAGTAGAAGGAAAAGGTTTATGCATGTGGAACAAACGTATCAAAGAAAATATTGCCGTAATTGTTATTTGATTACCGTTACTTGATCAAGTCTATTACTTCATACCTCATTTTTCAGGTTCGAATAGGATTGAGGAAAGAGAGAGATGGACCATTAGAAGTCCCACCTTTTCTTCAATCGAAACATAAACACTAAGTTTCTGATATCATCTTGTCTCACTTGGAGCATAAATTGGGCTTTCATCTTCATAGGAGATGTCTTTGTTTTTCCATCTTCATTGCCAACCTTAACAACGAAGAAAACCCAAGTGATCATACCATTTAACTGGAATACGGAAAAGGCATAACAAATAAGTATTCTGAGTATGAAACAAGGGCGTATGCCAAATTGTTGTATAAGTTCCGTTTTCCTTTTCATTCTTGAAGCTTACTTGCATATGAAACAAGGGCATATTCTGTATTGTGTTGTTACAGTTTTGGCGACAATGAACTCATAACAATAACTGATCCAACAACAAATACTTTTAACACTTCTTCACTTCCACTTACAATAACACCGAAACAAAAAAGGGGTTATAATAACATCCCTTGAAAAACATGGATTGGCACCTTACAATGCATCACTGACAAGCTACATTTATATTTTCCATTAGTAAGTTCCTAGGCTTGGGTTTATTTCTCAATCTACTAGATGTTTTTTGTTTTTTTTCTGAAAGGGCACTCAGCCTACATCAGAGAAGAGGGTTGCCCTTCACAACCACCTTCATTTTTTCCTATTAGCCACAAAAGGTATCAATACATAATACTGGTGATGATAAAAACCGAGACCAAGTAAACATTTTCCCTTCTGATCAAAGGACGCTCGTATTGACATGGCATCTTAAAGGTATATGGCAGGATAAGCTTACCCAAAGAGCCACCCATCCAACTCGCACCCCAGAATCGTACCCAGCTTTAAGCATAAGGTCCTTGTGAGTAGTGTGCTTATACACAGCACTCCAGTCGTTAGAGTCAAATTGATACCAATAGCTGAAAACAAAAGACAAAGGATCAAATATTCATATCAAAATATTTTAGTAAATGCTTAAAACTATGTAGGTTGTATCATTTTTAAGAATCTAGACCAAAAGATCTGGCAAAATACTTCAAAATGAGGTGCAGAAGAGTGATATAGTTAACTCTCACAAAGAAGAATAGTGAGACAATAACCTCAACTTGTCCGATGGACTGAATCGACGCTTAAATGCAAAGGAAAGTGAATTTGATGGCAAAATTACACTGGGAATGAATGTCATGTTTTCTTCCTGCAATTCATAATAATTTCATGAATCACCACTTATACCACAGAAGTATGTCGTACAGGATATCAACACTGAAAAATGGTCATCTCATCAATTACCTTGTAGCAATATCTTAAATTCAAGTCATCATCTTTATATAGTGCCTTACAAGCTCCATTCAGCATATGACCTTTCAAGATGCCACTGAATGATAGTATTTTATCACTTTCTTCCTCTCTCCTTTCCTCCAGTGAAATCTCACCTAGGGGAAACTGGAGAGTTGCTCTTGGCTGGATAAATGATCATTGTCATTTCACAACTTAATTGTACAGAAGATGGAATGCATATCACTCGCACAACTAAAACGATCACAATAATTGTTAAAAATCAATTTCCAAACTAACCTTTGTAAGTATTCAAAGAACAGAAAGTGACATTATAAAGAGTGAGCTTTTACAAATTATGAGCACTTGTCACAGCAATTAAATATCTTACAGCTTTCAAAATCAAACACAGTAAACTGTACCCTAATTGATTAGCATATTAGTTAATAGCAAAGGAACTTCCCGATTAAAAAACATTTAATGTTTTTCATACAAAGATTCCTTTTTTCAGGAAATTAGGAACCAAAATTCTTTCTTGAAAATTCTCAACATATCCAAATAAGATGAACCAGTAATTTGATAGTAGATAAATATATGAGAAACTTACTAAAATCAGGCAAAACATTCAAAAACAGTTTCCCAGCAAATTATATTCTAATTTTAGGAAATACACTTACCAAAGCAATAGATGGAACAGGCAAAGTCAACTCAAGCTTATATGATGGATCTCCCAAGCTTGTAGCCATAGAGACTTCTCCTTGTTGCTCCTAGGAGAAAGAACATGAAGTGACTAAGACTTTTGACAAATTATCAAAGGTCTAGCAAATAACGGCCAATAGAAAACAAGACCAAAAGGAGACACCCAAAGCAAAAATGAAATACTAGAAACCTTTTTTAAAAAACTAGAAGTACTAGATAGAGAACACCTCAAAGTTCAAACCACAAGTTACAATATGATGGAAAGCAGGGAATGCTGATGTGAGTAAAACATCTTTTTGGAGGGATTGATATGATATGAGTAAAACAATGGAAACAATCAAGATATATGAAAGGAACCAAGAAGAAAAGCCATTAGCGACAAGAACAAAAGATGAATCCAAAGAAGAAATAGAAACCTAAGTGTGTCATAACAATCAGACAGAGTGCTTCTTTTAGATGTTGGTTCATCAAGATAATACTTTTACTAGAACAATGCGTGTTGTAGTGCTTGCACCTTTATATGGTGATATTGGAACAGTAAGACACAGGAATTATTAGACGGCATATATTCATAAGTGTATGAAATTAATAGAATTTTTTTGTCAAGCATATAACTCAAAATACATGGGAAGCACAATCATTTCCACTTTATTTTACAAGAGACTAAATGCTCAAGAGATATTATATGTATGAAAGGTGGACTTTAGGACATTTTGACATCACAACAGATTAGCATATAGTTTTATATAAAGGCTTTCAGAACACATTATCCACCCAGAAATATGGACTAGATCTTGCATTCCAACTCCATGCATGAGTGAATGAATTTCACATATAAAAAGCTTACAGTAACTAACTCATTATACTTGCATGAAAATACTAATTACAATCGAAGTGGTTCCCAGAATCAGTTATTAGTTTGGATCACAAAAGTAATCAAATGAGTCAACCAAACTTATGGTATCTGATTGTTCATATCAGCTACTAATCTACTATGGTTACTTGAATCAGAAAATCATATTTCTTATAATAGTCTACTTGCATGAACATGTTCTTTTCTCGACTTCAGTCATAATCATCATTTTGCAGCCCTTAATATCAGCCTGCCCTGACTTGGCCCCAAAACCATAATTCCAGTTTGAAGTTAGAAGCAGAGCAAGAAATTGGTGAAGGGTAGCCATCCAAAGAAGTTTATGTCTTTATGGTATGGAACGCCAAATTCATTTAGGTATCAAGACTCAAGAAAATTGTCCCTATTCCGCTAATTCAAAGGAATCAATTTTCTACCAGAAGTTGGTTTGTTTAGCTGGTCAGCTGGTTGAACTGCAAAATTGTTATTGTTGGGAGAGGTTTAGTTTACACTTTCGAAGAAGATTATCGGAGGCTAGTCACCTTCTGGATAGCAAGGTTATCACTGGATAAAGAACCTGTTTTCTCCATTTACTTTCTGTGAAATGATCGTCTAGATTACCTGTGTAAAAGATGAACTCCTTAGGCTTGTTTATTTTAGGTCACTTAACTTCCCTGTAAACTCGAGCTGTCATTAAAGATCAGAAACTACAAAAAATATATATATAAGCCACTTCTGAACCCTCGAAACCAGAATTGCACCACTGTGATAATGTAAGGTAATGGCTTGTAGCTGTAAATTATTTTACAAACATCATTATTCTACCAAGGAGATGGTTGGATTTTGCCAACAAGTGTAAGTGCTGCCTGGTTTAAATTTTATACAGCACATTACTTTCTCATTACCATTTAAGGATAGATTGCGCATGGACACAATTAGTTGCAGCCTGCAAGTGCCACAGAAAGATGAGCAAGAATGCATACTATGGACATGACAAAATTAGAGAAGACCAGTCTGAAATTTCTAAAAGACCGAATCCAACTCTGAAATAAACAAGAGATTACACCAAGAACAGATTTTTACAAAAAAGGACGATGCGTGGAGCCAAACAGGAAATCATCAACATCGGACCTTGACATCGTGGGTGGCGCAGACGCGAAGGAGATTGTTTGCGAGGTCGAAGGAACCCTTGAGGAGGGCATTGCGGGACTCGACGTCGTAGAGGACCGAGAAGTGTTTGGTGAGGAGGCCGATCTGGGGGAAGGCGACCTGTCCCCGGTGGTCGTTCTGGAAGGAGAGCTTGAGTTTCGCCATGCCGTCGAGGAGCATGCAAGAGACCTTGTTGAAGAATACAACGGCCTCGCTATCGAATTCCGATGTCCAACGGATCGGTGGGCGCTGCGCCGGCTGGAGGTTCCGGCCAGCTGCCGGAACCGCCCCGTCGCAGCAGGAAGGAAGAGGAGGCGCCGGTAGGGAGATGGATTGGGATGGCCATGGTGGTGGTGGTAGAAAGGCATCGGAGCTAGGACGCGGGAGCACGGAGCCGGTCATTGCCGCGCGCGCGAGAGAGAGAGCGCAGTGATGAAAGGAAGTTGAGCGAGAGTGGGAATCGTTTGCTACATTTTTATTCTGTTATTTTCCGGGCAATTTATCTATTATTATTATTATTATTATTATTATTATTATTATTATTATTATTATTCCTGATCAAAATCGAAATATGGCGAGAGAAATTATCATATTTTTCACCTTAGAAGTATTTTAAATATATTAAAAAAATACATGAACATATTAACGTTTTTTTAATCATCTATGGACAAACAATTTTTCGCATTCGATCTTTTTAATCACTATCTGATTAGGATGAAAGTTGTGCCGGTCGGATGAAATTTTGTGTTAAAAAAATTACTCTATATCTTTTGGTTGGGTTTTTATAATTATTTTCTTCGATGATTTTTTCGAGGTCCTAGAATGTATATATTTATATTTACAAAATATATTATTGATATAAAAATATGTTTTATTTTATAAATTAACGTCATTCATATATTATATATTGTAATAATATTATTTATGACTTATATTATTTTCTTTACATACAATGAGATAAATAATATGCTTATTGAGTATATATATATATTTAAAATTTTCTAAAAAATATATAGATCTTATATATAGTGAAGATATAAGATCTATATATTTTTTAGAAAATTTTAACTGCGTAAGTCTCTCCTCGAGTGATTTTTTTATTTAAAAATCGGCCATATTTTCTTCGAATTTAAAAAAGTGTTATTTCCTCGAACCGCCCCTAAATTATCACGATTTTTCATATTTAACTCTAAAATATGAACTTTATTTTTTGAATCCTTAAACTATCAAGATTTTTTTAGTTTGATCCTTCCGTCCAATTCTGTCAATTTCAACAAACAAAAGGTCGAGGTACCGGTCGATCAATTGTTCGACCGGACAGGTCGACCACTTGGTCGATCGGACATGGTCGATCGGACAGTGTAGAATTCATCAATAATCATATTTTTCATAAAAGAAAGTGTACTAGTTGACCGGTCCATATGTGCAGTCAATCGGTCTGCAAGTCAAATGAACAGTAATGGCTATTTTTTAAGAAGAAAATTGTCGAAGAATTTTTGTAATATTCCTAAGTTAACCATGCATGATTAGTTGTATGAATGTGATGTTATATTATCTTATTGATAATCTTTATAAATGTGATGTTAAGACTTACACTTTAATATCAATTAAAGTGCGAAAGCAATGGAAATTTACTTAAGGCATGAAAATGTGATTTTTGAAAAAGTGAAAATTTGAAAAATTAAAGTTCCAGTAATTTTTATATATGAAAGGATTCTAAAAGTGATTTTTAAGAATTTTTAGGAGGTGTGTGAGTTAGGTAAAACGTAGACACAAAATTGAAAAATATGTGAAATCGTAATTTTTGTTCTTCGGACAAAAATTTAAATTTAGATTGCTTGGTTATTTATTTTTCTAAATATTTTATTTGAATCCAAATGGGGGTAGTTCCTTATTTACATGTAATGTCTTAGGTAAATAAATAAATTAATTAATTAATAAATAAGGCAAATATTAAGGGCAATTTGGTCTCACTCTTTGGCCGACTTGGTAAGTCGGTTTTCCTTTGCCTTCTTATCCTTTACCTTTTACCTTTTACACCACTTTCTGTCCCTTTCACCGTCCTTGACCGAATAGCAAAGGTAGTAGAAAGCTTACTACATGTTAAAGGAAATTTGAGAAAGAGAAGAGAAAATTAGGGTTCTCGATTGTGGTGACTTGATACTTTACTTTATTTTAATTTTAATTACATACCTTTTAAATTAGAGTTTCTGTTAATCTTTCCCATCTCATTCATTTTCGGATTTTACTTCAACATGGGGCAAAACTCATATTGTTTATGAGTAAGATTAACCCTAGTCATGTTCAATTAGTTTTCGAATTTTTAGCTATATAATTTCATACCTTCTAGTAATCCAAAAAGAATGAAATTTATTCTGATTGATCCCCTATGAGTCTACTTTCATTGAGCTTTGGAATCAAGTTAATATGAATTCTGTAAATAAAGTTATACCCTTATCTTTAAGGTACTATCATTCTGTCCGCTGAAATTGTTATCCGAATTTGTAAATTATGTATTAAATCTAATATGTCGTGTAATTATTTGATAATTTATGTTGTTATAGAAATTTATGTTAGGTTTCATTGACAATTAGAATTACTAGAAAATGATATGTGTAGCGAAAATTATAAATAATTTACCGATCCTTACTCAGTCTGTCAAGAGGGAACTTAGGGCAGATTACGCTAATATTTGTTAAATTTATTGTGCTCACTAAAAATAGATATAAATTCAAGTAATTTTGTGAGTTACACCTTAGAATGTCTACTATTTGGGAAAATTAAAAGAATCGGAACAGAGAATGTTTATTATTTTATATAAATCATAAAAATAAGGTTACTCAGTCTGTCAAGATGTAAAAATAACATAAAGGTTAGGCTGAGTTTTGATTTTTATGAGATCAAACCATAAAGAAATAGGAAATGAAACTTTTACAGATTAATATCTCTGTAATATGAAAGTAAAGAAAATTGGAATGATGTCATTTGATTATGTATACCATAAGATATGAATTTTTCTTTACTATGCGTGCAATCTGGCATAATATTATGTCAATGCTTATGTTTAATAGTTACTTGAGTTATAAAGGTAAATATTTAAGATTCATATACCATTTCAATTAATTATGTTTCATATGTGATAGGCTTGTGTTCATATCATAGTAGTAATGTGTTTCTTATTATTATTGTTATAGGAGTAGAAGAGTAAAATAGTAAAAAGAGAAAGGAAAATATTTTGTTAGCCCTTATAGGTAAGTTGATTTCTCCTACTCTATTTTTTTCACATCTTTTGAATTCGGTGAGATATGATTGTTATATGTATTGAATATGTTTTGGAATTCTATGAATTGGTTTCGAGAAATGTAATTATGAAAAGTATATGTGATATGATCTGAATGGATTGCGATGAGTGCAATCTTGTTCATTTTGAAATGGTATTGGATATGATTCATCTTTTGATATTCAGGAGATGTTTGTTATATGATGAATCATGCATCGACATCCATTTGCATTTGCATATATTATGGTTGGAGCTAAGTGCTATATCGCTGATCACGATGAGAGCCATCTCTAGAGTCCAATCCATCATTTTGTTCCTCAATAATAGGATGAGAGGGGCTAGAGCTAAGTGCCATGCGGAGCTAAGTGTTATATCATGAGTAGTCGCAATGGGGGCCACCTCTAGAATTCGTAGGGGTCACCTCTAAAATTCACCTATCGTTATATGATTTGTTCATTGAAAGGGATGAGGTAGAATGGAGCTAAGTGCTACATCGCTGATCACGATGGGAGCCACCTCTACTCATGGGAGCCACCTCTAGAGTCCAATCCATCATTTTGTTCCTCAATAATAGGATGAGAGGGGCTGGAGCTAAGTGTCATGCGAAGCTAAGTGCCATGTGGAGCTAAGTGCTATATCATGAGTAGTCGCAATGGGGGCCACCTCTAGAATTCACCTATCGTTATATGATTTGTTCATTGAAAGGGATGAGGTAGAATGGAGCTAAGTGCTACATCGCTGATCACGATGGGAGCCACCTCTAGAATTCACCTACCAATCACTTGTCAGTTGGTGATCCGTGCATACATATGAGAGTATTGCATTGCATATACATGTTTGATATGTTTAAGTGTCAATGATTGTAAATTGAGTGCAATGATTTTGATTGGGATGTTATATATGTATTTAGTAAATGTATAAAGATATTGACTTTGATATTATGATTAATGCATGTATGTTTATGTCTCTCCGAATTTATTAGATGGTAATACATAGCTTATGAGTTATCAGCTTACTGAGTTATTATTTGCTCACAGTGTTCTTGTACACTTTTTCAGATCAGTAGAACTTTTGGGAGCGCGAGAGACAGCCTTAGCAGGGTGTGAATCATTTTTGCTGCTAAGGTATTGAGAAGTTATGTGCCTCACCGCGCGTGTTAGATAGAAGAGTTGTAGCTCTCATATTTCTCTGTTAGGATATGGAGAGAGTTTGATATGTTCTATGTATGAAAAGTAATTTTGTATCTTGTAAAATATAAATATTTTATGAATATGTAGTGGTATAAATCCTAGGGTTGTTACATGCTCTGAATAATCAATATAAATTGCGTGATTTACTTATATGTATTATTATTTTCTTGTATTATTTAGAAGAGTTATGCATATTTTTTCTCTAAAAAAATTATTTGATCGTCTGTAATCAGTCGCGAGCTCTGATTTAAATCACCGTTTAAATCGGGGTCGTGATAATTTTTGGACAAATTTTTCACATACTAAAACCTATAAAAGGAGTGTCAAAGCTAGAAGAAAAAGCATCCATCCAAGTCTTGAAGAAAAACTTCAAGTTATCAAAAGAATATCATTCCTTGAAGTTTTCATTTTAAATTTTCTTTTATTTTTCTCTTCTCCTCTTGTAAGCTTAGTATTGTAAAAGAGAGAAGCATTTTATTTAGAAAAATATTGAGAGAGCTCCTATGTAAAAGAAATTTCAAATTTCACATCTTGAGCGAGAGAAAAGATTAGATTCATTAGGAGGAAAGGTGTGTCTTACCTCTCAAAGCGGAGAAAAGACAGTGGTGTAAAGGGCTTTCTTCCTTGCTCATTTGGAACAAAAAAAATAAATTCTAATAGAATCTCCAACGATCTCGAGATCGAGAAGTCGAAACGAGAACGTAGGTTAAGATGTGGCTGAACCTCGTTAACAATCATCGCGTGCTTAGTGATTGCTTTCTCTCTCTCCCTCTCATATTGATTTTGATGTGATTTGAATTGCATTGATTTAAAAGATTTTGATATTCGATTTCAAGCTTCCGCAACGATTATTGTGAATTCGATATTTTTGTTTAAACACCAATTCAGCTTCTCCTCCCCCCTCTTGGTGCCCTTTGGGATCCTACACTCACGAGGGGGGCGCCGACCCCCTTTTTCTTCCTCGCCTCTGCGTCCATCGTTCCCTCCTCCTCAATTGATCTCTTGCTTCCTTTCTTTCTTTCTTTTCTCTCCACTCGATCACAAGAAATTATTGCTTTCTTACTATTGTTTGCGACCCATTCTTGAGGCTTCATCTTTCGTCCTCTGAATCGATAGCAGTCATAGCAGCCAGAAGGCACTCTTCGGTCTTCGACGGGATCTCAAGGGCAACGACAACGTCGGCCGGAAGGCACTCTTCCGTCTTCCATAGGATCTCGATGGCAATAATAGCGTCAGCCGAAAGTCTTGACGGCGCCTCCCCCTCCACCTCCATCCCCACCTACAAGTTTTGGCACGTCAGCCGCTGCAACCGATTCCCTTGTCCGTTCCTTCACAGTGAGCAGCCGCGAGGCCCTAGAGGACCGACCGACTATATGACCACGGCGCCGCTTCCCCGGGCTGGTCGAACATGGGAAAGAGGAAGGTTGGTCCCCTTGATACCTCCGGCACCATCCAGCGCCAGCACAAGCAGGAATTTAATAATAATGGAAGCACCCCCAAGCCCTCGCAAGTTGTTGTGCTGCCAAGAATCTTGACCACGAAACACCCTTTCGAAGGTGATGGTGATTGTGTTGCAGCCACCGGTCTGCCGTTCTCCGCTCTGGCTAAGAAACACAAGGCCTTTAAGGTGAGACATGCCACAACCACATCAAGAGCCGGCAGCAAAGGCTCCTCTTTTTTAGGAGCCCTCCTCATACTCAACCGCCTCCTCCTCCTTTTCTTGTAAAGTGACTAATGGGGGTCATCAAGGAAGAAGTGCAAACGCACATCGAAGATGCTCCTATTCTTTGGGGCTCCTTTCTTGCTGGGGCGTGTAGTGTTGGTGAAAATTGTAGTGCGCTGCATCAGTGGTTCACAAGAAATGGCTTCTACCATCAGGCTAATCTCGAGGCGCACGAAAAGGTATTCTATCTTTGACCGATCTTTCACTTGAGGATGTCAGCAACTTGCCAATCTTTGTAAATGCTTCATTACCTTTGTCTGATATTTGTAGGACATCGTCGGAATAACGCTACCTTCTGAATCCAATAAGTTACTAGCGGCGCGGAATTGTGGCTTTGGGATTGTGCTACCGGCGACACAGAGCAGGGGGCGTCGTCCTAACACTCCCCCCCCCCCACCCCGGCGTGAGCCATCATTGGCGATTGCAGGGGCATCGTCCTCCTGCCTTTTTCTTTTTTAATTATTTTTTATATTTATTATATATTATTTTAAAAAAACATACTAACACTTAAGGCAGGGGTATAATGGACTTTTCACAAATATAAAAAATCAAAGATAACTAAGAAGTTGACGGAACTGGAGTGAATGATCAAATTGAAAAAATCGTTATAATTTAAGGATTCAAAAAATGAAGTTCGTAGTATGTGTTAGGGATAAAGAGGGGCGCGAGCTTTTTGTACGTCGTATGCCTACTTTTTTTGAAACATTTCCGATAGTTTTGGTAGATGGGACGGAATTGTAAGAGCGGATGTTCCTTTTAGAAGTATGTTTTGGAAGAAGCATGTACAGTTTAGGAAGGGGTTTTTATTGATAAAAAAGAAGGCGGGGTTAGTGATTGGAGTGAAGTCGTAATAAGGTAGTCGTACTGGAAGGTAGAAAATCATGATAGTTTACGGGTGGTTTGAAGAAATAGTCCCTAAAAAAATCTAAAAATTTTGTGTTGGGACGGATCGATTTTTTCGGTTTTCAATTTTTTTCTCTTACACCCCTATCACTAACAATGTAAAAATAACATTTTAAATCTATGTTTCCATATTCAAATCATGCATCTTTCAAAAAATATATATTCAATTCATCTTCCCGTTGCATATCAAACTCCTCATGTCATTGACTCCATGTGGTTTAATGCTTCATATTTTGTGCTAATTTGATGTGAGCAATGAATAAAATTTAATTTCAACGTCTCAATCGGAACACGACATTCACTATAATCCATTGTACTTAAATGCCTCTTATGTAGCAAGGTATAATAAAAGGCTGACCTTTAGTTGGGACAGAGTTTAGCAAAAAAAAATATATCTCATAGATAGAATTGATCTTTAAACTTTTATCTGTGTACCTTATCTTGTAATTGTTCTATAAAAAGGGCATACTTTTATTTGTTGGAGAGATTATTATTACTCCTCAAATTTTATCCTAGCTCGTCGAATTGATTCATATTCAACTTGTTTCTTTTCAGTTTTGCTACTATTGTGTCCTTGGAGGACATATTTTTGCTTGTTGTGTGCTAGTTTGATAAGTTGCATCGTATCAAGTTGCTTTGGAAACTCGTAGAATTATTCTACTATTGCTTCCACATTAAGTGGTATCAAAACCCCATGACTCCATGGATGATGCTCCAACTCGTACGTAGTTTGATAAGATCAAGGATGATATATAACAACTGACAGAAAGAATTAATGATTGTTCAAGAGTGAGTGACTACCTCTTTCTAGGAAAGCTCAAGAAGGTCAACGCAACAACCTTAGGGGTAAATTACATGATTAGTCCTCCAACTTTGAATCATTTTCAAATCGATTTCCCAACTTCAATTTGTAATCAGAATGTTCATCATCTTTGATTTTCATGAACGATTAGTCCTCTTGACTAGTCACAGTGGATTTCCCGATTACCTTGCCTATATGGCCATCACATAAATTATTTTTCTTTCATCCACATCATTAAAAAATAATAAATTAATAAAAATATATAATAAATTAATATTAAATTTAAAAAGATGAAAAGGGGCTGGCGACCCCTTCTCCATCGGCATCGTGCGGGTGGCCGACACCCTCCTCTCCATCGACGCTAGGAGGGGGGCCGGCACCCCCCTCTCCATCGATGTCGGGCGGGGGGCGGCCGTCCGCCAAGCGCCAACGAAGCAGAAAAAGGGGGGTCGGCGCCCCTCTTCCCCCTTTTGTCGGTCACGAGGGAGAAAGGGGGGTGCAGGCCCCCCTTTTCTACTTTGCCAGAAAAGGTAAGGTAATCGAGAAACTCACTATCACCGGTCACGAGGACTAATCGTGCAAAAAAATAAAAAAATGAGAAATGTTCTAATTATAAATTGATGTTGGAGGATCGGTTTAGAAATGACTCAAAATTGGGAGACTAATCATGTAATTTATCTCAACCTAGGCAACATGAAGTGAGACAACCACATCAAAATTTTCTGCCACTGCTATAATGTTATTATGATGGAAGTGACAAAGAAAATGTGAGGGATCCATTGACACTTGAATCAACAAGATTATAAAGTGAAAATAGAGATCCCAACCTTCAATGGATAATTCCTTATGGAAGATTTTCTTGATTGGGTTTTCGAGGTTGATAACTTCTTCTCAATTGTTGATGTCTCAAAGCATAAACAAGCCGAAGTCATAGCAAAAGGTTAAAAGTCATAGTCAAAAGGTTGAAAGTTGGCAAATCGGACACAAATGTTACGTACTATCAACACAAAAGACCAATTCAAACTTGGGAGAAGATGACAAGGTTGCTTCAAGCTCAATTTCTTCCATCAGATTACCAACAAATTCTATATCAGCATCTTTGCAATTGCTAGCAAGGAAGTAGATCGGTTGTAGTTTATGTAACTAATTCTACACATAATGATATAACTGAAAGTGAGCCACAACATATTATAAGGTTTGTTAATGGGCTGCGAATCAACATCAAGGACCAAATTGAAGTCCAAAGTATCTATAGGCTTGTAGAAATAATTTATCTAGCAGAGTATGATAATGCAACAGAGTGCGAGTCAAGCATATAAAACTCACCAATAAGAATGTGAAGTAACAAAGCAACTAGTTGTAATGCAAATTCAAATAAGGAATAGCCTACAACCTCAAATAAGAGGTTGATGAAACCATATGCAAGATCAGGGTCAACCATATGCTCTAGATGTCGTCAACATGGACATAAATCAAATGAATGCCCTCAAAGACTCGAGGTTAATTTCGCTCAAAGGGATTAAGATGACTACAATCAAGTAACAAAATATGATTTGTCTGACGAGGAAGGACATGATGAATTAGAATCTCCATATGTCGAAGGAGAACATGTCACACAATTGTGAGGTTGCATGCTGGCACCAAAGAAGGACGAGAATGTACAAAGGCACAATGTTGTTCGCACTCGTTGCACCGTCCAAGGAAAACTTTGTGATGTGATTATACATAGCTTGTTAGGTGATTATATTTAGCGGAAGCATTAATAACATGACCTCACAATTGATGATTGAATGATCGGGATTCCAAACTGAAGCCCATCCTACCTTGTACAAGGTTGGTTAGATCCAAGAAGACATTGAGCCAGAGGTAAACAAAATATGTTCAGTACCATTTTCATAAAAAAAATATATAAAAATGAAATTACTTGTGATGTCATTCCAATGGATGCATGTCAAATGATCTTAGGGAGACCATGGACATTTGATGTTAATGCAATTTATCATTGTCGTCGCAATGTTTACTCCTTTATTAAAGATAGTCACAACATTACACTGGCACCTCTAATAAAAGGAATAACTCCACCGCAAAAAAAAGATATCACATTCTTGCCTTGTCGTCAAACCAAATGAGTTCCCAATTGTCATGCGACAAGAAGGGAAAGTCTTTATAGTAATTTCAAAATTCAACAACATAGGCAGTATAAAAATTTCAAGAGTGGTTCAATCTTTATTGAAAAATACAAAAAGTTGATGTCAACAGAACTACCTTATGGGTTTAGGGTTTATGATTTACATATCGATGTCTTTTCAAGATCTAGCTTGCCTAATTTGGCACATTAGCACATGGGTCTCAAAGAACGATTCTACAATATACAGTGGATGATCTACTTCATCGAGGTTCATTCAAAATAGCATGAGTCCTTGCTCAATGCCAGCATTGCTTATACCCAAGAAGGATGAGAGTTGGCGCATGTGCATGGATAGATGAGTCATTAATAAAATTATAGTTAAGTATTGTGTCTCAATACCCTGCCTTGATGATATTTTAGACCTCTTTAGTGCCTCTTGCATTTCTTTTTTCAAAGCTTGGTCTTTAGAGTGGCAATCGTCAAACTTGAATACGAAAAAGGGATAAGTGAGAGAACCTTTAAAATCAAAGAAGGATTGTATGAATGGCGAGTTATGCCTTTCGAATTATCAAATGCGCTAAGCACATTCATGAGATTTATGAGTCAAGTTTTGAAACCATTCATTAGTCTATCATTAGTGGTGTATTTCGATGACATATTGGTCAGCAACACTTAGAGGAGCATGACTAAAGAAACCAACCTTCTACAGACCGTCAACCATTGAAACACATTAGTACACAAAGCAGCATAGACCGCATATATGGTCGATAGGTCACGATCCTACAAAAGTTTAGCTATATTATGAAGCATACGGACAAAAAAATGAACATTATGGCTAATGCTTTGAGTCAACAAGTAGCACTACCTATTGTTCTACACACTGTGGTTATTGGCTTTGAAAGTTTAAAAGATTTATATGCTAATGATAAGGTAAAGATGATTGGAAAAAGTGTCAACTGAATCATGGAGATATATCCATATCCAGTATGGATTTTGTGTTGGGACTTCCATGAACACAAGGGGCGTGGTGGATAGATTCTCTAAAATGGCTCACTTTATCTCATGAAAAAAAAAACCATTATGCTCACGCCGCTAGCTTGTTTTTTCACGAGATAGTACTTCTCCATGGAGTACCTCGTCTATAACATCAGATAGAGACACCAAATTTCTTTCTACTTTTTGGAAAAGCTTATGGAAATGTTTAAACATTGTCCTTAGTTATAGTTCCACTTGTCATCCTTAAATTGACGAACAAACATAAGTTGTTAATCAATCTCTTATAAGGAGGGACTAGTGTAGCAGGATCATAATAACAGACTGATTAGTTATCTAGACTACAGTTTAATTAGGAAGAATCTTATCTTTAGCAAAATTATGTTTCTTAGTAATAGAATTGAACTTTAGAATTTTATCTTTAAACTCGATTTTATAATTGCTCTATATAAAAGGCACACTTTATTTGTTGGACAAATTATTATTACTCGTCAAATTTTATTCCAACTCATTGAGTTGAGACATATTCAACTTGCTTCTTTTTTGCTTTTGCAACAGATTTTGCTTGTTGCGTGTTTTAGTTTGATGCGTTCCTCAGATGGCTCATTATTCTATTACAGCTTCCGCATCAACCTCCATAGACAATAGATTTGTTTGTCATCTTAGACAATTTGCAGAGCTGCTCAATTGCCAAATTAAACAAGTTCAAAGAAAGCTCCTGTGGACCGAACCTTTCAAACCTAAAGTTTAAAAATTTATGAAGCATTATAGTAGTGAAATTAGGTGCGCAAATCTTGCTATCAGCAAATTTGATGAAGCTTTTGATAATTAAGGAAAAAGGAGAGGAGCAGCGACGTTGGACAATGATGTTTCTATAATAGAATAAAATTGCCCTATTCAGCCAAAGAATTTATTTTGAGGTCCACTTTTCTGAGGTATTTGGAGAATCAAAAATGTCGGGACTTGCAGCATTCTGTTAAGTGTTTATAAGCATTTGCCGTATCAGAAAAAATCATCTCTCCGGTACAAAAGTAACCTCAACATCAAGTTGCAAATTCACTTGTCATGATTCTCTTTATTAATGAATACTATCAAGAAAGTGTCTCGAATAACATACTAGTTGTACACGACAATGGCGACTTTTTTTTTCTTTTTTTATACAGTTTACATACGTAAAAAGAGAAAAGATGATTCAAAAGGGAATATAAACCCCAAAACTTAAAGTTCAAAGTTCAATGCGTCGGGAGAGTGCAACACACCGATATCCAAAACCCCAGATCTAAATGGTGAAAGGTCTTTAAAGCTTTCTACTAATGGCAATATTATATCAAGGACCATCATAAGTGGAACGAGGGATTTTAGACTGTACTTGCGGGAGTTAATGGCTTCCCCCTACCCATAGTGAATCCTCTGGTACCATCTGGCATCCGAGGTCCTGGTGGCTGCTTATGCACCATGCCTGACTGTTCCGAATGGATAGGGTGGTGGGAAGGTGGTGTGCCAACTGGATGTCCACCACCACGACTATTGTTGTGGTGCTGACCACGACCTCGAGCTCTCCCTCCTCGACCCCTGCCTCTCCCCCGTCTTCCTAGTCCCTCCTTGTCATGAAAATTCTCATCACCCTGCCAAATGAAAAATAAAAATATAACATTCAGAACACACTAGTCGCCAACCATTTCTCCTTCTCTATTAATGAAACAGTTAATATAGAGAGATAAAAGTTATAAAACATAGTGACACTCATAAAGTAACACAGAACTTTAATCAAATAGGCCAGGCTCTTTGTTAACTCAAACAAATCTCATCATACCATGGTTCTTTCTTTGACAGTGGGTAAACTGAAAGAGCACAATCTTACCAAACTCTCGTGAGAAGCATCATATTGTTGAATATGATCCTCTACATGTTTTTCATTTGGCTGGTTAGACGTAGAAACATCCTCTTCCCCTGTCAGTTCAACTTCATGTCCCTTTCTCACCCTACCATGTCCATGCTTCGTCTGGATTGAAGATGAAGACTAATGAGGAAAGAAAAACATTTGCATTAATAGGATAACTAAAGAAGCAATGTTGCGCTGCACAATGTCAGCAGCTTGCTGTACAACATAACATCATGATATCATTCTAGTCAAACTTCAGAATAAAATGAACAATATCTTCAACTCGACATCACCTTTTAGATTTCACAAAACCAGAACATAAACTTTGCTAGATTCATCTTCCTTTTCATGATCGTAAATCATATAGAATGTTGCTAGGAAAATAACATGAAAAGTGAAGGTAAATCAAGTTTATATCAAACCTTGTTATAATACAAACACCAAAGTTAAAAAATTTGACCTTATAAATCAATTGCATTGAATCTCACAAATCCAGATGGTGTATCCCTAATGTTGATTTAACAGGAACCACCAACTAAATTATATTAAAAAAAATTCATGTGAATTTATTTTTGTGAAAGTTCAGGTAAATTTATTTCATACAAAGAGGCACATAACTTCACATCCTATTTCTCCGTGTAAAGTTGTATGAAATGACATCTCCCAGTTAGTTGTGTATCAGATGATGGTACAAAACGCAAAACTCATGTTAACAGAAACACAAGATGAAAGATCGCTCACTACCAAGCATTTGGGATATAAGCGAACTCTGAGCCCATTCCTCCAGTTTTTCTCATCATTGAGTTCAGTAACCTACATGGAAAAGTAACATGACTCAACAAAAAAAATTACTCTTCTAAAAAAAGGGTACTGGACTTCAATGAGGGATTAACTTACTGCTTTCTCAGCATCTTCAGTAGTATTGTATTCAACAAAAGCATGTAACTGCAAATGAAACAACACGTCAATATGCCTCAGTATCCCAAAACATGGGAAAACATATGATGGAAAGCCTAGCATAAAAATCATTTAGGGCTCTTTGGTGTATTCCTAATTTAATTAACCACTAATTTGAATCACCACCATTACTATCACTTCTAGATAACATTATATTAGTGTTTGGCAAGAACTAGTAGTATGAGAAAAATTACTGAAGCACACTCAAAAGTTGATCCATATTATTTTCTTAAAAAAATAATAAATGAGTGGATATTTTTGTCAAATTGCACTCAACCCAACTGATGTGCTTCCTGGATTTCTAGTGAGGTGGTAAATAAGATTGCCAATGAAAGTAGCCAAAGATGTGGCAAAATTTCATGGGCTATGAAAATTTTAAATAAAATAACCAGTAATCTATGTGGATTGCCACACACCATACAACCCCTTATAAACTAAAATCATACTCCGAAAACCTTTGAAACATCGACATATCATATCACCGGTGCACCAATATAATGAACTAAAATATCCTAATCTATAACATAGTGTATAATAGAAAACAAAATCCACATAAAAGCCTTCCAATATATAAGCCAATTTCAATAGAAATTTATAGAAAGAATGAAGATGATCTCCCATAAATGTTTATCGAATGCTTACAACCACCATAATTTAATTCTTCAGTGCGAACACTGTAAAATAAAATTATAGAATAGTCTAAGAAAAAATTCAAAATGAAATGCATCGAATCCATAATATCACTAACTGATAAACTAGCAAATCACAAATAGAAATACATACTCTGTTACCAAAAAGCACATCATGTTTCGACCTATTAGTTGGAACAGTAGTCCCATTGGATGTCTGCGGATAGCATGTGCGAATTGTCTTTACACTAGAAGGAAACAATGCAAGTTGCAAGTTATTTAGGAGATAACAGAAACCTAAAACATCAAACTTATGCAACACAGAAAAAAAAATTTGTACCTTCCAACTGCGGAGAAAACCTTCATGAGGTTTTGGTGACAATGATCTTCAGGTAAATTTTCAGCCACAACAATACGAGCCTTTAACAAAAGATTCAGAGCATCATTAACAACACCAAACAGATTCAATGACAAAAAGGATCGTGTAAGATACAGAGATGAACCTAACCTGCAACTCTTCCATGTCTGATTCTGTAAATGGTTCTTCACGCCTAACTTTCTTTCCATCATCACTCACAACCTGAATAGTAATATTTATAATAAGTAGCATGCCTATAGTAAAACACGCATAACAAACAAACGGCACAGTTACAACAGGTACAACTAAAATTATATCTTACTTTACAATTTAAGCATTTACGTATAACAAGTTACGGGAACTTGATTGCAAAAGTAGAAACCGGCAACCAAATAAACTGCAGAACTTACAAGCTTTGAAGATGTTCGAAGTGCCATAGCAAGTTGGGAGTTATTGTGGACTAGGGCCTTGATTTTCTTAAAAGAAGCAATGACTGATATTGGCACTGCATTAGAAGACAAAATTTAAGATGAATCTCTAGAAAATTATCATCCAAAGATGGCATATATCCTTTCCAAAAATCCACGGAACATCATATAAATGGAATATACCTAAAAGAGGGAAAGTTTGCAGACATAAGAGGACATAATGCACAATAATCATGTGACTATAAACCTAGAGTAATTTATATACATGTTGGATTACCATTGGCGATTATCGTGTTAAAGAAATTATGTTATACATGATTCAGGATCAAATAGCAACATGAGGAGTATATGAGCCCTAAATTTTAATTCTCAAACCTATTTCTAATTTCAAGATTCCATCATCTTTCCTCGAAACCTAGTCCAATTGTGGAAGGCCAAGGACAGACCAACAAAAGGAAATAAAGAGGACGAGGGATGATGGTAGAACAAAGGAAGGCAGTTTTTTTTACTTCTGTGATCTCATCATCAGGCCTATTGGTTATCTCCCCCTGGGTGGGCAAACTGGATGGTTTACAATTTCAAACAAGTTTGACTACATCAGCAGCCTGTTATAGGACTAATACCTGAATCGCATGATTTTTGGTTACACTCACCACCCTATGTCAGGTTTTAGATGGTCTAGATTAATTCAGGCAAGAAGACAAACATAGTGATTGATTCAAATGATTACTGTATCATCCTCTCTCAGAAGAGGTCAGACTGTTAGACTACATAACAGATAAAGTGTTACGAGAATTTCGATGTTGTATGTTCCATATGAAACTTTCCTTATAAAAGATTCACAATTATTTTTTTCTCCAAAAATGATCTTTACCAATCTGGATAGAGGCATTACCAAAGGCAATTTGGATGCAAGAAAAAAAGGTCAATGTTTTCTTATTTATCACTAAGGGACAGAAGATAAACTTCATCAGATCTTGTCGATGTTGCCCATCCATCTACCATCTGACATATGGCAAGAGCCCCAATTAAAGGACTGTTTGACCAAAGACAAGACAAGGCTGGAGAAATAGTTAGCATCTTCCAAGTTTTCATCTTTACCCAATTGTGTACTGATTGTCCAAAACCAAGGATGAACAGCAAAAGTGAATGACATTGGATAAATGAACATGTCTTTTTGTGAACATGCTCTAATTACATCCCATGAACATGCCAGAAACCTCAATGAAACAACATAAAGTCCAAGAAAACATAAATTCCCATTAATGTACCAAATCCCTCTGCATCTTTGGTAATGAACCTCATCAAGTGCTCAGTGGTAGCCAAATTTAGATCACTGAAATAATATTCAACCTGCCCATATCAAAATAAACACTGAGAAGAAGTGAATGAAGACGCTCTATGTGAAATTATGCATATAAATAAATTTTTGAGTTATGATGACAGAAGAACATGACGACAACAAATTTTCTCAGGTGCAAAGCATCAATTCAATGTAACAAACATGTAGAAATGAACCCAAACGAAATATCACCAATGGTGAGATTCAAAACGAAATATCTCCAATGGTGGGATTCTAATTAAGGAGAAATTTCATACTGAAAGACAAAAATCAATTACTATACAATCTAAAAAAAAAAAGGTAATAAGTATTATTTTTAGGTCATAAGAATAAATATAATATATTGATATCACAATTGTTAAAATCCAAAATGACAAGTCTCCTAATGAATAATAGTACACTACCGGGGAACAATCCGAACCAATCCCTACACAGCATTGTTGCATATATATCCAAACCGGGACTTAACCAGAACTTTAAAGCATAGCCTAACTAGGACGTTCTCCATGGTTATTCAACATAGGAAGCTACGTCTGTTACAGGTGCAATGATTTTCCCATCAACTAATAAACCGCCTCTTGGTTCCAAACTAATTTCCAACTTAATGATTACTAAGAAATCAAACAACTTGATATTTTATTCCCCAAAAGGACACATTTTAAGCTATTTATCCACTTAAGCTTAATCCGATGCAAGATGGGTCGTAAAGGATCTTATGAGAATTGGATATTTTGGCATAGTTTCATTTCGGTGAAAGTGCATGCATGACACAAATTCTTCCAAGAAGGCACGAACCTGCTTCGTGACCTTCTGAATAACATCATCCGAGAGCCCATCCCTCGATGGGGCGGCCGGCAGGCTCGGCTCCGGATCGCTCGTCTCGTGCTCGCCAAATCCCCCTGCGCCGCCTCCACCGTAATACTCGAACGCACTCGGAGTAGGAGCATAATACGTCGGACTGGGAGGCGCCGGATGGAAGGCGTGATGCGTCGCAGGAGGAGGCCCCTGGTGGGGTGGGGCGGCGCGGGGGACGAACTCGGGGGCGCGGGCGTTGAGGCGGCTGAAGGAATTGGTGCGGGATACCGCCGGATCCCCGGATTCGGGCGACGAAGGGGACGGATCGCCGCTGTTTTCCAGGGTTTGGTCGGAGATTTCTTCGGACATTATTGTTCGAAATTAGGGTTTGGATTTGAGCGGAGAAGGAAATAACAAAAAAGAAACTAAAAGGACAAAAAAAACGAAGAAAGAGGAAATTGGAGCGGAGTCGGATGATAGGCTTTTATAGGAGACGAACGCCGTAACGGGATGCCGAGACCGTTCCGAAGAAAAAAGAACGAAAAAAATGACGTCTGCGGTAAAGTAGGGAATTATTTGCCATTATGCCACTGCCTGGAACGGTATGCTCGTTACGGTGCACGGTTGCTTGCGTGACGTGCTCTGATTGGCTGAAAGAGGAAAAGATGTCTCTTCCATCAATTGCATGGAATTTTTTATTCGACCGGACCATTAGATCTTCACCGCTTCCATATTTACGTGTAATAGTAATAATATATAAAAAATCAAAACTCGTCAGTCCTCATGAGTCATTTCTTATAACTATTGTATTTTAAAAATAAACTAATAAATAAATAAATATACTAAAATATACTAACCTAAAACCTAAAAAATGTCCTATACCCTATCTTATATCCTCCTATATCCTATAATAGAACTTAGATATTATATTAATATAATAATAAATACAATTTAATAATAAATATATTTTTAATAAATTAAATATAATTTCTAAATTTTCTAATTTTCAATCAAAACTGAAACAATAAATAATACTGTCAAAACAATCGGAATGCTCAAACTCCAATCAGATGATTCAACTTTCTAATATAATAATATTAATGTCATTATTTACTTGGATTGGAACCACGGGCAACTATCATTTATGGAGTCAATTGACCCCATAATATTTCATGTTTAGTAGTTAGTATATATATAATTATTTCTAATAATTGGTTATCTTAAAAATACACTAAAGTATTAGTTAATAAAATAACTTATAATAATCAATGCTCTAGCCTAACTATGAAAAAAATACACTAAAGTATTACGTCCTATCACTTCACCTTCCGCATTCTACGCTCTAATTTAAATTTTGATACCGATTAATAATATTGACAATTTCAAAAAAAAAATCCCAAGTTATGTATCATTGTCAGATCAATATTACCGAGAAAAAATAAGTTAAATTTAAATATTTATCTATGTTTCAAAATGCTATTAATATTTAAGTCGTTACCAATAAATTCATTTTTTTGGATTGGTGATCCCCTTGCGGTTATATTCTCATTTGGAAAACCTCTCAAGCAGTAATTATGCATAAACTGATCCTAGCTGGCTATAAGTAAATGTTTCAAATCAGTAGCCTGAATTAATATTTTAAATGTCGTCTAATTATTTTTAAAACCTAACATTGTTAAGAAATGTAGAATTTTGAGAGAGAAACAAGCAACACTAATTGAAATTGGTGTCTTCATCAATCAAATTCTTTAAACATGATTCACCTAATCAGTTTTGTCAATCTGACTTAGTGAAATGTTGTAAGTAGATCTTCACAATAAAACCATAAATAAAAAAATGATATTTCACAGATAATTCAAGCATAAAAAAATGGAAAGAGTTCCTTTTTCAGTTGTTTACACAAAATTAATATTCATTCTATGATAAAATCCACTCTTTCGTTGGCCTAATCTCCTAAAGATTCTTCTAATATAGTTTGAACGCCGTCCATTTTGATCAGAACGCCACGTGGACGGGAGAGATCTTAGTTTCACAGACGATCACCTTGGTCACAAATTTATTGCCGTCCTCTATTTTGATCAGAACGCAACGCGGACGGCGGAGATGTCTCCTCTCTGCAGTTTCGAAATGCCTCTATTTTGGTGCAATGAACACATCGAGAAGGACATCTGAGGACGCTGGTCGCCATGAACGGGCCCTCGAAGCTCGGGACGAGGAAGGCGAAGGCGAAGGATAAGAGCGGCGCCGTGAATTTACTGAAGGAGATCAATGTCTGTGGAGGCATCGTCGCGTCCTCGATGACGAGGAAAGGAGGAGGGTGCTTCGGCTTCCTGTCGTCGAACTCGTCGACTAAGAAGCCGCCTCCCCGGCGGCACGAACCCGCCCCGTGGACGCCGGCTTCAGCCCCTGCGCTTCATCGGTGTGGGTCCTTAGTCCGCCACGCGAATCCTTCAAGAACGCATTTGCAGGCGAATTCATCAAAATGCGATATTGTAACGTCCAAGAAACCCGAAGCGAGCAAGGAGGGATCCAGACCTAGGTGGAAGCGGATGAATCCAGGAAAAGATGAAAAAAGATTCGATTTTGACGAAGTTTTGGGTGGAAAGATCGGTTCTTGTTCGGCTACCAAGCCTACCACTCTTAAGAAGAGTGTTTCGAGTGTTTCAGCGGTGGCGGCACGGGAGGAGAAGGTCGAGGGCACGCCCACCTCGGTCGCCACGCCTCCCGTTCAGGATTCCGTCTCGCCGGAGGTCCCTTCTGCGGTGTCGATAGCAACGCCGACGACTGTGTGCTTTGCTACCGGTCATATGCTCACTGGAGTTCGCGACTGGAGGAAGTGTCGGCCGAGAGGTCTACTTTCTGTCCGTGGCGGAGGTCAGCAAGAGGTTGCAAAGTCCCATGACGCGACTCGGGTTTCTTCAGCGCCGCCTCCACTAGTGGAGGCATCCATAAGTTGGTTGCCTTCGGATGCGGTGGATGCTAAGAATAGCCTAAGTTCAAGTTACAGAGTTCGCCGGCCTAATTTCCCCGCTAATGGTCCTGAGGGTGCAGATGATATGTGTCGAGATGACGTTCTGAAATTTGTTTTGGGCACGAAAGATTCAGTTGATCATGAGCTTCGGAGCTTCTCTTCAAATTATTCTGACATTTCGGGATCACCTAAACCGAGTACGTTGTTTGATTTCAATTCGCCCTCTTTGGAGTCAATAACATCTGGTACTAATACTAGGAGGATTCCGTCCTTAGTTGATCATGACCTTTGTGAGTTCTCTCCAGCTTGTTCTGAAAGGACAGGATCAGGTAAACTCTCTGCATTCTCCCATCTCGATTGGCCAGCTTTAGAGAGTACACCATCGTCTGGTATTAACATTCAGAAGACTCCCACCACCGGTGACAGTTTCAGTCCTTTCTCTCTGATCCTGGAAAGCGTCGCCAAGTCTTCTAAGCATAAGTTTGAAAAGCATCAACAAGAAAGACGAGGTCACCGATGTGGTTTCAGCCGCCCAAAGAACTCACCTTCTGCGGATTATTCATTGTCGAACGACAATATCATTTTCTTACCATCATCAAGTGCATGCATAAAGCAACTTACTTTGCCCCCAATTGATATGGGCCAACTGGTGGAGGTCCTTGGAGATGTAAGCTTCTCCCCAGAGACGGCAACCAATCTTAAACGTAGTCCAACATCATCGCCTCCACTTAGTTTCCAGTTTGAATGTCCACGCATTTCTTTAAGCTCTGTGGACTTGGATCATTTTCAGAAACCCTCATGTGGTAAGACCTTTCCATCGGAAGAGATTTCTGTTGAAGAACAGACTTTATCAACCAACAGGATATCGTGGCGAGAAGGATTGGTGAGCCGAATGTTTGAAATGGGTGAATTAGATTGCAGTCACTGGCTTTCAGATTACCAATATAATTGCACCTGTGAGGAAGATGACAAGCTGGAATCTGTTTCTGATCCTAAATTTGGCAATGAAACTAGAGATTTTGTTTTACATTGTGATCCTCAACTCATATCAGGTAGTTTAGGATCCAGTGAATTTGCCTCTGAAACTGTAATTGGGAAGACTGAAACCATAACTCCATCAGTTGCACAAATTTCATGTGCAGAATCTATTAGCACGGAAAAGCTTCAGTTATCCTCTTCTAGTGACTCTGACTGGACAGTTTATTATAAGAACCATTTGTTCGAAGGATGAGGTACATTGCCACCCTCAATTGGCCACTTGGGAAGTAACTCCAATGTAATAGTAGAATCTTAGATTGACATTTCACTACGTTGTGTTTTTGGGTTCTATGAACTTTGATATCTGAGGTGAGTTCTTCACACCTTTGGTTTTTTTTCTATGCTGATTTATTTTTATGAATTATAAGCAGAAGTCCGAGCATAATCAAGCACACTTAACTTGATATAAACTTGAAATATTTTTTGTTCTTCATATTCAAGTTTATGTTGAAATTGTTGTACAATTCCTGTGTTTCATGAAACAAATGTGAGGTATCAAGAAAACTGGTGCGTGAAGATGATTAACTTGTGAAGCTGTGCTATCCTGTTGTGTTACTTAATTTCTATGCTTATTGAACATACACTATCAATAGAAACTACAGTTTGCAAGAAACATCACGGTGGAGTGGTGCTTAAAGCAACTGTCTAACAGGATATTCATGAATGCTTTTAAATCTCAATAAGAAAGTTAAAGAAATTACAAGTTAAGGAAGAGGCTTATAACGTATTAAATGGTTGATTATCTTCTTCAAGCATTACATCAACTCGGCCACACTCCAAGATCATGGAAAAATGGAAATTTTTCTTGCACCATGGCATAGATGCTTATGTTAACTTGTAGGCGTTGGTAGTATTCTTGCATAAATAGTTGTGTATTGACCATCTCTCTTGGTTTCATGACATGAACTGTGGATCCTTACTTGCCTTTTATATCAAAACACACACACACACAAATATATAAGTCTCAACAGCATATCATCCATCCTATTGGTCTCACTTCTCGGAAAAGTTTTTTTTTCACTAAGAAATTCTCAGTTCCAGTTCAGTTACATGATGTTTTTTTTCCTATCCAGGCCTTTATTTACCATCTTGAACAGATAAAATTGCATTCGATTCAACAAGCTTTCATCATTCAGAAAGCAAACTTGTTTCCTTCATTCATTTCTGTTGGTTGGAGTGTGTTTCAAGTTAGTTGTCATGCACCATGCTCAGTTATTATCCATCAATTTAGATAAAGATTGGAAAAGGTCATAGTCAAGACAGCTGAGCTAACTCTTTGGGTAGTCCCTTTTTTTTTTCTTTATGTAAGCACTATTTTGGTTGCATCCTGCTTTGGGATTTTTCAGCCGATTAATTGAGTCAGATTTGGTAGCTATAAGCTAATAAAATGCATCTGGAACCTTGTTTAATTCTAAATGGACAAATCAATTTATGCCTCCTTTCTGTGAGCTGATTCATTCCTTATCAGATTGACCATTAGATTTGTTTACTCTATATTACTTTGTTAATGGACGAATCAATATATGTGGAAGGACATTGATCAATAGAAAAAGATCAAAATCACAGGTCACATGCAGACTTCATGTAAAATTGATAGTCCTTGATGAATTTAGCTTCTAGATTTACGTACATGCAGAATGTTTGAAGCGGACAGGTCATGACATGTGTGATTTGCACATACCTTGCACTTCCTTTGTCGGAGTGATTGATGAGTTCTTCATGAATTCATCAAGATTCAAGAGATCATGACATGCAAGACAAGGACAGGAAAAAAATCGTGAAATTATCTATGCACGCTCTTACATTTTTTTTTCTTTTCCAACAGTGATCTGGAAAATTCGTTCTCATCCATCAACTAGTTTGTGTTATAAACTTCATGTATTTCACCAAGTTCACATGATTCGTTCATTTGGCACTTGTAACATTCCAACTGCCCAATGCCTTTTACATCAAAGATGCATCTCAATAAGCCAATGAAGGAAAAAAGCTTGTTGTTTTATCGCTCTCAATACATCATTGGCATTGTTTTCCTTTGTTTTAATGAGTTACTCTTAGCAGTAAAGGTACTCTAAAAGAATTAGGATGTTTAAGCTTAACCCTTTTTTCGGGATGGTCAATCTCCGGTGTTTAAAAAGTGATGTCGATGATTCAATTTGTGCGTCATTAAAAAGTGCATTATTCACAAGTTGAAGATCAATTCACTATCGAGCTTAACTAATTTGATTAGATTCGTCTCGAATTACGTACCTAATGAGACTTTCAATTGCATTCACAAAAGTTTAAATTCTAAACCTTACTTACGATCCGTTTACCACTCCAACAAGCAGCGATGTGGAAGCGCTTGTGGTGATGAACGGTTGGCAAGATCAGAGGATTGTGGTGACGGCAAACGGGTGTCAACTCGTTGGAGCAGCGAGACATGCGACTCATCCGAGCGGTGAGACTGATGGTGACATCAAGACGGCGAGGTAGGAGGGGCAGCGCTTCGAAAGTTGGGTGCCAAATGTTTTCTTAGAGCATTAATCGCAATCCCGCACGCGTGGATACGAGAGAAATCGCTGTTTAAATTGATGATTCTTTCATCCATTAAATGCATGCAAATTACACCACTCTTTTTAAAAGAGTTGTCGATATGTGATCCTATGATATGGAAAATAGGGAGAACAGACCTCCATTAAATCCTTTAACTACATTACATCAATTTTGGACGACCCCAATTCTTGTTCCAACCCCCCAACTAACCCGTTCAGTACCCAATTAATTTAATGCATACAAATTACATCTCACTTTCTTTGCGACACGAAATCCAAAAGTTAACCTTGGAAAAAAAGATGCTGATGTTTATCAAAAGGAAAAAAAAATAAAGAAGTGGAAACATGAAAAAAAAGTTTATACTCGACGAATAAATAAATTCATGTACTTTTGTCACCGAAGAAATAAAAAAGAAAATAAAGTTATAGAATGGCCGGTGGAAGTAAAAAGCTTGCCGCCAGAGGGCATTTGTGTCATTGGGAAATTTATAACTGCAGATATTTAAGGCCAAAATAGAAAATATAATAATAAGAATAATAATTCTAAATTTTAACAGCAGCCCGCCTCCCCCCATTCTTTTTCACGTATTAAAACGACGAAGAGAACGAGAATGGACAGAATGATCGATCCACCGATCGATCGAGGGAGTTCCCCATTCGAAGCCCACAAAAGGTGAGCAATCCTCTCTCTCTCTCTCTCTCTCTCTCTCTCTCTCTCTCTCTCTCTCTCTCTCTCTCTCTCTCTCTCTCTCTCTCATGTTTCAGATTCTTCTGTTCTGTGATGCGGAAGCGTTCGGACGATTTGTTTCTCTATTATTATTATTTTTGTTCTCTTTTGCGTGATATTTCCATCTTACATTTCTCTATATCCTTCTTGTTTGGATTTCAGTAGAAGATTTGGAACGTCGAGGGCTGTGGATTTATGATGGATATGAGTAGTTCTCATTTTTGTGGTAGATTGCTACGCTTCTTTATTAACGAATTCGATGTTATCAGCGGCGGATTCTACTCCAATTTCGAAAAGACCAGATTTTTTTTTTTTGTTTATCTGTTGTGGATGGCGATCTGAGAATATATGGATTTTGTGCAGGCATTAATTAGATTAATGCCTCAGTTCTGAAGAATGCTTTTCTTTTTCTTTTTCTTTTTCTCTTCTTTTTTTTCTTTTCTTTTCCTTTTTCTTTAGTTTTTTTTTATTTTACAAACTTACAGCATCGTTCTTTTTGTGCTTGCGATGATTTCAAAAGTAAAGGGTTCGTTGAAGTGTAGTATGCTGTCCTTTTCTTGTGCACAAAATTTGTGCTGCTTTAGCTGATTGGATACGTAATGCTGAGAAATAATTTTGCCTGATAGGTTTAAGGCTATTTTAGACGAAGCACCATTTGCACATGCATATATGTTAAAAATTTCATTATATTCTTGATTACAATTATACATTGGATGCCCTCCATTTCTCTTTTGCAATCTATGTTGCTTTAGTTGAAGCGTATTATTATCTTGTGAAATGATTCTATATAATGGTTTAGATGGCTGGTTTGGACGAACCCTTTTTCATTGCTGGAAAAGCATTTGAATTATTTAGCAATGATTGCTGAAAAAATATTCAACATACACTTGGCTCTGGTGAACCTTTTAACAAACCCTTTTTCATTACCTTATGAGATCTCCACGCCTGTGTATCTGTATGCAAAATTGTTGTTTGACAGAAGATATATAATGTTCTTTATTCATCCTCTATTTTCTTCGGTTATTTCTTTATCAAGAACTGTTTGTATCCTGTCAACGTGAATTTCAGTGGAGAGTTTTTACTTTTTCAGGTTTGCTTGGAGTATCTTATTTCTTATCTGCTAGAGTTATAGTTCACTATGCTAGTTGTGAAAGGAGCATATGTGTGAGAAAAGCTTCACCTGAGTATCTGAAGAGTTATAGTTCACTATGCTAGTTGTGAAAGGAGCATATGTGTGAGAAAAACTACTCCTGAGTATCTGAAATGGATTCGGTTTCTATGTTTTTGAAACTTGCTACTGATTCTGATGAGTCTGGTTTGAGGGTTTTTGGATTGATTTTGACTGCTGGATCATTTGGGTTGGTAGCTCTAGTTTATATATTTCTAAAGTTGCAGAGACGGGCATCAGTAAACTGGGCTAAGGCTGCTGCAAGGGCAAAGTTGAAAGCAGGGGAAAAACTGAAATGCCCAACTTCGTGTCATGCATGGACAGAGGATTATTCCCCTAAGAGGCAGTGTTCTACTTGTTGTGTCTGTCTATCTTCTTTGGTCTCCCCGAAGCCTGTTGTTGCAAATGGCAAGTGCATCTTCCCTATACACCGTTGCTCAGTCTGCGGTGTTGCAGCTCACTTTTATTGTTCTAAGTATGCCACAAATGACTGCAAATGTGTAGCACAAGCTGGTTCATCCAAGTTGCTGCATCACTGGTCTGAAAGAGTAGTTGAATTGGATGAGAGCCCTGAGGAATCTTTCTTTTGTTATTACTGTGATGAACCATGTGGTATACCTATTCTTGGTGCATCTCCAGTTTGGCGCTGTTTGTGGTGCCAACACCAGATACATGTTGATTGTCATCCCAAACTACTAAAAGAGAAAGGTAATGTTTGTGATATGGGTCCTCTTAGAAGGGTTCTTTTGTCTCCTCTTTCGGTGAAAGAAGTAGATGGAGGGACAGTAAGCAATGGCGTGCTTAATTCCATCAAGGAAGAGATCATTGCTTCCTCTGTTAGAGGCCGCATGAAAAGGCGACGAAATCAAAATAAACGTCCTCTGTATGGAGTTTCAGATGGTAAATCACTTAATTCTATCGATAGGATGTCTCAGTTTGAAGCTATGCTTGAAGCATTGGTTGGATTGAACAAAAATAATAAAAAGAGCCTTGAATACTCGAAGGAGCTAGATTGTCGGCAAGCAGGTGCTAGAATTACAAAAAATGTTCTCAGCCCGAAAATTCAAGGCCCCACCAATGTTCTTGGAAGAAACAAGTATAAGTTGGTGAATTTGTCGCCAGATGCCAGACCACTTCTTGTTTTCATTAATGCCAAGAGTGGAGGCCAGAATGGGCATTCTCTGAAGAGGAGATTAAACATGTTACTTAACCCTGTACAGGTCAGTATCCATTTTATTCTACTTCCATAGAATCTTGTCATGCTACGCTTATATTGTAATATAGATCATATCGAGCTTGTTTTTAACATCCAAAGCAGCTTCTTGCTATGCTGACATGCTAAGAAGAATTTACAGGATTCATCTATCATTGAAACTAAGTAAAGTTTTTTTTTTTCCTGAGAAGAAACAAAGCAGTCTTTCCTAATGTTGTCACTGTGTCAGTCATTCATTAGAACCATGAGACCAAATCCAATAATTAGTTATCTACAACACATGTTATATTAATGTATGGTCTCAATAGAACCATTTATAGAAGTGTATAGGCCTAACTCTACATGTAAAAAAAATTTGACAAACATGATTTTCTAATCTCAACTAGTTCTATACCATTCCAGGTATTTGAATTAAGTTCCCATCAGGGCCCTGAAGTTGGATTGCAGTTCTTCCGGGATGTTCAATATTTTAGAGTCCTTGTTTGTGGTGGAGATGGTACTATTGGATGGGTGCTTGACGCCATTGAGAAGCAAAACTTTGAGTCTCCTCCGCCTGTCGCAATACTTCCGCTTGGCACTGGAAATGATTTGTCCCGGTCATTGGGGTGGGGAGGAGGTTTATCTTTTGTTGAAGGACGAGGTGGTTTGGGAACTCTTCTGCAAGACATCGACCGTGCAGCAGTTATTGTTCTTGATCGTTGGAATGTCAATATTAGGGCACAAAATATGAAGCAAGATGAAAGTGCAAGGCGCCTGAAGTTCATGACAAACTATTTAAGTATGCCGAAATTGTTTTTAGACTTTCTAACTAGTCACTGAAAAAGGTTTTGCAATGCTTTTTAAGTTTTCATTTTTACTTCTATTCAACTTTCTAATCGATTGTGCTATACCAATAGGTGTTGGATGTGATGCGAAAGTGGCATATGACTTTCATGTCACTCGGGAAGAAAGACCTGAAAAGTTCCGTAGTCAGGTAATTATCATTTTCATTTTGACATTGAGCTTGTCCTGGAGTTTTGATTTAGTCCATTTCAGGGGGTAAAATTCTTGGGTATCATGGGCTACAAGGATATTGTTGGCTAGCTCTTCGGTAGCTTAATTTCATACCAGAGCACTATGGAAGAAAATCTTTTGGTCATTCAATTAATCTTGAGTCAACTGTTAGGACCCATTGAGTTTTTTTTAGAAGTGTTAGGACCCATTGAGTTGGAAAAAAAGGAAAAAGTAAAAGGTCTCTTACAAATTGATGATGTATTTTGTTATTGTCTTGTTGTGTGTGTGTGTGTTGCTTTGAGACAATTATCTTGTTGATAGCTAAACTAGAAAATTCACATTTTGGGCTTATTCATATGGAGAAATGACAGAGGAATAGAAAAGGGCCTCTTACACATGTATTTCCTTGCACATCAAAGGCATTTGATAATGAATGGAAAAGAATACCAAGAACAACTCTCAAAAAAAAAGAGAGAAAGAAACGAGAGAAAGAAAGAGGTCAACTTCCCCAACTACATTTTTTAAGTCTTGTAAGACCTCTATTCATCCTCTTTATGGTCATTTTTCATTTTAGTGGTCTTATATATATATATATATATATATATATATATATATATGTATAATGGTTCAATGTTGGTGTAGATCTACATGTGTAAATCAACCTTTTTAGATAAGTTGTAAGTTACACATTGGCAGTTTTTTGTTTTTGGCATATACACTTTATTTATAAAAATAGCAACTTATAAAAAATGGTTGATTTACACCGTGTAAATCTACACCTCCATTAAATTCATATATATATATATATATATATATGTTTGTTTACAATAACTATATCGTGCAAGATATGCTTCAAGTTTGATGGATTCATGTCACCGAGGTATTTAAGTTAAAAAAGCATATGTTCATTTACATAAAGTGTCATTCATCACTTCACATGTTCGAGTATATCTTTCCTATAGAACTGTACTTTTGGCTCACAACTCTGTCACTAATTATTCAATGTGGCAGTTTATAAACAAATTGCGATATGCTAAAGAGGGTGCAAAGGATATTATGGACAGGAGCTGTGCTGATTTGCCATGGCAAGCAAGTCTGGAAGTTGATGGCAATGACATTGAGATCCCAGAGGTCAGTATGTTCTCTCTCTTCATTTCGTGTTATAAATTTTGTGTGGTTGTAACAACCCATCTAAATTGTCATTTTATTCACTTCTATCAGGATGCTGAAGGGGTCCTTGTGCTAAATATCAGCAACTACATGGGAGGTGTAGATCTCTGGCAAAATGACTATGATCATGATGATGATTTTTATCAACAGTCAATGCATGATAAAACACTTGAAGTTGTATGCATATCTGGAACATGGCAACTAGGGAAACTTCAGGTCTTATTTTTTACTCGGGAACTTAATCTGAACAGTGGTTATTCAGATCATGGTTCCTTGTTTTATTGGAATCTCAGAATCGTGTATTAAACTTTTCTGACACTGGGTTACCTGTGGTCGCTAGGTAGGACTTTCCAGGGCTAGACGATTGGCCCAAGGGAAAGTGATAAGATTGCACATCCACAGTCCCTTTCCTGTTCAGGTTGATGGAGAACCATGGATCCAGCAACCTGCTTGCCTTGAGATAGCTCATCATGGGCAGGTATGCATCTGTGTGTTTGAATGCTAATTAAGAAGCACTTGTGTTTTTCTGAATTTGATCAGTGATGCTGTTATTATCTAGTCCGTTCTGAATTAAGAAACACTTTTTTTGAGGAGAATTAAGAAACACTTATGCTTTTTATAATGAAAATGCAATGTCTTTAAGGTGATACAAATAAATACAGCATAATCATTTGGATTCTACATTCCAATAGTTGGAAAAATGACAAATATCTTAGTATTGTTTGTTTTTTTTTTTTGTGACAAAGGATGGGTCTTGAGGAACTAGAAATATAATGCTTGTCTAGTCTTAGATGCATATCCATCTTATATCTATGGCTAGCAGGCAATTCCTAATCCTTTCACTGCTACACCTGAAGCTAGTACGGCTACATCTTTCTATTATATCAGAATGAAGTCGGTGTTTTCCTTTCATCCCTTTTTAAATGGGTAGATCTGGTAGTGATTCCAACAAATTTGTTATTTCTTCGTGCAGGTTTTCATGCTTAGGAGGGCATCTGAAGGACCTACAGGTCATGCTGCAGCCATCATGACGGAGGTCCTTGTAAATGCACAATGTAGTGGCCTTATAAATGCTTCTCAAAAGAAGATGCTCCTCCAGCAAATAGCACTTCGTCTCACCTCGTGAACCCCCAATTAAGCAGCTCTCCTCTGGTTGGGAGGTTTTTGTTGTCACCTAGAAGAGATCAAGAAGTCGATGTCTACTGAAGAAAGAAAAAAAAAAAAGTCGATGTCGGCTTTAGAATGTTTTTAGTAGCTTTACACACAGGAGGATAGAAGCGAAATGAATCTTTCTTCCTAACATCATATTTTGGGACGTAAACCCAACTAGTTTACACGTTTTTCTCACAGATGAACAAGCTAAGCTTCGGACGCTTCTTTGTCGAGAGAACGCCGAGCATGCTTGCCCTGTAATGAAATCATGTCATACTTGAGAGGTAGGGTAGCAAAGAATGTAACATGCAGAAAACAGCTATACTAATTGGATATATACGAGAGGAAGATTGTACTTTTGAGAAAATGTTTTGTCGGAAATCTTTTTTCTGAAACTGTCTATTAGACAACAATTTGGGGATCAATTCATGATGTAAAATGTGAAATCCGTAGATCAGTTCTAAATGAACCAGGTATTTCATATGTACATCTAGAAGACTAGAAGATCCATATATATTCATGCACCTTAACGTGAGAAAATGAGAACCCATTGACACGCTGAGTAAAGACAGTTATGCCTAATGTTAACACTTAACACTCCCCTTGCTCTCAAGTAAAGTTGCCCGGTCCTAATTAAATATGCCATAACAGTAGCTAATCAATCTTCCGTCCAGTGGCATGCTACATTATTCACCAGTCAGTGAGTTTGTAGTGGTATGTAAAAATTTCCAGCCATGGAGCAAACGAAGATTCTTTTTGCACACATAATATCTACATAGATACAAAGAGAGAGAAAAGAATGTGCATGCCTCGTGAGCATGTTTGCTGATGGTTAGATGACCATCAGCAAAACATACTCAAAGCTGCAGAACTCCTGCAAGTCGACCTCGGATTCGGTGAAATGTTGGCAAGGAGGTGCTTCATGGAAAGTTGTGTCAGTTTTTTAAGAGCATTTTTAATTTTTTATATTATGAGAACAATTCTTTCGCATATTCTTGGAATGATTCCAAAATGAGGCATATTCCCGGGGAATAAGCCTTCTGTCATAGCTGGATATGTACATGGGAATTATTAAGGATGGACTCAAAAACTAAGAGATGGAGATGGCCTGGACCCATGCAATTAAAATGTTGTTTAATCAATTAGATGATATTATCTTTATAATAGAATATTTTCGTTAATTTTAATCAGGCAGTATATATGTATATATAATAAAATATTTGCTTATAATGAATTTGGTGTAACTATGTAATTTTTAATGATTAATGAGTTATGGACCTACACCTATGCTTTATTATTTTCTCATATAATTGTTAAGTCCCTACTATGTTCATACAATCAATTGTAACATAGGCCCCTGATCATTTTGTAATCATCTTCTACTCATCTTTCATGAATCTAGGTACAAAATCTCAAGGAGCATAACTTTAATATTTTAATTATGCATAAACTTTTAGCATATGCAGTATTCTTTAATTGTATAATACACAAAATCATATGCATAAGTAAAACATCAATATAACAATTATAATTCAACAACTAAAATTAGAAACTAGAAATTTATCATAGCAATATCAATGATAAATTTAAAGATAAGTAATTAATCTAAATCATAACAAAAATCAATACCATCAATTAAGTGCTGAAAAATCAATATAAATAAAAATACATTTATTATTTATAATTAATTTTGACCTCGATGAATAATCATCATCGATTAGCCACAATAATCAATTGATCTCAACTATCAAATAAACCCTACAATTTATTCATTATCATCATTGACTGCAATATATATATATATATATATATATATATATATGTGTGTGTGTGTGTGTGTGTGTGACTTCTTTGATTTTATCAATGTGTGAAGTTATTAATTATCCATTAACTCTTATGAATTATCAATCAATCATAATCGACACAATTGAAAGCTTTCATTATTAATGATATATCATATCTCGTCTTTGATCATACATTGTCTAGGTGCACCTAATAACAATATTCATCATATATACTTGGGACTCTTGAGATTTGTTCCATAATAAAGGTGAGGTATGCATATGTGAAACAATTAAAATTTTGTTGGTGGTTGTAATTAGCTATGTTATCTATGAAATTCAATAATAATTCAATTATCTATCAACCCTAAATGCAATCCACAATCATGGGACTAGCAGTTTTCAATATCTTGTTTACTTAATATGTTTGTTTTTATCTTTTGTTTATCTTGTTCATTATGGGTCATAATTTCATATCAGTCACAAAACTAACAACTGACAAAGCATTAACACATAACATCAAGTAATTAACTATACAATATAACCATATTAACATAGTCCATGACCATGACATAAGTTATATAAATCATAGCATGAATTTAAATTGATATGACAATAGAAATCATAAACCAATATAAAATAAAATAAGAAATAAATAGCATATAACACTTAAAAAATATAATTCAAAATTATTTCAAAGGAGTTAGAAACTCAAGCCGGGTAATGTCCTCTTATTTTTATGTTATTGCTTCTTCTATCGATGAAACCCAAGTTACTTGTGTCTATTCAAATTTCCAATTCCAACATTCGACAAAATCTAGAATGGATCAAGTGGAAGATTCGTTGGGTAGGTTCGTAGCACTCGGGTCGTGCAATTTTAAACCCCAACCAAGTTTCTCAGAATTGGGGTAGAGTTTTTCTCAACTTGGGTAAAAAAAACACCTCTTTCAGATCAAATTTCGTTGCACTCATGTGGCATGTTTTTCCATTGTGATTTTGATCTTATTTTCAATGTCACTATCCCACAAAAATACATATCTAAATAGTAGACATGTACTACTGTATGTAACTTATCATAATGTGGATCTATAAAATATCGATATAAGTTTCCTCTACATACCTTAAAACTAATAAGAAATTCTATGAAACTTTCCATCCTCCTTCGAGTGGAATGACCTTCTTCCAGTTCGCCTATGGCTGATGCTTTCACGATTGTGCACCAATGTCAAGATGGCAAATCACCATTCATTGTTGTGGTGCCTCAGCATACATGTGCATTGTCTTAGTTTACACGCACAAGAGAAGTAGAGAGACCAACATTATGATTTGTAGAAGAGGGATTGAGTTAGTTATAGGTGTTAGCATTTGTTATAATTTTTTTCTAATTCAATTTAAACTTCTTTAAATATTAAATTAGAATAATCTCTTGTCCTTATGGTCTTTTATCATCAATTTGTTTCTGTTTAAGCTTAATTTTATTATTTCCTAGCTATATTTTTATTTTCTTCTCAAAATCTTTTATTATCTCCTTTAATTTCCTCAAAAATTTTATTTAAATAATATAATATTATTATCTCTTTCCCTTATTTTTTATTAAAATAATAAAATATTTTTTTCCTAAATATTTGGGGTGTCACATGACTCAGACCCATAGGTAAAAAGGAAAAGACTTGCAAAAATTAATAACTCATGTTGAAAGGCTATGATTTATATGGAAAGGAACATTGAGTGTGCCAGACATGCATTACCATGGAGTAGAGTTTGAGTGTAAGACTCAAATGAGATATATCTTTTTTTAGGAACTCGAAAGAATTGATACAATAGGAATATTATTGGGTAGTCAAAGGCATGCTACCAATATTTTTTGTGTGTTATTTCAATATCATCATCAAAACTTATGAGAGGGATCCGACAACCTATCTGACATCGAACTTTCTTATTGACTCAATAGGAACGAATTCATCATGTAATTTCTTATCGAATCCATAGGAGCACAATTGCTAGATTGCCACCTTAATGCATCGTGTGATTTTTCTTGCAATTGCTTCGCTCATGAGCAATAATGGCCCATGATGGGCGCTATTATTCAACAATCTTAATTCACACATAATAGATTGTTATCCATAATAAATTTCAGTAGATATCTATTTCATACATTCACAACTTAGGAAGAACAATGATTTATAAAAAAAACCTATGATATTATAAGAATACATAGTCTTTATGAGAGTTTATAATATCACCTATTGAGGATACATAATTATTTTATCAATTTGAGAGCCAAAATGTATGGCATGTTAAAGATGTGTGGTCACTCATTAATCAACATATGGACTAGTCAAATCCTTGAAGGGTTGGGTATCCTTGTAGGGATCCCCAATGGGACCTAGTTGAGAGAAATTTTCTCCTATCAGGAGTCACTTCGGGGATTCGGGTGGAGATACATGCTCCCATCCTGCAGGCCTCGATCTTTGAAATTAAAATCAAATTATTTTAATTTTAAGGTTAGTTTAATAATTATACTTTATTAAAAGTTTTTGTATGTGTTTTTAATATTATATAATGAAATATTATGTTGCATTGTTTTTAATTAATCATATTTGAATGATTGATATATTATTATTTTTTATATTTTTTAAAAAAGATTATTTTAAAAAAATATGGGGATTTAGAGTTGCCATGAGGAATTGGGGATATTCCTCTACCAAGGGGATTACTATGTTTATCGAACATTTTTTATTAAATTTATAAATAAATCAATATCTGGTAATAGCTAATAACTATACTCTAATCAAATCATTATCATCTTGTCGAACCATTATCATCTAATCAAACTGCTTATTTTGCCAAAATATAGCCTAAATCAGATGAGTAGTATTTTACATTGTTAATTTAATGTCAAATTGATTATAAAAAATATGAGTATGGGAAAAATAATGAAGTCCCATGTCTAAATAAATAGAATGGGTTAAACTAAACAAATTAAAGTTATAAAAGATAAACACGTTAGGGATTTGTTGAATATTTTTCATTGTCTATTAACAATAGGAAACACGTGTTTTTGAAGTAAATTGATGTGGATCCATTAGAAATAAAAGTGATGAAATATAATAGCCGACAAGTGAATATTGATTACAAAGGAATTATTGTAATTTTCTTTACTCTTTAAATTTCCATATATTTGTTGCGTAGCATATGAACTATGATAAGTCATTTATGCACTGAAAGTAATCATCTATATCATGATATAAGTATTATTACATGTATGACCATATTTTTATGGACATGTATGCATATGAAACAATATAGTTAATAATTAATTGTGACAAAAAGTTCTTCTACAATTTAATATTTTTCTAAAATAATGATATGGGCGAAGTAATTATTCACATAAGTATGAAACTTAAATAAGATGGTATATGTGAAAAATTATTTAAGAAAACTTGTTGATTCATCACAAAAGTCTTTCTTAAAAAATAGTCAAATGTTTAACACAAAAACTATAAGTCTAATTTACTTTTATTACAACAAGATAAAATTAAATTTCATGATATTTTCTAAAATTTTATAAGTAAAAAAAGAGGAAATGTTCTTTCTTGGGCAATGATCAACTATCAATCTGACGTCTACTTGTATCTAGATATTCCATTGTTTAATACTTGTAAAATATATTAAAACCTTACTTAAATTATAACACCTTGAAATTCGACCACGTCACATGACGAAATCTCCTCTGAGAACGATAATGGGGTGTTTTTCTTTCCTTTGATCATTTGAGCAGGGTGGTCGAGAAAGGTGCCACATAAGTGGAAGACTTAAAAAATATAATATATAATATATAAAAAATAAGTGCAAAAGCTGGATAGATAAGAGACAATAAGTTTGAGTAAATAGTACAGGAACTCAATAGCAAATACATCGCATTACATGACAAGGCGTCTATACACATACGTCCCATATACATTACTATGATATAAGTAGTAAACACAAACTACTATATCCATGTGTACACACATGACACACCATTCGAGCAGAGGCTCCGCGCACACAGATATTGAGTATAACAGGTCAATCAAGTACATATGGAATTAACACAAAGGAGGAGAACATTCACATTAGCTCAATAACAATGGTGGATGAGAGGGATGAGAGAAGGTGAGAGAAAATGAAGAGAATGAAGTAACAATTGGGTTTAAATAGGAAAAAGAAAATGGGAGATTGTGCCCTCTCCTTCTCAAGAGTCAAGAAAAGAAAAAGTTTCCCAAATCCCCAAGAATCATAAAGTTGAAGAGGTATCTCAAATCTCCAAAAGTTGGGGTGGAAAAAGAGGAGTAATATAATTTGTCTTATTCATTTCATGGGCTATGAAGATGATTTTCACAAGATTCCAAAGGTTGTAGTGTGAAAACAGAAGTCAAAATTAAATTTGACTTCTCTTTTCATGTGTTGCTAGCTACACACCGGGCGCCCATTTCATGGAGCAATCAACTGTTGGGGTGACATCATCAAATAAATAAAGTTTTAAATTTTATGAATTTTTTGGATGTTACATTATAATACCAAAAAAGGTTCGTCCTCGAATATTGAACGATGTAGAATTTTCCACTAAGTAGGGACAACTTTCTATCCATTTCGGTCATAGATTTTTTTTCATTTTGAATTTTTGTTATAAATTTCATCTTCTCTCTAGTTATTCTCATATGGTAAAGGATGCATATCAAATAATAAAGGCTATTTATCATGATCCATAAAAATAAGGTATATATAATTAAACTTCTAACTTAAAGTGCTCTCAACATATATTTCAGTAAGACATTCTTACTTGTCATTTTGCTACTGTTGGTGTGGTGGCTTCTTTGATGAGTGCACATGGATCGTACTTATACTTTCTAGGGCGTCAAGAGAGTCCTAACGTTTGGCTCTGATACTATAAACGTAATGTCCCAAAATTCGACATCGTCACATGATGAAATCTCCTCTCAGAGCGGTACTGGAGTGTTCTTCTTTCCTTTAGTCATTTGAACCCTTTCGTTGACGAAGGTGGTCAAGAAAGGTGCCACATAAGTAGAAAACTTAGAAAATAAAATATACAATATATAAAAAATAAGCGTGAACGCTAGATAGATAAAAGGCCATAAGCCTGAGTAGATAGTACGGAAGCTCAATAACAAGTACATCACATGACATGACAAGACGTCCATACACATAGGTCCCACATACATTACTATGACATAAGTAGTACACACAAACTACTATATACATGTGCACACACACCATCCGAGCAGGAGTTTCCGCACACACATCGATCGAGTATAACTGGTCAATGAAGTACCTGTGGGAATCAACACAAAGGAGGGTTCTAGCACAAGGTTAAGTATGATAACAAATAAGTGATAATTCATAGATCATAAGCATGATGGAAGTCATAAATATCATCATATAAGATTATGGGAATCATCATGTGAGGGAACAAATGAATCATAGGGTTCAAAAGATCGTCTTGAAAGGAACAATGGATCATATGGTTCATAAGATTCATGTAGATCACCTTGAGAGAAAGATCTTTCAATTTTTTTCATATAACCTCTTTATCATTCATTCTTTCATTCATGGACCATGATAAAAAAAGGGTCATCATCTATGGTTCGTAACTATGACTCATAAGAGCATTCATATTGTCATTGGAAATGTATAACATTCATTGTTCCATTGTCTTTTCATTTCATTTCATGTTTGTAATCATATAATCGTGTTCATGTGGACGTAGTCCGTTCATTCATCTTTAACATTTATCATCTTTCATTTTTCCATTGGTTGGAATAGTTCTCCACTTCTCTAGGATATATCATGTGCACATAAGCAATACCTAGCCATAACATGGGCCCAATGTTTTAAAAATCGGATCGAAAATCAAATCGGCATGCCAACCGAGTCGAGGTCCGACCAATTCATCGGATTTTAATTGGTTGAATTTGATTTTATATAATAATATTATTAATAATCATTTAAGCATAATATAATATATAAGTTACAAAAAATGGTTGAATTAATAATTATTATATATTATGAGATGTTAGATTAAATAGTAATTCCATTTTATTAAATATATTAACTAAAATCATAATTTAAATTTATTTTTAACCTAAAATCATAATTATATTTTATTCCTTTTTATGTGTAATCCTCATTCATTTTTATTTTATTTATTTTCTTCACTAGCATCTTTCCTTTTATTTTATATTTTAAATTATTTCCTTTTTCCCTCTCTCTCTCCCCTCAAACTCCCCCCCCCCCCCCCCCTCATTTCTGCAGTATTTTTTCTCTCTTTATAAAATCATAACTCTCTGTATACCCATAAAATCCTTCTTCTCTCTCACCATCTCTCTCCCCCTCCCTCCTCCTTCCTCTCTCTCTCTTACTTCTCCTTCATATCCTTCTCTCTGACCTCTCTCCGTATCTTTCTCTCTCGCCCTCTCTCTCCCTCCCTCCTCTCTCTGACTTCTCCCTCGTCCCCTCCTCCTCTCTCTCGCCCTCCCTCCTCTCTTTGACATCTCTCTCCATATCCTTGCCCTCTCTCTCCCTTCCTCTCCTTTCTTTGACACACATTGAGACGTCCTTCGACTTCTTTTGGAGTCACAAGGGGTGAAGTCGTAAAATCAATCATTTAAATTTGAATTCAAAACTTCAACGAAAATCAACGTTTCAAAAATAAACTAACTCTGAAAATTTTCAAAAATTTCGGCATGACATATGCGTAAATTCATCTATACGTCATACACAATAATTCATATAGTTATCAATTCAACAATTAACTTCAAAACTGTAATCATCACAGACAGTTATAAAATCATTATTGGCAATTTATCATATAGCTAAAATCGTGGGACGCATGCCCAAAATAGTGAATCTCAAGCTCACCCTCAAATCAAAATCATGAGTCAGATGCTCGTAAACCATATAACGTGAGCGTCCTTCGCTCCACACAATTATCCAACATTTCTTAAAATCTTTCAAAACATTCAATAAGTAATAAATTCGTATAACAAAACTCAATGAAACACAAAGTTAGTCATTCAATAATCACGCCTCTCACACATGCTCATTTCCTAGCCCCTTTACATTTCTTATTTCATGCCATGCAGACTTTCATTCATTACTTGAAAAAAAAAATATAAACAAAAGGAGTGAGCATAAAGAGGCTCAGTGAGTAAAACGACTATATCAAATATTAAAACAGCGAAGGAAAAACCAACCTTTTCACTTTCAAAAATTATTTCAAACGCTTCTCATTTCTCCAAGAAATTCATTAAAATAAGTATCATACCGAAATGAATGCCATGGATGCACATGCGTGATAAAAAGATAACATCATAAAACTTGGGGAAACATCATCACATATGGATATCCAATCTCCTCAATGGAGGAATCAATCTCACCCCTCATATCCCATTGACATAGGGTGATTGTTCTAATTTCGTCCCTCGTATCCCATTGACACAGGATGTTGAACTACCCTTCGTATCCCATTGACACAGGGCTTCTTATCTTTTCTTTCCATCCTTCGTATCACATTGACACAGGATTGTTATTCTAATTTCACCCTTCGTATCACTATACTGACACAGGGTGTTGAACCTGCACTTCGTATCCCATTGACACAGAGCATACTGAGCCACAATCGATCTACCCGGAATTGGCCAATCCTTCGATGAGAAAACACTCCGCCTTATACGAGTTTTTACATGTAATGCACATGATGCATCTATGCAGTTTCCAAGTAGAAATTTAGAATTAAAAATAATCATATAAACTTTCCTTTTCAAAAATCAAACATTCACTTCAATTTCAAAAGGATAAACTTCGACGGATAACCCAAATTTCATAATAAAATATCACAAGTCAGATGATGACACATATGATGCATATAAATATATGGATATGCATGAAGGAAACTATTACGAAAATCCATTCCACATCGGGTGAAACAATGTCATCACTTCGAAGAGCTTAGCAATTCATATCAATTGAGATAAGTTCCCTCACCTTGAATTCGTCGAGTTCCAATTTATCTCCTCATCCGAATCCAATCAAAAGCAAACACAACCTACCATATTCGTTACATGATTAGTTAATATTATAAAATAAATTTGGTAATTCACTATTCACAACTACTCGACGTGTTTATCATAAATCCAGTCCTATTATGAATTTCCTATAATACTTCCAAAAAAGGAAAAGAAAGCATCGTCGTCTAGTCACAGCCTAATCAAATCACAACAACCCACGAACTATCACTTTTCGATTAATAACCTCCTATAAACGAAATTCAATCAAACTTTGAATAAAACATAATTAGAATCTTAACTACAATATAATAATTATTTTTAGTTGTCCGACATTCATACCACAACCACTGTAGTCACCGCTCTCCAAATTACCGCCGCACCCATCAAAATGTCGAAAAGTGTAACGCCCCCAAAATCGCACCCCGTCACGTGGCAGAATACGCTTCGAGAACGTTACGGGTCATCCTTACGTATACGTCATATTGACCAAAAAGAGACTTTTACTGGTCAATAGAACATCAATAAATGCGGAATAACTAAATCATCATTAAGAACAAAGAGAGTAACATCATGAAACGCGAAAGACTGACTTCATAGGAGTCCAAAGGAAAGCTAATACATCAAGTAATAAAAAGAAAGGAAAAAGCTATCCATCATCTAAAGGACTCGATAATCATGTGCAGCCACCTACGAGCTCGATCTGTCACCGTTGGCCTCCTTCATTATTAAGATATAGTTCTGCATTTAAGAACATGCAGGGGAGAAACCTCCCTATGAGTTTTATAATTCAGTACGGAAGTAAGATAAAAATAATCATAAGATCATGACACTAGACAAGAATCATAAAGACATCATCATCATCATCATCATAAAGAAGAAAAATAAGCATCATCATCATCATATGTGTAATAGAGATCCTATAACTTGACATATGTATAGGAAGTTGATAAATTGTCATCTTCTTGAGATCATAGGATTAAAGATCATGATAGATCAAAATAAATCATCATATAGAAGGCAAAAGCCGATCATCATGATTATGAGGTCATCATCATGTAAAGGATCAGGAGAAATCATCGTATGATCATAGATAATCATAAAGTGAATCATCTTCTTTAGTTCATATTAATAATAAATCAAGAGATTATGAAAAGGTGCGGCAAGAGCCATTAATCATCATGAAGGGATTTTATTATTAATATGATTCATCTTCTTCATCATCTTATTATTCATTTTTGACTTATAGTGGGATATATTTCAACTCACGGGGAGGTCTGCCTCAACCCGTCCATCATCATCATCATAACTGGCAGAGTCAGTCCATAACTGACAGATGTCAGTCCATAACTGTCCGAGTACAGTCCATAATTGGTCGTCACCAGTCCATCATAAAAAGAGCTCTCCATTTAACATTTTGCACATTTTATCTTAGATCTTTTAATTAAACAAATTATATTTTGATAAGAACTTTAAATCAAGATAAATGACATAATCATGGAGAGTAAATCAGGGATAAGGTCGACATCATCGTCATCATACATAGATCAGGATTAATCACATGGAGTTTGGATTAAGAAATCATAATCATATGCTTGATTAGGTCGGAACCCGGGCCGAGTAGGGAGAAACCCGGGCCGAGTAGATCGGTCATTATCTTTGGAAAAGTCTGGGTAGAGCCTGGGCCGAGTTCGGATTACACCCGGGCCGGGTCGGATCATCATGGAATCATACAGATTAAGAGTTCTAATCATCATCATCGTTATATAAGACTTAATTGGAGCTACAAGATAGAATCATGGAGAAGAATCATATGTGCATAACATCTTAATCATCATTATGACTTAGATCGGGATTAAGCACATGAATCAGAGGCCTAAACATCATAGAATCATCATAATTGGTATCGAAACTCGGGCCGAGACATGTAGAACCCGGGTCGAGTTCATCGGAAATTGTTCTCGGGAAAACAAAGAACAGCCCGGGCCGAGTTCGGATCACACCCGGGCCGGGTTTGGATCACACCCGGGCCGGGTCGAGTCGTCTTCTTCTCGAAATCGTCATTTTGCCTGACTGCTCATTGTGCAAGGAACTCGGTCCGGATCATCTTCAACCCGGGCCGGGTTCAACCGATTTGCAGAGCTCGAAGAGTGTAGCAATGGCGGATCCCGGCCGAGTTCTTACGAACTCGGTCCGGAGAAGGACCTGCCCGGGCCGGGTTCTTCTTACGTAGCAACTGCGCAGCCGCACAGTTCGTGTTTCGTTCGATTCTTCCGGCTATGGACGGCACAATCCAATATCATAGAACATCATACAATAATTAGGAACTACCTAGAATATGCTTCAAGTCTAAAGTCATGATTCTAGGAAGAATCTACCCTAGTTCCATACCTCGAAGTTTATGTTCGAGAAACTTTACTGATGTCTTCTTCTTCCTCTTCCCCTTCTTCCTCTTCCTCTGTCCGCTCTTTTCTGTTCGTGTGCACGTCCGACGTCATAGAGTACTTCACCATCAAACATCATCTTTAGAAAGGAATTTTTAAAGATCAATAAGACACATATTAGCATAACCAACTATCATGAGTCAAGAGTTGTCATCTTAATCGTTCAGCTTATGGAAGAGGAACAACTTACTTGACATAACTTCAGGTGGCGCGGTGACTGCGCGTGGCACTTGCACATGGATCATAACATCATACATTAGAACATGAGAATGCCCTAACTTTAAGCTCTGATACCTAACTGTAATGCTCCCAAATCGCATCCCGACACATGGCAGAATACGCTTCGAGAACGCTACGGGTCATCCTTACGTGTACATCATATTGACCAAAAAGAGACTTTGACTGGTCAATAGAACATCAATAAATGCGGAATAACTAAATCATCATTAAGAATAAAGAGAGTAACATCATGAAACAAGACTGGCTTCATAAGAGTCCAAAGGAAAGCTAATACATCAAATAATGAAAAGAAAGGAAAAAGCTATCTATCATCTAAAGGACTCGATAACTATATGCAGCCACCTACGAGCTCGATCTGTCACCGTTGGCCACCTTCATTATTAAGATATAGTCCTGCATTTAAGAACATGCAGGGGAGAAATCCCCCTATGAGTTTTACAACTCAGTATGGAAGTAAGATAGAAATAATCATAAGATCATAATATTAGACAAGAATCATAAAGACATCATCATCATCATCATAAAGAAGGAAAATAAATATCATCATCATCATATGTGTAACGGAGATCCTATAACTTGACATATGGATAGGAAGTTGATAGATTGTCATCTTCTTGAGATCATAGGATTAAAGATCATGATAGATCAAAATAAATCATCATATAGGAGGCAAAAGTCGATCATCATGATTATGAGGTCATCATCATGTAAAGAATCAAGAGAAATCATCATATGACCATAGATAATCATGAAGTGGATCATCTTCATTAGTTCATATTAATAATAAATCAAGAGATTATGGAAAGGTGTGGCAAGAGCCATTAATCATCATGAAGGGATTTTATTATTAATATGCTTCATCTTCTTCATCATCTTATTATTCATCTTTAACTTATAGTGGGGTATATTTCAACCCACGGGGAGGCCTGCCTCAACCCGTCCATCATCATCATCATAACTAGCAGAGCCGGCCCATAACTGACAGAAGTCAGTCCATAACTGTCCGAGAATAGTCCATAATTGATCGTCACCAGTCCATGATAAAAAGAGCTCTCCATTTAACGTTTTACGTCTTTTATTTTGCATCTTTTAATTAAACAAATCACATTTTGATAAGAACTTTAAATCAAGATAAATGACATAATCATGGAGAGTAAATCAGGAATAAGGTCGACATCATTGTCATCATACATAGATCAGGATTAATCACATGGGGTTTGGATTAAGAAATCATAAGCATATGCTTGATTAGGTCGGAACCCGGGCTGAGTAGGGAGAAACCTGGGCCGAGTAGATCGGTCATTATCTTTGGAAAAGTCTGGGTAGAGCCCGGGCCGGGTTCGGGTTACACCCGGGCCGGATCGGATCATCATCGAATCATACAGATTAAGAGTTCTAATCATCATCATTATATAAGACTTAATTGGAACTACAAGATAGAATTATGGAGAGGAATCATACGTGCATAACATCTTAATCATCATTATGACTTAGATCGGGATTAAGCACATGAATCAGAGGCCTAAACATCATAGAATCATCATAATTGGTATCGAAACTCGGTCCGAGACATGTAGAACCCGGGTCGAGTTCATCGGAAATTGTTCTCGGGAAAACAAAGAACAGCCCGGGCCGGGTTCGGGTCACACCCGGGCCAGGTCGAGTCGTCTTCTTCTCGAAATAGTCATTTTGCCCGACTGCTCATTGTGAAAGGAACTCGGTTCGGGTCATCTTCAACCCGAGCCGGGTTCAACCAATTTGCAGAGCTCAAAGAGCACAGCAATGGCGTATCCGGGCCGAGTTCTTACGAACTCGGTCCAGAGAAGGACCTGCCCGGGCCGGGTTCTTCTTACGCAGCAACTGCGCAGTCGCGCAGTTCGCGTTCCGTTCGATTCTTCCAACGATGGCCGGCACAATCCAATATCATAGAACATCATACAATAACTAGGAACTACCTAGAATATGCTTCAAGTCTAAAATCATGGTTCTATGAAGAATCTACCCTAGTTCCATACCTCGAAGTTTCTGTCCGAGAAACTTTACTGTTGTCTTCTTTTTCTTCTTCCTCTTCCTCTGCCCGCTCCTCTTTGTTCGTGTGCACGTCCGGCGTCATCTGCGTCCTCCGGTGTGTCCCCTGTATGGCGACGGCCATCAGGGACAAGGAAGAACGAAAAGGGCGCACGTAGAGGAGAAATTAGGGCCGGCTTCGTGAGAAAATGAAAAGGGAATTTTCGTTTGGTCTGGCCTCTTATTTATAGGGGATAAATCTGAGTTTAATTGGAAACCAACTCCTCATAAAATATAATTTCAGATTTTATCTTTTCCTTATTTGTTTTATCTCTCTTTTCTTTTCCTTTTATTTCTTTTATTTTCTCCAATTAAATCTCGGGCGTTACAAAAAGGGCGTCGAACGCCTTTTTCATCCAAAACAAAATAAGTTACTTAAATTTATTTACATCACGGAAATTTAATCAAATGCACATTCTTATTCGCTTACTAATCATGATATGATAACGAGTCGCCGAAAGGGTCGTCGGAGAACGATTGGAATTCGAAACCTACGAACCTAAAAATAAAAGATTAGCGATTAATTTTATACGTACAACAACCTAATCTCTTTTTTGCCTCATGTGTGCACCTACTAGAACGTCGAGATGAGCTCGACCGGAGTTCACCATTTGTTCGTCGGAATGTTCGCCGGAAAAATTCGTCGAAAAGACCCAAATCTTGGCCTCCTATATGATTTGAAGAAAAACATGATCAAAACCCCTCCAAATGATCCTAATCGACCTGAGAATGATGTATAACTCACTGGGAAAAGGATCGGTGCGAGTTGGAAACGGAATCGTCGTCGGAATCGTCGACGGTGAATATTTTGGCCTCCTCATATATTTCTCTCACTACATCGCGCATGGTGGACCAATCATCTCATACTATATGTCAAAACATTCGTCTCATCGTCATCTTTCCATCGATACCTCTCGCATGAAAAATGATGGCCGGACGGAGGAGATATCACGGTCGAAAATGGCGGCGACGGCTGGACCTGCGCGGGTTACTGTAGCAGCTCGGGGAAGAAGACGATGCCTTTATTCTTTTTATACTAACCTTCCCTGCAAAATGTCCAAAATGCCCCTGACCTTTAAGAAAAATTACACATTTTTTTAAAACTTTACACACATTTTTGTTCCTCTCTGTTCAGTTGTCTCCTATATAAAATTCTCATTTTCTCTTCTTATCATATTTTTTAAAAATAATAATAATAAATCACGTTGAACTCGATGTACAAGTTCAATTCGGTTTTCTAGTTTTCTTCAAGTCAACTCGAGTTTTTATTACTTCCAATTTTGTGAATGAATCGGACCGGATTTGTAATCGATTCGTGATCGGACCGGTTGAATCGATCGGTTTGAATCGATTTTTAAAATATTGCATGTGCTATTGGGGGATCAGTGCCACGACAATGCCCCTAAAAAGGGTGGGATGATCTTGCACTAAGCGATAACATCTCTTAGTGGAGATAACCTTGCGCTCGGTGGCAACATCCGTAAGGATGGGGGATGACCTCACCATATGCGGTAATATCTTTCAATGAAGATGACCTCACACAATCACACTATGTGACAACATTTGTATGAATGACATCACACAAGATTGAAACACTGACCTCGAACTTGGTGGAGATGACCTCACACTTGGTGGAAACATTTGTATTAGTGGAAGAAAAGTCTTACCCAAGAAAGGACAGGTGCCTTCTCTAGGGAAGTACGACGAATAATAGACTTCTCGTATATGTAAGCATGACATTCCTTTGTTTGCATCTTTTATCTTTATTAACCTATTAATCTATTATGTGGGCACCAAATAGATCCGGTCGTTCGATTCCAATAGTCCGCTATATTTGATCATGGACGCCTAATCCAGGATGGGTCGATTGTTTCTACTGGGCAGAACCGTAGATCGTTGCGAAAGTCCTTATGCTTTCAATCAATTTTTTGTAACATAGCATTCTACAAACAATCTAAATTATATCTAACACTAACTAGCATCCTGAGTCAAATGAGCATGATTCATAAATTATATTCCGTTATAATCATCGTAAAAGTCATAGGGATTCATAGTCACTTCCTATTTTCATGTCATGTACTAATTTATTCATAAGATGAAACAAGTAACTTTTTAGCATCCATTTCAGTAATCATCCCTTTTCAGTAGCATTAGCATAAAGCACCATTCATGTCAATCATCAAACTACTTAGCAAAGCATACTAATAAGACATTTACATCAAGCACTTATAAGTATCATCATAAGATGAAAATTATAACTTAACTTCAAGACCTTAAACATACATCCTCTTATGTACATAATCATCATATAAAGTCCAGAATCATGTTATTCATGATCATCAAAATCAGCAATTCATTCCAATCATCATCATATAAGTAGCATATAAGCATGTAACCAAAACTGATTCATGGCATCATTCTACCCTTCATCTAGCATGTACCTAGGCCTAAATAATTCTTAGATACCATATTAAATCTCTCGAAAAACCCTTATAACTCATATTCCATTGACGCACTTTTTAGCCTAGCCTTCATTTGTTTTTTTCAAGTGTTGAAGCTTTTAGTCCCTCCTTCATCATGTCTTCTTTCCTCGTTCAGCATCTCCAAAGTCTCCTCCAACACCCTCTGGATGAGCCCACAATAAAGAAGAAGTAGCCACAACAATGGTTGATGAGAGGGATGAGAGAATGTGAGAGAATGAGAATGAAGTAACAATTGAATTTAAACGGGGAAAAGAAAATGTGAGGTTGTGCCCTCTCTTTCTCAAGAGTCGAGGAAAGGAAAAGTTTTTCAAATCCCTAAGAGTCATGAAGTTGAAGAGGTATTCCAAATATCCAAGAGTTAGGGTAAAAAAAAGAGAAGCAATCAAATTTGTCTTATTCATCCCATGGGTCATGAAGGTGAAGGATCATCACAAGATTCTTAGGATTGTAGTATGAAAAGAGAAGTAAAAAATAAGGTTAACTTCTCTCGGCACACCGGGCGTCCGTTCCATGGAGCAATCAACCATTAGGACGATATCATCGAATAAATAAAGTTTTAAATTTTATGAATTTTTGGAATGTTATATAAACAAAGTAACAAATTGGCCGTGAAATTTATAATATCGCCCATAATTGATATACATTTTCTACATATTTCCAATAAAGTTTATGAAAGTCATTTGGTAGATGTGAATTGCAATTTGGACAAGGTAAGTGGTTTCTTCTCCTTTGAAATTTTTTTTGTCAATTGCCATTGTCAAATACATAATATGAAGTGATCAATTAGGTAAGTTGGAGTCGACGATGGACTGGCTTTTAATTCGTGAGTAATATGTATAATCGTTAGTGTCACACGAATTATGCTGTCAGAGATTTTTTTATTTTGTATAAGTATATTAAAATTTTCAAATAATGAATATTTTAAACGATCTTAATTTATAGGGTACGTCTGAAACACCTAAATTAACTAAGAAAAGAACAATAATAATAAAATAATATTATTATTTATTATTATTATTATTATTATTATTATTAGGATCCAGATCCCGTGCTCTCGAATCAACTGTAGGCGAAGGATTCCTTTTACATTTTCTTTTGTTGATGCGCCTGCTCGCGAACTGTTTGTTATGATGATGCAAAGATCTTTTTCCTTTTCTCTGCGTCCTTGTGTTTTAAATGTGTGATTTCTTTTATGTGGATTCAGAATCTTCTTTTGCAGTGGCTCGCGTTTCTGCTCAGTCTCATGCCTGTCCTCGCATTGGCCACCACGAAAGACGGAATGTTTCAGCTTCCAAAGAAGTGAGCTTTCTGTCGTGAATTCGATTTTTCTTCGCTTGTGCTGTGTGATTTATTCATGTTAAAGCGTCTAAGAGGCTATAAGAGGACTTGTTGTTGCCATTTTCTTTAAGAAAGAACTTGTTATTGTGATGACGGAAGCAATTCTGCTTCGTCTCTGTCTATAGGTTTTGTAACTTTCGTTTTCTGCAATCCACTGGAGAGTGACAGAAGGACACTGTTTTTCAGGTTGACTCGATAAATTACGTGATGGAATAATAATCTGATTCTTCATTAAGGTCATGATAACTTTTATGGATAATTTATTGAGTAGAAACTTTATCTATTCATGCACTGTTATTTCGTTCGAACATAGTTACTGTTATACATAGAAAAACACGTTTTATGGTAATCAATAACAGATTTCCACTATGATACGAGTTATAGCAACTCGAGATTTTTATGAGTTGTTTCCTCAGCTATTGATTTGTTTGTGAATTAGATAGCCACTGTCAATACCTTCCTTGTGCAATTCAACATGGCTTATCCTTGTCTTTCATTTTTTTCTTTTGTAAGAGTTATCTATGTCGTTCTTCTGTAGATTGTTTGACTATAGTACTGCTATTTTTGCATTTTTGGTTTTATTCTTCAGGAGGAGGCGATTGGATGGGGTATGTCTTGAAAGAATTCAGGAATATGGTCGAACATATATTCAGTCATGGATTGTACAAGGTTAGCGGCATTTTAGCTTTGTCTGGCCTTTATACAAAATTTCAAGTTAAAAAGCTTCTGAAGCTTGTCCCTATGATTGGTTCTTATTTACGTTCAGTTTCTTTCCTCCTTTTTTGTCGGTGAGTGGGATTCACAAAATCTAACCAATTCCCTCGGTTCCATATCTTTGAGGTCATTGTTGCATCTTGTGTTTCTCTAACCATGTCTTGTTTCCTTAACTATATCTTGTGTTTCTGTATCTCTTTTATTAATTACTCCTTGAAGCCCGTTAGGACCAAAAAGAACCTTATCACTTATACAGGGTCTTATTTCTTATTATCTTCCTTTGTATTTGGATTGAAAACAAGATGAAGAGCTGGACTTGGAAACACTTTAGAGCATAGAAGAATGTTGAAGTTGCCCTCCTGAATTAAAATTTATGTTTTAAGCACCAGTATTCTTTCTTGTCATAGTTAGTGCTTATATAGGATAGAATAAACTTATCTTTAAATTCCTCAACTGAATGCTCATTATGTTCATATATATTTTAAGGAATTAGCAAGGAATATTACTATTCTAACTTAAGAGAAGGTTTGCATCATTTAGACTTCTTCATAGTACCTCCAACTTGCGCTAACTTACTAGTTTAATGCAATCTCTTCTCAGCAAGATCAAGATGAACAAAATAAGGATTAATGCTAATAAAAATTAATTTCTTAGGTGATATGCTTCTTAGATTATGAGAAAAATACCTTAAACAAGGTTAATTAGAATGAGTCTTGTTAGGAAGAAGGATGAGGCTTTTGGTAGCTAATTACTACGTGATTTTTTTTCAATCATGACATCACAATATGCACAATGCATAATATAGTGTTGATGTCTTATCATGGTAACTATTGATACATTTCTCAAAAGAATGATGACTTTTGATGTAGTACTACCTCAGGCTTTTGTGCCATGATACTATCTACTTGACCATCTGTTTCTACCAAAATAATGGTAATTTTACATATATTGCGCAATGCCCTGAAAATTAATTATTTGAGTAATATATGTTTTATTTCTTGCACACGATGTTGTTAACAGAGCTGGAATATGTGTCTGATAGTTCATTCATTCGTCGAGATAAGGGCTGAAATTCCAAAGTATGCATGTAGGTGATGCTTCCTTAAAACTCTTTTATGTTTCAAATTATTTCTAACATCACAAACAACATAGGTTTGTCATATCATCAGAAATCTTATTACTTCACTCGGGGCAGGATACAATCCAAAAGCTACTATAGAACATATAAACGTTAACATTTCTGGAAAAGTAACACTGATTCTGGTCTGTCAACAGGAAGGTTTACTGATTGTATACTTCAGCACAGCGCATCCCATCTGTATGGCGTGGATGTTGGCTATCCATAGGTATGTACTTTTCATGTCACCTGGGAAACTATTCATCAAGAAACTGTATTGATTGTATATTTTAATTATTGTTCTTTGGCTCCTTATCTTCAATAACTGCCAGTTCATGGATGTAGACACTAGACATTGCTCCTTTGCATCTTGTGGTATTTAAGGTAAGTGATCACAAAAGAAAATCCAAACATGGTTGTGGTTAGTATCTCAGTCAAAGTACATTTAATGGGCTATTGGGCTTTGATCTCTTGTGAATGATAGCTCAAATCACCACATGTATACATGTCTATCCAACAGTGACAGATAGTCTTGCTCCTCAGTTTCCAGTTTACATATTCATACTCTCTTTACCCATACTGTTAGCCACCAAACATGAATGGTAGGCACAAGGAATGTTGTCTTTCGTGCATGTCTGTCCCAGAAATTTTATGCTGTGTACATTGCATGTCTCTAAGTTATGTAAATAGAGATGCCTTTATCACATCGATTAAGCATTGCATAGTTGTTAGTTTTCCTTAAGTTTGAACTTTAATTTTTTGTAACAAGGCTTTTGCCTTCAATCACCGGGAAAAAAAATTGAGTCTCAAAAGTCCCAGATTTGTATTTGTATTTGCCTGCCTTTGTGATAACTTCAATGATTTGAAGGATAATAAAGAGAATGCAACTTATCTCTATGACAATATAACTAGAACATACATTTTAGAGAAATAAGTTGGCATTAAAAGTTTTTTATTGTTTTAGTTTTCTTCTTTCAGATCGTATTCAATTGGTGAAATCACGAGTTTTCGTCATGTTACATTCATAACATTTACAAGTGGGATGCAGAATGTACATTGGGTGCTAAATTTATTGATAAACTACATTGTTTAAATTAAATTTACCCCTTTTATGGGCCTATGTAACTTAAAATACTAACCCAGATCCTACTAAATTATGCCAAACTAACCAGGTTAGTTGACTTCCAGTACCTCTTCAAATCAGGAGAACTTATTATAAGAATCTTGTTTGCAGAAGATAGAATACATTATGACTACTTTGATTGGTCGCTTAAGACTCTTGTCACCTCAGCTTGCATGACATGAATGATGCTTCTCCCAAAAAGAAAAATGTTTTTCCCAAATATTTGCAGGTTGGAGGAGCTGGAATCGTGAGGTATCTTCTAGTTCATCAAGAAGCGTCTAACTGTTTTTTCTCACAAATTCAAGCTTTAGCTATCTGTTTAATTAATTGGGAATATAAAAATGTACTTTTCTATTGCATCTGGGTTGGCAAGTGTCTGCCTCAGGAGAATATGATAGATTTGGTGTTTCTGATTGTAGGTTGTAGTATGACAAGTAGTTTTGCTAAACTAGTAAGGATCTAGAATTCTTAGATGCTTCAATGCTTTTTTAGTATCCTTGTTTCTACTTTTGTGAGTTTGATGCAAATTACTAATGAACCTGTAAATCTTCGACAATAATGTTTCCTCATTTTGTGCAGGACCCATTACTCGTTTGCTGAAATCGAGCATGCCATTGTCAATTGTCATCTTATGGTGTTGTGCTTGCTTTAGACATATCGATCCATCTGATCTCAATCTTGATTACAGGTTCTGTACAGGATAATCAAAGGCGTGGAAGAATTTGGATTCTGCATTAAGGGATGGAAAAAGTGGAAGAAAAATATGTAAAAAAAATAAGTGATGAATAAATTATTTTGTAAATAAAATGTTCATATCCTATGTTTTGAAAAAGTAGTTTAATAATGCATCAAATTTTGTTCCGTTTCAAGCGACCACTCTATTCCTTCCTTAGCTGTAGATAGAAACGATTGGCTAGAGTGAGGTGAAATTTCCTCTAATCACCTCTAAATTATTACGATTTTTTATATCTAACTCTAAACTATGAACTTCATTTTTTGAATCCTTAAACTATCGTGATTTTTTCGATTTGGTCATTTAATTTTAATTTTTTATATTTGTGAAAAGTCCTTATACTCCCGCCTTAAGTGGTAATCTATTTTTGCATAAAATAACATATAATAAAAATATAAAAAATAATTAAAAAATAAAATGTGATCGTTTCGGTGATGGGCTCTTTCTCTACGCACGTCGGCGCAAGGAAAGAGAGGGAGTTCGCCACCCCCCTCTACATCCGTCCCCCCCCCCCCCCCCGCCCCCCGCTCTTTCTTTGCGCACGCCAACGCAGGGAGAGAGAGTCTCTCTTTCCCTGTGCATGCTGACGTGCGCAGGGAAAGGGGGAGGGGGGGGGGGGGGGGGGGGGGTCGCCCCCCTTCTCTCTCTCTCCCTACGGACGTCGGTGTAGGGAAAGAGCGAAAGTCCCACCCCCCTTCCTTGCGCCGGCGTGTGCAAGGAAAGAGCCCATCACTGGGCGATCGCATTTTCATTTTTTATATTCATTATTATATATTATTTTATGTAAAAATAAATTAATACTTAAGGCAAAAGTATAATGGACTTTTTATAAATATAAAAAATTAAAATTAATCGAGAAGTTGACGGAATTGAATGGAAGGATCAAATCGAAAAAGTCACGATAATTTAGGGATCCAAAAAATAAAGTTCATAGTTTTATGTTAGATTTGAAAAATCATGATAGTTTAATGGTAGTTAGAGGAAATAACTTTTTTAAAAAGTTCATTGCTTTTTTTAAATGAGAGGTTTAGAAGAAACTTGCTATGTTTAATTGGAGTGTATGATTATAATCCTATAAGACAACTTAAAATCCTCCAAATTGTTTGTTGTCTCTGGATTAAAAATAATATGCATCCTCTGCATTTTATTTCATTCTATATTAGGATATTAATTAATTCACTTACGACATTTGTCTAGTTCATTTTTTTAACGCATGCATTATAACTTATATCCAAAAAATAATGAATTATTATATTTAAGCACAATTTTTAAAATAACTCGTCACTCTAAACGCCATCAACACATTTACTCAATGAATTAAAATTTCAAACAAAGTCTAAACCTATGCACAAAAGAATGCAGCGCAGGTAAGGAAGGGATGAAGGCATAGATATGCATCTTTTGCTGTGCACCTATAAACCCTTTTTAGCGGCAAAACATCCCTCCATCTCAAGTTTAAACTCCCCGCCGTTCCCACCATCACCGCCCTCCTCCACCATGGAAGCAGACGCCGCAAGCACGAAGCCAAAGCCCAAGCACCCCAGACCCAAGAGAGCGGCAGCCAAGAGGACACAGTTCTCATCGTCGCCGCCTCTCCCTGGGAAAGGATCCGATGCCGTCGGAGACATGGAGGACTTCTCTGTGGAAGAAGCCCTGGGCATCAGGGCTTCCCTCCTCCGCTGGTACGACGAGCACCAGCGCGTCCTTCCCTGGCGAACGGCGAGCGCCAGGAAGGACGGAGCCGGCGGCGGCGGTGGCGAGGAGGAGCGAGCGTACGCGGTGTGGGTGTCCGAGGTGATGCTGCAGCAGACGAGGGTGCAGACCGTCGTCGGGTACTACAACCGGTGGATGGACCGGTGGCCGACCATCCAACATCTCGCCGCTGCTTCACAAGAGGTCTGCCACTGTTCCCCCCCCCCCCCTCTTTCTTTTATCGCTGTACATACATCGGAAAGAAGGCTCTACCAAGTAGGTTAAAGTTCCAGTCGCCATGCTATCGCTCGATACTTCGGAGGTCCGATGCTGTATTAGACTTCCCTGGGATTAAAAAAAAAAAGATTAATATATGGTAATAGAAGGTTGGCGTTCTTGTCTAAAGGTGTCCTTTTTTTTTGCAGGAAGTGAATGAAACGTGGGCTGGTTTGGGATACTACAGAAGAGCTCGGTTCCTTTTGGAGGTATAGTCTACATTGCATTTCCGAATTTTCCTGTTTACTGGGAAGGATGTTAAAAAAAAAAACTGATATGATAGAATTAGGGGGCTAAATCCATTGTTCGCGAAGGGGAATTTCCTCGAACAGCTGCGGACCTGCGTAAGGTTCGAGGGATTGGAGACTATACAGCAGGAGCTATTGCTTCTATAGCTTTCGATGAGGTACGGGCCTTGGTTGGACCTGTTAGAGATTCTCCTGGCTGATCCAAATTGCTTTCTTTTTGCTCCGGACAATCATTACGTGTTCTACTTGTGGTGTTTGTCCAGCCAGTACCTGTTGTTGATGGAAACGTGATAAGGGTGATCAGTAGACTGAAGGCCATCTCTGCTAGCCCTAAAGAATCAGCAACAGTTAAACATATATGGTGAACAGTTATTTTTGTATTATGCATCTCAGATTTATGTTCATTTGATTATTGCTTTTTTATTGATACCTTCATTGACCTTGTCGCTTCATTCTGGTAAATGAATAGTTCTGAATTCTTGTTGATGTTGGAAAAGAAAAGAACTAAAGCTATACAACTTCATAGTTTTATTTTACGATCAAGGATTGAGAAGCAGATTAGGTTGTCATGAAATTTAAAATATACAGTAAGGAAATAGCGCTTGATTCAAGGTTTGAAAGTGCAGCATGGGGGACCCAGTCTGAGTTGGTAAGGTGTTGTACCAGTGTGCTATTAATATTAATAGAAGTCTGCAAAGTTTCCACTTGTGGTATGAGTTATCACTCATTGACATTCCAGCTAATGCAGCTTCCAAGATTAACCAAAACTAAACAATAAGTTGTACACAAAATATTTGAGCATTGAGACTTGTATTTTATTGAATGTGTCGGTCTTCATCAGGTTGCTGCATCTGATATGTGTTTGACATATGGTTTTTCAGGATATCCAACTGGAGTTATTCATTCCTCCCAAAAAATTCACACAATGCATTTTATGTGGCATATACTGATTGTATGGAAACTTAATGGTTTCCTTCCATGGTTGTCATTCAAATTTTTGCTGTTTGTAGCCATGAATTCAGATTCCAGATCTTATAGTATGATATGGTTCTGAACAGGAAGCTTGCTGCAGAATTGGTTGATCCTTCCAGACCCGGAGACTTCAATCAGGCCATGATGGAGCTAGGAGCCACGTTGTGCAGTGTCACGTGCCCAAGTTGTTCTACATGCCCTGTTTCAGATCAGTGTCTCGCGCTTCAACGTTCCAATAAAAGTAAATCAATTAAGGTTACGGATTATCCTACAAAGGTTGCAAAGATTAAGCAGCGAAACGATTTTGCTGCCATTTGTGTTGTTCAGTTGACTGAAGAACTGGATGAAATGTCCAAAGTCAGCGACACCAAGGATGTATTTCTCTTGGTAAAACGTCCAGAAGAAGGTTTGCTTGCAGGTCTTTGGGAGTTCCCATCAGTTCTGTTGGAGGAAGGAGGAACAGATGTGTCCACAAGGAAGAAAGCCATCAATAGATACCTAAAGGATTTGCTGAATCTAGATCTAAGAAAAAACTGTCATGTGATCCTGAGAGAGGACATTGGAAAACATGTCCATGTTTTTTCTCATATTCGACTGCATATGCATGTTGAATTGTTAATTTTGAATTTGAAAGGTATTGGCCTACTCTTTGACAGGATAAATTTTGTGCTATACTTTTGCTTTGGTAGTACAAGAATCATAAATTTCTTATGCAGTCATCTTGCTTACTGTTTTAAGGTGGGCTAAATCAACTATGCAATGACCAGAACCAAAGCAAAAGTATTTGGAAATTTGTAGATCGAAATTCACTCGAGAACATAGGATTGACGTCTGGAGTGAGAAAGGTAATTACTACGTCTTTCTACATCTGATTGGAAATTTTCTTCTTGCATGAATGTTCAATCTTACTGAAACAGTTCCTCTCAGATAATTGTGTCAATTTTCTAAATTCAGGTTTATGGCATGGTTCAAGATTTCAAGGAAAAACTACCATTGCTAAATCCTGCTCCAGCGCCATTGAAGAAGTGCAAAAGATCAATTAAGTGAGCAAAAGTTATTAACTTATTTTTCATAATATGCTTGAAGGTTGTTTTATGCGTTTGACAATATTTTTGTACTGCGCCCAACAATTACCCTGCTTAGCTTGCAATGTTATTGGCACGAGTCTAATTCATCAAATGCCACCAAAAGGTTCCGGACAATGTACCTTATTCTTCTACGTTAGCTCAAATGACGTTCCTAGCCTGAATGCTGTGGATGCATTAGACTAAGTCGACATTTCAAGGCCAAGTGGCAATGACCTCTCGTGATACTTGTCAGAATGATGCCAATTTCAACTTGGAAGCATTTGAACATATCCCCGAACAGGACTAGCTGATCATTCCATTTTCAGATCTTATTTCAAGAGACATGTACATGTATATATTTATGTATGTATATATATGTATATAAATCTTCTATTGACCTCGTACTAAGGAGGAAGCAAACATATGCTTGCAGCCATGGTATCAGAAAAGGTGTAGTTAATACATATGCTGTAGACATGGTCACGGAGTGGAGTAAGTAAATTACTGTCAAGTAGGACGCCATGCATAATTGATCAAGCTCGTGATATATGGACATGTTATTGGCCAAGTCATGTAGCATGTTTGTACGATGAATCGCTGGATTCATTCATAATGGAGGGACCGACGGGCTGACAAACAAGCAAAGGCTGCCATGCACACCTCAAGGTGGACCCAAATTTGAGCCAGTTGCTGATGTTGTGCGTGCGTGTTTGTTCTTTGGTTTCTTTGAGATATTTCAGAGGAGGCTGTCGATTATCTTAAAATATTTTTTTTAGGTAATCTTTGGATTGGAGATTTTTTAAGTAAATGGCATTTGGTGTTTGGATTTATTGTGAATTAAAAAAATAATTAGATGAATAAATTTTATTAGATGTTTAAATAAAAGGTAATAAAAAAATAAATTTATCGTTTATGAAAGTAGAAAATTCTATGTTAAATGAATGATGCCATAATTAATTATTATTTAAAAATATTTTTAGCACAATTTAATAAAATATTTTAATGAAAAATATCAAGTTTTCCTTATGCAATAACTACACATGCTAATATCAGTACCATATATACATTTACACACACACATATTAAATGCAATTAAAATATTTTGGATTTTATTACAAAAATACGAATGTCTATAATATTTTTCTTATAAATCAAAATAATGGACAATATGATATTAATTTCATCCATTAAATTTCACGTGTAATATATTAATTCATGATTCTTTATTTTAATTTATCGTATTATAATGCCAATTAAACAATATAAATAATAAAGAAGGTTGTTAGTCTTGTATGCAAATAAATTAATTTTATATGTTGCATAATAATATATTAATTAGTACAATAATTATATATATTAATAAATTAATTGATACATAAGTCTAAAAACGTTTTGTCTTTGTTTCTAGCAAAAATTTGGTTCTTCTTAGAAGAAAACATTACTCAATCACGTGCTATTTTAATTATAAATTTAGAACTTTTTTCTATCATCATTATTTTATTTATTCTGTTCATGTTTAGGTGAACCAACAGGAACTAAGACTGATTTTGACCTAGTTCTAACATTCAAATATTTATCTCAGTAAGATTTGAACTCCGAATAGTTTGGATAGCAAATTAATCTTTGAACTGCTTTATGCAAGAATTGGTTGATGCATGCATCTTTAATTTGCTTCCTAAGTGGAAATGTCTGGCATGCATGAACTATTGGACTGTGCTGCTGGTTTCCACTGCCCCTGGTAAAACATGGGATTCGGCGTTCAATGGGATCATGCTGAATCCAAGAGAAAGAGAAGAAATCAATGGGTTGAATTGAATCCACCACTTTCACTTTTCTTTAATCCGCCGGTGGAAAGAGAGAGGGGGCTCATGTAGCTCGTGAGTGTATGTTAAAATATGGAGAAGTTTGCACATTTTTTTGTTCATCAACGAGAAAGAAATTTTACATACTTTGTCAGAGAAATACTGCTAAAAAAAGAATTCAACTTGGTTGTAGTAGTCTACCACCTTTTCTTTTTCCAACAGTCAAATAAGTGAGCATGAAGCCCATCGAATTGCCCAACTTTTAAAAAAAATAATAATAATAATAACATTATTTTAATTTTAAAAATACGAATTAATCTTACCCTTTTAAATATTTGTATTGTAGCACTAAGATACAAGTAATAGTTTGTTATGACCATTTGAAGTGGAGAATAAACCTCCTCTTCCCTCAGTTTCCTGAAGAGATTAAGAACACTACAAACCAACTCAGGTTGACAATGAGTTAGCAAAATTGCAATTCTTAGTTTAGCTTAAAATTATCTATTTTATTCTCCTTTGAACATTAATTAGCATAGTTAACGTGTTAATAATTTTGAATATTGATGAACTATTGTTCTCGTTTTTTAAAAAAAAGTATTATGATATCATTTCACCCCTTGGCTCTACTACTACTACTAATACTATTATTATTATTATTATTATTATTATTATTATTATTATTATTATTATTATTATTATTATTATTATTATTATTATTATTATACTATTATTATTATTATTATTATTATTATTATTATTATTATTATTATTATTATTATTATTATTATTATTATTATTATTATTATTATTATTATTATTATTATTATTATTATTATTATTATTATTATACTTTCACTTCAAAACATATTATTGTCCTCGCCTATTTTCGCCTACCAAAATGAATGCTGCGGGCAATCAATTTGGCAGCCACTAGGATGCAACTTTAAAGGCTTTGGGCAAACCTTAACATTACTAATAATTCATGTCCCTCGCTCTCCCAAGATTTCGTACCATGAAATGATGCTTTGTCCAACACTGTGTCTTTTTATTGCTTGTGATGTATGCCAATGGACCACTCTTTTGGCAAAACCAGTTCCACATTAAACAAGTTGGATCACAACTTTCCACCCCACGCGTTCATGACATTAATGTTAATATCTTCTTGCAGTCGCATGATATCTTTAGCTGAAAATTTTACTCGTCATTAATTAGACGTGCGATCGAACATGTTATAATAGTTAATTCGAATTTTTATTCTACTACTACTTTTACTATATATATAGTGGCAAAAAGAGATCTCCCAATCAGAATTATTAACATTACAACTCGCATTCTATTATACTTATGCTCACTGTAAATTTAGGATTGATTAGTTTAAGTGCAAATAAAATGTCAAAAGATATTCAAATCAAGGCTGTTGGCTCAATTGGGAAGTAAAATTGACTTGCAAGAATTTGTTGAGTGTTAGTAACTTTAAGTTCGAGTCTTGAAATCATCACATTAATAAAAAAATTAACATTTATTGATAATTTGGGATATCAAAAAATCGGCATAAAAAAGGTCAAAAGAGATTTCTTGAAATTTTGGGTTTAATCCGATCTATTGCATAGATCAAAATATTTTTTTTGACTAAAAATTCCATTGATATTTTAAAATATCATATGAAATTAGTTAATTATGGCTAAATTTGAGAGTCTAGCTGTCAGAAGAGGTTGATCTTATGTTTATATGCTTTATTTAGATTATTTGTTGCGTTTTTTCCCGGACAATTAAGAGGGCTAAAGTCGATTAAAAAGATGTATAAGTTTAAATAATAAATATCAATGGGTGACAATTAAGATTCGTCCTTCCAATTGCTTGTATAGTTAAGTAGTCGATCTGCATTGAGGTCAGGTCATCCAGTTTTTTGTTTAATCAGTTAGTTAATTACAAGAGTTATTACATCATTACACTAGAAGATATATAAGTTTCGTAATTAATGGTCAACCATTCTCAAATATTAAATTAGTCGAAATGTTAAATATTAATGCCTACACATAATTAACTACGCAAAACATTTATTATTTATAAATATATGAGTCAATTTTAAAAAGTTAAAATATTCTTAATTATGTATAATGCGACATTTTTTTATGCTTATAATATAAATCAATTTGCCATTATATATATATGAAATATCTAACGTATGCCGACGAGGAGGTAAAAGTCATTAATGTACAAAAAAAAAATAACAAAAATTGAAGGAGACGGGCCGCAGAAGGGGCGGAGACTCGAGAGGGAGAGAGAGACCTCCTCGAAAGGTGGCCAGGGGAGAGGAACCTCGAAACATTCTTGACCAACTCCCCTTTTACCAAAAGGACAAAACCAAAAGTGAGGAGAGAGAAAGTGAAAGGGGGAGGCAATTATATTATGCCCACCACCACCACCCCAACTTGCATGGGCGTGTACAAGGATGCAGTGCATCCACCCACCCACCGTAGGGACGGGCCCCCTCCCCCTCTCTCTCTCTCTCATCGTCATCGTCATCCGAGGGACCGAGATGCATGAGATCAGTTCAGCGAGCTGCCTCAACTGGACATGCATAAGAAGAGAACATGATAGAGCATCCGAGGTTACGTTTCCCATGGTACATCTCCTTTTGAAGCTTTAACCAGCTTTGCCTTGCTCTTTCTCTCCTTTAGTTCCCTATCCAGTATTGTGTGCTTGTTTTACCTCCTTTCCACGATTTCTTCTTCTCAATCGCTATCCCTCTTGCTGTTTTCTCAATCCGTATAATTCTCGGAGAAGTAAACTAAATTAAGGTACTGATCACTTGCATCTTGTTCTTCATATAGGCACGTAGACTAATTAGTTCTCTTTCAAACTGCAAATCAAAGCCGGAAAGGAGTAAAAGATCTGCACAGAAACTTTTGATCCTTTAAACCTACAGATTTTAAGAAGCCTTTTGCTTTATTTTTTTGTTTTTCTCTCCTGAACTGAGTTATTTGCAATTTGCATGAAGTTATGATTCAGATGTTTGCTTTAAATCTGTTTCATATATTATTATCAGAAGCTCTTCAAAGCATGCACTTTACTTTCTGTATTAATCTACTTACTCTCGTTTTGTGAATCGAAATTACGAAGAGAAAACGTGGATAGGAAATTTGTGTGCATGATGTGGGTACGTGCATGGGCGTTGAACAGTTATTCATAAACTAGGCGACTATATATTAGCTGATGCTTTACACTGCAAGAGAAAGTATTGTTTGTTGCTGCATGCTCCTTATTTCTGCAAGTAAAAGTTGCTGAATGCAATTAAGTATGAGACATCAATGGACCAGAAGCTTTATATTCAGAGCTGAAGGTACCCTTTGATTTAATGTTACTTTTCCTCTTCTTGACGACATTAATCCTCATATTCATGACTAGATCTCGGAAGCTGTACATTCTGCATGCATCATGTAATTTATTTTCGATGTTTAGTTCATTCAGTACTTGTGCACTGATCGTTCTCCATCTGGATTGCAGATCGCTCACAAGATCATTGAGTACTTTTGAAGGAATCCAACGCTAAAACATCGTTCGCCTGCCCAGCTGAGTAATTAGTACATTCCATTTGTGGAGCTGGATATATAGAGAAGGCAGCCTACAGAAACTTGCAGATATCGGAGACGAACTTGGACTTGGAGGCATTCAGCTTCGTACCAGAATAGCATATCAACTTTACTTGGTGAATCTTCATGGACGCCAGAGCAAGGAAGAGGGCGTCGGAATTAGCCAGCTCAAATGCTGCACATAAGAGAGCTCTGCAGCATGAGGCAGAGGGCAGGACGTGGAATCCAAATCACTTCAGCGTGGAGTCGTTTCTGCTGCTCGTATGCCTCACGGCGTCACTGTTGCTGCTGCCGCTTATACTGCCTCCATTGCCTCCACCACCTTCCATGTTTTTGCTCCTTCCTTTAGGCCTACTTCTTTTGCTCATGTTCTTGGCCTTTATGCCTTCAGATGTCAGAAATATTACATCCCCCTACTTGTAATATAACTAGGCTACGAGTTCTTTGTTTCCTTTGTTCTATTTTTTCATGAATGCAAGTTTTGCAGCAAAGTTTACATCTCTCTCTCTCTCTCTCTCTCTCTCTCTCTCTCTCTCTCTCTCTCTCTCTCTCTCTCTCGCACTTGTTGAGATATTATTGTGATTACCTGCTTATGGATGGAAAAGCTAGTTGATTCAGCACAAGCAAGAGTGGCTGAGATGCTAAAGACATCGCAACCATTGCGTTTAAAGGTCATCCTATCGATTACATATGATTAATGAATTCTTGGTCTTCTTCCAGGAGCTTTCATGAGAAAATTCAGGAGTCGGATCTGAACATGAGCAATTACTGTTGACACTGTTGACTGGTTAAGACATTTTTGCACAGCCAGCAATATACTATTTCCTTTTTTTGGCATAGACAGTCAAACAGGTGACGCTAGAACTTGGATTGTTAACAATTCAGGCATACTTCCAATTAAGACAATAAGGAACTTGTGGGGAAGGAAACAGATGATTTCATGTAGCATGAAGCAATTTGGTTTACTTATCATGCCATATTTACTGGACAAAATTGATACTGTTTTCTTGGTTGCTTAAAATAGGCAACTTCTTGTTGTTGTATCTGATGCATACAGATCTGAACTGTAAGTTTTGGATTTGCATCTTTCACATAGATCCAATTCCTTGATATATTCGGACCAGCAAAATTCAAAAAACATGGGCGGCCTTGTGCTTAATTTGCTGTGCAGTAGGTAGTAATATCATAAGACATATCACATTTTAGGCCTTATCACTTATTTGTAGATACGTCTTCTAGCTAATTAATAAAGATTAATCCATTTATGTATCCCTCCTTATTTTCGTTTTCACTTCTGTTTTTCCTTTTTATACATGGTGAATTGCCATTTTAAAAAAAAAAAATATTTCTCTTTCTTTATACAATTATATTTTTTGTCCTTTATTAAAGATGAAGTTGCATGAAACATGAATGATTTCGAACTAATTTAGGGCCATTTAGCTGAAGTTGACCTTAATTCAATCAATTAATGTGATGTCATTGATTAGCGAGAGCATCAGCATTATCCATGGCCTAAAAAAATGTTACTTTTTTAATGTAATTCAGAATTATAAGAGACAAATTTATAATATACTTAAAATATCAACGTCAAAGTAAATTTTAAACATAAAAAAAACACAATTATAAAATATTAATAAAACAAATATTAGAGAAATCTGAACTTATTGAACATAAACTATATATTACAAAGTAATAAAGAACAATATTAGAAGAATTATTGGCGTTCTAAACCTTTTTAACACGTACTTTTGCAACTAATAGAAGTTAATATTGAAAAATATTAGAGCGCTCTTTTGCAATTAATAGAAGGCAAAATTAGAAAACTTAGATTATGCCCAATAGATCGAATAAAATGTGAACATATGCTGAAATATCACGAATAATTATAGCAGTAGTAATTTTAAATAAAATAATGAATAAAGTATAAATTTATTAAAATAAAAAGTATAAAAAGTAAAGATAGAGATCAAAATAAGTAAACGCAAACATATTAAATTACCTTGTAAAGTAAGAAATTGAAATAACGAATAACAAATAGAAATAGGTAATAAATACAAAAAATATCAAAACATGTCAATTTTCGCAGTATATTTATAAGCAAGGACAAATGCATGGCCAATCCAAGTAGAATGGAAGTGTCTGCTGCTCGAATTGGATTGGACAACTTCTTCCGCTCATGACATAATGGAGTGAGCACGGTTAATCGTTTCGCCATCTCCATCTTCGACCGTTAACCAATCGATTAACTGATCAAATTATTCAATTTAAATTCGATTCGATTAACGGATAAAAAATTTATTAATCGAAATAATTCTCGCTTAGAAATTTTGGTTAAAAATTGAATTAACCAAAAATTAGTATTTTTATATTACTTTTTGGCAAAACCTTATTATAGTTTTATATTTTTTATGTTTAATTTAGTTTGGTATTCTAGTTATATAATATTTTTTATTTTATTATCGAGTTCAAATTTAATATTTATCTTTTTATTTTTAATAAATATTTAATTTCTACTTTAATATATTTTCAAAATTTATGAATTTAATAATATTTTTATAATATATTTAATTTTGGTTAAAACGGTTAATTCATCAAACTGAATCAAAATTTTGATTGATCGAAATCGGTTAATCGATTTTTTCAATCTGGATAATGGTTATTTTTTTATCGATTTGATCAATTAATTGATTTATGAATCGATTAATTAACTGAACCAATCAATGCTCATCCGTAATGAGATATTGTGGTTGGTATAAAAAAATACATATATATTGTTCAAAGGAACATAGTTTTAGGATGAAATAAATAAATCATCCTATATTTTATTATAACAAGAAGTAAATAAAAAAATATCTATATAATATCAAAATAACATGTTTTAGAATATAAATAAATAAATGATCTTTGATATAATTATAGTTGGAACTATGTATATATAATTACAGTTGAAGTTGACCTCTGAGTTTTAAATGATCATTGTAAGATTCGACCCGGCCAAGATTAGTCGATGCATCAGGTCAGGCCAATTAACTAGATGATCAGATCTGTAATAAATTAATAAAATAGATATAAAAAATAGACAATATTTCAAGTCAAAGCATAATGTTTTTTTAATTAACTATCAATGGCACAAGATTTATTACAATGATTCAAATCAAATTTTAGGAAATATAACACAAGTTTTACTAGTTTACTAAATTTATGATTTTAATAGTATGATCATTCATGTTAACACCATTACAAATATATTAAATTTTCTTTGGGACAAGTAACAATATAAATAATATTTTTTTAGGATTTAATATAGGTTCTACCTACTTAGGTAAATAGTATCATATTACCTATATTAAGCACCACTAGATTTGATATGGACATATCATGATATCTTTTTAGTTTAAAATTATGATTCACTTCTTTTTTATATGCATTATTGATCTTAAATCTAATGATACTTAACATAGGTAGTATGATCATACATACTTAAGTAGATAGTATAGTCATAATATTTTATTATTTAAGTAGTAGTACTTGAAAAATACATATTAAACCCAAGTGCAATATAATATTCTCATAATATGTAACTATTCGTTTCAATAAAGTAATATCTTATATTAAGAAAATAGATAATTAGATGATAAAAATCAGTATTGCATTTATCTAGCGTTTAAATTTTTTTATTTGATAATAAATAAAATATAAAAAATACTTTTAGTTGTATCATTTTTTTAACATAATAGCATAGTTAAAATACTGTATGGGATAACATATTAGTACGGATAAAGGAAAAAATAATCTTAGGAAAAAGAAACAAAATAACTTTCTATAACTATAACTTTAGAACTATAACTATATTAGTTTAAAGAGATAAAATACCAATTTTCTTAGTACTGTTTTTATAAACAACTTTCTTACGGTAGTTGAATAAAATCAATTAATCTCTATAGATAATATAAGAAGTAAAAAGGTGGAGGAGAGAAATGATAATATAAGCTAAAGAATATATATATTTTTAAAAAGTAATGGTATAAAATTTTCATTTTAAAACAGTTTTTTTAGTTTGATATGCTGATCTATATTATATTCAATACAGAGAAAAATAAATGGGATAAAGAGAGAATGAGAGTAAACGGTACAGATAAATGGGTAGAGTAAATAATTTCCATCATATTTCAAATTATCATTTTTCGACTAATCAAATTTTGCTTTTTTTTAATTATACGATGAACTTCATTTCGAATGATTCATACAAGTCAAATCTATATCAGAAAAATAAAGACTTAGCAAAAAAACTTAACTACAATTATAACTAAAAACGAACTTTAATTGTCAATGTTAGACTTAATAATAATTTTTATAAAACAACTTTATGTTTTTCCTAATTGAATATATAAATATACATGGGTAATAATGTTAATAGGTATAATTTAAAGAAACATAAGAGAAAAATAAGAAAATGAAGTAAATAATATTTTTAAATTAAATGAATACATTTACCTTTAAATAAAAAGTCAACTTAATAAATTTGTTTTTAATAATAATAAATCATATGGAAAATAATATAATTTAAATTAAGGTAACTTTCCATATAGTGGAACATTATATCTATATATTTATAAAAGAGCTCTCATAAATTGAATATATAAAATGATAATCTTTTAATTATATAATCATAGATACTTAAATTTTAGTTATTAAAATTATATAATTCTATTTATTTATATTTTTAAATTATACGTTTGTAACTATAAATAAAGAAATTTTTAGTCTTTATTTTCATATTTTAAGTTAGTTGTTAATTATATAAAATTTTATTTATTCATATTTTTAAATTCCATATTTATGATTATAAATAGAGGGGCTTCGATTTTCTCAAAGTTAGTTATTAAGTATATATAATTTTATTTTATTTATGTTTTTAAATTTTATATTTATAATTATAAATAGAGGGGTTTTTAGTTTTCAGGACAAATTACACGAATGATCTCCCAAAATTTATAACCATAACGTCCTCCATCTTTCATTTTCTTGCACGCTTAGTCCTTTTGACCGGTGATCACAGGTTCTCCAATTGCCTTGCTTATGTGGCCGACTTTCTCTCTCATCCACGTGAGCGTAAGTCGGCCACGTCATTATAAATTTTTTAAAAAATAATAAAAAAGAGGAGGTTGTTCACGTCATTAAAAAATTAAAAAAAAGTGAGTTGCGTGGGTGGAAGGGAAGGGGGGGATCTCTCCCCTCCGATCGAGCTCGCCGGAGCCGTCAGGAGCGGGTCGGGCTCTAGCGAGCTCGACTGGAGGGGGGCGGTCGCCCCCCTCCCTCTCTCTCTCGCAGTACGCGCGGGAGAGAGGAGGGGGCAACCTCCCTCTCTCTCTCGCAGTACGCGCGGGAGAGAGGAGGGGGCAACCTCCCTCTCTCTCACCGTGCAGGAGAGAGAAGGAGGGGGGCGACCGCTCCCCTCTGGTCCAGCTCCGGAGCTAGACCAGAGGGGGGCTCCGAGAGAGGGAGGGGGCGGTTGCCCCTTCAATGACGTGGACAACCTCCTCTTTTTTTATTATTTTTAAAAATTTTTATAATGACGTGACCGATTTACGTTCACGTGGATGAGAGAGAGAGTTGGTCAAGTAAGCAAGACAATCGAAAAATATGTGATCACCGGTCAAGAGGACTAAGTGTGTAAGGAAATGAAAGATGAATTATGTTATGGTTATAAATTGAAGTTGAGGGACCAATTGGAAATCGACTCAAAGTTGGGAGAACATTTGTGTAATTTACCCTCAGTTTTCATTTGCATACTTCATGCACTCTTTGCCTTTGATCCGGTCTTCTTCGCCCCATCCGATAACGACGATGACCTCATGAGTAATGATCCCGTGGGCGGCGACAAAGATCGTGCGACGAGACGACCTCTTCGCCCCATCTGACGACGACATATTTAGCTACGATTGTGGTGTTCATATCGGCGATTTCACAACGGGGTTGACGATGACGAGCGCGAATCGGCGGGGGCAAGGACGAGGGGGCGGGGACAGCGACAACACGGATCCACGACGGTGAATCTCTGAACCGCACTCGTTTTTTTTCTACACCGATCACCCCTTCCTGAATGGCACAGCTATTAAACCGCACAAAAATAAGCATCCGTCGGATGGAGATCCGACTGGCGCGAAATGACGGAGGCCCATCCTCCTGTGTGTGTGTGGGGGATATATACATTTTATCCTATTATTATTGTCCAGACCAGGTCCGTGAGTATGTTACTTGTTACTTATCACTCGGTTTTGGTCTATGTTACCTGAACCCTGCCACTGGAAAAGAGGACACAGAAGCCAGCAGGACTGGGAAGACGCCCTGGCCGGCTTCTTCTCCGGCGATCCACCGATCACCATGTCTGCGCCTCCCTCTAATCAGCGCCATGTAAACTCTTTCTTTCCTTTCTCCTCAAAGCTTTGTAATTTTCAGCTGTACGATTATTGCACACCAGTTCGTGTTACTTTCTTATTCCGATCTTCCTTTCCTGACAAAAAAAAAAAAAAACACTCGATCTCGACCCTTGTTCAGTTTAATTCGAGATTCCAGTTCTTGTTCTGGATTGAAAGGTTCAATTTTTATCACCAAATTGTGTTCCTTTCTCGATTGAAGGTCTTGGTTTTCTGAAAAGTCAGGGTCTTGATAAATTTTTCATGTCGATCCTTTGTCGCAATCTGTGATATTGTTTTGTTCGGGGCAGGATTTAGTCCTGGTTCTTTATCATCCTTCCTGACTCGTTCTCCTTGGGGCTGCCATCAGGTGTCTCTTAGGGGTGCAAGCGTGAAGGAGATCACGAGGGATGATCTACTAGAAAAGCTCGCCCGCGAGAGGGAGCTTCGCAGCTACCACCGCCGTGCCTCCACCTCGGCACTCTTCATTCAGGTTCATCTCTTCACTTTCAGCTTCCATTTGCAGCACAATGTGGCTTTATGGTCATCTTATGCCTTTTGGCATTTAACCATATTTCTGTGGTTATATGCTGAAGTGACTGCATCGCCATAATCTCACCTCCCATCTTTTGGTTGCTTGGAATTGATTTGTCTCCTTAAATTCAGCACCATCTATCCTTATATGAGCTTTTCGTGCCTTCAGAGAGTCTGGCAAAGGTACAAAGTAACAAAGAGGGTCACTGATCAGCTTCGAGAAGATTGGGAAACATTAGCTGATAATCACAATGACAATATGACTGGCAGTTCTATCTCAAAGGACTTATTACGGCCCTTTCTTTTCTTTGTTACCAAGACATCAACTTTGCATGGGAAACTGCAAAAGAGGAATGTGAAATGTATGACAACATGTTTCAGAGTTCTTTTACAAAGTATTAATTCAGCTGGTATGTTACTTTGACTGCATTAGTATTGGAATATTTATCAAGCATTTTGTGCATGCGAAAATTGTTATAACTTCTGTCCATTTTGTAGATCCAGAAAAGAACTTTTGTTTACTAGCTGTGGGTACAGAACTTGAGAAATCCACATGGCTCTACCAAGCACAGAAACTTGTTTCTTTGTGTTTATTTATCCTTGCCGAGTGTGATGACAGCATCCATGAGGGTGAGATTCTTCCACTTACTGCCCTGGCAATGCGTTTAATTGTTTCTCTAACTGATATAAAAGGGTGGAAAGGCTTACAAGCTGTAAATGTGAGAGATGCTGATACAGCTTCCAAGAAACTAATTGGATACATGACTACAAGTAAAAATGGGATATACAGTTGCCTTCGGTCTTACTTATTGAAGCATGGGCCTCTCTCTGGCTCCCAAAAGAAATGCATTGCATTGTCAGATAATCACATATTGATTATTGCAAGTGCAGTTAATCTTGCTTTGCGGCCATTTCATACAAAGAAGGATGTGAATGATGCTGCCATTTTTGATGTGTTTGATGCTTCTCAATGGTATTTCGTGTTCGTGATAACAATTCCTTATCTTTCTCAATGCTTACCATCTGCACTCTTGCCTGCTCTGCAATACAAGTATGCATTTCTACCATGCCTCAGCACTCTACTGGTAAGTACCATGACAGTACTTAGCATGATTTTGGAACATATGTATGGAACCAATACTTGATCTGAGAGAATAGAATAAAGAATAGATGGTCCAAATGTAACCCAGTAATCCCAATGGGTGGATTGATTAAGCCTTAGGAGATGGAGATGATCCAATGACCCACCATATTAGATGGTTTTTAGGATATAGCCTTAGGGCCAAGATTAGATGGTTGTTTAAGATGTAGCGTAACTGCTTAATGTTTTATGACTAAACTTCCTTCGAAAGCTTTTATAAAGCCCCTTACCTTTAAATATATTTGTACAATTATTTGGTTATGGTCTCCTATATCTGTCTGCTCCCATGGTTGTTAGCTATTATCAGTACACGACTTTGGCCATTTTTTCTATATCCAATTCCATCTGCAAGGTGAAGCAGAGCATGAGAAGGTGGAAGATCTCTATAATGTTTCAATGACAAAACTTGCATCCATTCTTTTAAAATCATCTTCTTGAAGTGTGCCCACTGATGTTGCTCTCCAATTAATGCCTTCATATGATATTTTCATATAACTTATTGCAACTGTGACTGATCAAACTACGGCAGGTGGTGGCAGATTTCCAAGGACAATATTTTTGAAGAAATCTCCAAGTTCAAGCACTCAGAAAACTCGAAATTATGTCCTGCTCTCATTCCTCCATTGGGTTGGGCTCTTGCAAATATTATAAACTTGGCGATAGATCATAAAGGCAACACTAGCTCCTCTGGTTGTTTTGTTGAGCACTTAGATTGCAGATTATATGTCCATGCTGTGAATTGTATTTCAGAAAACTTCCTTAAATGGCTTGAGGACAACATAGTAATGGCAAAACAAGATGGTGATAATTCTTTAACATCAGAAAATTTTCTGGAAACTGTTGAGTCAGAATCGTATGCAAATTTGAAGTTAAGCTATATTGAACTTCTTAGACCTGTGCATCAGCAGTGGCATCTGAGGAAGCTTCTGACAGCAACACAAATGAAATTTGCAGTTGAAATGCCTAAAGTTTGCGGTATGGATCAGGTCTTGGAGTGCTATGAGAATTTTAAGCTGATAAATGTTATTTATTTCTATTATCACATGCTTAGAATATTCTCTTACTTGAACCCTGTTGTTGGATCATTGCCTATTCTTAATGTGCTTTCATTTACTCCTGGATTTCTTATTGAGCTTTGGGAAGCATTAGAGAAGTCCATTGGTTTTAGCATAGGTGATGTGTCGCAAGAAATAAGAATAAATGAGCATTCTGCTTCTGAAAGTCATGGCAGTACAGTTTTAGACACCAAGCTAGATCGAAACATTAAGGATTCTGGAAGCAAGTGGGCGAATGTACTGCAGAAGATTACTGGAAAATCAACCACTGATAGGCTTACATATTCCAGAGAAGAACCTTCAACTTCTGCGCAATCAAAGGAAGATGATTTGGACAAATGGGATATTGAAGCTATGAGACAAGGGTCTCATGGTATTTCGAGGGATATGTTGTCCATGTTGCATTTATTTTGTGCTATCTATTCACACCTTTTGTTGGTTCTGGATGATATAGAGTTCTATGAGAAACAGGTAAGGAACTATAAGTTTGTCTCCAACTTTGATTCCTAAGTTTAATTCTCAGGATGTTTCATTCTAGCTTTTATTTTTGAAATAGGTCCACTTCACACTAAAGCAGCAGCGGACAATTGCAGCAGTACTTAATACATTTGTATATAATTCTTTTATCCTAAACGGTGGCAATAGTAACAGACCTGTTCTAGATGTAGCAGTCAGATGTCTTCATTTATTGTATGAACGGGACTGCCGCCACAAGTTCTGCCCCTCATTTCTATGGTTAGCTCCTGCTAGGAAAGGGCGCATCCCCATTGCAGTTGCGGCTAGAGTCCATGAAGCTGCATTTGCTGATTCACGTTGTGCAAATGCTTCATCAATGCAAACATTGAGTTCTGTCCTGACAACTGTACCACATGTCTATCCATTTGAAGAAAGGTATTTTCCCCATTGCTTCAAATTGTGTGATTTCATTAAAGATCATGTCTGTCCAAGCTTACATGTTGTGCTTTGTCTATAGATATTTTCTTTGGAAGTGTAAAAGGATGGCTAAATGGAACTGTAGTCATGCATGTATGGCCATAAAGTAAAAAAAAAAAATATATAGGTGGGACAGTAGCAAACTTTCCTTTCTTTATGTATTAGTTCATGACATTATCTAGGAGTAAACATGTTGCTAAACTTTCCTAGCTAAATGCTCTGCATCGATTTTCAGTTTGGTTTTGCTTTTTCCAATTTCAAGTATCCGAGGTTCAAAATTTGGTCCATTTGATCTGATGGAAAGATTAATAACTGCGGGTAAATGTCTCCCACCTGAACAATATTGTTATCAGTCTTTATCCTTTATTCATAGAAACCAATGCTGGGGATGTTTCTTTTTTTAAAGAGTTTCTGGGGATAATTCTTCTCATTACTCCGTCAAAAAAGGAAAGAGCTTGGGGGACAATTTCACAAACCTCTTGGTCCGGAATCCGGATATGTCTGGTAATTGGCATATTATTAAACTACGACATAAAAGGATATCTCACAGTTGACTATTAAACTCTGGTGATAGTATATAATTATGATTTGAATTCAAACTTCAGGTGATTTTGATGGTATTGATAAGTTGTAGCTTCTGTACGGCAACATCTGATGTATGAACGAAAGCAGTTATTTATTATTTTGTGTAGGTCTAAAATCATATAATATTGTACATTTTTTTCAGGAGAATATCATATTATACATATATCCTATAGAAACAGTATTCTATGAGGCAGTTGGTGCTACGTGGAAAAGTATTATAATGAGGGCCTTTTGTATCAGGCATGGAGGGCATTGTTAGATGCAACATATATCTTTCTTGTATTCTGTGCAAGGCCAAATATATATAAAGAGTTGCCTATAACATATATGCATGACTCTGCAGTGGGCAGTCATCCTATTTTCTCGAAAAAAAATAATGTCTATATATCTGATTGACAAGTGCTTATAATGAGATCATGATATGTCAAGTAGTGTGCTCTTATTAGGATTACAATGTGCTAGGTGAGTATGTTCCTTAAGTCAATTCTGGATCACATTAATACAATCAACACAAGAAACTCCATATATGCTAGAACTTTCTTTGGCTTAATGCAAGCCAATATGTCAACATATTCAAATAGGTAATTGACAAAAGATTTAAGTTATTATTTTTCTTCTAAAGTATAATCCTTAATCGGTGGTTCTTGGTTAAGATGTTATATTGAATTTCTATAAGCATGATAACCTTTGCAAACATAAAAATATCATTGGGATGGGAGCACCACTCAATTCATAGATATTTTCCAATTGGAATATTTATCCACAATCTCCACCTTATTTTTAAAACGGCAATCTGCTACCTTATTGTCATTCTGTTTATTGAATTTATTTCTGTACATCGTCTTTGAGTGTATTATTTCATGTGATTATTGATCGATATATGTAGATTATAATAGCTCTGTGGGTGTATGTAATTGTTGGCCGTTGCTGGCCTGTGAAACATTGTCCTTCCATGTTTCTTTTCTATTTTGCAAGTAAGTTATTTGTCAATGAATTTTCAATAAGCGCTTCCTGCTAGAAAGATCACTTGACTATTAGGTGTCTAAGATAATTTTTGGTGTCCATTTTATGCTTGTAACTCTTATTATAACACATGCTTTTTCTTTGAAATGGCAAAGGATGGTTACACCTGTGTAACCATTCATATTACTTTAGCACACATTAAACTTGTCTTCTTAATGCATTGTACGGAAATGCGTGACTAAGAAATCTGATTTTCTTAATGCATTGGGCTCCAGTTGTTTCACATGTTCTTTGATTTTCCTATCTGTGAAGATGGTGTACAAGTTTGCCATAGCTTTTAGCTTTCTGGGCTATTTTTTATCCACTTGTGACCATGGCTATTAGTTGCTCTAATTCTTGGCTATACAGGGTTCAGATGTTTAGGGAGTTTATTAAGCAGGATAAAAGTTCTAGAAGATTGGCTGTCGAAGTATCTGGACCGGGATCAGGGTCAATTGAGATAGTGGTCCGCAGAGACCATATTGTTGAAGATGGATACAAACAGTTGAATTTTCTTGGTTCTAGGTTAAAATCGTCCATTAATGTATCCTTTGTTAATGAATGTGGTCTTCCTGAAGCTGGCCTAGATTATGGAGGTCTTTCAAAGGAGTTCTTAACTGATTTATCAAAGGCTGCATTTGATCCAGGGTAAGTTATCTTTGTTTCCTTGTGCTACCTTTACTACATTAGTCTCACCATCTATTTTGTCAATAATAGTAGTATTTCTTTTTTGGAGACAGATGTGGACTATTTTGTCAGACATCCACATCAGAGAACAGCTTAATACCTAACATGGCTGCTAAATTGTTAGAAAATGGCATTGAGATGATAGAATTCCTTGGAAGAGTAACTGGCAAAGCCCTTTATGAAGGCATCTTGCTCGACTATTCATTTTCACTAGTGTTTGTGCAAAAATTACTAGGACGGTATAGCTTTCTTGATGAATTGTCAACACTAGATGCAGAACTCTACAGGAATCTTGTATATGTAAAGGTACGTTGTTCTATCTTGACCCTTGCAATCTTATCTAGTATGTTGCTGTTTGATTTTGCTAATGCAAATGAACCCTGATGCATTTTCGTTGACCCTAGAATTTCTCATTGTTTCTTGCGAGTCATTTTCTTGATCCCATAATTTAGGTGGGAGATATCAAATTGAAATCCTTTATGTGAGAATTTCTAAACGTTATAGCTCAATTAGCTGATTGTCTTTTTACTTCTCAGAAAGAGAAAGCAATGAGTTTCAAATGAGCTACTTGAACTTCCAATTGCACATGTATGTATAACCTTTTCTTTAATCAAATTGCTAAAAGCCAGTGTGCAATAGGAGTCAATGCGGGATATATGTCGGGTTGGGTTTAATATGAGCCACACGTATCCCATTTCTCAAGGGATGGGCGATGTATTGTCTAGGTGCCTGGACTGATCCCATGAGATAGATTTTCTGCAAAATTCTACATAACCTGAGAAGTTGTGCTCATGAGGGCAACAATGTGTCTACAAGACATGAATTAAAAAAAAAAAAAGGATGAAGCAATCCAGTAAGAATTATCTTGCTGTTGGTATGGCAGCCTAATATGAATTTTTTTTTTGAGAAGGAAAAGGATGACTACCGAGTTTGGTTGTCGTCCGGGTATATATATATCACTGAAAGAAACGTCATGTACATGTGGTACGCTCTCCATATGAGAGCGGCAAAAGAAAGGGAGTACAAGTACTAGGTAAAATCCCACTCCCGAAGAAGACAAAAGATGTGATGTACAATATTATCCACCTGACATCTCTCCCCACAAAAAATAACTCGGTTGCGCTGTAGCCAAATGGGCCAGGCACCGGCCAAAAAGGTCGCCAATGGAACTCTCCAACAGTCTTTGTTTGCCCAGTCCCCTCAAAATCTGCTAGAAATCCTCAAGTGCCAGGGATATAATATCAACAATGCTCGTCCGAGACCAGACCTCTCGGGACACCTGACAATCGAAGAATAGGTGGGTGACATCCTCCTCCATCTCCCCACATAGGGCACAAGAAGTATCTGCGTGGGTCGCCCACCGCGCCCTGTATACTTTGGTGAGGACCCTCTCGCGCCGAAGAAGCCAAACAAAGATTTTGATTTTCAGCGGCGCCTGAGAGCGCCAAATGAGCCTGCAGTATGCTCTGAAGTCCTCTGAAACTGTGATGGGCTGGAAGAAGATGGAGATAAAGGCTGTGCCGAGAATGTGTCAGAAATCTAGATCCAACCATCTGCCTTCGTTGGATCCGGGTGGAGGGTAGCAATCCTTCGGTGATGAAGTAATAGCTCAGAAAAAACGCTGATCGGAAAGTGAAGAACCGAATAGGGGAGTCCAGGAGCCAGTGCCCGGGCCGCCTCTCTCAGACCAACACTCGGCCACAGACGCATTAGGATGTGCCACCAAGGCCCACAGTCGGGGAAAAGACTCTGCTAGTGGACCTCCAGATTCGTGTTGCCAAAATGAGAAAATCTCCCCGGAGCCAAGTGCTGAAGTCATAAATGGGCGCACCGGGGGAAGAGTGTGCCACACCCCGCCAAAAAGAAGACGCACCTCTAGGTTGGATAGGTCTGGTGCTCCAAGAGAGGTCCCGACCATAGCAAGTGAAGAAAACCTACCTCCATAGACTGTCCGCGGGACCCATGATTCTTCCCACCCACCGAGCAAGAAGTGCCCGGTTGGTGGTGCGCAAGTTCCGGACTCCCAATCCCACAGGGAGGTGGGCCTACGAATGCACTGCCAAGCAACCAGATGGGCCCTCCGAGTAGAGCTGCAACCCTGCCAAAAAAACCTGCTCCTCAGAGAGTCAATCTGAGTCAACACCTGCACAGGCATTCGGAGAACAAACATGAAGTATGTCGGGAGTGATGAGAGAACAGATCTGAGCAGAACAAGATTATCGGACTGGTTACCAGGGGGCTCGTAGCAGCAGCCGTCCCTCGGCTGTGGGCTCTGGCAGCACACCCCAATGCCACAATGCTAGAGTTTTGGTCAGAGGCTGGTGGGCTAGGTTATGGATCTTGGATTCCTTTCAGCACCCCTCTTTCAGACCAATGCATCTCGGAGCTTCTGACTTCATCAGAGTATCGCCCCCGTCCGACCAGTCCCCTCCGGCGGAACAACTGGATATGTTTATCACAGTCCTTCTCAGCTCGTAGTTTCTTCCTGCGTCTCCTCCCTGCCACTTCTATTTCTGAAGAGCTCCAGACATACTGTAGATTTGTTTGGCACTTGCGGATACTGCTGAAAGTCGCTTATGCCGTGGGACAGACTCCTCACCAGATCTTATAGAGCGAGATGGGCACCCCACACCAACACTTATTGCGATCTGTGCAGTGAGGCAGAGGAGGACATCACTCATCTTTTCTTTGGGTACTTGTATCTTGGGAGATTTGGCGGCAGACGAGCATCATTGACACCTTTCCATCTTCGGCGGAGGCTTTCTTGTCACTCCGTGGCCTCTGCAGAAGGAGGCAGGGTTGGAGAGCTTTGTTGGCGACATTCTTGGCCGGTACCTGGGCCATTTAGATCTTTTATGGGGAGTGATGTCATGTTGAGAGTGTTGTTCATCATATTTCCTTTCATCTTCGGGAGTGGTATTTTGAGCAGGCGCTACTCATCTCCTTTTTTTTTGGGTTGCTCTCTTCTTGAGAGCCCGTACTTGTACATGTTGATGTTGACATCTTCATTGATATGGATGACAACCGCAAGTTTGGTGGTCATCTTTTTCCTCAAAAAAAAGTTCGATTTCATTGGAAGTGTTCTTCTTTTTTGAGAAATTCACTAGAATTGTTGTATGCAAATCCTGGAATGTGCAGTACGATTTGCATTTTAATCCAAGAGGAATGACTAGATCAAGATTAGAATGATAAATGTGCAGTACCATACTTATGTTTTGATTTTTCATTGGAAGTATTCTTCGTTTTTGAGAAATTCACCAGAACTGTTGTATGCAAATCCTGGAATGTGCAGTACCCATTTGCATTTTAAACCCAGTGGAATGACTAGATCAAGTGGTGTATCCTTTATTGAGAATACAAGATGCTCTATGAAAAAACCATCTCTGAAGCACTCAAGTTGTTAAACGGGCTATGATTGCTCGGGTAATACGTCAAGGAAATGCATTGTGATGCACTTTCATATATCCTTTTAGGGAGAAGTTACAGTTTTCATTACATGAATCTTCCCTTCTTTAATATGGTTTGACGACTCCTTTCCCTTCTCAAAAAAAAAAAAAAAAGGTTGGACGACTACAAATTTTTGGTAGTCATCATTTTACCTCTGAAAAGATGTAATGGATTTTAGGGTAACATTAAGAAAATATAATGTTATCTTCCTCATTCTTATGGTTAGTATATTTTCACATCATTCTTTTATTTTAAAATGATGATTTATTGAAGATAGAGATAACTCATGATTTCTAAAAAAAGGAAAGAAAAACTCTTAAACCTGTAGAAGAAAAGGATGATCAGATGCGTGAAAGTTGGGTGTTCTACAAGGGACGGAATTGTAGTTAACGAAAACCACAATTTGGTCCCTTGTTTTACTCCTTTAAAAGAAACATGGGACACAATATAGATTTCTCCAACTGGTTAGTTTATGCGGTATTTCTCTTATTTCAGGCTAAAACAATAATTTCAACTGAAAACATCCTATATACTTACATTTGTTTAGCAGTCAAAGAGACATGTCCTTTTCATGAAAAAAGAAATGATGACTAAGTAGTCACTGGCCATCAATGTATTACGCATCAAAAAAATTTCCAAGTGTCTCAAAGTGCCATATATGCTATCAAAATAGATGAAAAGCATCAGTTCTGATGCCATTAATCATATTTTGAGAGGCAAAAGGATGGCTACCAAATGTTTCAGGAATATTGAAGTCATGTCATTTTATGTATGCATCTCTCTCCCTCTCCCATGAATCTTATTGAAGTCATGTCGAATCTTATGAACATGAATCAACGAAGCGTCGTATGATCCATGTAGCCGACCCCACCTAGTGGGATAAGGCTTTGTTGTTGTTGTTGTTGTTGTTGTATCTCTCTCCCTCTCCCACCTCCTTTTAAAGTGTTTGGAGGACCTGTTTTTTTTTTTTTTGAAAGAGTGCCCAGGGAAGCCATTATTATTTTAGAGCATGTGCACTTCACTTTATATTGCCGCTCTTCACTGGAGAGCGTATTACTTGTACATGTTGATCATTTTATAGTGATGTAGATATACATGGATGACAAACATGTTGTAGTTAAAATGGGTTTGATGGTACAGTTCACTTTGACTGTGTTGCAAGCTAAATCAATTTTATTTGGAGTAAGAACTAGATAGTTCTTTGTCAAATGAAAGATTTTGATCAGTGCCATTGTCCCTTTCATGTTATTTATTCTTTTTGCAATCCTCTCAAAAAGGTTATTCTCTGGTAATTTCAAACAGCACTATGACGGTGATGTAGGGGAGCTGTCTTTAGATTTTACAGTTACTGAGGATATATGTGGCAAAAAGATTGTTACGGATCTTAAACCTGGTGGTAGAAATGTTACTGTAACAAATGAAAACAAGTTGCAGTATGTCCATGCAATGGCAGATTACAAGCTTAATCGCCAAGTATGACACTAAGCTAATATCCTTGTGCTTGGTATATGCTGTTACATGTTAGTGTGCTTTGTTTACTAATGTTATCTTTGCAACCTAAAATGCAGATACTACCATTCGCTAATGCATTTTATAGAGGTTTGATTGATTTGATATCACCATCATGGTTGAGCTTATTCAACGCAAATGAATTTAACCAGGTATTGTCTCTAAAAGTGTAGTCAGCCACTTTGGTCAAAATACCATCTATTTTATCTGATTCCTAGCAAGATGCCTGCTTAAACCCTTTCACATATTAGAAGGGAGCTTGGAGTTACAACTGAGTTTTACCTTCAACTATTGATTTCATTATTACATGGCAACTTATTGTCTGTGCTCTTTAAAGTTTATGGCTTTTTTTTGGGTGAAGTGAAAGGATAGCTACCGAGGATGTAGCTATCGTATTTTATTGAGTTGAATTGATGGAAACTTTAAAGTTTATGTTGCCACTGATGTAGTGTTTCAAATTAGATTACAAAATGATCCAAACATGTTAGTTTCTATCTCATCTGGTAAAAAGAATTAATTAAATCTGGCATACATTTATGTGCACTTACATATGTGTTTGTGACACTTTGCGATCATGTTCATCATCAATTAACATAAGTGTGCGCTTTAAACCAAATTTTTGTTGCTTTTGAGCTGCCTACTTGTTCTTAGAATAGAAGATTGCTTTTTTAGTGAGACTGCAAAAAAGACTGATGTCCATAATTAACCATTATCTGTGTATTTCTTCAGCTACTTTATGTATGTAGATCTCCATTTCATAGAACATGTGAACAGTGAACCATTTATTTAGAAAAGTAATATGCTTTTACACTTTACTAAAACTATGTTTTTATATCTCTTCTTATCATCATAGAAATGAGACACGTAAATAATTTTGCCATTGGAATTGAGTCACCCCCCATCCCAATTTTGTCAAGGTATCTCCTCAAAAGAAAAAAAATCGTCAAGGTAAACACGGCGTATTCTATCACAACAGGTCTCTGCCAAGAAATAAAGTGCAGCATCAATAAATCCATGAGAAAGTATTTGTAAAATGGCACCATGAGTCACATGCTTGTTATAGAACCAATTCCTACAATTATAAAACCCTTATCATCTCCATTTTGATTTTATCCATCAGTTTCCTAATAAAGAAACTTCCTGTCCTTTCAAAAAAGAAAAAAAAGAAACATCCTATTCTTGGCTAGCATTCTAATAAAGAATTTTCTGAGCAGTTGCTTTCAGGAGGAAAACATGATTTTGATGTTGATGATCTGCGATGCCACACAAAGTACTCTGGTGGATATTCTGAGACCAGTCGGACAATTAGACTACTCTGGGAGGTTTGTTTCCTTGAACCATGCTTTTAGCTTCTAATCATACTAATCTATATCTGATTGTGTGTTGCTTGAACTCCATTAGGCAGTTAGGCACCTTCTCTAAAGGAAAAATAAAACTACATTAGACCAATTATGTTGGCTATGTTAATAATGTTCCTCTCTTCCAATTGCCTTTCACTACTTGTAGCATATCTTTTGGGGTCATTTCCTTTTAACTTTTCTTGAACTATAATTTTTTTTCACATTTAACTCTCAACTATATGTTTATAACTTTTATTCTCTGAACTTGTCCAAGTTTGAAATTTAGATCCTTCAGAATTCTATTAGTTTCTTTTTTTATAATTATGAAATAACATTTTGCCCTTACTTCCTTATTAAAATAAGGGTAATCAGTATCAATTAATATCTAATAATCATATTTTAATACAAAATTATGCTCATGGCAATGTTTTTATTTTTTTTATAATTTTCTTATATTAAAAGAGTTAAGGTAAAATTGGCATTTTATCGTTTAAAAAAATTGACATTTTATAACTAATAAAGAATAACTTAATAGAATTTTGGGTGAAATTTAACGGTACTTAACTGTCAAGTTGCCATAAATTTCGGAGACTAAAATTTATAAATTTATAGTTTGAAATTAGATACGGAAAGAAAAGTTATAATTGATGGGATGTTAAAGGAAATACTTAGATTTGTTTGAAAGACTTTAGAATGTTTTTCTTTTTAAAGTGTAAAGGAGGGTCTGGGACTCGGGAGTCTAACAAAACGCCACCTCCGCCTCCGTCATCCTCTGCCAGTGGTGCCACATCTGTCTCCCAAAGCCCCTGCTGGCGGTGCTACCTCCATCTCCGGCAGCCCTTGCCGGCAGCATCAACCCACCACCACCGGTTCGAACAGGCGTTCGCCATGCGCCGCAGCGTTAAACAGTTGGACAACGGATGGACCCCACCGTCTCCCGACTATCACCCCTGCCACCTCCACAGTCCTCGCCGGTCACCCTTGCACTGCTTCAGGTGCCTGGGTGACAGCCATTTTGGTCAATAATGCTTGGCCCACTTTTCTGCCTCTGCTGCAGGGGGGAGAGCCACTGGAGGTTTGATTGCCCGCAAACCTTCCGGAAGAACAACATCACCTGCGGAGGTGATGCCAGCGTCTCCCACCATGGCCATCTCACAGTCTCTGGAGATCCAACAGGCTGTGGATTTTCTCCAGGGATGTGCCATTGGTGAGAGTAATGGTGCTCCCTCAGATCTGGCCGCCCTCCATTCAGCTATCGTCACCGGCGTGGGTGCATCACCTCCATTCCATTTGAGTCGTGCTACCCCGACCTCCTGGTTATTCAACCCTGGATTGACACTTCAACACGATCTCCTGTCAACTCCCTTCACCTGCTCACTGCACAGCTGTCCAATGGCAGCAATGGAAAGAAGACGATGAGGCACTGGCTGTACCGCTGGTGGTCTGTTGTTCCGTTGACATCCAGGTGATGCCACTCCACCTACTATGGCCTGAGGTCTCCCTGACAGTGGCACACCACCTTGGCAATCCACCCACCGTGGCTCTCCCTGCGCTTGGCTTGCTGGATGTCTCCACCATCTCCATCGACGTCGAGCAGCAACCCGAGTCTCGCCTCCCTCGGTTGATGGTTTTGTGCGAGGGCTCCTCCAGGTTTCTTCTCCATCTGCAATACTCGGGGGCCCCTCTTCATGGGTGGACATCGTCTCTGGCTGGCCGTTGTCATCCCCGCAGGCATCGGCCACCAAGTAGACCGCTCGACTACCGACTGATTCAGCGCACGTGAGGGAGGCATGTAACAATCAGTTCGTATCAGGCTGTACCCTACTTTTTTTTCAAACCAACAGCCCTGATTTCTCCACCTCACACCCAATCGGCCCGCTGTCCACAACTGAACCGGCATGTCTCCACCCGAACTCTCCCATCCCTGGTTTGACGTGCACCCGAGGTCCAGCTAGGCCGTGGACTCGAGTGCAGGTGGAGTCTCCCACCCCAGCCCCAACCCATCACACCTCCATCGCCCTCTCTGACCCGACGCCCACCTCCCTCCACTTTGACCACCCACCGGCGATTCTGTGAAGGCGGGTCACCACCACCACCACCACCATCACCTCCCCATCCACACCTCCGGCGACATCCCCACACCCTCAAGGTCAACCGCCACTTCCCCCCTCTTCACCTGCACACCTCTCATAGTGAGCATCCCCCGCATGCTCCAGCAGACATGACCGCTGGCGGCCTCCCAAGGACCTCCAGGCCGCCATCTCACCCACTGGCAATCACCAGGGCACCTTAGCAGCTTTGCACCCTCGCTGCTACCAGTTCTGATGTCCCAACTCTGTCATTATGCCACTGCGTGAGACTCAGTTGACGCCTACCAGGACTCGGGCATCCATGCCTGAGGTCGCCACGCCGACCCTGAAGTGGCCCGATGGCCGATTGCCATATCTAACGTCATTTATCTTTTGGTAGCTTGAGTATTGGCCAATAAGCTCTGGGAAGTGTGCTTCCGGACCTCAACCATCCAACACAGTCGACTTTCATTCAGAGATGCACCATCACCGACATTACACCAAAGCCTTGGAGATTGTGGATGAAGGCTAGTAACCAGGTGTTCCTTTGGAAAGTTGACTTCTCAAAAGCCTATGACGCTATCTCATGGTCTTTCCTTTGGCACTCTATTTTTGGCAGGCAGGATTGGTTACCCGGGGGTCGCGCTAGCGTCGGTGATCCCTTGGCTATGGGCCGCATGACTGTATCGGAGACCTGGTCAGAGTCCTGTGGTCTTGGCACAGGCTTAATGACCCCCAGCTTTAACTCCCCATTGTCAGACCAGCGCATCGCGGAGCTTCTGACATTCCATAAGAGGATTGCCCCTTTCCGGTCAAACCCCTTCAGGCTGGATGGTTGTGGACTTCGGAGTCCTTTATAGATCATAGTCTCTAACTCCGCTTTCTTCCTGCCTCTACATCATTGAACACATTTATGGCGGACGACAAACTTATTTGATGCTCCCGACTGTCGTTGAAGGTCAAGATCTTTGCTTGGCTCATGTGGGGAACAAGATTCTCATTAGAGTTTACCGGCGAGATGGGCATCCCATGCTGATACATCTTGTGTTCTACGTGGCTAGGGAGAGGAGGACATCACTCATTCTCTGACTGCCCTATATCCCAAGAGGTTTGGCGACAGATGAGCATCAAGGCCCATTTCCATCAACCATTATGGCAGTCTATTCGAGTTCTTGCTGGACAGAAACAGAGTTGGAAAACATCATTAGCGAACTTTTTGACCAATACTTGGGTCATTTGGCTCCAGCGCAGTCGGATTATCTTTTATGGGGAGTGATGTCAGGTGAAGAGTATTTTACACCACATTTCTTTTCTTCTCCAGGAGTGGGATTTTGATTAGGGAATCACATTTCCTTTTTTGCTGTTCTCTACTGGAGAGCCTACACTCGTGCATGCTGATTATTTCATATTTATATGTATATACACATGGATGACAACCACAAATCTTGGCAGTCATCCTTTCTCTAAAAAAACCCTATCTTTTAAGAAAGTGACAATGAAAGCAAAATGCAATGCATGATGACCTGGGAATTGGAATTTACTTGGATTATGCGGCAAAATGTTTTCTTTTTTTGGGGGGACATGACAAGTTGGGCAATATAAACTTGAAACATGTCTTCTACCAAATCACTTCAAACATCATGAGCTCCATTACTGGTAATGTATATCCTTAACTAGACATCAAATTATTTTTCATGGAATTTATAAGTTCTCTTCACCTAACAGGTTATCACAGGATTCAGTCCAAATGAAAGATGCATGCTACTAAAGTTTGTCACAAGTTGCTCTCGAGCTCCATTACTTGGGTTCAAGTACTTGCAACCTGCTTTCACCATTCATAAGGTATGATCTATCCGGTGTCTTCGTGCTGCACATGTCATAAGTGATGCACATGTGAATACATCTGCAGTATTTTGGTTTTCAATGTTTGACTCCATCACCACACCCAAATCCCTCATTTGGTTGATTGCCAAACAAAGCTTTTGTATATTAAGAGCTAATAAGTTGCCAATAATTTTCTTATGAATAGTTCTGAAAAAATTATAACCTTTATAACATGTTTTCCTCACCGACAACTCATAATATAATGAATTTCAAGGGCTATTTATCTTAGGTTTTGTTCTCCCTTTATTGACCATATATATATATATATATATATATGATTTAATTCACCTCAACCCTCTTGCTATGGAGGGATGAGGAGTGCATTCAGATGAGAGATGATTAAAACCCATCATTTAAATATATTATTTTTTGAATCGTTGATCATCCAAATGCGATCCCCATTCCTAAATTAATGTATATTTCCTTCTGTTGAATAAATTCAGAAGCCGTTTAAATGGAAATTACTTTTGGCAGTCACTAATACATTATTTTTGGATACTTGAGACAGAATCATCATCATTTAACATTTAACATAGTTATATATTAAGCTTGAAATGATTCTAGTTAAATGTGCAGAAAAGAAAAGTGTCATCTTTTTCATCATATGAATCTAATTAATGTTCTAGGATATTGATTCTTGCACTTGCTATCCCTTTGTTTGGTAATGATTGTTGCATCAAATTGATATCCTAGAGAACAAATAGGAAAATGGACAATAATGTTCAACGATTGATCTAGTTAATGTTCTAGGCTATTGATTCTTCTCCTTGCTATCCCCTTGTTTGGTAATGCTTGTTACAGCAAATTGATATCACAGAAAATAAATACCAAAAAGGACAACGATGTTGTTCTATCATATATTACTATCCAACATCTCTTGAGCAATGCATTGTTTTTGTTCATTGGATTCTGGTTTTCGTCTGACCGTGTTTATTCAGGTTACTTGTGATATACCTATCTGGGCAGCATTAGGTGGACAAGATGTTGATCGGCTTCCATCTGCTTCAACTTGTTACAATACACTCAAGGTAGCTGATGACTTAGGTGCACCATTATGTCTTGCATTTTCTGACCAGAAAATATAACTGATCAATGCCCCATCCATTTGTTTGACAGCTTCCGACATACAAGCGCGCAAGTACTCTGAGAAGCAAACTACTTTATGCTATCAGTTCAAACACTGGATTCGAACTTTCTTGAATTATTTGTTGAAGTTCTGTACAGTTTCATTGGAATGATTTTTTTCCACATTTCTAAGAATTTGTTAACATACAGACTGTGCTCATTTTCCTCGATGCTTTCTCTGAGGAAAGTGTTATATACAACAAATGATATGTGATGTGAAATTTGTCCTCCAAAATAAGAAAAATGGCACATAAGAAAAGTCTCGATGATTTTAAAACATTTTTTAAAAAAAATACATGATTGTCTATTAGCCGTAACTTTTGAATTGTCCACGCATATTGTGACGGAATATTCTCGATATCAACGGAGAAATCGATAAACAAATAGTGGAAGAGTAATAAAAAATTACACACGGAGAAAGGCACAGATTTTATATGGTTCGAAAATTATCTCCTATGCTCACGGTCGTCATTCACTTTATTAAAATGTTTCTCGTTTTTTTCTTTCCAAACATTACTTAGATTCTCACATGGGTAACAATTTAAGATAATTGTATATCTTATTCTGATTCTTCGTAATTTTATATCTAATAAATAAAATAATTATGATAATTATTCAATCTTTTATTATGATTACAAGGAAGTTATAATATCTTAAATTCTTCTTATCACAATTAATAAAAAATTAGTTAGGCTCAGAATTAGGCTCCATCTAATTAATTTCAATAATCTCCCATTTGGAGATTGATTTTTTTGAGATTGAATTGCACCTGCCCGTGCTCGAACTCTGGACGGTTTTTCCCTGCAATTAACTTTGGAGGAAAACTAAAATTACACAGAATCTCAATTTTTTGGTGACCATCACTTTGGTCAATATGTCAATTGGATTCTCTGAACCTCGAACTTCTCAAGCACTAGTGTCTTCTCTTTCTGAAGATATAAAATGATACTTTAGTCTGATGTACTTCGTCTTGGCATGATATACTAGATTCTTTGCCAAATGAATTGTACTCTGCTTAGCACTGTATAGATTTGAACTCGGTTGCACCTTGCCTAGCTCTTCAAGGAATCCCTTCAGTCAAATCATTTTCTTAAATGCTTCTGTCATGGCAATGTACTCTGATTCGGTAGCAGAGAGAGCAACAACCTTATGCAATTGAGACATCCAACTTATCACCGTGTCACCTAAAGTGTACACGTATCCGATGGTGCTTCTGGCAATATCAATATTACCACCTAAATCTGCATAAACACAACCCTTCAAATCCAAATTATTTTCACCGAAACACAAGCACATACCTTTGGTTCCTTTCAAATACCGAAGGATCCACTTCACTGCTTGCCAGTGTTGCTTCCTTGGATCTGATATGTGTATGCTCACAACTCTCACTGCATGAGTAATGTCTGGTATGGTGCTAACCATAGCATACATAAAACTACCTATTGCTGATGCATATGGAACCTTTCGCATGTGTGCACATCTGTTTTGAGCGATTACTCATTCGAAAGCTTGAAGTGACTCGCCAAGGGTGTCTGCATTGTCTTGGCATCTTGCATGGAAAACCTCTCCAACACCTTTTCAATATAGGCTTCCTGTGTCAACTTCTTTCTTGTTTCGAACAATCTTCGTCCCAAGAATCTTCTTTGTAGCTCCCAAATCTTTCGTCTCAAACATACTAGATAATTGTTCCTTGCGTCTTTTGATTTTCATCATATCTGAACATGTGATGAGCATATCATCCACATACCACAACAATATGATGTAGAAATTATCAAAGTGTTTGATGTAACAACAATGGTCAGAAAAATACTTAGCATATCTCATGCTAGTTATGAAGTTATCGAACTTCATATACCAGTGTCGAAGGGCCTGCTTCAAATCATACAAGCTCTTAGTCACATCAGGTTTTCTTTACTAGGAACCTGAAAGCCTTTTGGTTGCTTCATATAAATATCATCTTTCAAATCATCATGGAGGAATGTTGTCTTTACATCTAACTGCTCAAGATGTAAGTCCTTAGCTGCAACTATACTCAATATCAATCTAACAGTAGTTAATTTCACAATTGGTGCAAATATCTCAGTATAGTCAATACCTTCCTTTTGATTGAAGCCTTTCACAACCAACTTTGCTTTATACCTCTTGTCACCATCTGCCTCTTCTTTAATCTTGTACAACCATTTTTATGCAATGCCTTCTTCCCTTTAGGCAATTCCATCAGCACCCAAGTATTATTCTTGTACAACGAGTTCATCTCGCCCTGCATTGGTAACTCCCACTTGAAGGAATCATCAACCTCCAAGGCGTCCCTAAAATAATTCGGCTCACCAGCATCAGTTAGCAATATAAAATCCAAAGAAAGAGAATATCTCGCAGGTGATTTTATCTTTCGAGTAGATCTCCTGATAGGGAGTGGAATACTCGGTCTAGCTTGTATCACCTCAGGCTCCTACTGAACAATCTTCTCGAACTTAGCCACATCTCCATCTGAAATATCCTCAAGTTCCACTTGAGCCTTGCTTTTTTCTCTTGCATAATCAAATTTTGCAACACACTTATCTTTATACATGGTCTTTTTATGGAACACCACGTTTTTTTCCCAGAAACGATATCCAAATTTATCAGAATCATAATCAATAAAGAAATATCTCCGAGACTTAGCATCTAGTTTGTCTCTACATGCAGTATCAATATGCACATATGATAAACAATAAAAAAATCTCAGATGAGAATGATCTATCTCCTTACCACTCTAGATCTCCTCTGGTAGTTTGTTCTCCAATGGTATAAATGACTCGTGATTGATCAGGTATGCCATTGTGTTCACTGCATTTGCCCAAAATGACTTTGGTAGACTTGCATGGATCCTCATGCTCCAGGCACGCTCATTCAGCGTTCTATTCATCCGTTCTGCTATGGCATCCTCGGAACTGTCATCTCTATCCTGATGCCATGTTCCTCGCAAAACTTCTTGAATTTATGGTTCACATACTCATGACCATTGTCAGACCGCAAACATCTGATCTTAACGCATGCTTCATTCTCTATATGCGTCTTTCATTTCTTGAAAGAGAACACAACGGATTTATTTTGCAGAAAATAAACCCATACTTTTTTGAAATAATTATCGATGAATGTCACATAATACAGTGACCTGCCGAGGGATATTCGTGTGCACAAGCTCCAACTTACTACTCTTCGACATTCTTGGCATTTTACTGAAGGTGGTTTTCTTCTGCTTTTTCAACACACAGTCTTCACAAAGTCAATCATCGACTGACTTCAGATTTGATAGTCGACCCATCTTGTGTAGAACCTTCATCCCCTTTTCACTCATATGCCCAAGTCTATAATGTCAAACTTCAATCATATCATTCGAATCAATTGCTGCAATAATCTTCATGTTCGACGATCTGTACAAAGTACTTAACTTGCTGCCCCGTGCGATCACTATGGCTCCTTTGGTGACTTTCCAAGTGTTACCTACAAATACTGTAATGTAACCTTCTGTGTCAAGCTGTCCAACCGAGACCAGATTCGGTATATGTCGAACATCCTTCAGCTTTTCAAGTTGTCCCATTATCAGTGACAATCTTCATGTTCCTTTTCCCTACAACATCCAATGCTTTATCATCTGTCAGATAAACTTTGCTAAAGTTACCGGCAGTGTAATCTTCCATATACTCCCATTTTTATGTGGAATGGTACGAAGCTCCAGAATTCAAAATCCATGATTCTGCCGGGCTGTCTACACTCAGTACCAATGCATCTGAGACTTCTTATGTAGTAGCATTTGCTGACTCCTCATTGGTTTTTTTAGGTGTTCTGCAATTCTTTTTCAGGTGACATTTCTTCTCGCAATTTCAGCATACGAATTCACCAGATCTCGACTGACTTCGTCGCCTTGCGTTTGATCTTCCTTGATTTTGTCCTCGCGATCGAAGCTCCCTCAAACATCTTCAGGTTGAACAACTTTCTCATCAAATATACCTTATTTGACGCAGACGGCTTCTCGTACATATTTGACAATGCCTTCATCAAACCTACCATAATCTTCTCGTTCACGATGTTAAAAGCTACGTTCCGCGCCAACGTCATCTTGATAACAGCAAGAACCTACTGATCGAGGAGCACTCAGTCCGCATCGCTCATCGCCTCTAGCTTTTTCCCAGAGAGAGGCCCCTATAATTTCTTCTGATATAGATAGTTCTCGATCTGCATCTTCCAGAAGTCGAAATCTCTACCATCAAACTTCTCGATCTTCACCTTCCCATCATCTGTTGCCATCGCTCCCACTGCCCACGAACTCCTTCACCGAAGCTCTGATACCAGTTATTGCGGAATATCCTCGATATCAATTTACTGTTGATTTCAATGTCTGAGAGAAATCGATAAACAAATAGTGAAAGAATAATAAAAAATCACACACAGATTTTACGTGATTCGGAGATTGTCTCCTATGTCCACAGTCGTCATAGAGTTTCACTCTATTCAGATGTCTTCCATTTTTTTTTCAAACATTACCTAGATCCCCACAATATATGGTGCATAACTGCTACCAGATATGTGCCTTGGGTAATAATACATGATAACCGTATATCTTATCTTGATTCTTCATAACTTCATATCTAACAAATAAGATAATTATGATAATCACTCAATCTCCCAGATTATGATTACAAGGAAGTTACCATCTCTCGTATTCTTCATACTATAACTAATAACAAATTAGTTAGGCCCAGAATCAGGCTTCACCTAACTAACTCCAACACATATTATATCTATAAATTGGGAGAAAGATCTTTAGATTCAGATACATCGTTTAGAGATCTTTCGATATTTGTTAAAAAAAAATCTATCGTTCTATTAGCTTAAAGTTTGAGTGAGTTGAAGAGGGGATTTGATTTCACCATCTGGACAAACACCGTTGAGATAGTTTTGCACAAAACGTTGATGAGGTTCAATTGTTTGCAGAAATAACGTTCATATTAGCCCTAATTGAAACTTGGCCAGAACAAGTTCTAAGTAGTTATAGCAAAAAGGCAAAAAACAAAAGTATTCAAAGCGAGAACTTTTTTTTCTTCTTTCACTTAATTTAATATATATTATTAACACATTATCATCTTAACTTACCAAATAGATTTATTTAAATTTATACAATAATTATTTATTTTATTATACTTTAATTATTATAATATAAATATAATTAAAACAATGATATTATAAATTAAGTAAAATTAAAGTAAACTTTATAAATTTTTTCACATAAATATTATATTTACGTAAATTATTTAATTATATTATGTTAAATGGTTAATATATATATATTATTAATGCATTATCATTTTATATTATGTATCAAAATATTTTTATCCAATTATGTTAAATATATTTTCAAATAATAATTAAATATAATATTTATTCAACATAATATTTTTTAATATATTTTTACTGAATAAAATAATAAATTATCTTTTTAATTTTTACTTTTTATCCAAACACATACTAAAACTTATCTATTAAATTAACTTTTTAAATTTTCATCATTACATTTTTCATCCAAATATCAAACCTAAGTTCTTCTATCAAATCGATTAGTTCTAAAAAATTAACGAAAACTAGAAATTTTCATGCCAAACACAATCTTAGAATTGATCAAGAATTTCGATCATTGGAAAGTATCATGATCATCCAATAAAAAAAGTTTTAATTTGTTCAAATGAACGATTTGAACACCTACTGATTCTAACAACTTATTGCAGTAGATGTTAAAGATTACAAATTGACTTATTACACTTTTGAATATGAAACCACAGATACTAATATCTTGACAGCATTCCGAATAACTCTTCAACTCGGAGTTCCGCCTTAATAAGCGGGGGCTGCAGTAGCCAGGAGATAAGAGCTTCCACTCGATTGGAACATTGTCTTGGGTGAGCTGTCCCTCGGATTGGAACATGAGTTCACCAAGGCGCATTCCCATACTAAGAAATAATTACTCTTGGAATGTAGACTTTATGATCTGATAAATGTGTTTAGAGTTATCCATTATATGCATAAGAAAAAGATTAAAATAAAATAGATAAACTAATACATGAACTTGGTATTTATATTATTGTCTATTTTATTTTTTATCATAGAATGAATTGATATTTGTAAGAATATTGTACAAAAAAAATGGTTTAGATGATCAAGATTAAGAGTTAGAAACTCCAGAAATTAAACGAGGAAAGAAAGTTGTTAGTTGAAGTTTGAAACTCCGATGAAAAGTTAGTACAACGTTCAAACCTTCTGAAGTGCAGAATGAAATAAGACAATTTTAAGTTGTTAGCACAAGTTCGGACGTTCAATTCTATAGGAAAAAAAAAATGATGTTTGAACATCCGATTTGAAGGTTCGGACGTCGAAGTGACATCAAGAGGATCAAATCTTCTGAAGAAAATATATTCTAGAGGAAACTCCTTTGTGAAAATCACTTTAAGCTCAAATTTGTAAAGTCATTTCTTTACTTCTCTCTTATTCATGTGTGTGAATTTTTTTTATTCCAAAAGAAAAAAAAATGTGATGCGAAGTACTAACTCTTGTATTAGGTGGTGGAGAATCTTACCTTTTCAACGAAGAGAAAATGTTTACGGGGAGACATCTTAAAAGAAGATATTGGCATATAAAAAGAATAATAAAATTTATTCTGAAGAATATAAATATTCTTCTTATATTCTTATTCTTCTTTGTGTTTGATTTAAAAAAGAATAAAGTTTAAACAAAAAATATTTTATTATAAATACATGACATTTATTTTTATTATATAATAATATCTGGTTAAATTATAAAAAATAAAAAAAGATTAAAAGTTGGAAAACATGAGAATAGACTCATTCTTTTGTTTGGATGGGATACAAATATTGAGATTTTGTGGTCTACGATGATGGTTTTTCGATTTTCAAGATGATTTTAACAAAAAATAAAGTTTGACTATTTTATTCTTATTCTGCTATTTATTTGTTTGACGATATTCACCTGAATAACTACTCATTCAATAAGATAACCTTCATCCAAGCAGCCCTTTTAAAAGTTAGGATGTCATGTAGGTTAAGGCTTGACCGAATTTTATTAATAAATCTTCTTGCCTTTTTGTATTTTTAACCTCTCTTATCTTCCTTTTTGCTTTCATTATGTTGTAATTTGAAGTTCTACAAAATTAATTTTATACTTTCGCATTTGTTTTGTGAAATTAATTTTAAGTTTTAAACACCTATTCATCTCCTCTTAATATTCTGCCTTTTGTATTTTTAATCTCTCTTATTTTCCTTTTTGCTTTCATTATGTTGTAATTTAAAGTTCTACGAAATTAACTTTATACTTTTGCATTTGTTTTGTGAAATTAATTGTAAGTTTTAAACACCATTTCATCTCCTCTTAATATCCTGCATTCAATAATTACCTGTTTCATTCTAAAATGAGCAAGAGAGGGATTTTAATTTTGGAGGGAGGGTCTAGATTATCAACCCAGTCTCCCATCCCAAGAATCCTTGTATTCAAACTGAAATCAAGTTTTTGTTGGAAGATACTCCACAATTGGATACAAAAAAGGGCAGGAAAAAAGAGGTACTGGTTGTATCCAACACTCAAACTGCATAAGGGACATGGAGGAACAATTGAGTTCTGAAAGTAGTTAACAAGATTTTACTTTGCAGTTCATCATGAGCCAATTTACAGAGAAAAATATAAAGTTTGTAAGGTACAAGAATGTTCCAAATATATTTCCGGCAAGGCCATCAAGATCTCCTTGGTGGGTCGTCGGAAATGTTAATGAAACAGGACACTGATTTTGAAGTAACTTCCCCATATTTGTTCTGAACCAAATCCATTTATGGGGACAATAGGGAGATAAATAAGAATAATGCAAGAGATTAAGCAAGGTCCAAAAATTCAGTAATCAGAGATAGATTCTAATGATTCCCAATCAATAAATATATTTTTTTGGGTAGCGAGAGCCCGGTATCTAAGATGCGGTGCCGACGATCAAACTCGCGCGGAGCTAAACAACACATTGTCCACAAGTTGAAAGTCGATCCACCATCGACCCCAACTAATCGTCCCAGGTCGCGTACCTGGCAGTGGAAGGTGAGGCTCCCAACAAGAATTTTCTACGTTCATAAAACTCGAACTCGAAACTTTGCTTAAACGAGAAGGAGCCGCTTACCATTCCACCCCAACTCTTGGTGTACGTCGGAATACGAGAAAATGGAATAGCAAAGAACCAAATAAGGTCCTTTGTATCAGACCCAATATCTGTATCTTTCAGCACTTAAGTCTGTCAATTACCTATCAACCCAAGTTGTGAGATAAATTGGTCATACCATATTCAATTAGAGCATCAAATTCTCCAATATTGATGTTTAAAGCTTCCTTAATCAGGGATTTTCTTCAGCTAAAATTTCCTGTGGGCATACATGACAGATTAAGTTTTATTTACTTTCTGATTGAATAACGTTCCATGGAGCCTAAAGATGGCTCTTAGGCTTTTATATTTTGTGACAATTGCAGTCACATGCATAAGATCATCTACATACAATATGCAAATAAGTGCAGATGAGTTAACAGTGAAAGGTTTTAAAGATTCACCAGTAACTGATTGCCTCAAGATTGAAGAGAAAAATTGAGACTAAAATGAAAAGATAATGAGGGAGTGGATATCCTTGCCTTGTAACATTGTGGTTTAGAATATATCTATATATATATTTACATCTGAAGTGAAAATCATTAATAGAACATGTCAATGAAAGTGATTGGATGGACACCGTTATCCATCGTCTGAAATTAAGAGGAAAGCTCATAGTAGTGAGAACATTTGTGATTATGGTTCATGATTCTTTTTCTTTTCTCATCGAGTGAGCTATTTCTTGACTGTAAAAATGTTCTATTGGCTATAAAGAAAGATTTGGCATGATCAATCAGTTCTTGCATTAACTAAAGAAAGGAGTCTATGATCTGTAAACTTTTTAGTGATTGTCTATTTTGTAATGGAAATCTAAGTGCAGTTTGGGTCAAGTGAGTTGGTATGATTTATAGGTTGAAAAACTTTAGAATTGGTTGTATAACATCATTGCCCACCATGTTCCAATACTTTCTATAAAATTCAATTATAAAAGCATCTGTTCTTTTTCGGTTGATCGCCAAGTTAAATACAATGGTTTTTTTTAGTTCGAGTCTCGTGAACGTCGAAAATTCTTGTTAAGAGCTTCATTTGTCACTGTCAAGTACGTGTCTCGGGACGACCTAACTGAATTAGTTGGCTTGATGGTGGACCGACCATCAACATGTGGATAGTGCGTTCTTTAATGTCGTGTGGGTTAAATCGTCGACACCGCTTTTCAAATACAAAAGGTGAGCTAAAAAAAATACAATGATTTTATTCCTTCCTACAGGATGGCTCAGTTCTGCATCAATGCGTGAATGTTTAATGCAATAAAGTAATAAACAAGAGTTTAAGTTTCAAATTTTTTTTTAAAATAATCGTAATAGTGAAATAAGTATAAGCATACTCATCTGTAAGTCAAGGAGTACCCAGTGGTGGATGACCAATAAATGAATTTCTCAAGCATACATCTCATTATTTTCAATTTATCAATAGACAAATAAATGAAAATGTTAAAGATTTTATCTTCGAAGCTCTACTGGGGTTTATCTTCTACCAGTCCTCATCCAAAAATAGCTAAAGACATATTTTATGTGGCAGGCTATCTCTGTCTCTGTCTCTGTCTCTCTCCAGTGGATTCAGTTCAAGCACTGTAGGGCCTACGTAATAGTCGTCGCCAGTCTTTTTTTATTCCTGCTATTATTCGGTTCCTATTATTATTATTATTATTATTATTATTATTATTATTATTATTATTATTATTATGGTTCATGTGTTTTGCCGATGCTTTCACTCAAAACCACAAATTTCAGAGTGGTTGGAATTTTATCTGTAAATTATTGCTCTGCTATGCCCCCATCTTTGTTTATTTATTTATGTTTTGATTTGATTCGTGACGTTGGGGGTTTCTTTATGAAAGGAGCGTTGTCCACTTGAGTCTGCCAAATATCTTTAGTAAAACTTTTTGTACTTTGTGGACTGTGGGGGGCAGATTAGGTTGGGTATTAAAAGAACTTCAAATTTGATGCAATCTTTCTTATGTAATTCAATTCAAAAGTTTCTCTTACTATAAAATTATAAGTTTATAACCGTAAACAGAACAAATAAAAATAAAATATTATTTAAAACACGATAAAATAAAATTTATTGTGACAAATGAAAAAAATATGAGAAATTTTAAAAAATATGTCATTAACCTTATATTTTGTCAATGTAATATTATTGATTATCCTTTATTCTAAGGTTAATATATTAAACTTCTCATGAATTATAACGATTTTTTACGTCCATAATATATGAACTCATCGTAACGTCCTTCTAAATTATGTCGTAATTTTTTATTTTAGTCCATCAATTATATTCTGATTTTTTTTTTCATTTTTGTTTAAGTTATTAAATAACTAAACTGCCCTCATATGCTATGAAATAAATGTTTATTTTTTTCATCGAAGATAATTTAATCGTTTAATAAATGAAAAATAAAATGTAATGAAAAATTAATAGAATACGATAGATGAGTTAAGTAAAAATTATGATATAGTTTAAGAGCGTGTCACGATAAATTCATATATTACCAATAGACATAAAAAAATGGAGAAGTTTAATAAATTAACCTTTTATTTTAACATCTCCGGTCGTTAGAAACAATTTCTTGCCACGTTTTTTTTTTCCTGTTTTATATTTGGCTAACAGTCTTAGGAGAATGGTGGAGATGGAGGGTCATTCGTTTGTTTTGCTGACAAGCAGAGCAAACAGTTGATGTTATTACTGTGTCCTCTCCTCCCACAACACGGCATTGGCAGCTCTTTCTCACCATGCCAAGGGCATGAGTTACCACTATTTCACTCGCACCAGTGAATCCTGTCTCCGCTCCTTTATGTCCTTCGATCCTCTCTGGTGTTCCCCCTTGTGGTGTTATCTTTCTGTTGAAGCCCTTCTTACCACTGGCATCTCAATCCATCCTGTTAGCATCCCTCTGGTTACTGTCATCCAGCATTGGTAGCTCTCTCACCAAGCCAAGGATACGAGTTGTTACTATTTTACTCGCACCAGTGAATCCTGTCTCTGTTCCTTCCTTTATGTCCTCTGCTCCTTTTTGGATGTCATCTTTATGTTGAAGCCCTTCTTACCACTGGCATTTCAATCCATCCTGTTAGCATCCTTCTAGCTACTGGTCATTCCAGCACCTCTCCTGTAGCAACAAGTGTCGTGATACCGTAACGCCAGCAACTGGTGGTCCTCGTTAGTCTTGCGCCTAGCTGCATGCATGAGATCCTTCCAGGTCTGCAAATATAAGATTGTATAAGGAGAGCTGTGGACTGGCGAGGAGTTGTGCCGGAGGAGAATCAAGGCCCTGACAAAAGGTTCAGTCCGTTTTGTTCATCTGCAGGTCCTGCTCCATGGCCGAAGTGGCAGTAGCAGCAAAAGAGCCTCTCCTGAACAACGGGGTTCAGGAAGGAAGTACAAAGGGGACGCCTCTGCTGTCTTCATTGGGCAGCGTGCTGCTGAAATCCTTGATATGGATTGTGTTTGTAACTTGGGTCGCTGCCATATTTTTCTTCCCAACTGAGGTTGGGGAAAGCTTGCTCAGTAAATGGATCACTTTGACCAGAACACCTGTTTTTGGTATCACAGGTATGTGCTTTTTCAGAAAAAAAATGGGGTTATGGGCTCCATAGAAGACTTGTTCTTTGATAAGTGATATCATGTTTAAAATGCAGGAAGCTTGTTTCTCGGCTTCAGCGGTCCTGTCCTCGTTATGGCTCTTCTGGCGTATATTTGTGTCGGCGCCTTTCAGCAAGAACCCTCACAGTATGAAATTGTTAAACAAGAATTCTTGGTGCTTTGTTTTGGTTCTAGGAAATTGATGTCATCTGAGAATTTTATGTTTCAATTGGCTGAAGGAAGGGCAAAAAGTTTCCAAGCTTTCGGCTTTGGACATTCCCAGTCCTTGTAGATGGCCCTTTTGGAGTTGTTTCTGCTGCTGAGTTCATCGGGATAATCTTATTTTTTGGATACTTGGTCTGGACTATTGTAGTTTATACCATGCAGAGCCAAAGAGTGCCATCAGAATTTTTGGAGCCCGGAATCGCAAAAGGGTAAGCATTTTGCATCTCATATTCCAGATTATTTGGGCCCGAGATTGTCATGTTAAGTTCCCTATATGATGCTTGGGCCATCTCATTCAATCCTAGTACTTATCACTTAGAATAGACAAGTTTTTCACAGTTTTCAAGTCCTTAGTTATGTTTTCCTCGATTCATTGCATGCCTTTCTTTGGTGTAACAATCTTCCAGTTGATATTCTCATTTTCACACAAGTGGATAGTTCAAAAATCGGCATCAGAGTTTACTAGCTAGTTTCCATCCTTCTGCTCATCATGTACTAAGAAAAACTAGTCATAGAAACCACACTTCACAGAGGGAAAAATTTTTCAACTCTTTTTATGCTCAGCAAATGGGGTCTGCCACCCTATGCATGATTCCTCCATTTTGGATGGCGATGCAAATAACTTAAGCACAGTGATTAAGGCAGTAGATGAATGGAATTTGAGTTACAACTGCTTTTTCCTAGTATAACACTAATTCAGGAGTTTAAAACTGCCACAGTTACAAGATTTTGGAGATTACTGGACTCCGATTTGGCTCAATGGGACTGTTTTGTTTGATATTTCTCTTCCTCCCGATATCAAGGGGTTCAATCCTTCTTCGTTTGATCGATATTCCATTCGAGCATGCAACTAGATACCATGTCTGGTTGGGACATCTCACAATGACACTGTTCACGTTACATGGCTTCTTTTATGTACTAGCATGGGCATTGGAGGGACGGTTGGTAGAAAAGGTGAGCTTAATTGGATTCACAAGTTCTTACATGTGAAATAATACCTAAAAAAACTGAAATAGCAGTGTTATGCACCTTAATTAGTTTTCTTCTTTATAATGCACTTCTGCAGGCAACTTTTTTGGTTTCCAGAGAATTAGTTTAAGCATCACTAATCTGTTTTCTAACATAACAGCATATGCTGTATCTTATTTTGCTCTTTCTACAGAATTATGTTGAACCTACATGTCTGTTCAATTCAACAAATAGCTGTTTTTTTTTCCATAATTATCATACTATATGGATGCAAAAACTTTGGCAACTCCTACAAAGCATGCAATATGAATCTCCTTTCAGACTACTTCCTTGATTATATTTTTTGCAAAGAAAGGAAAAGTTGGTTTCCTCAGTCAAAAGAAAAAAAAGAAGGTAAAGGAAAAGTTGGAGATGGGATGTAATAATGTAACTATCTTTGCTATAATCATGTAATCATGGTTCCATTTTATGAGACCTGGAAGTTGTGCCTACTTTTTAAGCAATCATGGATATCTCTTAATTAGAAGAAACATAGATTCTTGAAGGATTCTTTAAGAAGTTCTTGTTGCCACTGATTCTTGAGAACATTGAAAAATTACATATGTTATACATAATTATCCTGTTGAAAAATAAAGGAAGGAAAATGTTGTTGCAAATTTCGGCTGGAAGTCAGCATGGAGAATCATCATCAGCCTTTCTTGCTAGATCTTTCTTCATTTGTTTTTTTTTTTGCATGCTAAAGCATTGCCTTATCATCATAATTCAATTTACACTCTATACATAATCTAATACAGATTCAAGAGTGGAAGGACATTGGTGTTGCCAATCTCCCTGGAGTAATTAGCTTGTTATCAGGTTTGCTAATGTGGGTCACATCACTGCAGAAAGTGAGGAAGAACTATTTTGAGTTGTTCTTCTACACACACCAACTGTATGTAGTCTTCATTGTGTTCCTGGCACTGCATGTTGGAGATTTCATTTTCAGCATAGCTGCAGGAGCAATATTCCTTTTCATGCTTGATCGGTTTCTGAGGTTTTGCCAGTCACGAAATTCAGTAGACATCCTGTCAGCAACCTGTCGACCCTGTGGAACAGTGGAAATAGTCTTCTCAAAACCTGCAAGTAAATAGAATTCTTTCCTCTATTATCCAAAAACATTGCTATCCTGCTGAATCATTTTTTATTTCAGTTTCAAACTTGCTTAATTTCACGAGTCCTCTCAAAATTCCTTTTGATGTTATTCTGTAAGTTTTAACTTAATAATACTTGCGTATCTTGCAGATCTTAGGTACAATGCTCTCAGTTTTGTGTTTGTTCAAGTGCGTGAGTTGTCATGGTTGCAGTGGCATCCCTTCAGTGTTTCCTCCAGTCCATTGGATGGAAAATATCATCTATCAATTCTTATAAAAGTTCTTGGTGAATGGACCGACAAACTACGCGAATTAATCACCAACAATCCGAAGGAAACACATAAAAACTTCTCTTCACAACCTCGTAGGATAACCGCCTCTGTTGAAGGGCCATATGGACATGAGGTCCCATACCATTTGATGTAAGGATCATATGTTACTATGTTTGCTACAGGTTTGTTCATCTTCTCTTTTCTTTAGCCCATCTGAGTTGAATCTCGCTTTCTGGACTGTTAGGTATGAAAATCTTATCCTTGTAGCTGGAGGTATTGGCATATCACCATTTCTTGCTATTATCAGTGACATATGTCATCGAATCATAGAAGGGAAACCTTGTCTACCGAAGAATGTTATGGTCATTTGGGCTGTTAAAAAGTCCAATGAGCTGTCTCTTCTGTCTGTGCTTGACGAGCAATTCAGATGTTCATCCTTCTCTAGTAAATTGCACCTAGATATTCAAGCTTATATAACCCAAGAATCCGAACCTTCATTGGTATGCACACTATACAACTGATGGAAAACATATTACATTCCAACTTTTTTTAAATGGATCTAACTTGTTTTTTTCCTGATAATCTCCTAAATAGATGCTAAGATTCACGTTTCTATGCAGGAAGAAGGTAAAATTGATGACAGGATCATGTCTCCCTCTCTTTCAGTAATTCATGGAAGTAGAATGTCTTGCTTAGTTGGCACAGGGGATAACTTATGGTGTGCTGCTTATTTTGTTGTGTCTACCTTCAGTTTCATTGTACTATTTGGTTTGGTGGAAATATATTATATCCAACCCTTTGGGGTAACATCATGGTGGTATCGTGGGCTCTTGTTCACATTGTGTATGGTTGCTGGTGTTGTTGTTCTTGGCGGAGTTGTTGTCTTGTTATGGCATCTGTCGGAAAAGAGGATCTCAAGTCAGACTAAGCAAATTGAAGATGATGGAAAGGCAGACTTTCCACGTTCTACTGAACAAGTTCCAGACAATGAGACCCTCAAGGAAAACTTTTCAAGTCTGCAAACCACAAAATATGGATGCAGACCTGATTTTAGAGGTATTAACGCTGTCCTATTTCCATTTGTTCCAAGCTTCATAATTTACCACGTCATGTGTATGTTAATGTGCATATTAATCCCTTTAATCTTCAAAATCACTGAAGTACTTAGACCATTTAGAAAATACCTGTGGTTAGAAGCCTGGAAATATGTTAAGAACCGTGACGTTACTGCAAGTTGCATTGACGGTTGTCTTTGACTTTTTTTTCTTCAGATTATGTGATGGAAGCTTCGCATGTAACATCATGATAACTGCTGACTTGATGTTCTTTCTTTATCTTATCACACTTCGGCATTAGTTCATTTCGTTCATCGATTTGAGCTTGTGACTAATTGTCCATGTTTTGTCTACTTGCAGATTCATGTTAAGTTTTTATCTTCATCTTAGTTGTGTTAGATGAAATGTGACTCTTCAGAATCTCAGCATCCCTTATATAAAAGAACTAAAACACCTTACAGATGCATCCACATACTTAGAATTGTCAAATAGCAAACAAAATCATAATTCAAGCACAAAAATCTATCCGAAAAGAACATTGAACGCTGATTTTTTGACAATGTGATTACAGAATTATTCAGCTCATTTGGAGAGAGTGCTGGGCATGTTGATGTGGGTGTCATCGTATGCGGCCCGCCTGGCCTCCAAACAAGTGTTGCAAAAGCGTGCAGGTCACTGAACATCAGGGGAAGATGGAATAATCCAGTTTTCCATTTCAACAGCCACAGCTTTGACCTCTAGAAGATCATCTTACAGTGTATATAATGGAAACTGTATATGAATCTTATCGAATTTGATTAGACCAGCCATAATGTTGCCTATGATCCATCTGTCCCTCCTGTCGTTCATGAGATTTCTATGTAACAAACGAGTGTTCCATGACGCGTAGAGGGTGTAAGAACCTTGTCATCAAGGAGAAGTTGATGGTGAAACATATACGAACAATCATATATGTATATGTGTACATGAATGAAACTTAATGTTGAGCAATCTCTATTAGATGCTGAAAAAAGGTTGTCCAATGCAATTTTTATCTCTACGAGAAATTGTTATTCTTTATTTACAGAACGCATGATCAGAACAATTCAGAATTCAGAAGTAGAAATCACCAAAAGAGAAGGCAAAGGGAAACGACTCGAGCAATTTTACTATCCTTTTTTTTAAAATTTTTTCAAGACTCCTGAGGTGTCAAATTCATGATTCAAAGCTATTGACATTTGATTAATTAAAACAGACTGTATAAATTCTAATCAAATTAGGGATTTTCAGGAATTGAATTCCAGTTCAGACATAGTGACATAACGTCCATAGGAAATCAAATTGCTTAGACTCTTGATTAATTTAGTATTCAAACTTCAATTTGCGCAATCTGCTCTTATCAAACTCAATCGATGATATAAAAAAAAACCACTTAAATATATAAAATAATCACTAGTTTGACTTCAGTCTCTAGGATTATCTTTGACTCCCAACTGTTAAATCTCTCTCAAATTAATACGTGTGTATATCATATTTTTCGTTAAAATATTAATTTATTTACACCTGCGCTGATCGATGTCACCATAATTATTTTTTTAATTCCGAGTATTTGGAGTCTACGGCGTCTACTAATTAATTTAAGAAATCGGACGTCTACAAAATTCTCAGAGCGATTATGATTTGTTTATTATCGACTGTTATATCCTTTTTTTTTCTTTTTGTTTCTTCGACAAGTTGACTTGGATTTGAAGCTAAAAGGGATGTGATGTTCCTGGAAGCATCCCCCATCTCCCCTCTTTGGATTCCATGGATCTTTGTCGAGTCTTCTTTTGTCTCTGATCACCTACTCACATACTGCTGCTGCCGGGTCCATCTTCTCACCCATTTCGGTCTGAGTCTGAGCAGATAATTATAAAACATATGTTTTTCTAAAAAATAAAGAAAATATTTGAATTAAATTTAATGGGGAGAGTTGGATTCTAAAATCATCAACCTAAATTAGCTGGTTGGTGTTGATGAATGCTAGTAATTTCGAAATTAATTTTTGAAATCATCACGTTGACGAAGGGTACACCTTGATACCAGATTAATCAGGGTAGAAGAAAAAAGAAAGGAAAATTAATCTGACCACTTATTTGAATTTAGATCAAGTACAAGTAGCTTTGGATAAAAAACAAGAATATCCAAAAAGACATTTCAGTTAACTTTAAAGAAATTTTGTTCTTAATTGATCAGTTATTTAAATTTCATGTCAATACTAGTATAAAAAAATGTATTTAAATTAAATATAATATTTTCTGGATAAATAAATTTTATGATTTTTTATGTCTAGACGACTATGTCACCTGACTCACCGTTTTGAAACGTTACAATGGCATTAACATAATAAAACGTTTCCGTTACAGAAACACCGGTATATACGGTTATCATCTCTTTTTTATTTTGTTTTCTAATAATTAATTAAAAGTTAGGGTTTCAACATGTTTTTTTTTATACCTTTTTTTTTATTCGATTGCTCTATGATCACCACCAAAATTTTATGCCTATTTATTTACAACTAGAATTCCATGTAACAAGCCCCCAAAATTGGAGCAGCGGCTGCAGCAAACCCGTCAAAAACCTCGCCTTCTTCTTTGTTCTTCATCTCTTTAGCGATTCCTAGGTTTTCATCTTCTCGCCACCCGGAAACGCGAAACCCTAGTTTTCGCCCCTCCGACGAGGCATCGACGGAGAATCCGAAGTTCGGAGGCGCCATTGGAGAGCTCGGATGGAGGCGGGAGGCGGTAATTACAACCCCAGGACGCCGGAGGAGGTCTTCAGGGATTTCAGGGGCCGGAGGGCGGGCGTGATCAAGGCCCTCACCATCGGTACTGGAACGATTGGATTTTGGGGGCCGCTTGTTGTCCGAGTCGGGCTTACGTTTTCGATTTGTTGACGGTTTTCATAGTTCATTCCACCCAGTGTTTGATTTCGTTTTTCTTCCTTCTTTTTTCCATTTTGTCTTGCAGATGTGGAAAAGTTTTACCAGCAATGCGACCCTGGTAAGTTTTCTTCCTGTTTTTTATGCGTTGACCCTTTGGTTTTTTGCGATTAGTGTTGTGCTTTTGAGTTTTTTCTGCCCTTGTGGATTGTTTTCACTATCTTTTTTCGCGTTGTTGTTAGAACTTCGATTGAGGTAGATGGAGAAAACTTATTTTCCGATTTACGGTAGTAACAACATGAAATTGTGGTTGGTGACTTGGTGGATTATTGTAGTGCTATATGAATTTTGAATGTTTTTCGATTTGAAACTGGTAGAAGTTTTTATTTGGAGATACATGACGCATTTATGAAGCTGTAAGGCAGAAAAATGCTAACCTTCAAATTATCTTTATATGTTTACATCCTAAGTTAATAGTTAATACTTTTAAAGTTTTGAAGGACTAAAAGAAAGTAAAGCCTTGAATTGATGCAAATTCTCTCTGAAGGCAATTAGTCAACGTTTTTAGTTAGGTTTATATATTTGTTTTAGTTGGTAACTTATTTTACTCAAAGTTTCAGTTTTTTCACATTGTTTCTCACATTATGTTATTGCGTTTTTTTCACATTTTAAATACTTCAATATGAATGACATCATATGACAGTTGTATTACAAAGTCAATTTTGAAGTTTGGTCACAGACTATAATATTTTTTTTTATAAAGTATAAATTGTGATCTTTCGTTAGTGGTTTGTTATAATGATAATATGGTGTGATATGGCATGCAGAGAAGGAGAACTTGTGTTTATATGGTCTTCCTAATGAAACCTGGGAAGTGAACTTGCCAGTTGAGGAAGTTCCTCCTGAACTTCCTGAACCAGCATTGGGGATAAATTTTGCTCGTGATGGAATGGATGAGAAGGATTGGTTGTCCCTTGTAGCTGTACACAGTGATGCATGGTTACTAGCTGTGGCATTTTACTTTGGTGCACGTTTTGGCTTTGACAAAGAAGCAAGGTACTTCCATATTTCTCCTCTCATTCCTGTCACGCGCCTATTTATTTTAGCTTTCAACTTTTTGTCATCTGCCCCTTGAACATCTTTTCTTTCTCTATCCTTACCATAGGACATTCACCTTGTTCACAATCCTTTAGTTGCAACTGCTAATATGCTTTGGATGTCCTACAGTTTACTGCTACTCTAAAATGCTTGTGACATTCTGAATAAATTTGTACTCCAGAATATTTTAATATTTCTTTTTAACCAAATACAACAACAACAACAACAAAGCGTTATCCCACTAGGTGGGGTCGGCTACATGGATCATACGACGCCATTCCGCTCTATTAGTAACCAAACCTTTCGGTATATTATTCACCAATAGATCTTGCTCTATTAGTTCCTACAGTTTACTGCTACTCTAAAATGCTTGTGACATTCTGAATAAATTTGTACTCCAGAATATTTTAATATTTCTTTTTAACCAAATACAACAACAACAACAACAACAAAGCCTTATCCCACTAGGTGGGGTCGGCTACATGGATCATACGACGCAATTCCGCTCTATTAGTAACCAAATCTTTCGGTATATTATTCACCAATAGATCTTGCTCTATTAGTTCGCCAAGTGTCCGCCTTGGCCTCCCTCTCCCTCTTTTAATCGGACTCCAAATTATTTGATCTACTCTTCTTACTGGCGCATCTAATGGTCTTCTCTGAACATGACCAAACCATCTCAAACGATTCTCTACCATTTTCTCACTAATAGGAGCCACTCCGACTCGTTCACGTATATGGTCATTCCTAATCTTATCTAATCTTGTATGACCACACATCCATCTCAACATCCTCATTTCGGCTACCCCCACTTTACGTTCATGTTGTCCTTTCATAGCACAACATTCACTACCATATAACACTGCTGGCCTTATAGCAGTACGATAGAATTTTCCTTTAACTTTATTGGGTACTTTTTTATCACAAAGAACTCCAGTGGCTTTCCTCCACTTACACCAACCAGCTTGAATTCTATGATTAACATCGTCATCAATCTCACCATCTTGTCTTACAATTGATCCTAAATATTTAAACTTTGTCACTTGAGGAATTATATCCTCCCCTAGCCTAACTTTCAAATCGTCTCTAAGTTGTTTATTTGTGAAATTGCTATGCATATATTCTGTTTTATTCCTACTTAAACGAAAACCCTTTGACTCCAACGTATTTCTCCATATTTTTAATTTTGTATTAATCTCTTCTTTTGAATCCGCTAAAAGTACTATATCATCCGCAAATAGCATGCACTTAGGTACCTCCTCTGTGATACTCTCGGTTATAGCATCGATAACTAAGTTAAATAGATACGGGCTTAAAGCTGATCCTTGATGTAGGTCAATTCCTATAGAAAATTTATTTGTCTCACCTCCGGGTGTCCTAACCCTAGTCAATGCCCCATCGTACTTTCTTTTTAACCAAATACTTCTGAATAATTGGTTTTCATTTCTTTTCAGCTTGTCTTTTTGTTTCCATATGTTAGGTTTAAAATATCATTCTCCTTTTACTGGCCTACTTCTTTACTTTTTTGATATGCTTTGTCTAATTTTTCCTTTTGATTTGACCTAATACACTTGGTGTACATACATCAAAACACGAGTGTGCAGTCTGTGGTTCAGTCTGCAGCTCCAATGTGGAAGTTTTTGATCTGGAAAGGATGGGGAGTTTTCAAAATTCTGCCTTCCTGTATCGATTCTTATTGGAACCTTTTAACATCCCTGATTGCTTAAATTTCTATCATCAGTTACAGAGATGTAGCAACGTGTTTTGATGTTACATACTAGACCATGTAATTTTGTTTAATTCTTATTAATGCAAAAATATTTTAGTCTCATCCAGGATATATGAAACAAAACCTTGCAGTATAAATTCAATGGTGGATCTTGATCTAAGTACTTTATTTTGTGTTGTGACGACACTATTGAAATAAGAGGTGATTTATTTATTTTTTTAAATTAAGAGCCCTTGAATCTTGATCCAATGGTTCATTTATATGTTTCACCCTTAAAGGGTTTATATATCCAGTTAATCCTTTTAATTTATGATTATTGGTTTAGATGTTTCTGTAGTGAACATCAAGTGATGAGACTTGTTTTTCCTATTTCCCTGTTATATGAAGAATTCCTTGATAGTCAAGCCTTCTTGCGGCAGATGTAATCTATATTTTGATGGTTCTAGATGTACTGTTGTTTTAGGGGGAAATGATGATAGTACCATCGCTCTAAAAAAATTGATGGTACTCTTACCATCTTGAAGTATTGGCACAAATTTCAAACAGGGCATAGTCCATCACTCCATCCCATGTGCATTGGGAATTGTAATTGTGACAAACAACAACAACAACAACAACAAAGCCTTATCCCACTAGGTGGGGTCGGCTACATGGATCATACGACGCCATTCCGCTCTATTAGTAACCAAACATTTCGGTATATTATTCACCAATAGATCTTGCTCTATTCGTTGATCCATGTTCATAAGATTCGACATGATTTTATGTTGGCTGTCGGGGCCTAACACAACCCTCCTCCTTTATCCGGGCTTGGGACCGGCTATAAAATATAGGCGGAGTTGGGAATTGTAATTGTGACGTATTATTTAAAATAAAAACGAGGTATTCATGTTGTAAAGATATGTGAATGAGGCTGTATGTGTCTTCTAGCTCTCTTTAGCTATTTATCCCGGTTATTTAGCCTTGATTTTTCTACAAAATATATCTTTGAGTAAATCCTTATGGTATTTGGGATGAGCTGAAGGCTTTTAGCTTTGTTCCTGAAAATCCATCTTCTCTTCCCTGTGGTACCCATTTGCATCCTATCTCTAGTTCCCATCTGCTTCACTGCTTTTTCCTGTGTTGATTTCCAGTCCTTGAATATTTATGTCCAAACGAGTTGGCATTATATGTGACGGCCATGGCATGTCTTTTTCCTCTAATACATGTTAAACCAATACTCATCTGCATTTTAAATAGAAGGTGCCGTCACTTATTTTGCTGATGTTGCAGTGATAGTTTCTTTTCCTTGGTTTCACAAAGATGCTGAACCTCATTGTTTGTGAAGAGTTTTTTTCTGTTTCATAGTTGATGACTTGTTTGAAATGATGGAATTATAAACCTTATTTCTTGTGGTGTCGCCATCACAGTAAGCATCAATGTCCAGATGCATTTGATCTGTTCTTCCATTATGATGTTTTTTTGAGAGTCTTCCATTATAATGTTATTCACATGCATGCGTGCTATCACCACATTGGTCATGGTGGATATTTATTGCTTAGTTATGTGCAATGCGGGGAATAATGATTGTCATAATGTTCTTTGTAATCTCATTATAGTATGTGTTCTGCTGAGTGCCTCTGATTATTTCAGCATGGAAACTCCATGTAGATTAGAAACTCCATGTAGATTAGTCTGTTCTCAAGGTCTCTTCATTTTTTAACTACAGGAAACGTCTCTTTACAATGATCAACAATCTGCCAACTATTTATGAAGTTGTGACAGGGGCAGTCAAGAAACAACCAAAGGAAAAGACCAGCAGTGGCAAAGTCAACAAGCCTGTGTCAAAGGTGTTTCTTGATGCTTGGCTGTTCTTCTGAATGTGAATTTAGAACTGGATTTTTAATTGTTTGCATCTTCCTTGACATCTTCTTTCAATTCCCAGCCTTCACGACAGCCAGAATCCCATATGAAGACCACAAAGAACCATCAACCGAAGGATGAGGAAGAGAGTGAAGGCGAGGATGAAGAGGATGAAGAAGAGCATGGAAACACCTTATGTGGTGCTTGTGGAGAGAATTATGGAAATGATGAATTTTGGATTTGTTGTGATATCTGTGAGAAATGGTTCCATGGAAAGTGTGTTAGGATCACACCTGCCAAGGCTGAACACATTAAGCAATACAAGTGTCCAGCATGCAGTAACAAGAAGGCCAGAGCTTGAAGGAAAGGCTTATGTTGACATAGGGAGTTTAAAATTTCATGAGAACTATTTTGGATGCATTAGCAAGTAGATTTCCATGGCTGAGTCTCGATGATATGTGCTTAGAAGAAGTTACTGTCATATTGACATTCTTGTTGATTACTGGCGTCTACTTAGTTCCAAGTAACTTTCGGAGTGTGGAATTTCTTTTGAATGTTTAAGCATGTCTCATTGACATTTCTAATATATTTGTTTGTCTTACCTATCATCCTGCCAGTGCTTGATATGCTCTTTCATTTTCAACAATGCAAGCTGGCCATAAACAACGTTCTTGTTCTATTTGAAGAAAATGTGGTTAGTTTGATCTAGCTTAGTCAAAGTGTTTCATTTACTTGTAATTTATTTGCAAATGCACCCCAAAGTATCCTTCTTTTAGCACATATCTTTGATAGAGGTGAAAACCTGCATGGTTTTTGCAGTTGTTCCACCCAATTACTTGATATGACTGGATGAGATTTTCCAGGAAGCAGAAGAAATTGGTGGTCTTTGCGAAGTAATTTGGATGCTCCTCAAGGTTCCGGAATTGAGTATGCGATCAGCTTTGCAAGACTTTTTCTTTAGCAGAAAATGCAGATCTACATCTATAATTTTGCAACCGATCTTGTGAATCATTGAACACAGCTTCAGATGGCTTGGCATTGTGCGTCAGAAAGATGTCCTGGACTTATTTCAGTTGGCCGTTTCCGTGTAAAATGATCTTGTTGTGTGTCTACTGTAAGATTTAAGTAGTCGTCAGATGCTGTTGAACCTAAATGCGTCCACAACAACAACTGTCTGATTGAAGTATGATGTGGCGTGTGGCCTGTTCAACAGTACAAGTAAAGCTCCGGCCTCCGGAAGAAAGAGTGGCCCGACCATTTGTCTCAAGTTCACTTTTTATGCGTTTGTCAAGTTGTAGTGACAAATAGTCAATGCAGCTGCATAAATTGCACGTACAAATCAGTGGAGTTCAGTTGTTTCCTGTGGCACATCTACCTCAAAAGCAGCCATCAAAGGACTTGGAGCATGCCTCAAACTTGTACTCGCGTCCTCCTGCCCAGGGAGCAAGATTTAGCATGCCTCACAACAAAGGCTGCGCCCAGAGGTTCTTCTGGCCAAAGCAAGATTCCAGAGCTTGTTTTCCCCCATGCAGGATAATTAACATTGGCTTTCGCATATATATATTATAGAGAGAAAATCATAGAAAAGTACATAAAAATTCCATAGACGCACGTAATTCGAGAACTAGAAGATCTGATTGAGAACCTACATATATATATGATTATGAACTTTAGTCCAGCCAATCTACATTTTTGTCCAAGATTTGCACTTTCACACAACAAGGATGGACAATTGAGCATATAAGTTGGCGTCGCACCAGGATATATTGAGAATAGGCACTATTCAATAAAGGCACGAATAAAATTTTGTTGTTTGAAATTAGCAAATTAACGCTATAAAAATATTTATATCTAAAGAAAAAATGAGATGACTTTTTCTTTATTCGTTGGGATCCTTTTATTGACTATTATAATAGTCTCTACTCTAGAAATAAAAAAAAATAAAAGAAAACAAGACAAAATAATTAAGGAGCCAACAAATCAATCATCCAATTAATTTTAACTAATTAGTGTCATTATTAAGATATAATTTTCTAATAATCAGTAATAGTCAAAGTTGTGCAGATCTGATCATATTATTATGATATGATTTTCTACTAATCAACAACAACCAAATTGTGCCCGGATTTGTAGGACATCCTACATGTAACTATCAGCAAATAGAAAAAAATATTACTCGATAGTTACAAGATCCCAACAAGCTTGGGGAATTTGAAAATCAAATGCATATCCATTAATCACCACAGGAGATTAGGAAAAATCGAAAATCAGAACCACTTGACCTCCATTTTTTTCCTTCAATCCCACGTTCATTCCTAGGAAACCTCGCGTCTCTATGTTGCAACCTCACGTAAGATTTGGATGGAATCCTTCCCCTTTCTTTCCCCATACATTTCCCTAGTTTTCGGTTGTTGATTGACACTTGCCATTATGTCCTTGGTCGGTCTGCATTTGGACAACAACCAGGAGGAAGAGCACTTGCGAACGAATAGCAGGAAGGGCGTACAAACGATTGATTCTAGTAGATCAATGAGGGGACAATAACGAAGAGAGTGGGTGATTCATGAAGCACCTTGATTAACCTTTCTTAGAGTAAATTTGAGCTAGATCAAATTATGTTTAGTGGATCATTATGTCGCTTTGTACTTGGCAAGTTTCATATGATATCCATGTATCATCACCGCATAAGTGTAACAAAAAATAGGAAAATGTTCATGCAAAGATTAAGATAACAGAGAATGTCATTGATAGATTGTGATTGCTTAGATTGTTGATCATGCTTTGTTGTTGAATCATGTTTGGTTGTTGAATCATATGTTTTGTTGTCGTTATGCATGCCCTGCTAATTGTTTCTGCCATGCGTGTTATCTTGATTGTAATTTGTACGGTGATTGATAGATTAGATTAAAAGTAGATGATTATCGATATATTGCACATATGAATAACCCGACCTAGTTCCATGAACTAGACGGGTTTATTCTGGGATGCGACGAACCAACCCTTTTGACATTTTCTAGTACGGTTCGGTTCACCTTGAACTAGGCTCGGGTTCATCGCGCGTCGAACCCCCGACCCATCACGACATATTTTTTAGCCCGACCCGAGCACTGTTCACACTCGGTCCGAGCATGACACCAGGAACCTGACTTGAGTTGCCTTATGCCCGGCCCAGGTTTTGTAGCCTAGCCAAAACTTTTTTTTTTTATTTTGGAACCCAAAATGTGATTTGCATTTTCCTTTCAGCCCAATCAAAGTCCTAGCATGACTTTACTCCATCCTAGCAATTGGTTGCATCACTAGTTTTGATTGATTATCCAATGATCCATGATTTGTTATATTGTTATAGTGGATTAATTGCTTATCAATGAACAAAAAATGACATCGCACATTGATAAGAGTAATGTAAAGAATTGTCAAGATGATAATAAGATGAATATTGAGTCGTCAGTCCAACCAATGCTCAACGTTCATTGTTAAGGACTGCTCCCTTCCCTCCTCAAAGGGCATAATCATGGCTTGATCACCCATTAATCATTGGAACTCGACTATATTGTTTGCTCGGTGTACCCCATCTCATCTTGTAATAATGAAAGGATAAGGAATATCAAAGTCATCGTCAAAGTCACCTATTTGTTAACCATATAATTATTGAATAAAGTTATCGAATCATTATTAATAAGATATCGAATAAAAGATATCATTACTAAAGCAGTGTCAATGTTATCAAATGTATCACTTATTTATTGTATCGTTGTCATGATGGACTATCAAATCATTGTGTCATCGACATTGTTTAATGAAGCTCATTGATATTTAATAAAGTATTGTATCATTATTATCGAACATGGATATCGAATCACTATTACCGAACATGGATATCAAATCATTGTTATCAAACATGTATATCAAATCATTGTCATCGTTAATGAAACATCGTTATTGATATTGGATCATTGACATTGATTATGAATCACTGATACTGTTATGATTATTGAATCACAATTGTTGAAATTATTATTGAACACTAATTTCCATTGGTACATCGACATTGTTATCATTATTATGATATTGCTCATTGATGATGTGTCCATTTGATTTCATTATTATTAACTTCTTGCTATCATCCTAAATCAAGGTATTGCTTGATGCGGACTTAGAAACACTAGCAAGCACACTAATCATTCAAGTAATAAAATGATGAGTATAAAGTATCGTTCCCACGAGGATAGGAAATAATTAATAGCTTTTCTTACTTATAAATTGAGAAAAGATAATAACTCTGTGGTTTGTAAAAATTAAGAAGAGTAAATAATATAAATATAGAGTTATGATCAATGAGATTTAAAAGTATAGAATTGATGAATTGGATTTATCTTAATTAATATCACTACTCATGTACGAATTCTAGACAAAAGATGATGAATTAATAAAGTAAAATTTCCAAATTGATTTAACCAATATTTCAAGCTTTAAATCCTATTTTGAAGTCAACAAAAGATATTAACCCTCTCAATTTTTAATCTAATTTATTAGATTTCAAAATGCACTCAATTGGAATATAAGGTTAAGGACTTTCTCAAGTCACCTTAACAACAACACAATTGGGTCTCTTGCGATTTTCCCAAGAGTGGCATGTAAGAGAAAAAAATTAGAGAAAAACTCTAGAGAATCTTGAAACTTCTTTTCAGATAATAAAAAGATTCAAAGGAATAAATCTCAAGTAACAATTAATAAACTCATCAAACATGCTATTGATCCATCAACTAATCGTACGAAGAATTCATAAAGAATAGAGTTCAATTAAGAAAATCCTAAAGAACTACTCCATAAACCTAGAGTACATCAATCTAAATAATGTTTCATGAAAAGGATAGAGAATAAGAAGAACTACTTCTAATTCTACCGTCCTCTCTCGAGTTTCTGGTAAAACTTCGTTGTAGCCTTTGAATCTCCTTCACCAAGCCTTCAACCTCTGAATTCTACCCTCCAAAGATGTTCTTTCAATTGATTTGGGATCTCCTTAAATAAATTTTCTCGTAGCATGGCTTAACAACGCGAAATCTTATAAAAAACGTGAATAAAAATGGCTTACAACTGCCTAACAAACTGCCGTCACGACCGTGAAAGGCTCTGTCATGACCGTGACAGAAGGCTGTCAAGGCTGTGAATACTTAGCCAATTTTTCTGCTAAAAATCTCTCTGTCACGGTCATGACACTGTCACTGTCGTGACAGTGACTTAGCCAAATTTTTCTGTCGGAAATCTCCCTGTCACGGCCATGACAAGAACTATCACGGCCGTGATAATCTTCTGAGCTGTTTTAAGTCTTTTCTTGCCTTTATTTTGACGTTTTCTCATATCCTGTCACGAATAATTTGGAGATTTAGATAGAAATCAAATCTAAAGAAAATTATATGAAAACAAATCAAAACTCCTCCTTTTCTAAACATAAAAATATTCTAAAATACTAATCAAATGACCTAAACTAATGCATAATTTTTCGTGCATCATTGCTCATTGAGTCATCGATTTATTCTATTTGAGGTTAATCATGGTATATTATTATTGTTTCCCGCTTAAGCTGTAAGGCTCATGAGATGATTACCTCCCCGGCAGTGTTTGGTTCCCACATGTGAGTGAAGGTGGAAAAAGAGTGCTGTGATGATGCTCCGGTGACAAAGAAGCACATGAAGCTAGATACCATTTATTTGTATTCTCTTTATGTATTATCATGAAGCTTTATGTACTAATCTCTGTGACTTTTGTACTCATTTGTTCTTCTGTTGTTGATTGGTCTTAATCAAATATGGAGTCAATGTTATATCATTTGTAGCATCTCCAGGTCCTTGCCCTCACGGCGAGGATTGATTTAAGGGCATTACATACATCACAAGTTATGGTTCCTATATTAAGATATGTTAATTCAAAATATATTTCAAAAGTCTTATTAGGCTGCCTTTTAAATTTTTGCGGGGAGAAGTGTTTTATGGAAATGATGACTTATTTTTTACAAATTGATGATTGGCTAGAAAATAAGTTTTTTTCTTAAAAAAATGACTGTGTTCCATTATTAATTTTGATCCTCCTGAAAAGTTGAGCGTTAAAAGCTTGATGTCTACCTCCCAAGCAGGTGAGTCCCATAAACTAAAATTAAGATGTCTCATTGCATATATAAACTAAAATTAAGATGTCTCATGGCATATCACTAATATGAAAAAAAGGCATTTTTAGAGTATAGAAAAATATATATCAAGAAAACTGGTGTGAGCATGAAATGTAAATTTTGTGAATTTAATCGAGGAGTAGCATTAATGATAAACATTTGAATAAATTACACGAATTGTCCTCTAGTTTTGAGTCGATTTCTAAATGATTCCCAACTTCAATTTGTAACTAGAGCCTCCCTTAACTTTTATTTTCTTACATGATATCTTTCATTTACATCATTAAAAAATAATAAAAATATATAATAAACTAATGTTAAAAATAAAAAATGAAAAGGAGACAGGCGGAAAAAGGGGGCTGGTGCCCCCCTTTCTTCGTCGCGACTGGCCAAAGAGGAAAGGGGGTGCCGCCCCCCTCACAACTTCCTCGCGGCCCCCCTTTCTCTATCGCGGCCGGCGAAAAGGGAAAGGGGGGCGCCGACCCCCCTCGCGTCTTCCTCGTCACGCGGCGAGAAAGAAATGGTGTGACGACGCCCCCTTTCCCACTTTCTAGCCGTGACGGAGATGGGCCCCGGCTCTCCCGTTCATCGGTCACGAAGAAGAAAGGGAGGCGCCGACCCTCCTTTTCTGCTTCGTCGGCCGCGATATGGCGAAGGGGGACGACCGCCCCTAGCCTGGAGTCGATGAAGGGGGGTGTCGGCCTCCCGCCCGAAGTCGATGGAGAAGGGGGCCGTCGGCACCATTTTTATTTTTTAAATTTTATTTTAAATATTAGTTTATTATTTATTTTTATTATTTTATTAATGATGTGAATGAAAGAGAAATTATTTACATGATGATCACGTACGCAAAGTAACTGAAAAATCCACTATCATCGGTCAATGGACTAATCATGCAAAAAAAATAAAAGTTGAAAAATGTTCTAGTTATAAATTGAAGTTGAGAAATCATTTATACATCGACTCAAAGTTGAAGAACGATTATACTGTAAATATTTACACAGGAATCTGCATTCCCTTGATAAGAACCGTTGGAGAGATGCTCTCTTCTTCATTTTTTTAGTTTATTTTCGTATTACGACACAAAAGTCTCCATAAATTTTCTATATAAAAAAAAGTTATTAGCTCATCAAATAAATAATGATCTATGACACATTGACACGATTAAAGTCGTGGATTCAAACCTCCTCCCTTCGACCTCATAAGATTAGAATAATCATTCCACCATAAAATACTTTTATGTGATGGGATGGAATCTAAAAGTGATCTACAATTTGGTAAGGATGACCTAATGACATGTCCACCATCATAAGAATAAGGTGATTACTTTTCATAGTATACCATCGAGGATGTTACATTGGTTTCAAACTTTTTTTCTTGTCAGTGTTAATCATCGTATTTAAAAGATTTTTAGTTCTGATTAATCCAGTTCCGTTGGAAAAACATAATGGAGCCAAACAATAAGTCCTGGGCAACTCGACTATTAACTTTTGTCAATTCTGTGACGCAACATAATTAATTAATTAATTACGTCGACCAAATTTATTTATTTTTTGTATTATAAATTTCGATGGTTTAATTAATTCCACAAATCATCCCATCACTGTGCACCTTGTACTCATTATTAAATGTTAAGATTAATAGCACAATCATATTTCCACAAGATTGAATTCATCGAGATCCACACCACAGCCCAAGCATTTTGCCATGAGCGGCCACAAGGATGGATTATATGTCAGGTGTAATTTCGGATAAGATCCGAGACCTTTCCCATTTCTATCTATAGTAACAATTGATTAGCATATCAAATTTCAATTAAAATGTTAAATGAGTCGGGTCGACTCGGAAATTCAATGATGTGACTCAACTCAAATCAATTTGAAACAAGTCAGGTCAGTGGCCCGACCTGACTTTAACCCGACCTTAGATCGGGTATGGGTGAAAATTTTTTGACTCGACTCGAAATTTTGATTTTTTTTATTTTTTATATTTTTCATCTCATAATTTGCATAAAAAATAAAAATATTAAAAGAAAATATTTTAAATGCATAAAATAATATTTAAATATTTAAAAATTTTAAACTTTTTAAATAAATATTATATAACATTTTTATATTAAATAATACAAAAGTAAGAAAAAAGTAAAATAAAATGGTGGTCGAGTAATCCAACCACCCAACTCGGTCCGAACAGAGAACAAATATGATTTCAAAGTCACTCTATCAGGATTATTTTCAAATTAAGAAAGTTGATATACAATATTTAATAAATACAAATATATGTTTCCAAACATCATATATATGAGTTAACTAACCATATAAATATATATGTATACTATACTACTAAGCATATGATATCTTTAATATAAATATTAAAAGTAATAATTATCAATATTGTGGCACCAAAAGAATATTATAGAGAAAGAGGTATATGTAGAGCATTTGATGCAGAATGTGTGTAAAACACTCATTTTACTTATTGTATTAATAAATAAATAAATATTAATTTAAAGTATGTGTTAAATAGTAAACATAATTAAGATCCATCGAATTATCGGATGATGATGATCAAGCTATTTTAATAAATATGATTAATTCAACGACTATAATTTATTTAGCCTTATATGATATTTTTTATTACCAAATCATCTCAATAAATATACATTACTTCATCTAAGAAGTATATGATTAAACTAATCATAAATTATAATTGTAGAATTACTTAAATAATGAAAAATAAACTATCTACACTAAGATGTAGAGCGGGGTGCTCTACATACTCATTAACCTCTATATATTAAGCATATTAGCGGGTGTTGGATGAGCTCCAGATCGGAGTGTAGGAAGAAGATAGAAAAGAAAAACTTTAAAATAAAAAAAGTTCATAATGAATTTTGAAGTTGAGACCATTCAATCTATGAGTAAAAAATATGTCTCTGCATCATAATCGTTCCTAGATTGATTGGAACGTAAGGATTAATAATTCAAGACAAGACCTCTTTGTAAATACATAATTTTCTTTTTTTAATTAATCATATTTTTTTCTAATGTGGAAATAATTTTAAATAATGACACTAGTTGTGTTTGTTTCCTTTTTTGTGAAGGTCATGTGTTAATGATCGATTTAGATAAAGAAACATATCAGCCGAATTTTCAATGGCGCTCTTCTCCCTATCAAACTTAATTAGTGACAAGATCTCATGTGTAATATTACTTTAACGTGCATTGATTCCTTTTGCTACTGCTTAATAGATGTTGTCCTGAAACTTATCATTTTTCTTTACCTTTTGAGTTGGAACTATTGATTATGGAGCTCATGTCCGTCCACACCGTCGAATCACAATTCGACGCACGGCGAGGCTTACCCGACGATGGCGTCACAATGCTTCCAATCCAATACTATGATCAATATAATTATGTATGAAGTGAAAGTGTGATGTACAATAGATGATGACCAATGATATGACCATATGATACGATATTCCATTTTTCGATAAAACTCCATAACTGTACATTGTCAACATCATACATAATATGAATGAACTCAAACCTTCAAGTTGCATCCATGAGTCACACATAAAGTTACAAAACCCACACTGGCAGCAAAGTACAACATGCTAAACAAGGTTCTAAGCAATTACATAAGGCCTACTAATTGGCCATAAACCAAATGGACATAATCCTAAATATACCATGCTATGTGCAACCCTATTTGTCACGAGCAATAGTGCCATTAGCCTTGATTTCCTGCAGGATCCTGTGCAGGGAAAATACATTCCATTAAAATGATAAAACAGATAGCAATTAACAATATACAATAATTATGCAATTCAATTCAATGTTTAGGTGTTTCTCTAACTTAGATTCTTTCAATTTAATCAATCTTTAGGATCATCAATATTAAGCATGAACATTCAATCCAATATGGCATTATCATGCCCAATATGACACAAGCTCCAATATTACTCATGCCTAATCAATTAGAATCATTATCTTATTTGTTATCACTTGATGAGTGAAAGTTTGCACCAAGACTTTCATTGTTCGATCCCCATATAGCCACTCTTGATTCTCATCAAATGACAACACCATTTTCAATTCAATCGATTAGCAATCAATAGTGTGAGCCTTTAACAATTGGTCGGAGGACTAAATCTTGCCTTAGTATACCATGGTGTGGCTAGCTAAGCCACGGAGAATCTATTCGTTCTCCAAACAATATGTGCCTCCAAGGGCCAATCGATCAATGTAGAGGCATCTACCTTCTAATAGAACAGGCTTATCAGTTATGTTCCTCCGACAAGCTTATTCAATCAATCAATACACCAATGCATTAACCAATTTCTATTTACGACTTAGCATGCATTCCAATATCAACCATGTTATCAATCATAAAATGAAAATAATAAACATTCTATTCCTATGTTGGAGTGGTCGACCGACCTCCATGAGTGGTCAAACGGCAGCAAGCGATCGATCGATCGATCGACGAAATGATCGACCGACATGATCGCGTCATTTCTTTTGACCACTGATCGATCGATCGTTATGCTCTCGACATTATTTCAATTGATGCCTACTTACCGATCGATCGATCAATAAAGGTGGTCGACCGATCTATATCATAAAAGTGAGAGCAGTGTCTTTTTTCCATTGCTGCGCCGATCGACCGACCATGCTCGACGGTCGATCGGTCTGTATCGACAGAATGATAATTAGGAGTTTTCTCTATGCTTTTCACAATTCTACATCAAGCATGATGTCTATAACATGTTGGACACTTAAACATGACTCGATCATGACACGATATGCAATTTTTAACTTATAATACCCTTGGTTTTGATGAACCTAATCATGCTTCTAATTTAAGCTTCAAAACTGATTTTCGTAGCAATTAAATTCCTAGGACAGAATCTGTAAAGCACCATTTTAAGTTCATTAGGCTTAGATCCATGATCAAGATAGGGATTCACCTTACATACCTCTTTCTTAGCTCTAAAAACCCTTCTCTTAATGTTGCCCTCTCGCTTTTTCTCCTCTTATGCTTCTTCTCCTTCTCCTCTCCCAACTAGGTCTAGTAGCTCCTTCCTCTTGCTCCAAATCCCTGCCTTCCTTTTGCCGATTTCCTGCCAAAGTGAAGATGATCCTCAGTTGAATATCGAAATGGAGCTCCTAGGGCAAGACGACTTGCTGGATTTTTCAGGAAATGAGAAAAAAAGTGACGGAAGACTGAGGGAAGGTTTTTATATTAAATGGGCAGATAGTTATTGGGTTTTTGGGTGGAATGAGGTGCTGCCAAATGTCACTTTCCTCTCCTTTTATTTATTTTTCTTTTTCCCTTGTTGTCAAGTGTTACATTCTACTCCCCTTAAAAAAATTTGTTCACGAATTTAATTGAACTTAACACTTACCGAAGAGATTCAAAAACTTTTCTCTCATTTCATCTTCGAGTTCCCAAGTAGCTTCTCGACATTGATGATGTTGCCATGCAATTTTTGCCATTGGTATAATCTTGTTGCGCAAATGCTTTTCGTTGAATTCCAATACTTCAATTGAATACTCTTCATATGTCAAATCTTTTTTAAGATTCGGTTCTTCCACTATCAGCACATTAGAACCATCATAATTGTATTTTCGTAACATCGATACGTGAAATACGTTGTGAATGGTCACATAAGATGGCGGCAATGGCAACCTATATGCGTCTTCAATATTTCAAAAAGACCTATGTACCTTGAACTTAGCTTTCATTTTCATCTGAAGTGCATTACTCATTTTGTTGTTGGAAGTCTTCAAAAGAACATGCTCACCAATTTAAAATATCAGCTCTCTTCTTTTCCAGTCGGCATAGCTCTTTTGTTGACTTTGGACAGCTTGCATTCTCTTTTTGACTAGCTTCACATTTTTGGCATATTGCTCTACAATGTCCGGTCTTAGAAGTGGACCTTCTCCCACTTCCGACCAACATATGGGAGATCTACATGGATGACCATATAAGGCTTCAAACAGTGCCATTTTGATAGTCAAATGGTAGATATTATTATAGGAAAATTTGACCAATACTATGTGTTCATCTCGTGGACCTTATCAATCCAAAGCATATGTCCTCAACATATTTTCCATAGTTTGGATTGTCCTTTGGTTGTCCGATTGTGGATGGAATGCAGTGCTATAATTTAGCTTTGTTTTAAAAGCATTTTGAAATTCTTTCCAAAATTTACTAGTGAATCTTGGATCCCTATCCGAAATAATGAAAAATTGAATTCCATGAATTTCACATAAAATGCAACTAGGTTGTCCAATGATTGCCTTATCCTTATAGGCAAGAAGTGGACTGATTTAATGAATATGTCCACAATTACCCATACCGAGTCATTTCCATTTTTCATTCTTGGCAAACCAACAACGAAGTCTATAGTTTTCTCCTCCCATTTCCATTTCGACAAATCCAAAGGAAGGAGTAAACCGGGTGGTCTTTGGTGTTCAACTTTCACTTGTTGACACACTAGGCATGTAGAGACGAATTCGGCAATTACCTTTTTCATGTTGTACCACCAATAACACCTTTGCACATCATTGTACATATTTGTACTTCCAGGATGGATTGTGAATTTCAACTTGTGACATTCACTTAGCACTTCTTGTTTGAGCTCTTCATCACTTGGAACCCAAAGCCTATTTCGGAATCGAATTGCACAATCACTTTCAAATCTGAATCATGTGTGCTCTTTATGACATAGTACTGCAATGTGTTGGAATTCGGGGTCCTCTCTTTATGCTTGGATGATTCGGTCAAAAAGATTTATCCGAATCTCATATTGGGTCATTAGCATAGTTTGGCTACCAATTGAAGTAGGACTATATTATATGATGCTTTCTATCATGTTCCATCTATGCACTCTCAAACATGTCATCCTTCCATCCCACTTTTGGCTAAAGTCATCTGCCACCACATTTGTCTTTTTCAAATGATATGTGATGTTGAATTCATAATCTTTTAAGAATTTCAGCCATCTTCTTTGTCTCCTCTTCAGCTATCTTTGTGAAAAAAATGTACTTTAAACTTTTGTGATTCGAGTACACTTTGAATTCCTCTCCATATAATTAGTGTCTCCATATTTTTGACGTAAACACTATGGCTGTCAGCTATAAATCATGAGTGGGATAGTTTTTTCTTTAATTGCCTAGAAACATAAGCAACTACTCTCTCATGTTGTATAAGAACACATTCTAATTCAGATCTACGTGCATCATTATAAATTACAAATCCACCGTTGCCTGATGGAATTATAAGTATCGATGTCGATGTAAGTCTTTTCTTCAACTCAAGAAAACTTTCTTCACATTATTGGGTCCACATAAACTTTTCTCATTTCTTTGTGAGTCTTATCAACGGTACTAAATTTTTTGATATGAACCTCTTATAATATCTGGCTAAGCCAAGAAAGCTTCGAATTTCAGTCACCGTGCTTGGTTGTTCCCAATTGATTATCGTTTCTACCATTGTCGGGTCCACGAAAATGTCTTCTCCTGAAATAATATGACCTAGGAACACCACTTGGTCCAACCAAAACTCACGTTTTGAAAATTTGACAAACAATTGGTACTGTCTTAGAATTTCCAACACTATTTGTAAGTGTTGTCGATACTCCTCGGGCTTGATGATGACATCAATATGTCACCCACGAATACGATGATAAATTTGTAAAGGTCTGAAAACTCTACGCATCAAGTCCATAAAAGCTGTATAGCATTCGTTAGTTCAAAAGGCATAACAAAAAATTTATAATGATCATACCTTGACCTAAATGCTATTTTGGCACATCATCCTCAGCTATATCGCAGCTAATGGTAGACACTCCTTAAATCACTTTTTTAGAACTCGTTGTCGATGTTCTTCTTCACGAACAACACCGATGCACCCCATGGGACACACCTGATCGGATAAAAATTTTATCCAACAACTCTTGCAATTGTGTCTTCAATTCATACATTTCAGTCAACGCCATAAGGTATGGAGGCTTCATAATAGGTGTTGTCCCCTGTGCTACTTCTATGCGAAATTCAATCTCTCTTTCCGATGATGATATCTAACCATGATGCAGCCTTGCTCGAATTCTTATCACCATCAAATGTGGGTGGATGGGCCTTTATGAACTTTTTCATAAGTGGACTATCCGGAATCACTAGTTCTCCTACTTAAGAATTTGGCCAACTTGCCTAGGCTTGCCATTAGTTTCCAACTGGACCTTCATCTTGGCTGGGCTATTTCCCTCTGTCTCCCGACTAAAGCTCGTGAGTTCTTTCACGGCTAGTTCGGTGGGAGGAACTATTCGTTTGGCTCCTCTCATGACTCCTTTTTTTATTTGACTCGTGAGATGGGTTGCCTTGTTCTATATTTCTAAAAATCAAAATCATAATTCATCGTTAGACCACAATGAATATGCATATGAAGGATGTCTTACCAATACACATTTAAGGCATTTAAGGCATTTACTAATTCAATTCAATGTCTAGGTGTTTCTCTAATCTAGATTTTTTCAATTTAATCAATCTTTAGACTCACCAATATTAAGCATGAACACTCAATCCAATATGACATTATCATGCACAATACGACACAAGGTCCAATATTGCTCATGGTTAATCAATTAGAGACATTATATTATTTGTTATCACTTGATGAGTGAAAGTTTGTACCAAGACTTCCGTTGTTCGGTCCCCATATAGCCATTCTTGGTTTTCATCAAATGACAATGCCATTTCAATTCAATCAATTAGTAATCAATAATGTGAGCATTTAACAATTGGTCGGAGGACTAAATCTTATCTTAGTATACCATGATGTGGCTAGCTAGGCCACGGAAAATCTATTCGTTCTCCAAATAATAGATGCCCCCAAGAGCCAATCGATCAATGTGAAGGCATTTACCTCCCAATAGGATAGGGCCATCAGTTATGTTTCTCATGACTCCTTTTTTTATTTGACTCGTGAGATGGGTTGCCTTGTTCTATATTTCTAAAAATCAAAATCATAATTCATCGTTAGACCACAATGAATATGCATATGAAGGATGTCTTACCAATACACATTTCCTAGTCTTTGACGGTTGGTTATGACAATTGCACATAGACTTAACCTCTAGGACGATCTAAACTTAAACTATGAGACAGAGCACTTCTTGGCTCTTCTATGCTTAGACTCTGATACTTAAGTTGTCATGCCTCCGGGGCATCACCTCCCATGTCGTCACATCACAATTCGACGCACGGTGAGACTGGCCTGACGGTGGAATCACAATGCTTCCAATCTAATCCTATGATCAATATAATTATGTACGCAGTGGAAGTGCGATGTACAATAAATGAGGACCAATGATATGACCACATGATATGATATTCCAATTTTCGATAAAACTCCATAATTGTACATGGCCAACATCATACATAATATGAATGAACTCAAACCTTTAAAATACATTCGTGAGTCACACATAAAGTTGCAAAACCCACACCGACAGAAAAGTACAACATGCTAAACAAGGTTATAAGCAATTACATAAGGCTTCCTAATTGGCCATAAAGCAAATGGACATAATCCTAAATATGCCATGCGATGTGCAACCCTATTTGTCACGAGCAGCAGTGTCATTAGCCTTGATTTTGTGCAGGATCCGGTGCAGAAAAAATACATTCCATTAGAGCATGTAAGGCCAAAGACAAATCTGAACAATTATCATACTATGACCTGAAACGATAAAGCAAACTGCAATTAACAATATACAATAACCATGCAATTCAATTCAATGTCTAGGTGTTTCTCTAATCTAGATTTTTTCAATTTAATCAATCTTTAGACTCACCAATATTAAGCATGAACACTCAATCCAATATGACATTATCATGCACAATACGACACAAGGTCCAATATTGCTCATGGTTAATCAATTAGAGACATTATATTATTTGTTATCACTTGATGAGTGAAAGTTTGTACCAAGACTTTCGTTGTTCGGTCCCCATATAGCCATTCTTGGTTTTCATCAAATGACAATGCCATTTCAATTCAATCAATTAGTAATCAATAATGTGAGCATTTAACAATTGGTCGGAGGACTAAATCTTGTCTTAGTATACCATGATGTGGCTAGCTAGGCCACGGAAAATCTATTCGTTCTCCAAATAATAGATGCCCCCAAGAGCCAATCGATCAATGTGAAGGCATTTACCTCCCAATAGGATAGGGCCATCAATACACCAATACACTAACCAATTTCTATTTACAGCTTAACATGTATTTCAATATCAACTATGTTATCAATCAAATAAAATGAAAACAATTAATGTTTTGTTCCTATCCTAGCCTTTACCAAGTCAACTATGTCGGAGAACGGTGAGAAAAATAAAAATATATAAAAATAAAGAAGAAAAATTATAAATGAAATACAAAAAAGAGGAGAAAAACAATTGGGTTTAAGGTACTTAACATAAAAAAAACAACAAACAGAGAATAAGAAATAATCATAAACACAAATAATAAATAAAGGAGATGAAGTGAAATGTAATAATAATAGACAACTGCCAAAGCAGTTGACACAGTGAAAAAAGTTTTAAAAGTTAAATAGAGGGTCATAAAAAAACAAACGAAAAAACGTCGGCATCAAAAGGAGGAAAGAGACAACTGAGTTGTCTCCTCCCCCATTCTCCAAATTCCTCTGTTTGCATGTAAGGAACACCACCGCGAATGGGAGAGGAGAGTATACCGGCATGGATTGGGTTTGGGAGAAGAAGAGAGGTTCAGAGAGGGGAGAATCACGCCCGCGATGGTGAAGAGGGAATCTTCGTCGTCACCGCCTTTGATCTCCTATCAACGTGACGATGGGTTCGGCCACATGAACGACACTGGAACTCATAATGATCAGAGGTGATGGAAAGCGCGAGTTCATGTGCTACAAGAACTCAAATTCTCATCCGACGTTGTCCCGAGCGTGAGTTGCATGCAGGAGAGCTCGGCCAGCACCGAACATTGCAGAGAGGTTGAGATGCGACTTCGAGTCCGCGGGCCCAGGAGGAGCCGTTCGAGTTCCGGCCTAAACAGCTCCTGCACCTGGGGATGGATGGACGAAGCACCATCGATTTCAGGGGGCAGCACTTCCAGCAGCGGGTGGAAGGTGTGGCCTGGGATCTCACTGGTGCTGCATGTCGTTCAGGCGACTTTGGCGTCGTTGCTCTAATGTTTCGAGTCTTTGGACTTGAGCAACGTCGCAGTCGGCAGCAAAGGAGGGGAAGCTAGACATGAGCGAGGATGCAGGTATTGGTTGATCCAGAGGGCGAAGAGTTTGGTCGCATCCCAATAGCAGTAAGAGCTCCTTTTAAATTCGTAAATGCTCTTTTCATCTTCCAAAAAAGAAACTGGTGTCGATAAATATTCAAATATTGCATTGGTGCTGATAATAAAAGCAAAGAGGGAGAAGAGAATGTGGAGAGAGAGAAACATTAATTAGAGATAATTATTAATAGGAGAGAGAATGACCAAAGGGATGCATGTAAACTAAAAAAAGCATAAAAGAAAAATCACATTGGTGAAAAGATAGAACTTTGAAGCCCAGATTTATATATATAAAAAGTTGACAAAAAATAATTAGTTGGAATGTTGTTTAGGCCGACAGGCCGTTTCAAATTGAATACTTCGTCTAATTATAATAAGAACCTTTCAAGTAGTGATGGAGCCAGGCTCCAAATTGAGGAGGGGTCAACTATATATACTTTAATGAGTTTGTGCTACCCCTTTTAAGGGATAGCACCATCATATTTTTATTAATTATTATTCGATTTATAATAAATAATGATTTAATTAATTAAACAATCATTTGATCCACCATATATAATACATATCTTCGTATTTTTACTAATATATAATACATATTATATAGGTATGTAAAAAATTTAGTTGGGGTCAAGCCCCTCCAAAAAAAAGTCCTGGTTCAAAATGTGGAAAAAATATGAGAAAAATATAAATGACAAAAAAATGAGAAAAAAATAGGTTAGATTGTTGAGTGGAGATTCATTTGAAACCGGCATCGGATGATGATATAAATATAAATATAAGAAGTTCACTTTTTTTTCTTTCAATAAGTCTGTTATGCAATGATGCAACTTTTTTAGTTTTCAGCAGTAACAAGGCTTGTGGATTTGCTTCATTCTTTTCAGGATTGTGCAGCAGAGCAATCTTGCCATGCACATCTGCAGCATTGCTCTCGACCAGGAGGAATGGCCACTTGACCAGCGCCGATTTGCAAGTCAGACCCATGTTCCTTAAGAACATGGTCCAGAGATCTCCTGCTCAGCCTCCACACCTTTAACTCAAAACTAAGACAGAGTGGAAAATACATAATATATCAACACACACACACAAATGATAAATCATGGCTAAAATAAAAATAATATAATTACAACTTTCCAACTCTAAGTAGGTGACCTATGAAAGAGTAGCTAATTATAAAAATGGTTATTTTGCTGCAGTGGAGAAATAAGAAGACTGTGCATTGGTAGGTAATCATGTGGACTGTTCATCTCCAATCAAGCTTTGTTTAAAACTAGTTAGATCTCATTCGTTTCTTGCTAATTCTAGCCACATTCTTTTCGAGGAAGTGTGGTTGGACAGGAAGAGGAGAGAGAAAGTAATCATTTGGTAAAAAAAAAAGTTTCTTTCGAAAAACACACGCCTGAAAAGACACCAACTTGGGGTTTGGCCGAGAAATTTTTGCCAATTCCAATTTCAGCCAAGTTGCCCTCTGAACTCTGAAGAGGGGGCTGTGCAGTGGGCACTTGACGGGGGGCCGCCAACGCCAACCCTATCGAATCCTTAAAAGGAATGACTTGGAAACAGTCAATTCCATCACTGTCACAAGAAAAAATCCCTCCTCTCTCCGAGGTCCCGAGATCTCATCCCTGTCGATCTTTTGGACCTCTCCTCTCTCTGTGGCATTGAAGTACAAAGGTCACGATTTTATCACTCTGCTAAGTGTTGGTTCACAGCAAACGGTGGCATTTTGTGTCTGCGTCGTTTGAAGAATGGAGTTAGGATTTTGAGGCGAGTTATCACACTGCGAGTGAGGATTTATGGTAGTGCAAATGAAGCATTATTAGTGGTTTTACGTACTCATTTTCTCCACATTGCAAAAGAGTATATTTTTCTGTAGTACAACAATCTCATGGTCTTCTTTTCTCTCATTTAACATTGCAGCAACTCCGTTCTGTCTTGTGCCGTCAGTACTGCTGAACTTGGGGTTCGCCCGAGTCTGCTTCATTTAAATCATCTGATATTTCGAGGCAAGTTCTTGCTTAAAGATCCCTCCTTTACTTATTCAAAAGGCATGTTTTGTGATCTAGGATTAGAGTCGGGCAGACCTAGTGCCCGCTTAGTAAAAAAGATTACAATCAGCAGGTCATTTTCTACTCTCCTACTTGGAAATTTCTCACCCGACCTTGTAGTAAAAGGGCTCATCTTTGTTTTTTCTTCTTTTGTAAGGTGCTGCGGCATCCTTTATCTGTTTCATTTCTTTCACGTTGGGACTTAGACGTGAGTTCTTGGATAGAAGACTCCTCCTAGCTCTTTTCATTTAAAGGAATATCATGTATTGTGCTTTGATCTCTGAGTAGTTACAACGGCAATTTATTGTGGATATTCATACTCATGGGACGCTAATTTGGAGAAAAAAAAAGATATGAATTGGTATAGCAATCAAAATGTTCCTTTTCACTTCCATCTCTGTCTTTCACTGAGGGGGTGAACCTACATGTTTCCTCTGCAATAGGTTCATCTGTAGATCCTTTGAAACTCTCTACTCCCAGTCCTACCTTGATATTGTAGTAACAAGGCTAGGCTTTCATTTTGAAGACACTATTCGTGACATAGCTGTGGCACTTTTATCTGCTCAATCCCATTCATCCGATTGGAAATCTGAAGTAACTTCTTTGGTAGACATCTGTATTTCATTTCTTTGAAGGTGGGAAATCTAATTTTGCTGTTGTTTGATCAAGAAGAGTACTTAAAAGATCATTTGTCTACTATTTTTCATGCAGAATTTCTGTTTACAGCTAGATCACATTGATGGATGAGTCCACGTCAAAATAAGAAATCTATGTTATTGAAAACATGAATGATGCCATTTGAGCATCGAATGAAATCATATTGTCTCTTTTCAGTGTTACTTCCAGATTAGAATGATGGGCATGTCCAAATCTGTAAGACAAGAAATGTTGTTTCTGCAGGTGCCTTGCATTGCTGAGCTGTCTAGACCTGTTGACTTATCTTCAGTTCAACTTGGTTCCTGTGTAAGAGAATGGTGGAAACTTGTGTTGGACCAAGTGAACTTCACTTGAAGAAGGAGCTTACGGCCCTCAGAAGGGCACGATTTTTACGTGATCCAGAAACTTGTTCGTCGTGGAGATCTCATTTCAGCTCAAACTCATTAATTGCAACCTCAAAAGTAAGTAGCATTAATGAATTAAAAGAGAACTTGGCTGATCAAAGCAACGACCGTGCATTAGTTGAAGTATCTCCAAGACATGATAACAGAAATAATAAAGTGTACCTCTGTAACTGGAGGCATAATTATGTTAAATCATGTGAGAGTGGGAAACAATTAGAAAATGAGGACCAAGAAAGTTCCGTTATGGCAAGTCAAGAAGACAACTTGAGCAATCTTCATGTCATGGATTCTAAAAGTGATTCCCATCTTGAAGTTCCTATCAACATGTCTCATGTTGCAGGCGAAAATACAAAGATGTTAGTCAGTAGAACTATAAGAAAACCAAGAAGAAAATGTCCGGTTAAGAATTCATCTGCTTCGAAGGATTTGGATACAACGTCCAACTCCACATGCGTTCTGGACTCAAGAGAGCAATCTGATGATACTGAGAACTGTAGCTCTTTGAATTTAAGGCACTTGGCTCATGATCTGACTGAGAATCCTGGTTGCCTTTCCGGCTCTGCATCACCATTGTTCAGTGGTTCTCGATGTGGATATTGGTCACATTCTTCCAAGATACTCAGAATGATAAAAAGAGATCTATCCTCTCATTCTTGCACTCCTGGATCCACAAGCTCTTATTACAAGTGTGGCGTTGGGAATCCCAGTGCTATTGGATCTTGGGATGGCACTGCTGATTCTTTTGATGAGGAGGAATTGGATCAAATAGACTTGCCAAAAGGTCAAGGTTGTAGTATTCCTTGCTATTGGTCAAAGAGAACTAAAGGAAGGAGATCGGGAGCTTATTACTCTCCTTCACTGTCTGATTCTTTGAAAAGAACAGGCAGTAGCATCATATGTGGAAGTCAGACAGTTAATAGTAGTAAGAAAGCATCGTCAGTTTCTAATAAGCAGAACTTCATGTCAAAATCTTCTCAAGGTTTGCCTTTGTTAATGAATAGCCTTAATGGAGGTTCATTATTAGATACTGCAAGTGATGACCTTTCAACAAACTTTGGAGAGCTTGATTTCGAGGCCCTCAGCCGACTAGATGGAAGGAGATGGTCTAGCTGTAAAAGCCAAGAGGGCGTGGAAATAGCTGGACTTGGACGAGCAAATATGGAGAAAACTGAGCATTCAAGTTTGAGCCAGAAATACCAGCCTATGTCTTTCAATGAAATAGTAGGCCAGAGTATTGTTGTACAATCACTTAACAATGCCATTTTGAGGGGAAGAATAGCCCCTTCGTACCTTTTTCAAGGTCCTCGGGGAGTTGGAAAAACATCTGTAGCACACATTTTTGCTGCTGCTCTTAATTGTTTATCCACCAAAGAAAAGAAACCATGTTGGTCTTGTCGGGAATGTGCTGCATTCTCTGATAGAAATTTTACAAATTTCAAAGAAGTGGATGCAACAAACAGTAAGAGCATAGATGAAGTTAGGCATATATTGAAAAATCTTCTGCTGGCTAAAAGAACTTCACAATATCTTGTCTTTGTAATTGATGAGTGTCACATGTTGCAATCAAAAAATTGGTCAACATTAGTGAAATTTCTTGATGAACCACTTCCTCGTGTTGTACTAATTTTCATAACAATGAGCCCAGACAACTTGCCACATGCTGTTGCATCAAGATGTCAAAAGTACATGTTTTCCAAAATCAAGGACATTGACATAGTATGTCGTTTGAGAAAACTCTCAGTGGAAGAAAAAATTGATGTCGAACTGGATGCTCTTGACTTGATTGCTCTGAACTCTGATGGTTCACTACGAGATGCTGAAACAATGTTAGATCAACTGCGCTTGCTTGGGAGAAGGATTACTACTTTTCTTGTGAATGACCTTGTGAGTTTACTTTCTGATTTTTTTATCGAAATTCTACTCAAGACCACTGAATCTTTCTACGTTGTACTTCTCTCAGTACTTGTTTGCTCTTCTGTTGTGAATGTAATAATATTAGCATTAGATTTGTAGAATGAAGTAAATAGGTATCCGGAGAAGATTATGCGTGAAATATTTGCATTATTTGAATTGTGTTTTATGTGTCTTTATATATCTAAGTCAAGGAATTTTGTTTAGTGGAAGAACTATTTATTTTCAGTCCGTTCCATGTGCTTCAGAGAATAGTTAAAAAATCATTGTGGACTTTTGATATCTGCTATTGCATCAATTCTTTTTCTTGTTAAATTTCTGGCTTATGCCTGTCAATGAAAGGCACCAGAAGGACAGCATTTTCTACAGAAATTTTGATCATATTTTGTGCGGTAATCATTTATGCTTTTCAATTCTCTCGAAGAAAACATTGTTTTTTGAGCTTCTTATGATGGAAATATTGAATTGTCTTATCCTGATCCAGGCCATTGTGAACTGTTCCAGGTTGGAGTAGTTTCCGATGAAATATTGCTCCATCTTCTCGATGCAGCTATGTCGTGCAGCTATGTCGTCAAATACTGCTGAAACTGTAAAAAGGTCTAAAGTGGTGTTGAACTATGGTGTTGAACCCATGGCATTAATATCCCAGTTAGCAGGTCTCATGATGGATATAATTGCTGGAACACACTGGCTGCCCAATTCACAGCGTCATGCTAATGTTGTTGGGGGACGAAATTGTGAGTAGTCCATGCTATTCGTTTTCGTCATGACTCTTGGACTCATATTATATATGGTTCTATTTCTTTGATCTAAACATTTATATACACTATTCAGAAAGCAAGCAAGTATTAGATGAGCATAAGCATGAGATATGTCCATAGATATTAGATCATTAGGTGAAGTATGGAACAATAAGATGTAAAGGGGTAAATTTCAATAAATACCCTCCAACATTATCCACTTTTCTAACTCTATCCTCCAACTTTACTTTGTAACCATGCTACCCTCCAACTATTATTTTGTTTCAGCAACTATCTTTCAGACCGGGAATAGCTAGTTTCCTGATCATTTTGCTTACATGGCGCCCCCTATCCCTCTCTTCCCCGGCGCTGCCCCACTCCCTCCTCCTCTCCTTTCTGGCGCCGGAGAGGAGAGGGGAGGGGGGGCGCCCCCCCTCTCTTTTTTTTTCTAATTTTTTTTTAAAATTTATATTACTATTTTATTTCTAAAAAATGCCACGTCAGCAGAATGATAAGTAAACTGGCTATTCCCGATCAAAAGGGTAGTTACTAAAATAAATTAATAATTGGAGGGTAGTTTGGTTACAAAGTAAAGTTGGAGGATAGAGTTGGGACGGGGCTAAAGTTGGGGGGTGTTTGGTGAAATTTACCCCTAACTACAGCAGTTGTGTTCTAAGAAGTCACATTTGTTTTAAGGACACTAGCTATTGACTGTTTAAAGGGCTAGTTACTTCTAAGCCCAACTCCACTTCAGTGTTTTGTCCTACGTGTAACTGAACCTTGGTCATCTTTCCTTGGAGACTCAAATTTATTGTTGTGGTCACACATGATTCAAGTTTGCACAGTTGGCTTTGACACTTTCTCTAAGGACCTGATCTGTCAAGATACTTTCCGCTGTAGGCCCTTGGCCCACAGTTTTTAAAATATGTCTCGAGAGTTAAAGGGGTTGATTACATACGAGTCCAGCACCACTTACGTGTTTTGTCAATGTGAGATTAAAAGTTGATTTTTTTTACCTTGGTCTTTACATTGGGTTTTGTTTAAGAGTATTAAAAACTACGAGTTCCCTTACAACATTTCATACAGATTTATTTCTATTGGCACAAGGGTGAAGATATACTTGGAGATAAAATAGGCAAAAGGACCCTCAAAAGAACAAACCAATAATCCTGCTTTTTTTTATTGCATGGAGCATGTATGATTTGTCTTGTTATTGATGATTTACTGTTACCCTCTTACTTCTAAGAAAAACTTTCTATTATTGTTAATGATGTTTTCTAGTATGTGTTTTATTCAGTGGAAATTACCTGAACAACTGACATTTGTACTTCTTTCCTTTGATTCTAGTAGCGGAAACTGAGATTGAAAGATTACAACAAGCACTTAAGATTCTTTCTGATGCTGAAAAGCAGTTTAGGCAGTCAAGTGAGCACAAGACATGGTTCACTGCAGCTTTGCTGCAGCTTGGTTCTGGCCATGGTTCAGAACCACTTTGTTCAACTAATAGCAGCAGCAGGCAAAGCATTAGAATAGTCAATCAGGGGGAATCTAAAGTCACAAACGATTCAACAGTTTGTGGAAACAGGTCTCCTATTTGCTTCATCATTATTGAAGGAGTGCATTTGCATTCAAAGTATTTTATTAAATATATAGATCTTATATGGAACATAGTTTATGACTTAATTCCTGTAAACAGGAGGTCTTTTAGTAACTTGGCCCATTCTGGTCAAACAGATGACAATGCCGGAAAAAATATGTTCAGATGTCCAAGCCCTGATAAACTGGATGAGATCTGGAGGCAATGCATTGAGAGATGTCATTCAAAGACATTGAGGCAATTGTTACATTCTCATGGAAGGCTGGTTTCATTAGCTGAGAACAACAGTAATGATTTATTAGCTTAAAAGTCTTATTATGTTCTTGGATTTTCACAGGCATAACCAAGATATGTGCATCTAAGCTACACACCATTCACGTTTTACTCAAATTTGGTTCTCTTCCATTGATTTTTTTTTAATTGCAAGCGAACCGGGATCTAGCTTTGAAGAATTATGTTGAAGATTACTTTCATAAAGTAGTCTAATTAGATGTCATTCAGATACAAAAATTTACTTACTTCTCCATTATTTTTAAATGTAAATATCTTTTTTCAGTTCATGCATTAATCATATCAGATATATCGCACCAACTTTATGAATTTCGGAAGCCTTCTTGTAAATTTTGTGTTTGTTGTTAAACAATATAATGCCACATGTTTATCAAGGAACCTGGACAGTCCTCGGATGCTACAGCATTGGCCCTATGCTAAATTTTGTCAGAAATAGCATTGTGCGTTGCATGATGGGAGGCTGATTGGTCTTATGCTTTGAATGTCCTTAGAGGAATTTCAGTATGAAGTGTGTTGGATAGTAGAATGCACATTCATAGGTGTACTTTTGTCATCATGTCATGCTGTATTGTATATCCATATTACCTTATCTGCCTTCGGTTACATTTTTCCCAACATGTAACAAATATGTTTCAACTGACACACACAAACCTCTATGGTGTTTTATTAGTATAATTAGGAAACTTTGCAGTCTCCATAGTTTGATGAGCTTTTGCTATAAATTATTGTGCCATTGAGATAGATAACATGATAGTAAATGCAAGTTTCTATGACCTCGTGATAATAGCAAAGATGTTCCCTTATGTTTGTTTAAAGTTCCCTTATGTCTCTCTTTCAATCTATTGACTGTCCTGAAAGTTTACCAAGGTATTTGTCGCAACTTGCAAGTAATATTTCATTTTTTAACTTTGATGAATCATCGTTCTTGTTTTCAGTAATTAGGTAATAGGTTTCGTGGTTGGTTTATGAGCTATATTTAAATTTGATATTACCGTAAAAGATGATCTGATAATCTGATCAGTTTGAATTTGGTTATGATTGGTAAGTCACCTAAGGTTATAGCCGATCATACATTCCCAATATCATCCAGACTTTATGCAACAAATCATATGTTATAATATTCTCTTGCACCTAGGGGTAATACAGCTAACAATGATTTTCCCATGTATACTTTATAGAATTATGCTCCTACTCAAGGCTAAATCTTCTGTCTTCAGGAGCATTGGTTGCAGTAATCATGTTTCAAGATGAAGGTATAAAATCAAGAGCTGAAAGATTTTTTAGCAGCATCACAAATTCAGTTGAGATAGTCTTGGGACACAATGTGGAAGTTACATTTGGTCTCGACCAAAAAGACTGCAGCAATGAGCTGAAATCAGATTCAGGCTCTCTCATAAGCAGCCAAACGCAGGACTACATGGGAAACAAAGAGGAATATAATAGTCACAGTGGACCTTCAAATGGAAACAAACGTAAAGTGACCCCCAATATTCCCAGAAAAAGCCTGGATTCACTAGAAGCAATGTTACAAAGAGTTCCTGAAAAACATAACAGCTCTGCATTTCACGACTACCTAGCACCAGGTGTTGCTTCATCAGGTGGGAAACATACCTTCAACAACAGTCAAGAAAAAAGACAAGAGGTATCATCCCATATGTTGCAAAGAGCAGTAAATGAGGAGCAAAGATTGGAAAGTGCATGGCTTCAAACTGCTGAAAAGTATGCACCTAGATATATGGACCATATGAAGCTAGAAAAGAGCCAAGCTTTGCCACAAAATGGTTTCAACTCACAGAATGGCCATCATTCCTCTGTAGCACTACTAATAGCATCAAATCAAGAGGGTGAGCTGAACCATGAAATAAGAGCTTCAAAGGTCAATAGTAATAAGATATCAGGAACTGATCTCTGTGCAATTTCTCCAAGTTTATTGCACAGTAACAGCATCAGAAGCAACACTGACAAAGACTACTTGTAAGTTTTATTCTGCATTCTACTTTGTGAATATTTTCATCTGATTTTGTTCAATTTTTTTCTCATTTCGTTTTTTCCCAAAGATATCCGATCCAAATAAATTGAATTCAAATACCAGTAAATTGCTTTGACATCATAGAATCCACCTTCTGCAATTTGCTTGCTTGTGTGGGAATCCACATGTAATTAAGTTATATAGAATAACCTGGAACCATAAAATCATATTGCAGTGGATTTGAGTCAGGACCTAACTGCAATGGGCTTTTGTGTTGGAAGAGACAGAAACCTCCGGGAAGAAAGGTAGAAAGCTTTATCTGTCCCTAAACTATACACATTTCACTAGAGTATGATGCCTTTTGTTCTTGTTAATTTCAGGTAAAACAAGGAATACATGTAGGATCACAAAACAATAACAACAACAACAAAGCCTTATCCCACTAGGTGGGGTCGGCTACATGGATCATACGACTTCGTTGATCCATGTTCATGAGATTCGACAGGGTTTTACGCTGGCTGTCGGGGCCTAACACAACCCTCCTCCTTTATCCGGGCTTGGGACCGGCTATAAAACATAGGCTATAAAACATGTAGGATCACAAAAGACAAAAAAAATTCATTGTTTGGCCATTGCATGAAACTGAAGGAATAAAAAAGAAAGGCTGAGAAATAAGTGCACAATTCTTACATGCATCATTATATGTTAAATTTTGTTCTCAGAGAAAGAGAGAGAGACAGAGAGAGAGAGAGAGATTGCTACCATTTTTTGTGCACATTGATCTTCATTCTTCAAGTGTAAATGGTAAAATTTATAGGACTCATAATCTTCGGTTTATACTATGTTGCCTTTGTATCATTACTTTTAACTTCTGTCAGCAGTAATGCACTAAGTTAAGGACCTTGCAAAGTCGTATTAAGCTACAATTTATGTCTTATCTTGGCAAAGATAGGTCACGGTAGTGCACACTAAGTTGCTGAATCCTAGACGGTGTCACTTTTATAACCTAATTACATAAATACCGTAATGGAAAACATAATAATAATATAGGGGTGAGCATGGGCCGGGACGACTCCTCGACCAATCCTGGATTGGAACAAGCGGAGGCGTTCTCGTTGGAGTGCACTAGGGTGTTTTTCGTAAACTCGCTTGGGTTTTTTCCCGACCCGGTTATCAACCGGTTCGGGATCGGGTCTCTCCCGGACCCGGTCCCGATCTGGTTAAATATATTATATTAATATTAAATTATTTTTAAATAGTATATTTATGTTTATTTTAAATAAAAATTTATATTTTATTTGGTATATATCTTAAATATACATTATTTTATATTATCATATATATAATTTAATTAATAGTTATCATATTTATGTAATAACATTAATTTTTTTTACTATTTTTTTTATCTTTTTTATGGTCAAATCGGGACAATCGAAAATTCTCGATTTTTGTCCCGGTTTGACCGGGACATCCCGGACCCGACCGTGACCAGGTCCGAGGCCGGCTTTTTCGAAAACTTGGAGCAAATTGGGTCAGGACCAGGTCGGCCGAGACTCGGTCCCAGACCTAGTTTTGCTCACCCCTTTAATAATAAAGTTCAATAACATAAAGCATAACGGAAGACTTCATAATTAATAAAATCTCATATAACAATACTAGCCCATGGGCCTTGCTCTAACGTAAAACTCAACATAGGATTCATAATACATCAATAAGTTCACATAAGAATACATGACTCGAAGGTCCATAAGTCATATATACTTGACTTTTAAGAGAGTTCATCATAATACCATGACATAAAATAAGATAACATGGGCCATGGGCCGACTGTCACATGTGCACATCGTCGTCATGAGGTCTCCACCGCTGAATCTTAGCTTCGGTCATACCTGTACGGCTCCATGGGTGCAATGAATTTCTCCCGTTAGAGTATGTTGAGGCTCATGCATGTTATGGTATGATCCTATATCATGATCTCTACATGTCATGACATTTGCATCATATCATAATATAAATGTAAAACATATGTATGCTATGAGCTACATATGCATACTACATGGCATGAGAGAAAATCATCATAGCAAGATAACATAAGCTTAAAACATCATTAACATTATGCTAAGGCATATCATACTAATAATTATGTTAAAACATATCAATCTTATTTTGCTTTACTTTAACATCTTCATTCATAATATCATATGACAAGGAAATATACATTAGCCCTTTTAGTTGCTTTCATTATCATCATCTTCATCTTTATGTCTTAAGTCATTTGTCTTAGTCGCTTTAAGTGATTTCATCTTTTCATCTTATATATTTAATTAGATAGCTTCTTATCTTGGTGATTGGAAATATGATTCGCGAGTCCTTGGTTAGCTTGGCTGATGGGTCCGCGTAGGTCCCTACATTTGGAAATCTCACTTTTAGTAGTTTTCCCGAGAATACATCACATAAGCTAGCAAGTGAAGACTTTATTTTCTTCCATGATTACAACAAGACACCTTCATACATATCCATCTTTTAGTTACATTTATCAATACATACATACATTCAGTACATGTTACATATTTTGATCATATTTAAGGACATACATACTTCAAATCATGCTAAATGTAGACAAATCAATCATTACATGTCTCCTGAATTGGTCATGACCGTGCCACTTTGGGTCACGGTCGTGCCTACACTTGGGCATAGGCGTGCAATAGTTCAGCATGGCCAAACCCTTAGTTAATTTTCCATCTGCAGAGGGTGGTCACGGCCGTGCTCACATATGTCACGGCTGTGCCAATGTCTCAAACATTCACGGCTTGAAGGTCGTACAATCACGATTGAAAGTACCTTGGACCATACCTTCACGTCCTCCCCTTCTTCGAAAAATAATCTAAGGTATGGACATGCGACTACATGATCACGACCATGACAGAATGCTCATTTTTTCATCGGCTTTATTTTCACGCTAAAGCATGAATCGCTATAGGTGTCACAGTCGTGCCCTAATTCATCACGGTCATGCCCGAGCTCCATACAGTACCTCCCTCCTTTGTTTTTACCCATTTCCCCCTCTTTTACACATATATACAAACACATTTGAAGTGTACATTCATTCACTCATGAAAATTAGGAAACTTTACATAACTCATCTAGGATTAGCAATTTAACATGGAGTTAAACAAGGGTTTGCATAAGAAGATTAAAATCTATTAATCACATTTATAAAACAAATGAGAGACATCATAATGAGCTAAACATGAAACATCCTAGTTCTAAATATGATTAGTAATAGAATAGTAATCTTAATAAAACATGAGGTATCCTAATGCAAATATGGACATCCCTTAATCATCCATTCCAAGAAACACATAGTTGGTTCTCCGTGCCCTAATCCAAATGTACAAGCATAATCAGGTGGAAATTTAGGAGATTTTGGATCCCCTTAACATACCTTGCTTAACGAGCCTTAAACTCCTATCTTTTTCCTCTCTTCTCCCTTCTTCCTCTCCTAGTTGAATCAACCCCTTCTCCTTCCTTGTAGGTGTTGTCCGCGAGTTCTAGTAGTGTTGCTACAGTGAAGAGGTGGGTGAGAGGGTAGTGTGCTAAGAAGGTGCTAGAGAGAGAGTGTGTGCTTACTGTAGCTGTAGAATGGAACCTTCTTATTGCTGGCCGAGTGGAACTTGGGAGAGGGAGAGTGTGAGTAAAACATGAGAAATTACTGTAGAATGGGGTGGGGTTTGAGTGAGCTGCCGACATGGTGAGGGAAAAGCAAGAGTGGTTTGCTTTTTGCTTTTAGGTTACTTTAGTGTGTTGGGCTAGGTGGGCTTGGGCAGTTGGACTTCTCTTTCCTTTCTCATTATTTTTTTCCCACACGAGTTGGATGTTACACATCCTTCTCAGACAACAGAAGAAAATCGTTCTTTGATGAATAGACATCAAACTTTCATTAGGATGTTATGCCTTATGCCTTTGTTGTATTTGAACAGGAAATAGGTAAACTAACTCGGTAGCGAGCTTCAAAGTTATAACTTATAATAAGTTTTTTTAGTGTTAATTGAACTCACAATGATTAATGGGGAATCTTGTGGTAACTTAATCTTATGTTGTGGAATAGCATTCACATTTTGTCTAAGTTGTCACTAATGACCTAATATGTTAAAACACACAAATGTGTAACACCTTATTAAAAAAAGGTCATTTCAGTTTTCTTTTTGCTCAATAAGTTCAATAACATAACCCATTTACGATCTTTTATAAGAATTGATAGATGATATTTTCCATCCAACCCAAAATATAAAGAAAAAGTGCCTTCAAATTCTCTCTGCACTTGGCCTCCTCCCCCAAAACCATTGTATATTCAAAACATGCCCCAACTCTTCTAAACAGGCAGCTAGGCAAGGGGAGGCTTTGGAGCAACAAAGACAAGAAGAGTAGAAGAAGACATCATTTGAGAAAGACGGGAGGAAAGGATCACAAGTAAGGATAAGAGAGGAAGAGATCATTGTGGTTCTAAATTGAATCCAAAGATATGTAGAGGGATCTCTCGTCTCTTCTCTTTCAATGAATGTGATGTTGAATAGATTCAGGAATAAGAACAACATTTGTTCTTGTTCTTTAGAGTAGGGATTGCACATTTGATGGTAGGAATGACATGTTCCATGGAAGTGCAACTTTATGATTATGTTATCCACACCATTGAATTAAATTGAATTGTGCCTTATGTATCTCATTATGGTAGCTTGATACTCAATTGAACATGTTTAAGTGTCCTACATTAAATTGTAACAAATTGGAGTGTAGATGAAATATTCAAAGAATGAATATTCTATCATCATTTCGTGGCGCTACACCATGGGTGTAGCGACGTCCACTACGGTTTGGATAATTATACTATGATAGTTGAGACCATAACATGAATAGGCGGAACCATAACAAGTTGCTCTAGCACATGAAGTGAGGTAAGAATGTAGATGATAAAAAAATATATTTCTCTATTGGCTACTTAAGCTTGACCCAAAGTACATTGGCTTATAGTATAGCGATCCAAGTTTAATAGTAAATGCCCAAATTGCCTAATTATTTGATCATTAATTGATTTCTATTTCTTTATCAAATGATTATATTATTGTTTATGAATCTTTTTCCAACTATTTAATGTATTTTGATCATTTAGGCACGTGATGCCTGGACAATCCTAATTAGAAATTAAAAAATGCAATATTTTGATATAGTTGTATATTGATGAATGTAACCAAAAAATGAACTGATATAGATGCCTTGCGAACACATTGAAGGAGGTAATGTATTCACTATTTAGAGTCGAGTCTCATGAGGTGATGTGTACACAAATATGAAATAAAAGTCTCAAAGGAGCAAAGTCTTGTGTCGAGCACAACGTTGGATAAAAGATGACCCTATTATTTAGTTAAACATCCAATGTGTCCCCTTGATTCATCAATAAACAAGATAAATTATTTTATGAAGCAAATGAAAGATGATGGAAATGAAAAGAATGTCAATGATATGAAAAGAAGTAACGGCATGGGCATAACAATGAAAGTGTGAATTGTTAATCATAATTAAGAAAGCAAATGATATATGTCACTTGCCATATGATGCTATATCTTCAAGAAGATAATGATAAGTAAAATAAGCTCATAATGTACATTAAATTTAATGTTATCATATGATATGTAAAATTTTATCTTGTCATGAATAAAGTGCATAATTTATTAATGATTATGATGTAATTGCATGTAACATACAATGTAGAGATCATGCCTCTCATAGCATGTGTGACATCTTCAAACTCGAAATCGGGAGATTCTCCGCTATACTCAATTGATTTGTGCAGGTGAACATGCCTACTAATAGTGGGGTTGTTCATAATGGAAGATCGATAATCTCATGATCGAGTTAAGTGTGTTGTTAAGTACATGTTATTTAGTCTTTTATGATATGTTGTCGAACTCTTTCGTGAAATCCGAGTCTTGTATCATCAATGAATTAACTTACAAACTATATGCAAACCTTGTTGGGTCATTATGTTAGGGCCTATATCGAATCATGGGTTAGTATGCTAGCGTAGTTGAGATTATATTTAAATTAAATCTGATCTTGTGATATTTATATTTGATTGTCGATTTTTATCGAGTTTTCGCTGTAATTGTATATTATCGGTATATTGAATGCCAAAGTTGAAGTCCAATGTAGCCTTGCTCAATATTCGACTCGGTAATTGGGTGTAATTTTGAGGTGTTAAAATATGAAAAGGAGTATGATCTAATGATCTAATGATAAGTTGGCTCTTCTAATCCCAAGCCATATGACGATTGTGAAAAAGAGTAGTGGTTCAATGATTATCTATTGACAAAATGAATAGTAGAGTCATCAATTTTATCAATGTTTTTCAAACTCAAGAATTTACATAGACTCATTTTAAGTCTAAAAAATTCGAGACATAAACTAGACAAATAAATTCTTACCATTTAAATAATTTTTTATAACTATTTTTCCTACATCATTTTTTACACTTCAATAAGTCCTAACTCACGCTTGCTCTCACTAACATTAAAAAGAGATGATTATTTGAACTAAAAATAAGTAACCCATTATCCAAAACTATCTAACAAATATGGATTAATGCAAATAGAATAAATACTAGAAAGAAGGATAATATAGACTTGATCACTGTAAGGACAATGTTGTTGCACTTGCATTACCTCATAAGGTGGCATCTATTGAACTGATTGTGCTTCTAGACAACTCTATATCTCCTTTGGGGATATTCATTAATGATCGAATATATTTTTTAGACCTGAGGGATTTTTAACTTTATGTGTTTCTTATGAGTGAACTATGAAACACATAAAACAATTGGACAATCCCACCTTAACATGATCTTCAACATGTAGACGATGGAGTAGTACCATGAGGTGCTATTCAATATATGAAGGTTACAACATTGTATTAATAAACTAAGCTATAATTATATAATTATTAAGCTAATATTATATCATTAAACTCATTTGTACACTACATCATAAACTTAGCTACACAATTAACAAACTATTTTTCATATTAATTACTTTGGTAACTTGACCATATGGATTAGGAAATAAGATTAGAGAGAGGAGGATTGTTACACTGTAGGCAAAAAGAATGAGAACACATAGAGAAGTGGGTTGTAAGGTACATCAACGAATATAATTTTAATAATAATAATAATAATAATAATAATAATAATAATAATAATTATTATTATTATTATTATTATTATTATTATCATAATTTCAAATTCATTAGAAATAGTTACAAATATAAAAAAGATTATTCTAAAATATATATATATACACTTGCCAAAACTTAATAATAATTTAAATATATTTTATATTAATTATTAAAAGGGATTAATGGGTGTGCTACCCATTGAAATGGGTAGCAATGTGCTCCTTAGATGCAGAGCCGTCTGATGCCACATTGATGATGATCATAAGGTGCACAGTTTGAGTGTTGGTTCACCGAGTCAGCAACGATGGTTTAGCGCCTTTTTTTATTGGATTTATGACCCGTCATCGTCGATGCCACGCGTAGCTCCGACGTGAAGATCCAACTCCTCTTTCCACATGGATGACTTCTGCCCTAATGTGAAATTCTTCATCACGGACGTCGGCCTCTTTGCTGACTTCGTGTGATGAAGGGGGAAGTTGACGATGCATGGCCGGGAAGACTCCATTAAGGGGAAGACCAATCCAAAGTTGCAACAAAGTCATAGAGCCATTACAGTCCTCTCCAAGCTGTCGTCCAACTCACTTTAGTTCTCTGGCAATCTCCAGTTGAAGGTGTACATCATCAGGTTCCCCAACGCGGTTCAGCTCTCCGACTACCTCGGCCTCAGCAAGTGTTGCCCCACCAGGCAAAGTGTAACACCCTTAATTGCCATTACACCAAAATAACCTCTAAATCAATGGAATCTTAGGGGCCAAGTAGTCATCGGAATTTTTAAGCATAAAGTAGACTCTTATACCCTCAAAAGCAAAGTGGTTAGGGGGCAAATTCGTCATGTGGCAAAAAAGGTGTAGAAAAGAAATTCCAAAACCCCCAAAACCCTCTTCTTCCTCTCTCACTTCCCTCTCTACTCAGATGCAACACTTCTGAGGGTTTCTCAATGTCTTCCATGGTGTTCTAAGAGGCCTGTAGCAAGGAAAGGAGCTAGGGATTCAAGGAATCGACGAAGAACTCGACTGGGGCAAAGGAGAGCTAGAAGAAGTGGAAACGTCCCTAAAAATAATTAGGACTTAAGGTATGTAATGGGTGAATCCACATGTTCTCATTCTAATCATCTTTAGGATGAAGACATGATTGAGCTCTTGGAAATGGATTTGATATATTTTCATGATGTTTTCCATTATTCGTTTAAAGGTTTTGAGCTTGTAAATCTATATGGAAGTATGAATCATTTTCGTTGCTTTGTTACTATGTCTATGAACCTATAAATGCTTGACATGTAGTAGGTGAACTAAGAAGAAATGTATATGTGATTTGGTTTACGAATGATGGATTAAAGTCGATGAATTTCATATTTTATGATAAGAATCGGTCAACCGACAATAAGTTCAATGCGTAGAAATAGTCACTATTTAAATCGGACGCAGTGTCTGATCGACTGACCATGAAGTCAGTATGCTACAATTTAAATTGGTCGACTAGCCCTATGAGTGGTCGATCGGTCCATAAGTTGTTACATACGAGGATGCCACTATTCAAATCGATCGTGATATTGGTTCGACCGACCAAACGATCGACTGTTGGGGTCGGAAGTCACTATTTAAATCGATTGACCGGTCAGGGGAGCAATCGACTTGATCCAATGGGTGAAACAGCAACCGATAGCTATTGTCTTAATCAGTCGTGTGACCGGTCGACCAGTTGGTCGATGGGTCGATAAAAAATTATTGTTTTGGAAAATTGAGCACAATGTCTCTTTCAATTATTGATTGTTAGTTGATATCATGCTATTCTATGTTATGTTAACACTGTTATTGATATGATGTTCATGTTATTGCTTGACTCAATAGAAATCGAATTGAATGTTAAGCCGCAAGATTAAAATGAACCATTGTATTGAATCAAACTCAATATGGTTTAAGCTTGGCCCTCAACGAATTAGACTATTATTATTATGTATATGTATATACTGATGGACCCGGATACGAGATTATGGACTGACACGACTTCGGGGTGTCAATTGGGTTTGGCCAACCCATCATGTCGTTGAGGACAACCAAGCACCATAACACATCGAATGGGTCATTAATATTGATTGTTAATGTGTGATAACCCTAAAAGCGGTAAAAAGAGTAAGTAGAAGTTAGTGGCAAGCTCATGATGACAGTTAGCACATGGTGTCGACCTTATGTTGGGTCATAGTATGTTATGGTATTTATGGGTTATGTACGAGTCGACGTTTGGGCCTTTTCATTATGGATTATGTTGTATGTCCTCATGTGAGGAACATTATGGAAATATCATATTGTGGATTTCAAGTTTTTAACGTATTTGGGCTATCCGCTATGGTATACTTGATGTTATTGGGCTTAGTGCTATATGACCCATTATTTTTTATTGCTTCGGTTATGTTTTCAAGTATAATAGTTTTAAATGCCATAAAACTATCTTCTTCCGCTGGTTTTAATATTATTGTGTTTCGTTGACTTTGAGTCAACTATTGTGTTGTTCAACATGTAACATGCTTTGTGATCTGCTCGCAACATGTGTCATGAGGCTGATTTCGGTGGTGTTACAAAGTTCCTGGATCTTTCTCAAGAAGCCCCCATCCGCCTCCGATCGAAGTCGAAAGTAGACAATTCCAGACCACGAGTCTCTCTCGGTGAGGATGGTGGCGGGCCACTGTCTCGTGATGTTCAAGCAAGAGAAAGTACAAGCGAGGATGACAATGTGCCACGACAAGGATATCCTTGGCGGTGGTGACCTTGGTCGGCTAGGGCAGAGGAAGCGAAAGGGAGACGTTGATGGTGGGTACCTTGCCAATCGCGAGGACGTGCGAGATGGATCGACAATTTCTTGAGTGAAATTGCTGAACCATTTGACTTGAACCACGCCTAAACTGTGCCTTGAAAGATCCATCGTCCATTGAGATCGGATGACTCTCGTAGTTTGGTAGCACAATGCTACCCATTTCAATGGGTAGTACCATTAATCCCTTATTAAAATTAAGAGGCCTTACGTTAATTGGGGCCTTGCTTTGATGGTAGATCTTGTTACAATATCTTGCTCAAGAGTTCTAGGGAAGTTAAAGAAATTATAAGTAAACGATATAATTAGTTTCTAATCATGTGTTTAATATTTCCATGCATTGCACGTATTATTAAAGTGGATTTATTGATTAATAATGAATTCTTGTCAATAGTAATTTATAGGTCCTTTTTAAAATACATCATATATAATTATAATTGATCGTGCTACATGTACATTAATATCTTTATTTATTTTCATTATTATTATTATTATGAACAGGTAAAAAATTGGCTAAAACTAGTCAAAATAAAAAAATGAGTTGAATCACGTTTTTGGATCAGATAATTTTTTTGTTAAGAGATAATTTGATAATTTGTTATTATAAATTTAAAAATATCCAAAAATAAATTTTCTCCATAAACAACCCACTTTGGTCCACTAGTCTCCTCATTTATTTATATTTGTCATTTTACTCTCATGTCGCTACTATTAGCAATGTGAGATTATGTTTGTACACATTTCTTTTTTTTTATTTTTTCCTTCGGTTAGTCTATAATTTATTAAAATTTGAACTTTAATTCAAAATTTTTAATATCATAAATGTATATTATAGTATAAGTTAATTATGTATTTGTTATATTATATATAATATTTATTATATTAGATAAATTAGTTTGAGATGAATGGTGTAGACTTTTTTCTTATATGCATAATATACAATAATACTATAACATACTTAGCATAGTATAGTATTATATATAATATATATATATACACAAATTAAATTTTTTAATTTAATACGTATTAAGTTCATACTTAACAAACCACTAATTATACTATATATTGAATATATAATCTTGTCATACTATTTTCGAAAAATTATTTATTTGTTGCTTCTAACATTAAAAAACAAAGACATGAAAAAAAAGTTTAAAGAATAATCACTTTATATATAATAATAAAATTCAATAATATATTAAGTGTGTAACAATCAATTTTAACATTAAATCTTATAATTAAAACTATGATTTATGATTGACATTTTTTGTATAATTGTATTTTGACATAGACATATAATCAAAGGTTTAATGTTTGCTACGTCTTAAAAAGAATTTAAATATAATAGCTTAATTTATTATTATATTAAATATAATATTTTATTACTAATGGATTCGGTCGATCGACTTTGAAACAGATCCCGGATCCGTTGTTCGGTCCGGTTCTGCCTCCCATTGGTCCACAGTCACCCACTCGGGCACTCACCTTCATCTCTGTGGCACACGAGCGAAGAGGGTCGAAAGGGCGGAATTTGGGGGAGGAGAAAGAAGAGGAGATCAGAAGATGGGAAAGGCGTTGGGGCCGACGGGCGAGTTCTTTAGGCGGAGGGACGATTGGCGAAAGCACCCCATGGTCGGAAACCAGCTCCGCCACGCCACCCCGGGCCTCGGCATCGCCCTCGTCGCCTTTGGCCTTTACCTCGTCGGCGAGGCCGCCTACAATCGCTTCCGCGGCCCCGGCTCACACTCTTCCGCTGGAGGTCACCACTGAAGCGCACGTCTACTCCTTGGTTTGGTTCGTCGACCATACAATTTAACCCTAAATACACAATTTTCCTGATAAAAAAGTTCGATTTTTTTCCTTGTTATTCGATCTGTACAGTGAGCCCTTTGCCGATGACATCTAACTTTTTTTTCCTGCTGAAAAGAATCGAGTTTTTTCGTCTTGCTGTTAATTCGTCCTGTAAACTGAGTCATGTGTTCCCTGATTTTATTTATCTTTTTTCTGGATGTCTGCGTCACGTGTGATTATAGACGTGGAATCATGTTTCGGGATGCTTGTCGATGTTTAAGATGTTTCTGTCAAAAGTGTCTCCTTTTCGCCAAAGGTGTTTGAGGAGATTTGTCTCTTCGGATTCCTGGTGTTCTCAGTTGATTCATAGGCAGCAATTTGGTTTATAATGGAACGTGGTGTTTAGGTTGCTCTCTTGTCGGATCTAATAGTCAGGAATCTTGTCTTCAGGAGTTGATATCAGCAGTGGAATATTTTATTTTATTTTTTTGAATCGAAACTCTGCAATATTAGTTGAGTCTGAAGGAAAAATATATTTTGTCACTAGGGGCATCTCGTGGTGAAGCTTATTGACTTTACTCTAACAATTGTGAAAAACATCTTGGTTAGATTTAGACTTCAATTTTTTTTTAAAACGATTTAGATTTCAATATTCGATTTTTGATCATAGCTAACAAGTTGATGGTTCAAACGGAAAAACATTAACCGAAAAATATCATATAAGAGTTGGATAGATATCGTTGGCTCGTTTTAGAATTAACAGCCCTCTTGTCTCATTTAAAGTTTCCTTGTCATTGCCTCGTAGAGCTTGATATGTAACATTTGGGAACATATGTCTTGAAAGTTGATGTTCAATATCATTAAAAACTATGTCATTCTACCTGAACATTAGCAGCCTGGAACAGAGTAAAACATATTGGGAGTAGTGGCCCAAATAGTTTTTTTAAGAGTTATTTTCTCAAACCACTCCTAAACTACCACGATTTATCTGATCTAATCCCAAAATTCGTGTTTTGGGGCCCTAAACTATCACAATTTTTTCAATTTAATCCTTCTGTTGACTTCTGTCATGATTCCTGTTAATATCATTTTTTTCTATTTATGAAAAGTCCAACTTACCCCTCTAACCTTTAAAATAATACATAATAAATATAAAAAAATAAAAAAGGAAAAATGCAGGGGCAACGCACCTTCTAACGCCGGCGAGTCCCCCCCCCCCCCCCATCTCCCTCACGCGTGGCGAGGAAGAAGGGGGTCCGGCGCCCCCCTCGCGAGCTCGCTCAGGGCGGCGCCGGCCCCCCTTTTCTTCCTCGCGCGCTGCGAGGAAGAAACTGGGGGGCGCCGGCACGCCCCTGAGCGAGGAAGAACAAGGGGCATCGCCCCTGCTTACGTCGGCGACGAGGAAGAAAAGGGGGGCCGGCGCCCCCCTGCGCCCCCCTGCGCGAGCTCGCCAGCGTGCAAGTTCGCTAGGGGGGCCGACGCCCCCCTTTTCTTCCTCGCGCGAGGCGAGGAAGAAAATGGGGGGCGCCGGCGTCGGCCTCCCTTTTCTCCCTCTGCGTGAGCTCGCTCAGGTGTGAGGGTGAGTCCCCCTCCCCCCCTTTCGTTCCGGCGATAGGGGGGGGGGGGGTATTATATATTATTTTATGCAAAAACAGACTTTTTACAAATGCGAAAAATCAAAGATAACCGAGAAGTTGACGAAATTGGACGGAAGTATCAAATTGGAGAAATCGTGATAGTTTAGGGATCCAAAAAAACAAAGTCCGTAGTTTGGAGTTAGATCTGGAAAATCGTGATAGTTTAGGGATGGTTTGAGGAAATAACCCTTTTTTTAAAAAATAGACCCAAATGGTTGAGGTCTGGTGTAGTTCTATTTATCAATTTCCCAACTAGTTTAGATCTCAATGCTCGTGATGAGGACCTCAGGATTAGAGCATTTTAACTATGCAGTTTTGGTATTTGAAACATTACCTGTAATAAATTTTCTGAGGAATAGATATTTGTTCTGAATTGTGAAAAACTGACATGTTTTACTGTTTTGCTAATATCCTTGTTGACTATGTTGCATACTTGCATAGGTACATGCACGATGCAAGCTACATTATTTTTAAGAAATCAGGGTATGGGTACGTTAGATACATAAGAAAAGAACATAGTGACATATACATATAAAAGAAATAATTATATCCTGGAATAAATAATAGGATTATTAGTTAACACAATAACCAGAAAAAAAGAATATTTCAGAATCAAGTACTAATTATTTGAAAGTTAAGTTTGGTGGTACTGCTAAATGTTAAAATGCAACAAATCCCTTGCAGCTGCCAACCTGAAGTCGGGGTTTCTTGAATCTATAGGTTTGGTTATCGTCTAAGCTGGAAGTGGCTCAAATAAAGGTTGTATCAATTGTGATAAATGGTGGCTGCGAGGCTGGAGAAAAGAACAAAGGTCACCTGCAAAACTCTTTGCCAAGATAAAGATGAGAAGCATTACTGGCACCTCGAAGGGTGTCCTCATCTCTCCAATAATGATGGAACTCCTTGGAGGCACTGTTGATGTGAGAAGCCATAAAAGACATCCGAGATTATAAGGCTTGATTCCTCAGCTCCTTTCTTCCACATGTTTCTGTGGAGTTTGGGCTACATACCCCATACATGAATTTTTGCCCTACCCACCTGGTATGGATACTTTGGCTCGAATGACATACCCGTACGAAAGATCTTGTTGAACTATCAATTTGTTTTTGTGGCAATTTGGATTGGTACATTCTAACTGCTGCTTTTCCATAGTAATTCTAAACTTGAAAAAAATGTAGCCACATTAATGTCCTAGTATCAATTATCACGGAAATAGTACTTGCACATCTAAAGTTTGAAGGGCAATTCATAGTCACATCTAGTACAGTGAGAAATGAAAACTTAACCTGATCTGAGGACTCGAATCAGATATATTATATCACCTGTAGGATATCAGGTATTGGTATTTGCATATATGCAACAGAACAAGCAGCAGCTCTGTTGCTGGATGTGTAATATCATCAATATAGAATAAATGGAAGACAAATCTGTGAGGGTTGAAAGGCATGCGTCATAAATCTGAGTCTGCATGTTTGAGGATTTTAGTTATTTTCTTTATTTATTTTTTACAGAGTTGGGGATTTTAATCTTATGGCTTTCAGTATTTTCCTCACCAAATTTTTGCATATGACTCGTAGAAATGAATGGTACAGAGCTTATCATTGGCTGAGCCCTGACCACACTCTATTAATGAGGAATGAATCACCCTTCTGAAATATTTATTATTTTGTCCTTCTGTAATCTCATTATATGAAATTCATGATAAAT